>OY728142.1:1130637604-1131887604 GCA_963277665.1 Viscum album | reverse complement strand
TTCAATGCATACTAATATACCACAAATGAATTATTTTTTATAATATTATGGTCTCATAGATTATTTTCTTTTATTAAATTAATTCCAATACCTTATGAGATAACATGATTTATTCTATCACTAGAGTTTTTTATCTATGATAAATAGGGTATGGTTTTCATATGTTATTATCAGTTTCTCATACCATTATGATCATGTTATTTATATATCCACCTTGTTAACCCTTACTGAGGATTTGAGCTCTTTTTTTTTCTATCCATGGTTCGGAAGAATAATATTACGTATCATATTCATAACAAGGGTAATATTTAAGAATAATAGAGTTGGAGATGATGTAATTTACTTATGAACTACTTCTTTATGTATCCATGCTTCCAATGATAGTAAACCATTATAGTCCCCATATGTGTTAATGTATATAAAATTAATAAACTTTTAATAATATATAATATCGATATATGAAAAATTATGGGCCTCTATAGTTTTTATTAGGGGAAATATTTATTTATCCTTGGAAAATATAATGAGAAAAGTATTACTTACTCAACAGATAAGCCAAAGTAAATGAAAACATGTGGGAAATTTATTTATGAATAAAAATAGTATTTTCCATGAAATTACATCCCAATATAGAAAAAATATGTGGATAAAGATTTGATAAAGATTTATCATAGTGTAATGAATCTAAAAAAGTTTTAGTAGGCTATGAATTAATCATCACATAGTTCAAATAAATCACCCTTACTACATAGGTGGTCTGACAGTCAATGAAGATGTGTTTGAAAATTTAAAAACTATTAATGAAACATCATGAAGGATTTTAATAGATGATGACCATGAATGTCATAAATTTAACCTATAGTGGCCGAGATTAAATTGAAGGAGTCACGATTTAGTAAACCTATGAATGATTTTTCAGAATTAATCACTCTAATTTACAATGATTAATGATAATAAAAACCATTCAGGGTTTAGTGTGGTATTAGATATAGAATGATTCTATTGAGGTGGGAATAGGTAAGATAAAATATAGAGGTACTATATTTGATATTAGTTATATGAAATCATTTATATCATGAAAACTATCAATGAGTGTTAATTAATTTCCTCAATGATTATATTTTGAATTTGTATTGAAACCCACTAATTTTATGATGATCGCATTAAAAATCTATTATTCATATCCCATAAATGTTTCTCGGAATGTAAAACCTATAAATCTCATTATTCTATCTTTGGTATAGTTTAATGTAATATTAATCATTTATATAAATTATTTACATAATCAAATATCAATTTCTAAGGAAGCGAAGTCATGTTTGATTTTCCAAACCAACCTATTATTTTTTATTAGTGTGACAATAATTATAAATTTCTAATTTTAATAACATAAATTTTATGATAATTTTTTAATATTAATATTTTTTTATTTAATTTGATTCAAAAGAAGCTAAAAAAATGATATACCTACTAGGTGGGAGTTTTTAATTCCATTTCAAAAGAGTTTCATAGTATTTCTTCAAAATGTGATGTTCTGTTTTTAATATAATTCATACCTAGTGCTACACCTATTTCCAAGACTCTCTATATAAATAAATTTATTGAGTAATTTAAATTTAAGAAGAAACCCAAGGATAATCAGGAAATGGGATTATTTTAGATATGTGTGTCACCATGGGTTTCACCAGTACTTTTTTTAATAAGAAAGATTGATCAACATGACTCTTTAATGATTATCGGGAGGTGAATAAGATCATAATCAAAAAATAGAATCATATACCCAATATAAATCAATTTTTTTATAAAATAAATTTACTTCCATACTTTTCTAAGATTGAACTTCTTTCTACATATCATCAATTGATGATTATGAATGAATATATACATATGATAAAATTATATATATGTTATGAGTGAAATTAATATAAAGTTATTCAATTTTATACTACTATTTCTGCCACTATATACCAAGTATTTTATCTTTGAAATCCTCAAAAAATTAATGGGAATAATGTTATATGAGTGGTATTCAATCACATGAATATGTAAGAACGTTTCATCACCATCATGGGATATTTCTCTCTAGATCATCATTCTAGGATATTCTTTATATAAGTTTTATGTGTTTATAGTGACTAACCATGATAAAAGAATTTACATGTTGTTCTGGTGAGTCCTTCATTTAGATATTGACATAACTTTGTGTTTCAAAATTTCCTTCAATGTCTATATAGTTTATCATTCTGATAGAACCATTTAAACCATAAAAGATATACTAAGATATTGGTCTATGAATTTTAATGGTTGTTGGGATCATGAACTTCCTATAACCGAGTTGTCATACAAAAATAGTTTTCATTCAAGAATTGAGATGTATCCTTATGAATCCCTCAATGTAAAGATGTGTATAACACCAACGTGACGATGTGTAGTTGGAGAAATAAATTTACATGGAATTGAGATAGTTGAGGAATGGACATAATATGTGAGATCTAATCTGGTATTTCCCATCCAGGATCAATATATCAGTGAGAGAGGGAGGGGAGAATGAGTGATAACATTTTCATTAATATTAATTTTATTTAAACAACCTTAGAATTATGTTATTGAATAAAAACATTTATTAAAACAAGACAATCAGATATCTGTAGAATACAAGAATTTATAAGGGTCACTACGTTACATGAGTATCTATATCGTTGGTATGGTTTAGAAAAAATTAAATACCACCCAATACTATATAAAACAGTCCTTTTGTGTGGATACAGCACGTAGGATATACCATTACACTTGTGTAGCATGTTGTTGAATACCACAACACATGTGATTAAAGTAGAAAAAATTTATATAATAAATGTTTGTGTAATAACTTCAGAAACATTCACTAGTTTCATCATATCATTTTATTGTGATACCTTGTAGAAATGTAATTATATAACCTTAAAACTAATTATTTAGTTTCTTACCAAGTATAACATGATAACTTTAGTATACTTCACAATGATACAATGTATGATACACCCGTATCATTACTCAATTTGATTACTTAGACCGAAAATATATGTCTACGAGAATACCTTTGAAACTTTTCTGAATTTCTTCTATCTCTGTCTATAAATCTCAGTTCGATTTCCCTATATAATTACCCATTATAATCTCATAACCACTGAATAGGATAATCCTTATTATTCTTCTATCCAGAAAAATTCTCTAAGATTAATCTATCTGCAAACCACTTATCTCTATAATCATTAAAATATTATCAATCTTCCCCATCACGTTAACACTGTTCATATTTTCCACAAAGTACCGTGTACTTCATTCATTTTATAAGTTGCCAAAAAAAGGTTTAGGGGGGACTCTAAATTTTTTTCCTACTTAAAAAACTTTTATAATTATAAAATTTCATTTTATATGAATAAATCATTGAATTATTCAGAACATTTAATCAATTATAAAATCTTCTCAAATATTCTCAAATCTTTTTAGAACTTTTTATCACATCAAAATTTAAAAAAATTATATATTACAATTCCTATTGTCATTATGTTATCATTATTATGATGAAGTAATAAGTAGAATATAATATTATTTATTATTTTGATCCATATAGAATAAACATATTAAAATAAAATTAATTCTCTGTATAATGATCAGTAACAACTTAAAGAAAAACTCCCCATTCATATTCTATTAACCAGCTATTTAATATGAAAATTTCATACATTCCTCCATAATCAATGCTGAATCTTTTAATAATATCATCACTTATTTGAATCACTTCAACAACAACTTTAATAAAAATTAAACCCTCCCGTTAACAACACCTCTATAACAAATTCAAAAACATTTCTTATTTCATTATTTTCATTAAACCAGTGATCCTGTGACTGATGAAGTAATAGTTTCATACCACATCTGATGGATGATTCCATACATTACAATAATTGATCAATTTCATCACTATTCTGATGAGTCATGACTCAATTATATAAATATCATTCTTATAATTTCATTATTTACCTTATTGAAAAACAATTCAACCTGAAGAAATTTTTTGACAACATTCATGGTTGATATATGATCCTAATTTCCATTACTCTCCATAAATTATACATTCTCATTGGTCTAAAAACTTTCCACAAACTGATTATTTTTAACAAACATTTTTTTCTATAATTCCCATTTGAAAACATCACAACATCTGATGATCAATGTTCGGATTATTCAGATGATCTATGAAGCACCACATCTGACAAACCACTATTAGTAGAAATTTTATTCCTTACGAACATAGTTATATCAAAATTTATATATTGTGTCTTTATGGTCTGAATAAAAACTAGAATCATTATATTAAAATATTTTTAACAAATCATTTTACCCTTGAAATAATTTTGTATCTCGTGATCTCACACCAATTAAATGAGGCCAAAAAACATTTACTTTATTAATTCACCAACTCCTAATTATAATATTGAATTACACTTGATATTATGAACATTTAGGATCATAATATCATCATCCAATTTTCATTGGAAGGTATTATGACATCTAATCCTTCCGGCATCTTCTTTTCATCCAAAAAATTCCCAAAATCATTTTCATCACTTGATCTCCACCATTTATTAATTACAATTTCATTAGAATGTTTTCAAACAACTTAGGGTTATTGAGAACTTACTAAATAGAAAAGAATCATCATATTTACATCAGAATAATTAAAACTCTTACAATATTTAAAATTATGATCAAAACATTTATTTTGAACCCAAGATGAGTCTAATAAACCTTTTTCCATAATCGGATTGAAATTAGTAAGAATTTTTTTGGGCTTTCTTCTGATTACATATATGATCCCGATTACCAATTCATTACAATGTGATTTTATTTCTTTTTTTACAACAAATGACAATAAATTGATGAAAAACTTCTTCTATCTTCCAAATACATCATCTAGAAAACATTGTCCCAATAATCACCCCATTTTTACTATTTTTTCAACCAATGTTTATAAATAATTTCACTATTTGACCTTAATATATGGATGAATTATCATTTAATTTTAATACAAAATGTTCAAGCTTATTGTACAAATGAAGAATCACTTATAAATGCACAATTCCATAAAAACATGTGACTAGTGAATCTTCTTCATATTTTCATCACATTATTCTTCACATTTATATTATACCTTAATTAATTGTCTCCTTCAACCACCCCAACAAAATATTTTAATAGATAACATAATTACATAAGGAGTCCACATATTACCCACAACCTAACCTATATACATGTTAATTTATAAGCTTTATCACATATCAGTTGATATATTTATGATACAATTCACTCTCTTGAAAACACTATCCAAATACTATATGGGAGTTGGGATAGAAACCCATACATCAACCATGAGGAGAAATTGGTTGGATTCCCATGATATAACTTCATTTTAAAAATACATCCTTAAGTAATGTTTTTGTGAATATGTCAGAACCTTTTTCTGATATAGGAGAAAACCATATAAATAATTCATTCTTCCCAATATGATATTTGGTGATGTTTTTTTATTTCAATATGTTTTTACATTCAATCTCAAACCATATTTATTATATTTTTTATGGAACTTCCATTATCACATCCCACGAGTAAAGATATCATTACTTCAACAATTATGTCTTCCAATTGAATCCTCATCCTTATAAATTGCATAACAGATTGAGTGGTAGAATCATATTATTCCTTAACTGTGATCAGATTTACTAAATTATGATTCTTTGTATGCAAAAAAACAAAAATCATTACCAGAAAGAAAGCTCCACCATATGTGGATATCCTATCATCAATATTTTCTACCCAATCAACATCTGAATACCCAAATAAGATAATACCTTCCGAGCTATCAAAAATGATTCCAATGTTTTTTATTCCATTATTGTATTGCATAATTGATTTTCCATCCAATATTTGGGATTATTTTTTATCACTTTGAAATCTTCAACACAAGGTATCAAAATAAACAATGTATGGTTTTGAGTAAGTACAATCTACAAAAAATTCTTACCGACTTTGGAAACTATTTAGAGTATACTTCCTGGAATTCTGAAACTTTTTCAGGAATGAATCTCAATAAAATTATTGTGGAAACAAGTTTCACATATTTCATGCCAAAAGTCTTAAGAACATCTTCAAAATAATTTTCATGAGAATGAAATATGAGTTTCTTCTTCTATAGGATTTTTAAACCAAGACATTATTTCAATTATCCCATAATTTAAATCATAAACAACATTTATATCTCTTTATAAACTAATTCACTAAATCATTCATCATTAATATGAATGATAATTTAATCAACATAAAAAATTAATGGGAGATAAAAATCTTGAAATTCACAGATATACAGAAAACTATAAAATTTTCCATTCAAAAAACATTTCTTTCTTATGTAGGTGTCCAATTATGAATAAAATTCCCATAATTCCTACTTCTGTAAATACATCGATTTATTCAACTATAATGCAAAAAAAATAGACTTTTTAAAAACAAATCCATGTAGTTGTTCAATATAAATGTCCTCATCATGTTCATCATTCATAAATTTTGATTTCACATCCATATAACAAAAATTTATTTTCATCATATAGTAATATCAATAAATATTCTAATTCTTCATACTTTGACACCTGGAAAAACATATCATCAACATCAACTCCTTCAATCTATTATATTACTTTTCACACTATCTTTTCTTTGTTTCTCATCACATAATCATCTTAATTCAACATTATCTAGAACCACCACATTATACATGTATTAATTTTTCATTGTGCTTATGTACGAGTTCCCAAGTACCATTCATCTCAACTTGATCAAACTGTTTATTCTTATCGTAAACTCAATTCAGATGCCCAAAAAAATTATTCACATCATTCACATTGAATTTTAAAAATAAATATGTATGTGTAATTAATCATTATTTTCACCTAGTTTTATCCTTTTTAGGATGACCCCCAAATATGTTTTGAAATTATACTTTCTTCCTTATCCTTATATGACATTTTTGAGTTTCTTCCTCATAATTAGAAACTAATTATTTTTATACATTTTCTTTAGTAGGATTACAATATTTCGTTTTCTTATCATAATTCGAATCAATTTTTTTTTGAAATTGTTCGACTTCTTTATCTAGATGATTTTGTTTATAATTTTCTTAATAATTTTCAATAAATTTCACACATCAAAAGTAATATATTATTTTTGAATCTCCATTAAATCCTTTTAGTCATTTAATTTAGAGAATATCCTAAAAAAATCCATCTGTCACCTGTCTAGTCAAACATTCCTAGGACTTTAGATTTCTTCCTCATAATGCATTGACACCCAAAAAATTTTAAGTGCTTCAAAATTGTAGAATTTCCCAGAAATATTTCACATAGAGTCATATCTGAACTTTTTATGTAGAAACATTGGATTTTTATATAAACAGTGGTGCTCATTTCTTACCTCCAAATGTAAAGAGAAACAATGTGTTCATGTAACATTGTTCTTCCCATTTCAACTGGACTTCTATTTTTTCTTTCAGCAACACTATTTTTTGAGTATTTTATGGTGTGTTGAATTCATGATGAATTCTATGAGTCTCAAGATAACTTTTGAATAATTTATAATGTTATTCACCACAATGTTCTATTCTTCACTTCTTCATTGAATATTCACATACCTTCCCATATTTTGTATTGAAATTATTAATCATTTTCAGAGCATCTGACATATATTTTATTAACATAAAACAAGTAATGTATGTAAAATTTTTAATGAAATTAATGAAGTTTATATATATATTATTTTATTGTATTTTAATTTGACAATTAATATATGAATGAATAAGTTATAGGGTAAATTCACTAAAAATTTCAACTATCTTATGCCTAAATTTTGAAATATTTCCATTCTTAAAAATTCTTAAACATTAATCTATTCTTATTTACGTATAGGGTATTCCACTAAAAGTGTCTATCTTCGATAATATTTCCCTGTTTCAATAACACACGTGTCCTTGAATTTTATTCCACAACTAATTATCTTTTATCATTCTTAATTAATTATAATTTTCAACCTCCTGAATTTATAACAGGTATCATTATATACATTGGAATCTTATTACAATATTTAAATATTCATCTCTTTTCACAATAACCCATATTTTCTGAAAAACATTAATTATTTCATCATAAAGATATGAACCACTACGATATTTTCATTTTATCCCATATAAAAACAAATAATTCATGTACTTGTACTTTTCTTCCCCAATAATATAAAATCAGAAATATTTGATTCTATGGTTTTCATCATTGCTGATGGTCATTATGCCTTAATTAAAGCCTCTCACATTTTTGAAAACAATAGTGTCTCTTAACATATGATACGTAATCCCAGTATCCATGATCAATTTTTTTTATCTTTTTGAAGTATTGAGGAGTTTTTATATAACACTATTTGTTTCATTCCATTTATGTTTTCATAATTATGGAATCTTATAGTTGTTATATTCTTTTCTATGTCAAAAACAAAACAAGAAAACCATTTAAAAGATATAAATGTTGGGAAAAAATTTCAGAAATCATTTCCAAAAGATAGAATCTATTTTAAACTGTCACATCAACCATATAAGGATTATTGCAAACATCCTTCTTAGAATTATTCCTTTGATGGGATGGAATACCCCTAAAATTATTCCTTATATAATTAATTTAATAGAAGTAAAAATTTTGGTTAAAACAATAATTATTTTATATATGTATGAATCCACCACAATACCAGTACTATCCACAGAAAGAATATTGTCCTATATTACATCTATAATATCAAAATTAAAGAGCATGTTTCTCAATAACCATCATTTCTCTCCCATAAGAACATTTTTTATCCCCATCCTTTTTATTATCACCCAAAATATTTTTTTTTTCAATTTGTATTTATTTATAGCCTTGTTAGAACCAGAAGTAGAAGAAGCTGTTTTTGACTCATAAATTTTATAAATTTTAAACAACTCAACTTTCTTGATTTTATCCACATACATAACATTCCCACATTTCTTTTTCTCAGAAACAATTTTATCTTTCTTCTAGAACATTGAAGGAAACATTTTATCCTTCATAGGATCTCCATTTCTATAACTATCGCCAACATTAGAGATATAATTCTTGAAGTTTGTGGCCTTATTCTCATTTTATAATGTTTTTTGTTGAGAAAGTTATAATTATTTTTCATTGTCATTCATCCAAATATCTAGAAGAATATTTTAATTATTTTCATTCTCAAGATACTTCATCAACTCATCAATATCCTCAAATATCATAACATTATCATTTGGAAATCATTATTGATATTGTTTAATGAATTTCAGTTTCAAACATCTTAATTTCATTATCAAGCCTCTCAATGTTTATCATTGATTCTTGAAATTATAATTTTAGAGGAAATTGTAATCTCGTTTATTCTTCTTCAGAACTGCATCATTCAAACTCTTTCTTGTAAACTATTGAAATAAATGATTTCCATCCATCATTCTCTGTTCAATTTTAAGATTCACCTTCATTTCCTTATTTATCAACATCCAAGAAAAAAAATAACCTTTGGGATTGGGATAAGTTTTTTTCTCCACCTTTGGAATAAGATTTATCCTCATCACCAAATTTAATCCACAATCATATTGGTCTTATTTAATATTTATCAATATAATATTCATTCTTTCTTTGAGGAAAATTCATCATACATTTCCCAAAAGCTCCACATTTGAAACATTTCAATGGAATTTTTCCTCATATTTTCATGTACATCATTCCACATTTTTAGAAAATAATGGAAAAATTCAGCATTATTTTTACATACCTCATTCTTTAAATCAAAATATTTAGCTTCTTATTGTTCATGTATATTCTTATAATTTTCTCTCTTGGAATAATTGAAATACATATCACTATCAAATTATTTTTTTCCTTTCATAACATTCTCCCTAATAATTTCATAAGTTATGGGAGTTTTATGAAAATCAACCATATATAATGTTTGTGTATCTCTATCGTAGAATGAGGAAAAAAATTTCATCAAACATGTCAAGAATCAGTCTCAAGATATTTTCCACAATAGTATAATTTTTAAAAAATTCATCAGTATATATATAACAGGGATAAATATATCCTTTACATTGGTACGAAATTCACAATGTGATTTACACTCGTTATTCTTGAGACCAGCATGCATCAATCTCTATATTTTTAAGATTACATTCTTTACTTTGCTGTTGACTTCATAATTTTTCTCATGATTATAGCAAATACCTTAGGTAGGTGGAGTACCCTTTACTCTTTGATACAAACTTTTAGAAAGGGATTAGAGTAATGATGTTTTAGAACATCCATCATTCTCATGATTATTCTAGTCAATGGATTTAAGAGGACCGTTTTCATTAGTAGGAGGAAATCCATCTATTAAAATTCATTAACATCTTACACAAGAGATATAATAGAATAAAATATTACATCACCCTATATATTATAGTTCGTACAATAAAATGATAGAATCCTCTTACTATTCATAAATATTAGATTATCAATCATAACATATATACAAAAAGATTCATAACAAATTAAGTGAATGGAACATTCTCTCTAATACAAATAGATTTTTTATAGGAAGGATAAATGTATCCTTGAGAGGGGGAGAGGGTGAATAATTGATTTATTTTTCATTTACGTTTAATATTATTTAAAACAACCACCACCTCCTATTAAATAGTATCACATTGATGAATATAATAATACATCCACATGAACACATGAATTTAGAATATTCACTACTAAATGGTAGTATCCATGTCCTTCCAATGGTTTGTAAACTATCTGATCCCACACAATACACTTGAAAAAAATCCATTTGTGTTCATACAACAAGTTGGATATTTCTTTATACTTCAATATAACTATATTCAATATCACATTACCTATGATTCAAGTAGCATTAAATGTTGAAATACAAGTTTATTGAGGATGTTATGAAACTTTCACTAGTTACTTCTAAACAAGTTATTGTGCTTCCTTGTCA
Source organism: Viscum album (assembly GCA_963277665.1). Classification (NCBI taxonomy): domain Eukaryota; kingdom Viridiplantae; phylum Streptophyta; class Magnoliopsida; order Santalales; family Viscaceae; genus Viscum; species Viscum album. The sequence continues at coordinate 1,131,876,495 of OY728142.1, read as the reverse complement.
ACATACAATTATATTATATTCAAAAAAAACATCACTTTTCTACATAGATACAGGTAAAAAATTCTTTATACATCATAATGATACTTAGTCAGATACTCTAGTATGATTCCTTAGTCCTATTTCTCAGTATAGATATATAATTATATCATAATACCATTAAAACAACTCTAAACTACTTCTATCCTAGTCTTGTAATCATAGCCCAATTTCTCAATCTAATGATCCCTTCAGATATGATAACCAGTGAATATTATTTTCCTTCTCCTCCTTTTTGATCAAATTAAACATGAATTATCTATCTAGAATCCTCTTCTCTCTGAAAATATTCATATCTTTTCCCCATTCCACTGTACATGAACAACGTTATAATCCATCAAAATAATCCTTGCAATTACAACATATTATAGTTGGGACAGATATGGTTTAGGCATGAATTTAAATACACTTCATGCTTAAAAAAATTTCCCATCTTAAAATTTTATTTATATTATCATAAACCATCCTCTGGGGGCCATTCCATGACTACCCCAAACCATCCATCCACAGGCATGGGGTTTCTGACTAAAAATGGAAAGTAATATCTCTAAAAAGAAAAGGTATTTCCTCAAAAACCTATACACACAAAGACATGGAACAATGCGCACAAGTAAACACAATAGAAGAAGAATGGTACAACCACAACTAAAAACCACCACAGAGTGAAAACGTGAGTACTGAAAGTAAAAGTTCCAGATTACAAGCCCATCTGAAATTGAATTACAACAAAAAGGGAAAATAGCTCTTGAAGTCGTCTAACAAGGTTCTTACTTTATGGGTATGTACATCTCATAACATCAACTCTCCCCATCTGCCGGTCACCTCCAAGAACCATCAAGCCCTGACTCCTCAATACTCAGTCATGTTGTACGTCGTCTGCACAAGACAAAACAAGCTGTGGGCGAAGACACTGCATGATTTAGTATAACTATACCTAGTAGGGACCCCAAGACCTCCTATGATCGCCCAGAATTCCACAAAATAATGTCCACAAAGAATGATCTCAATCACAATGAAAAAATCAAAATACACCTCACACCAGTTATATAATAAGTGAAGAAGTACAAATGATTTGTCGTAATGCAAGATAATCGTATTCTATCAAGAGGCTCTACTAATGACCCACATTGGATTAGTATGTGTTGACTCACATAGGATCATTGAGATCTATCCCACATGGGATATGACCCACACAGGATCGATAGGCGCTGACCCACATAGGATCATTGAGCACTGGCCTACAAAGGATCTGACCCACGCTATATTGTTATTCGTTGCTCCACACAGGATAACTAAGAACTATCCCACACAATATTACTAGGTACTAAACCCCACAGGATCACCATTCATTCTCTACGTCACCGCCATGAATTGGATTTCTGCACATAGCACACTTTATCTCAGGAGGATCCGCTCCTGAAGGCATTGATCATATTTCAACAAGAACTAAGTCCCACAATGATGTAACCTAATGGATCACCTTTAATTTAGGGTTCTAACAGAAGAGATGGAGCATTAACTGGACACCCGATGGGTAGGTTATAGGCATTTTAGTACCGATGGCCAAGTTGGATTTGGGATCGATCCAACCCAACCATACACCATCTTTCTCCAAAACTCAAGTGGAGTGTCTCAGAAGTAAATCCTACTCCTAAGGGTTCTAGTGCCATAGATGGTTAGTCACATGAACATCTAGTTTAAGAGATATTCCCATTTAAGTGTAACTGAGTTGAAAGGGGTCCGTGTCCGCGATGGTGCCCTTGGTTCAACCTTACCTCCATATCTTTCGATTTCCCATGAAGAACAAAACCAAAATCGTGATCGGTGGAGGGTCTCAGGCCTTTTCATTTGGACTGAACCCTCCTCGTTAGCATAATAACAAGGGAAATATTTCATGAATAAACAACTCTTTGTTAAACAAGAACCCCTACTTCAAGTTCATTGGATGTTGTTGCGGATGAGGTAGGAGTGTCCACGTTCGAGGGGGTTGTGGACGAAGTAGAAGGATCAAGTCCTTTGGCGCTTGTCGTTGAATCCTCTAATGGTCATCGATGCTCCATTATACATTGGTATAAGATTTCTTTGGCACATTATCAGAGGCTCCTCTCTTCAATGCCATAAAACCCTTCTCGATCTTCATTTAAATAGAATTTAAGGGGAGATCAACTAACCACACAATTCATTAGGTTAGTTAATTTTTTTATTAATTAACTTATTAATTCCCTCAATGGTGTAGTTACATAACAAAGTGTAACCGACCATTAAATGGTCTGACAACACAGAGGTCCCCCCACTACCGCTCAACAGTTACAAAGATAAAAATAAAATAACTCGGTGAGTTATTTGATTATTATTTTTAAGTCCAAAAATTAACTTCTTCATCTGAACCATTCCAGTTGAAGTTATGATTCCTCTAAAAATATCTCGATCCTATGGATTCAACAGTACCCTTTGATATTTAATTCGATCACTAGTTCAAAAGATAGAAAACACCACCTACAAGTTTACTGAACGTACCTTAAAAAAGTTTAAACTTCTATTCTGGGCTCTCAGATCTTCAGAATCACATGTCGTCAATTATCCAAAACTCGTAATAATACCAAATAATTTTAAAAAAAATTATGGAAAATACAGCCATTACATTTTCACAAACTTATGATTTCATCCATGAAATCCATAAAAACTAGTGAAACAAATGGGGGTACTGAGCAAGTATTTGAGTCCCCTCCTCCCATGTGCTCTCTTTGAGGTTTCCATGCTTCCACATAACTAAGACTAGAGGAATTGACCACCCATAAAGGACCTTCACCTATCGATCCACTATCTCTACTGGGAACTCCAAAAATGTCACCCCATCATCGATGTCCATCTCTCCTTAGTGGATAACATGAAATGTATCATGCACGTACCTCAAAAGCTATGACACATGGAAAACATTATTTACCTGGTGCATTTTTTGGGGATGATCTAAATGGTACACCAGCTAGTCTACTATTTTGAGGATCTAGAAAGGTCTGATGATCCTCATAGATCAATTGTCGCCCCAGCCAAATCTCCTCAATCCTTGTTAGGGTGAGACCCATAAGAAGACATGACCTCCCTCCATGAAATCAAAGGGTATCCATCTCATATCGGCAAAATAATTAATCTAGCTCTGTGGAGTCTTCATCCACTCATGGATGATCTCTACCTTCTTAGTGGTATCCTGAACCTACTCTAGACCCATAAGTGATGACTCCCGTATGTCTGTCCAGCATAGAGGTGATCTTCATGGTCCCTCGTACAAGGCCTCAAACGAATCCATGCCGATGGTGGAGTGATAACTTTTATTTTATGAGAAATCCACCAATGTATGGTGGTCCTCCAAAGTTTGTCCAACATCCAGGATGAAAACACAAAGCATGTCCTTGATTGTTTGTATGGTCCACTTCATCTAAACATCTGTTTGAGAATGAATGGTGGTGCTAAAAATCAGTTGAGTCCTGAAGGCCTCGTCAAGTCCTCTGAATATCCGGGAGCTAAAACGAGTGTATAGATATTAGAATATTGTCTATGGAACCCTGTGAATCCATAAAATATATGGAACATAGACGTTTCTCATGCCCTATACTGATTCCTTCTCTGGGATGCGTAGAAAGTGGGCCGTCTTGGTGAGTTGGTCAACGATAACCCAGATGGTATCATGGTCCCTGAACATACATGGTTGCTCAATCATGAAGTCCATGGAGATTCCATACCACTTCCATTTCTGCACCTCAAGTGGTTGGTTCAGGAATATTAGAAGTTGGTTCTCACCCTTCCCTTGCTGACATGTGAGACATCGCGAAACGACCTCTCCCATTGCTTTATTCATCCCTGGACACTAGTACTGACACCGATGAACATAGTACATCTTCTCCACACCAGGATGTACCACTAAAGGAGATGTGTGTATCTCCCACAACACCTCCTCTTATAGAATAACAGGTACCATGGTGGGTCCTTTGAAAAGTATTTCATGCTCCCCACCTTTATAAAATCATTCTCGATCCCTTCTTATGGATATCATAGCACATCAGGCCTCACAGTCAACGTAACCAATATATGCCTCCCCATCTTGCTGAAAAGGATAGGGAGTAACTTCTACAGAATATAAGTATGTTTTTCCATATCTATCCATGAAGTATATATGCAGCGCATCTCGATGTTCTGTCGCCACACTTAGCAATGGTAGACCAGAAGTCTTACTGAGTGCGTTTGTGACTTCATTCCCTTTCCTAGAAGTGTATTCTATCTCAAAGTCATAGTTCTGGAGAAACGCTAGCCAACGCTGCTATCTCAGGTTTAGATTCCTCTATGAGAAGATATACCAGAGACTCTTATGATCAGAGTAGATAGTAAACCGCTCACCCATCGAGTATTTTTGCCACATATTCAAGGCAAAAAAGTATTGGCCCAGGTTTTTGGGGTCCATTACTTGGTAAAAATCTGATGTTTGAGGTGTTCTTAGTGGTCTGGAAGGCCATCCAAGCTTATCGGTGACCTTGGGGTACCGGTACCCCTCGGATACCGGTGGCTCTCGGCTACCGGTCGCTGTCGGCTACCAGTGGCTCTTGGCTACCAGTGGCTCTCGGCTACCGGTGGCTGTCGTCAACCGGTATCTCTCGGCCACTAGTAGCTCTCGGATACTGCTGGCTCTCGGCTACCGGCAGCTCTTGGCTAGCATTAGCAGTCTCCAACTGCTGGCTCTCGGCTACCGGTAGCTCTCTCCTACCCCCACGGGTTTTCCAGTAGCGCCTCCTTTTTGCGAAAATTGGTTTTTAAACCATTTTTGACCCTTGAATCCTATTTAAATCCCATTAATGACCATTAATGGTGTTTAAATTAAATGATTGGTTAGGTACCCTGAATAAATGAAAAACCATGAGATGTGAGTCAGTTTAAACTGCCCCGAAAGGCGGGGACCTTTTAAGTAGCGTGTGGGGTGTCCCAGCCGCATGGTCAACCCACGATCTCGCATCTTATGCAGTTTTGAGCTTTTCATTCTATATCTTAACCATCCCGGGAATGCTGTATCTCAGCCTCTATAAAATAATTTTTTCTCCCTATGTTTCTTTTTCTCTATCACCCTGCGCTCGGAGTACCCTTCCTTCCGACTAGTTGTAACCCCACAAAGTTTTCATTGATTGCATTCCATGGGTTTCTGCTACTAATGCGAGGACTTAACGTCGATCCTTTATCTGTCATGTAGGGATCTTAACTTTGTCTCTCCTCCTTGTGTATCATGTGTAGTGGGTGTATAATGGTTCCCACGAGGCAATTAATCAATTATGTAATGAAGATAATAACCTATTAAAGAACAGGGACGAGGAACTTTGTTAAAGTTATTACATTTTTTAATCCATGCATTCCATATGATGTTGTTATGAATTTATTGGGAATAGGCCTACTAAAAATAATGGCCTTTCGAGGTATTGTTTTGCGCACCTATGCTATGCTGTATTTTATGCTTTGTCTGGTGAATGGGAATCATGTGTGAATCTGTTAAACACATAAACTCGGCAGTTGAATATGAATGCCCATAACCTTGTGTGATCACCCCAGTTGAGCTAAATAATATAATAGAATAAATTATGAATGATGCTATGGTTCAGTTATGAAATGGGTGAAGTGGTGAATGTGTTTTGTTATGGATGGGTGAACAACGGGGCTGTGAATGGTGTGGTTGGAATGGCATGAGTTGTTGCGTGGTTGTGGTGGTGTTTGGAAGTAGGGCTGTAGGTTGGGTTCTGAACATGAAGAAAAGTGGGATGTTATTAATGAACTGGGTGGAATGGTAATTAATTAATGTGGGTTAACTAATGGTATGTTGGGTTTTTCTTTGGTTCCAGTACTTAGAGGGATCTCATCGATCCCTTTGTTGAGGTGACTTCACAGGAGAACTGGGTCTGAATGCTTAAATTAACTGATGGTTTTACTTATTTATTGTTGTTTCTTCAGTGGTTGTACCTATTAGTTTCCCAATAGTGAGGGGAATAACTCATACAGAAATGTTATGTAATGATAACTTGAATAGGGAAACTGGGAACTGTTTGTTGTGTGCCTGTTTTTTGAGGCAGCAGTGCTTGTGTACCTTCTTGTATCTGTTTGATGAGCCATATGTTGGGCTGTGTATTGGTATATATATGTATAATTGTATGTTTTGTGTTTAGTCACCCCCACCTACATTGGGCACATAGTGGCAGACACCCCATATCATGGGGAAGGGAGTTTACCCCTAGTTACTCTCCTTCCTACTCCCTCTTCCCTTAGTTTTTATGGCTGGAGGCGACCTTACACCCAATATTCATTGGATAGGTTTCGATTGGTGTGTCTATTAGCCCAGGTGTTTTTAGTAATGGGTTCTGGTAATGGATTGTTTTCCTAGGTGTCCTCAGGATGATTCCCAGGTGTGTGCGGGTAGGGATGGATGGTTGTCAGGCACATGTGTGTGCGGACAGGGATGTGTGGTTGTGAGCCCCAGGTGTCTGCAGGTAGGAAGATCTTTGTAGCATCAGGACGTTTTCCATTAGGGATGAGCAGCTAGTTAGTGGGGGAAATGGTGGTGTGGGGTACCCAAATGTTTGTTTCTTTTACTATTACCTTACTGCTTGTGTTATTTGGTGAGCGTGGATGGTAAGGTGGGATGGATAGACTCTTTGATAGATGATGGTTTCTCTGATACTCACGGGACATTAGTACGTCTCCCCACATGTGCACGAGATGTATAGGTTTTTTCTACTGAGTATGATTTGTATGATCACCCTACGTTTACTTTCAGGTTTTCCGGAGGACTTTGGAGGCCATGCATGACCTTACTAGTCTGGACGTTAGAGTTGTTGTTGGTCGCTGTTGTTTTCTGATTCTCCTTTTCGTTTCCTGTTGGTTTTCACTTCGGATTTCTTGTGCCTTGTTCAGTTTTATTATTAAAATATGCATGTAGTTTGGGTTTCTTTTGAGTTTTCTATACATGGTGGTGTTTGGTGTTGACTCATTCTTTCTCCCAATCTTGGTTTACCAAAAAGGTTAATGCCTCCCACATTGTGAAAATGTTACACCCTTGGTGCTAGTCACCACTCCTGGGCCTACCGGAGGCGGGACTCGGGGGTCACTATCTCATCTTTGACTTGAATAAAGAAGTGTGGAGGCCTTTTCAGCCCCTTCCATCGTCTTGCAGTAGGCGGGTCATGACAGAATGGTATCCAAGTCAGGTTGAGGGATAGGATGTAGTTTGGAATTAGGCACAGTGAAGATTTCATGGGATGGTAGGGCAACAATGTTAGGTGATCTTAGTTCGAGAAATAGTTCAGGGGAGGACCAGCTGGGACACGAGATTTTAGGGCCCCCTGTAATCCGATGCAAGGACTTTGAGCCCATCAAACGACCAAGTGAGACTACATTTATTACAGGGTAGAGACCCTGGGGAGGGTACATGCATCATACTGATTGTGTTTTTATTTGATTTGGGGCACCTTGGGGAGAAAAATTTAATAATAATATTAATAATACCCTTGTTACTCGGGATTAAGAAATCCTTGTTTGCCTTGCAGCTATGGAAGATGGACATTATCCACCAGTGACCCGGGCGGTTGTGGCCCAGTGGATCGAGGCAGTTGACCAGCAGAGGGTTGCCCTTGATGAGGAGGATGACTTGTGGTCGTGGACTCTGTGCTCCTTCCAGCGAAAAACCCTCGAGAAGTACGAGGGAAGAATTTCTGACTTAGTAACAGAGGGATGGTTTGAGGAGCTAGCCATCACCTTCTCTTTAATTTGTGCTTTGAGGGAGTACTTGGTTCTATTGTTCATCAGTCAGCTGAGAGGAGCAGTGCGTTAGTGGTGGACGCTTATCCTGGGAGAGAAGACAGAGGAAGAGGATTCATGGGCCTGTTTCGAGAAGGAATTTCATGAGCAGTTACTCTCCTCTACGGTGATGGCTTAGAAGAGACAAGAGATTCTCTCCCTTCAGAAGGGAATCATGTTAGTGAGGGAGCTGGGGATCAAGTTCAATGATCTCTTTCACTTTTCCCCAGATTTATTTCTAGATGAGGAGTCTCAGTAAAGATGGTTAGGGGAGGCACTCCGTCCTTCACTTTAGTATGCTGTCACTCCCTTCAATCTTATGACATTCCTAGGAGTGCAGAAAAAGTCCAAGATAGTAGAGATGATTCACATAAAGGTAGGAACATCATGAGAAGGGAACCAGCTGAGTTCATCAAAGGAGAAGGTGGTTAGCAGTACGTCTCCGGCGACAGGGCCTTTCAGGTTTCGACAAGCAGGGTTTAGGCCTCATTAGTTCCTGTCCCGAGCTTCTCGCCCTCTCCCATTTCTCGTAGGGCTAGGACCGAAGAGTTTCTATTGTAGAGTTTTCGGACATGTTCAGAGTAGGTGTCCGACTCGAACACCACGTGGTGGAATTGGGTAGATTCAACACCCACCTCAGTATCATCCATTGCGAGAAAGGCCTTTCCAGCCGCATCAGTAGGCCCTTGGCCCTCCGAGGAATGACCTTGCAGGGGGAGATCGACACCAGGGTGCTCTTTAGGGACCTCGACCCTGGCGTGGTCGGGGAGGTGGTCGAACACAACAAGGTAGAGGATTTGGGCATGGAAAGTTTCACGTCGCAGAGTTAGTAGCTCCGAAGGGACCAATGGTCATTCGAGGTACGATCAGTTTTTTCAGCACTCTTGTTTCTGCCTTGTTTTATTTGGGAGCATCGCACTCCTTCGTTACACCTGAATTAGCCCATGTTATGGGTCTGGATGCCAAGAGACTTTATGTGCCCCTAGTGTTGAGAACACCATTTGGGGGTTAGACTAGTGTATCTTACATCTTCCGGTGGGTGTAGAATGATGTTGGAACCACATCAGTTAAGTAGAGACCTTCTTTCATTTCAGATGCGTCAATACGATGTCATTATTGGCATCGAATGGTTATTCTATGTGCATGCCATCATCAAATGCTATCAGAGAAGGATTGAATTCTATAATGAGTATGGATGGCATGTGGCTTTTTGGGGAGCGGAGTAATCAGGAGGGGAGTCGACACGTGGATCCACTCCTTTCTATGCTGATCAGGACGTCAGTAGAGTCAGTGGATGCAGGAATGATGGACGTCCCAGAGGTCGTAAGAGAATTCCTTTATGTCTTTCCCGATGAGGTTTTGACTCTACCCCATCAACGTGACGTTGAGTTTGGGATATACTTATAGACTGGTGCCCGCCTGATCTCGATTTCTCCTTATCATATGACACCTTCTGAGTTTTGGGAGTTGATGATTTAGATTAAAGATCTAATTGATAAGGGCTTTGTTCGACCCAGCGTGTCACCGTGAGGTGCTCCATTTTTGTTCTTAAAGAAGGTAGATGGTAGTCTACGACTATTAATATACTACCATAGGATGAATCAGGTGATGATCAAGAATTGTTACCCCCTCCCAAGGATAGAAGATCTCTTGAACCAGGTGAGGGGAGAAGGTTGGTTCCCTAAGATAAATCTGTGGTCTAGATACCACCAGTTGAGAGTGAAGGAAAGTGATATCTCAAAGACGGCTTTTAGTTGTAGATATGGCCAGTTTGAGTTCACGGTCATGCCTTTTGGTATTACAAACTCACTAGATACATTCATGAACCACATGAAATATATTTTCTGAGAGTTTCTAGACCATTTCATTATGGTGTTCATCGACGACATCCTTATCTACTCAAGATAAAAGGAAGATCATGTTGAACATCTTAGGGTAGTTTTGGGAGTCCTTCAACACCACCATCATTATGGGAAACTGTCTCAGTGAATGTTCTTAATGCGAGAGGTAGATTTCCTTAGATACGTAGTTTCTCATAGGGGAATAACAGTAGATCTGTCGAAGGTCGAGGAAGTCGTTTCATGGGCATCACCCAAGAACGTGGCGGAATTTTGTAGTTTCCTAGGTTTGGAAGGCTATTACCGGAGGTTTGTGCCTAACTTCTCTAGAGTTTCAGATCTGTTGACCGCTTTGACTAGGAAAGACCAGGCCTTCGTGTAGAATGTCTAGTGCCAGATTGCTTTAGGCTACCTAATAGAGAATCTGGTCAGTGCTCTAGTACTCAGATTACCAGAGGAAGGGGTGCTATTTGAGGTGTTCTGTGATGCTTCTGGACTTGGGTTGGGATGTGTGCTGATGCAGCAGTGAGGAGTGATATCTTATGGGTCTAGGCAGTTACGTCCTCATGAACGTAACTATTCCACCCACGATCTGGATATTTGTGGCCATGGTGTTCGCATTAAAGTTTTGGCGGCATTATCTCATCAGAGAGTGCTTTCTGGTCTTCTCAAATCACAAGAGCTTGCGTTATATCTTTTCCCTACAAGATCTGAACTTGAGACAACGAAGATGGGTCGAGATTTTCCATGATTACGACTATGATATCTATTATACTGAGGGTAAGGGAAAAGTTGTGGCTGATTCCCTATGCAGGAAATCATAGAAGGAAGTAGTTCGGGAATCTGCAGATGATTGGAGAGCGATGGAAGAGTTAGAGGCCTTGAATTTGGATTCAGGGGTGGAAGGTGGAAGTGGTTGTCTATTTTAGATGAATATAGTTCCCTCCTTAGTGGTGTAGGTGGAAGAGTCTCAGTGGGTGGACTCAGAGGTGGATGTGATACAGGATAGTGTTTATCAGGGAAATTCTCCCAAGGGATGGTCGGAGGATGGTCATCATCAGATGCTTTTCCATGGAAGGCATTTCGTTTCAGAGATGATGCGTAAAGTTGTTCTCTGTGAGTTCCATGTCTTGGCTTTAGCGGTACATCCTGGGGTCTCAAAGATGTACCAATGCATGAGGAGACAAGTTTGTTGTCCTGGGGTGAATTGGGCAGTGGCAGAGTTTGTGGAAAAGTGCCTTGTGTGTCAGCAAGTAAAGGCTGAACACCGTTTTCCTAGAGGGAAGTTACAGTCGTTAGATGTTCATGAGTGGAAGTGGGATGAAATCTCAATGGACTTCGTCATAGGGCTACCCAGGTCTTAGGGAGGCTATGATGCCATCTAGGTAGTAGTGGATTGTTTAAAAAAATCATCACACTTCGTGGAGATTAAGGAGTCGAGCCAGGTGAGCACCTTATCCAAATGTTACATCGATGAGGTGGTGCGGTTGCATGGGATCCCAAGATATATTTTCTCCGATCGAGACACGCAGTTTTCCTCACGAGTCTAGAAGGGATTACAGCATGCCTTTGGCACCTAGCTACGCCTCATCACTGCATTCCACCCTCAGACAGATGGGTAAACAGAATGAACGATTTAGACGTTGGAAGACATGCTGTGGGCATGTGTTCTGGATTTTGGGGGATCATTGGTATGACACTTGCCTCTAGTAGAGTTTTCTTATATCAATAGCTTCCACTCCACTATTGTTATGACATTGTTTAAGTCCTTTTATGGACGGCCGTGTCGTTCACTCGTTTGCTGGACAGATATTGGGGAAGTAGCTGTTCTTAGGCTAGAAGTGGTGTAGGGCACCACCTAGAAGGTTTAACATGTGTGTGAGAGGATGAAGGAAGCCCAAGACCGGCAGAAGTCTTATGTCGGTCATAGGAGGAGGCCCTTGGAGTTCAAGGTTGGGAATCATGTGTTCTTGAAGGTTTCACCTCGACGCGGGCAACGAAGGTTTGGGAAGGGGAGTAAGCCCTCCCCTAGGTTCATCAGACCTTTAGAGGTGTTGGGACTAGTTGGTGAGGTGGTGTATCAGCTGGCATTTCCACCTCAGTTGGAGAAACTTCAAAACATATGTCATATATCCCAGCTTTGTCGATATCTACCAGACGACTCCCACCTCATCAATTGGGGAGAGTTAGATGTTGAAGATGATGCGACCTTCATAGAACGACCAATCAAGAGCAAGGATCATAAAGAAAAGGTCCTTGATAGACGAAACATACCCTTAGTTCTTGTGTTGTGGAGGCATGGTGGCTTGGAAGAGAGAACATGGTAGCGGGAGGGCCAGTTATGCGTTCAGTAGCCAGAGTTGTTTTGACATACTTGTTATTTTTGTTCTGATCCTTATTGAGATATTGTACCTTGTGCTTTAATATATGAAATTCTTGTTTTTCTTAGCTATTCGATGATATGTTCCATGTTCTCTCTGTGTGTGTGTCTGAATGTGTGATGATGGGAAAACCTGGCTGCAAATCAGGATGCATTAATGTGGATGCGATTAAACCCGTGTGGGTGAGTCAGGGCCACCCAAACTAGATAATATCCTGACATGTAGGAGGGGACTCCATAACTCATGTGTTGGACAGTGTGATCCTTGTTCATGTTGTGAATGTTTTTGGTTTATAACTCTTGGGGGAGTATTCTTGGATGTAGGGGGATGGTTTTGTTCTAGCTTTCGAACAACTCAAGGGTTTTCCCCTGAGAAGAATCTTTAGAGGGTGGTTGTTTGAACCCCACTTTCCTCCTTTATGGGTTGTTCTTATATTCATGAGGACGAGAATAGTTTAAGAAGTATCTAATGTAATGGCCTATGTTTTTGGGGTCCATTACTTGGTAAAAATATAATGTTTGAGGTGTTCTCGGTTATCTGGGAGGCCATCCCAGCTTATCGGGGACTCTTAGTGGTGTCCTTGGCCTACCGACAGCCTCGGCCTACCGGTAGAACTAGCCTTCCGGTGACCATGGGTTACCGGTAGCCCTCAGCCACCAGTAGCACTCAGCTCCCGGTAGCTCTTGGCTACCGGTGGCCCTCATCTAGTGGAGGCTCTCGGCTACCGGTAGCTCTCGGCTACTGGTAGCTGTCGCCAACTGGTAGCTCTTCGCTACCGGGAGATCTCTGCTACCGGTGGCTCTCGGCTACCGGTGGCTCTCGGCTACCAGTAGCTCTCGGTTACTGGTGGATCTCGGTTACCAGTATCTCTCGGCTACTGGTAGTTGTCTCCAACTGGTGTCACTCGGCTACCGGTAGCTTTCGCCTACCCCCACGGGTTTTCCAGTAGTGCCTCCTTTTTGTGCAAATTGATTTTTAAACCATGTTTTGACCATTTAAGCCTGTTTAGAGCCCATTAATTCCCATTAATGGACTTTAAATTAAATTATTGGTGACGTAACCTCCTTAAATTAAAAACCATAAGGTGTGCGTCGGTTTAAACTGCCCTGAATGGCGGGGACATTTTAGGTAGCGTGTAGGGTGTCCCAGCCACGTGGTCAACCCACTATCCCCCTTCTTACACGGTTTCAAGTTTTTCTTTCCATATCTTAACCGTCCCGGGAATACTATATCTCAAACTTTATAACCTAAAGGCTTATCCCTATGTTTCTTTTTCTCTATCACCCTACGCTCGGAGTACCCTTCCTCCCAATGAGTTTTAACCCTGCAAAGATTTCCTTGATCGTGTTCCATTGATTTCCTACTGCACATGTGAGGACTTAACGTCGATTCTTGATCCGTCAGGTAGGGATCTTAACTTTGTCTCTTGTCCTTGTGTATCATGCGAGGTGGGTGTTCTATGGTTCCCACGAGGCAGTTAATCAATTCGGTAATGATGATAATAACCAGTTAAAGAACGAGGATGAGGAAGTTTGTTAATGTAATTACATTTTTTTATCCATTCCTTCCCTATGATGTTGTTATGAATTTAATGGGATTAGTCCTACTGAAAATCACAGCCGTTGGAGGTCTTTTTTTGCACACATATGATATGCTTTGTTTTCTGCTTTTTCTGGTGAATGGGAATCATGTATGAATCAGTTAAACACTTATACTCGGCTATTGACTATGAATGCCCATAACCTTGTGTGATCACCCCAGATGAACTAAATAATATAAAAGAATGAATTATTAATGTTGGGATGGTTCAGTTATGAAATTTGTGAAGGGGTGAATGAGTTTTGTTATGGATGGGTGAACAGCAGGGCTGTGAATGGTGTGGTTGGAATGGCATGAGTTGTTGCGTGGATGTGTTAGTGTTTGGAAGCAGGGCTGTAGGTTGGGTTGTGAACATGAATAAAAGTGGGAAGTTAATAATGAACTGGGTTGAATGGTAATGAATTAATGTGGGATAACCAACAGTTTTTTGGGTTTTTCTTTTGTTCGAGTACTTTGAGGGATCACACTGATCCCTTTATTGATGTGACTTTATAAGAGAACCGGGTGTGAGTGCATAAATTACCTGATATTTTTCCTTCCAGCTTTATTGTTGTTTCTTCTGTGATTGTGCCTCTTAGTTTCCTAGTAGTGAAGGGAATAACTCATGCTGAACTGTTATGAAATGATAACTTAAATAGGAAAACTGGGAACTGTTTGTTGTGTGCCTGTTTTTTGAGGGAGCAGTGCTTGTGTACCTGCTTGTATCTGTTTGAGGAGTCATAGGTTGATCTATCTGTTGGTATATATATGTATAATTATATGTTTTGTGTTTATTCACACCCTATATGAATTGGTCACTTAGTGTTGGACACCCCATTATTTGGGGAAGGGAGTTTCCCCTAGTTACTCTTATTCATGCTCCCTCTTCCCTCGGCTATGATGGCTGGAGGTTCCCTTACACCCAAGATTCATCACGTAGGTTTCAATTGGTGTGTTTATTAGCCCATGTGTTTTTGGGTAGGGGTTCTGGTTATGGTTTGTTTTCCCATGTGTCTTCAGGATGAGGCCCAGGTGTGTGCGGGTAGGGATGGATGGTTGTGAGGACCAAGTGTGTGTGGGAAGGGATGTGTGGTTGTGATTCCCAAGTGTGTGCGGGCAGGAAGAGCATGGTAGCATCAGGATGTTTTCCGTTAGGGATGAGCAGCTAGCTAGTGGGGAAAATGGTGGTGCGGGGTACCCAAATGTTTTCTTCTTTTACTGTTACATTACTTCTTGTGTTGTTTGGTGAGCATGTACGGTGAGGTGGGATGGATAGAATCCTTCATAGATGTTGGTTTCTCTACTTCTCAAGGTACATTAGTACATCTCCATACTTGTGCATGAGATCCATAGGGTTTTCTTACTGAGTATGCATTTTATTCTCACTCTATGTTTACTTTAATGTTGTAGGAGGACTTCAGAGGCCATGCGGGACCATACTAGTCTAGATGTTGGAGTTGTTGTTGGTCGCTGTTGTTTTCTACTTCACCTTTTCTTTTCCTGTTGGTTTTTACTTTGGAGTTCTTGTACCTTGTTAAGTTTTATTATTAAAACATTCATTTATTTTGGGTTTCTTTTGAGTTTTCTATACTTGGTGGTGTCTGCTGTTGACTCATTATTTCTTCCAATCTTTGTTAACTAAAAAGGGTAATGCCTCCCATATTGTGAAAATGTTACCCCCTTGGTGCTATTAGCCACTCCGGGGCCTACTGGATGCAGGACTCGGGGGTCATTATATCATCTTTGATTTGAAGAAGGAAGGGCGGGGACCTTTTCCTCCCCTTCCATCATCTTTCTGATGGCGGGTCGGGACAAAAGACCACTAATGATAACTCCAGGTCATGGGTTGTATAGTTCTGCTCGTGTTGTATCAACTTCCATGAGCCGTAGGAGGTCACCTCTTGATCCTAAAATAGAAAACATCATAGTCTGGTCCCTGATGCATCGTCGTAGTCTACATACACAATTCCCTCTTCCGGTATCCTCAAGTTGGGGGAACTCATTAGTTTCCACTAGAGCTCCTCTAAAATCCTCAAGCACTTGCCCATCCACAATAAAGGTTGTCCCATGTTCTTCGTAGCTAACAAGGGTCTTGCTAACTTGGAAAATTAATGTAAAAATCTCTGATATTACCAAGCCAATCCAATGAAACTCCGCCCCTCAGTTACACTCCTTGGTTGTTCCAAAGAAATAACTGACTCTATATTTCCCAGAACCACTAAAAATATATCCTATGTGATAACATAACCTAAGAAGTAGGCATCTTATATCCAGATATTTCACATTGAGAGATTTCCATAAATTTTCTTCTCTCATATTGTATCTAGAACTATCTATAGGATCACGACATTCTCCTCCTCCGTTTCCAAGTACACCAATATGTCGTCAATGTAGACCACCACGAAGTGATTAAGGTATGTATGGAAGATTCTATTCATGATTCCCATGAAAACTACCAGAGAAATGGTCACACTGAAAGGCGTCACCAAGAACTCTTAATGGCAATTCCGAAATATGAATGCTGTATTTTGTACTTCCATATCTTATAACCTGAGTTGGTGATAGCCTGATGTGTGGTCCATCTTTAAAACCTGTCATTCACCCTTAAACTTCTTGAATAGAACATCAATCCTCGGTAGAGGATACTTGTTATTCAAGGTCACATGATTTAGGTGCTGATAGTCTATAAAAAACCTAAGACTCCCATCTGCCTTCTTGGCGAAATAAATTGGGGCAGCCCATGGAGAAACATTGGAACTTTTAAACCCATTACCCTAAAAGTCCTCCAACATTACCCTCAACTCCTGAATCACCATGAGAGACATTCAATATATTGGGGTAGATATCAGTGCTTTCACAGGGTACAGGTCAATGTAGAAGTCAACCTCTATATGAAATGGTAGTCTCATAAGATCATCAAAAAATACATCATCAAACTGGTCCACCACTACAGGATTACTCGGGATCCTATCACTATCTGATCTAATGGAAAGGCTAGAAAATTGATGAGTAATCAGATGAACCCTCTTCCATGAAATTCCATACTCATCTATGAAGGTTCCCTTCTTATTGTTGAAGGAAAACCTGGTCCCATCCTCTCAGTTATACCGCACTTTCTGCCAAAAAATATTCAATCTGAGAATGGACAGTGGATAATATGTCCATACACAAAATGCCATATTAAGGCCTTGAAAATGCTACTATGATATCCCAACCAAATCTATCTATTCTTAGATTAACCAGACACTATCGGTCCCAATGCGTAATTTTCAAATCCTCTCCCGTAAAAATATATAATTTTACTGATCGAGCCAACAACTCCATTGAAAAATCCTATATCCGAACGAGAGAATTGTCAATAAAAGAGTCACTGGAAAATGTTTATATAAGTAATGAATCTTGGGTGGAATAGACACATATAACACCTCAAATCATCTCCAGAGAGTCGTGATTGTAGGTCTCAACTTCCTAAAGCTGAGCTCATCATTTTCCATATGATCCCAAGGGCCGGGGTGGACCTTCTAGAGGTGGTGGTGGTAGAACCTCAAATCGCTGCCCACCGCCTACATCTCAGCATATTCCTTTTCCATGTCCACTTCCCTACGGACCTCATTTCTCAAGTCTCTACTACTACATCGGTGTTCCCTCGACCGTCTTAGGATCATTAGTATGGCGGTTCAGGTAGTTGCAATCCATGTGACCCAACCCAATAAATATGAAGCAAAGTCTTCTCTTCTACTGGCCCCCTCAGTCTCTTGATCTCCACACCTCTAACCATACATCATGTGGTTACTATTCAAATGGTTTAGCCCTCTTGGACATCTGCTTCATCTACCTACTGCCTACTGTAGATGACTCAACTAACTATCATCAAATGGTGGCACTCACAGTCTGTGTTTGCTTAGCTAAGACGCTCTCCACTAATAGTGCACTCTCAAGCACCCCAGCCTAAAACAGAATATTGATTGATATCATCGACACTGTGATCAACTGTTGGAGATCCTTCTCAAAGGAACAAGACCTAAAGAATGGGTCTTGTATCATGTCGGTGGATTATAGAGAGAGGTCAGTTAATCTTGGTGAGTATTGGTACACTTTCTAGATGCCTTTCTATATGTGCAACCGCTCCTAGATACGGACTGAGTATAATTCCACTAGTACGAACTCCCTTCAGAATAGGGTCCTGAAGTCTGACCAAAAGATTTTCACCTCTTCATGGGTCTGGAGTGTCAGACTCCACCATCTCCCTACTACTCACTGGAAGAGGCTAGCATCTAGCATCACCGTCTGATCTTTTGGTGTCTCAAATAAAAGAAAAACCTATGCCACGACCTCTAGCATGTCCTCAACAACCTAGGGATCTATCTCACCTTGAATACTCAGAGGCCTTTTTCTATGGAACTCGTGAAATTCACTCATTCGGCATGAATGGTCTCATGGTGGGTGTGGTCGAAATTTCTTCCCTATGAATGGTGGTGCTTCTAAAAACCACACGAAGGTGCCATCACCATAAGAGGACCCCGTACTAATGCCTCAAATCTCGGTGGGTTATCATCTTGATATCTCTCAAAAGTCCTGGCTGGTTATCCACCCTGTGCCATCCTAAATAAATCGGTGAACCATTATTAATATGTTATACCCAGTGAGATGAATCAATGTGATCAAATGAAAAATAGCATTTTCAAAACACATGCAAATAGCATTTTCATGTACAGAGTCGGAAATCGGAATTCAGGGTCCCGGTGTATGCATACATCGGTCGACGTACCAACACCGAACTCCCTGAACTGAAACCTGAAATGAAGAAAATTAACACTATTGTTCAATTGAAAACATATAATCTTACTTCTATAGGTTGAACCGACCTCCTCTGATACCACTTTGTCACGACCCGTCCCCTAGGGCATGTGTCTTGACTACCTGAAGCCCACCTTCATAAGCTTGGGGGTGGCGACTAGCACTGGAAAGAAATATTCCTAAAAAGGGAAGGAATTGCCTAAAAAACCTGTACACACATAGGTAGGGCACAATGCACAAAACTAAACACACCAAAAGAAGAAAGGTAGAACCACAAAGAAAATCCACCAATTAGTGTAAAAGTGAGTACTGAAAGTAAAGGAGAAAAAATACAAGAACAAATGAAATGGATGTACAAAAAAAGGGAAAAGGATTCTGATTTTGTTCGCCAAGGTTCTGACCAAAAGGGTATATACATCTCTTCATCGCAGCTCTCCACATCTATCAGTCACCTCCAAGTACTGTCAATCCCTAACTCCTCAAGGCATAGTCTAGATGTATTTTGTCTTTGCAAGACACAAAAAGGTGTGGACAATGCCCGTGCAGGGATGAGTATAACAATACCCAGAAGGGTCCCCAAAACCCACTATGGTCTCTCAGAATTTCACAAAGGAAAAGTCAAAAATCATGATCTCAATCAAAAAGCACAAATCAAAAGAAATCTCACACAAGGTTTAACATAATTACAAAAGTATAGATGAACAGTCGTAAAGAAAAATCAACATATTCTATCATGTGGATCTGCTGCTAACCCACATAGGATATGTAGGCGCTGACAAACACAGTATCACTAAGTACTGACCCACACAGGATCTGACCCACAAATGATCGATTGTCACAGACCCATAGAGGATCACAGAACACTGACCAACACAAGATCGGTATGCGCAGACCCACACATTATCGTTGAGCACAGACCCACACAGGATCGATATGTACTAACCACATAGTATCAACCTTCATCGTCCAATTCACAACCAGCCACTGGATTCACGCAATTAGAACACTTGTTTTCGGTAGGATCCTATTGTCAAGCCATCAGTCATATTTCAACATTCATGAAGTCCCACAAATAAGTAACCTAATGATCCACCATTACATTAGTGTTCCAATGCAATATATAGCACGTAAACTAGACACATGATCTGTAAGATATAAGAATTTTAGCACCGAGGGCCCGGATGGATTTAGGTTCAATCAAACCCAGAGAAACTCTACCTTTCCCCAAAATTCTAGTGGAGTAACTCAGAAGGACCGCCTTGTCCTAGGGGTTCTGAATTCAAATATAGAGTTTCAAACAAGCCTCTGGTTAAAGAGATACTCTTATTTAAGCGTAACTTAGTTGAAATGGACCTGCCTGAAAAGGCTGGGATTGGGCTGGTTCGGATGGTCCTAGTCTAGTCTGCTGGGTCGCAAGGTCGGAAAGCTAGGCTGTGGGGTTAGTCCGACCAACTCAGTTGGGTGCACCTCGTCGATCCATGATACTGCACAACCTGCAAGATGGGCGCGTGGGTTATATCTACTCCCAAATGGCCAAGACATTCGGGTCTTCAAATCGGCAACACTAGAGGGCGCCATACCAAATGGCTGATCCACGTGGACCGATCTTCTACAAAATCCGCATGCTGTGGGTATGCCCTTCGTCATGGCTTGAAGCCGCAACCTTCCTCCGCAGCTCATCGAAGCAGTGCGCCGCTTGGATCCAATGTGATTGGAAAAGGCCGGTCACCCCTTGTCCACCTGAGAGACTTCGGGTGCCTTCGTCCCTTTGCGGCCAGTGGGTGCGGGCTGAAGCCTCCCTCAGTTGCATGCACCGCCAGGCCAACGGAGCTTCCAAGGGCCACCGGTGATGCCAAAAATGTCCAATTTTTTTTCATGTTTGTTGCTACGGGATTCCCGGAATGGTTCCTACACAATGGGGCACTTGGTTCAACCTTGCCTCCATATCTTCTGACTTCCCACAAAGAAAGAAACCATAACCAGGATCAGTGGACGGTCCTAGGACTTGTTTGTTTGGCCTGATCCCTCCACATCAGCACAATAATAATGAAATCATTTCAAGAATAAACAAATATTAGTAAGACAAAAAACCCCTACTTAGGCTTTGTTGGATGTCACTACGGATGCAGAAAGAGTTTCCACATTTGAGGTTGTTACAGAAAAAGGAAAACATTCACGTTCTATGGAGCTTGTCATCAAATCCTTTAACGGTCATCAATGCTCAGTTCAATGTTGGTGGAAGACATCGCCAATATTTCATCAGTGGTTTCATTCTTCAGTGCCAAAAACCCATTCATGAGCTTCATTTAAATTTAAGAGAAGAGAAAATCAACCCACTGCAGAAATAATGAAGTTAATTAATAAATTTAATTAATGAACCTATTAATTCTCTCAATGGTGTGGTTACACAACCAATTGTAACCATCCATTAAATGACCTGAAAAACCAGTGGTCCCACAACCACCGATCAGTATTTACAATGAAAGAAATAAAATAACTCCTTGGGTAATTTTATTATTATTTTGTTAATCCAAAAAATTACCATTTTCATCCGACCCTTTCCAGTCAATGTTAAGCTTCCCTTAAGAGAATCTCAGTGCCGCAGATTCAATAGTGGCCAGATATTTTTAATCAATTCACTAGTTAAAAATATAGAAAACGCCACCCACATGTCTACTTAAAGTACACTAAAAAAGTTCAAAATTCAATTCTGGGATCGTCGGGCCTCATAATCACATGCCGTGAATTATCATAGACTTATAATAATCCGAAATAATTGAAAAAAATTATATGGAAAATCCTATTCATTACATCAATTTAAGTACGTCTTTGATTTATTCAGTTCTTATTAACTCTTCTTGATTATCCTTGAACCTTCATAAATATTTTCACAACATTATCACTCTTCATGAATTCTAGAAATTTTTTATTCTAATTCAGATTTTCATTCGGATTTCTTCATTATAATGAAGAAATATGTACAAAAACATATTCTTAATTACATTTCTCAATGAAAAATAAAAATTTTAAATGAAAATTCATTCTCAATATGATGCTTATTACCAATATAAAAACAAAATACTCAATATGATTCTCTTTATAATTCATTAGATAAAAAACATTAAACCCATTCCTCCATAAACATGGGTGTAACAAGTAATGATATAATCAATTATTTTATGACATTACAGAATATCTTCAAACAAGATTCAAAAATCCCATTTTCAATACTTTTGAATATTCTTCAAATATATTTATTCATTTCTGGTCTTCTTCAAACCAATTATCCTGAGTCCGATGAAGTATCAATTCTATACCACTCATGATAGATAGATCTCTTATTTACATCAATGGATTTGTTTCAACTCTAATATGATGTCGTATGACCAAATTATAGACATATAACGGTTCTTATATTGTTCTTTACCCAATTGAAAAACAATTCATCTTGATGAACAATGTTAACTACATTTTTGATTGATCTTTGAGCCCATTTTGAAATGGTCCCACAGACTCCTACATTCTCATCGGTGTCAAAAATACACACATACTAATCTTCTTCAACAAAAGTTTCAGCCTCCAATTTCTTTTTAAATAATAATTTCATCTGATGATTGGTGTGAGGATTATTCTAATCATTTGTGGAACACTGTTTCTGATAGACCAGTGTTAGCAGAAAAATATTTCCTTATGAACATAATTCTTTGATGATTTTTATATTCTAGAATGTTCTTCTAAATGAAATCTAGCATCATCATATTCAAATATTTTAAACAAAACATCCCAGTATTCAATGAATTTGATGTCTGATGATCCCGAACCGTTGAACTGTGACCTGAAAACATTTCCGTTCTTCTTTCACAAAGTCATACTCATAATCATGAATTCCTCATGAATGTTAGAACATTTAGGATTGGAATAAAATAATCTATCTTTTATTAGAAATTATTATTAAATTTCGTCATTCTATAATATTATTTTCTTCTAACGAATCCTTTAACTCATTAAAATCACGTGTTTGGAAAATTTATTCATAAGACTTGCATCACATTTTTTTCAAAGAACATATACTTTTTAGACCATATCAAATAAAAAATCATCGTCACATTTACATTAGAGTCATTCAGACTCTGATAAATTTTCACATTATGTTCAAACAATTCATAATAGAACCAAGGTATGTCTAATGAACCATCTCTCTAAATATTATGTCAATTATAAATCATATTTTATTTGATCAATAATTATGATTATGAGTCTTATTACAAAATCATTACAAAGTGAATTTATTTAATTATTTTTTTTAAATAATTTACACATAAAATTTTTCTAGCTTCCAAAAATAACATTTATGAAATTTAGTCCAAACATATTCTATAATACATCTAGGATAATAAGAGTTGTTAGAAAATTTATTTTTATAATCATCATTGTGACTTTGAGTTTGATGTTAGTGAGATAATTTTTCAAAAAACAACTATTTGGTGTATGTTTTAGAAATATAAAAATAATGGAAAGCTATACCCTATGTATATTGGTTCTTTTATGATTCTTGGTCATATATGGAAGGTTTCCTATCACATTGTGCTTCCTCTAAACCTCTCTCAGATTCACGATGTCTTCCATTTATATCTATTGAGGAGGTACAAGCCTGATCCATTAATTTTAATAAATTTAGACGTTATACCAATGGTTAATGATAATTCTCACATAGAATAACTAGTGGAGAACATATAGTATATATATATATATATATAAAGTTGTATAAAATAATACCACTCATCTACTTAATTTTATGTGGTGAAACTGCCTATTTTAGGAAGCTACAGGGGACCTGGGGGTATAATGAGGAATACGATTCATCATATGTCTATATCAATGTGATATTTTTTTTGAAAAAATTATTTTAATGGGGGTATAATGTAACAACCAATGATTTTATGAAATATATTTCATGAAATAAATTTAATTTCATTGATATTTTTTGTTATATACAACAATGAGTTCTAAAAAAGAGCAATATACTATTAATATTATTATTTAAAAATGAGTTTTATATTATAGATGTTACATATTGTGGAATAAATAGCAATAAAAAAATTTCAAATAATATGAATAATGGTTTTATTTAAAAAAGAATATTTATAAAAGTACCTAATTCTTAGTAAATCCTTTATATGAATCAAAAACATTGTTTCCAAAAAAATTATTTTTTATTTATTTTAATGTACACATAATGGATCTATTTTTTCTTCATTTTAAAAATATATTTGAAAAAAAATTATTTTAATTTTTTAAATCAACACATCAAAATTATAATGGTGTGAAGTTTTTTGAATTATAGTAAAAGAATAATTTTTCGATGAATAGTTAAAATTATAGATTTTCATTTAAAACTAATTTTATTTTAATGAATAAAAAACATAAATTTTTTTATTTTATCATTAAGATTAATATTAGTTAAATAATTATTTTATTTATCTAATTTTTTTTCATTATAATCTAAATAATTTTACATTTTTATATGAAAACATTCTATATATATGAAATGCTTGTCTTTGAAAAAAACATTTTCATCACATATACATGTTTATGTTTAAATTAAATTATTACACATATGCGAATGATCTATTTATAAATGAATTATATATTATGAATACTCATAATTAATATTATATAATATAGTAAAATTATTTTTATTTCAATTTTAATTGAAGACACAAGAACAATTATTTACAACAATTACGGTCAAAACGGGTTTGTGAGAGGTTAAACTAAAAATATATAAGATTAAATGACATAAAAACTTATCTAATTACTATTTAATGGATATATATTTACCTTATATGACATGTTACCTATAATGATCTATTTTGGTTCAATTGTAAATGTGAATAATGTGGGTATAACTTTATCTATTAAAAAATTACAAGTATTCTATCTTCACCAATTATAAAAGGGAACACCCTATCCTCTAATATTCACAGTTATGAAGAATTTTAGTGCATCCAATACCGACCCAAATATATTCATTAAATACCTAATAATTTCATAGATTCTTTATATTGATTATTTTACCCTTCTACGAATACATTAAATATAAACTGAAATAGGTTCTCTAAAGAAGAGGTATGGTTCATAACAATGTGTTTTAATTTAATTTCCTATTCCACATCATTTAAATATTTTTCAACGTTGATTTTATAATAAAAATATTATCTCAAATATAATTTGATTATATTGTTTTAGTTTCATAACCTACATCCATCATATCTTGTATTAAATTGGTATAAAATATATCGATCTTATGTACGGTGTACTACGACATTTCCCATCGATGTAATTCTTTTTCCATAACTATCTATCGTGGTTGGATATAAAAATGAATATAATTTAGGTATATATGATACTTTTGACAAAAAAATACTTTTTGGAATTATAATATCACATCTACATTCTTATCATATAATAAATTGAAAAAATATAACATCATTCGATCGTATATGAAGACTACCGCCACCACGAAGAGATGTCATCCATTTTTCATATTATAATAATATTGATGGTAATAATGAGTTATTTAATTAATATATTTTTTATATTTTATAAAAAAAATTATGTATGTAATAATTAATATTTACAATAATTTTTTTCTATTAATTAATAAATTGGAAACAACATTATTATGTAAGTACTACCTACCATCTCAATAAACATTATAATTCATTTTCTATAATTTAATTTTATGGATTGAAATAAATAAATATGTAATTAATATATATTATATTTTTATAATGTATAACATTTGGTATTTTATGGGAAAATTATCAATTAATAATGAACGAATATTCCAAACGAAGAATATATAAGAAAAATGAATCAATTATCACACAAAATATGATTTCAATAATGACTTTTTAATAAGTGTAATTTTAATGGTCGATTATAAATAATATATGGTTTGATATGAAGGATTATTAACATATAATATATTTATAAAAATCCTATATATAATATACCTATGGTTCGAACATTTATGATAAAATTCAATATGTGTGGTAATGGAATGCATTTATCTTTTATTTATGGGGGAAAATGCCTTATACACAAAATTATTATGTTGTATAGTGAACATACATCCCATTAATTTATTTTCCGATTCTTCTAAATAAAATTATAGGATATACATATATTTAAGTGTTTCTTTCTTTCTTGGGTATTATGATAGAAAATCTTCCAGAGTGGTAAATGTTTAATGTTATAATCCCATTGTTTGTCAGGATTGTTTATGATTTTGTATCCAATGATAAAATATTATGATAAACCTTTAAATAACTTCATGAAATTTATCCTAATATAGTTATTTCTATATAATACATGTTTATAATTGTTTTGAAATCTTTAAGAACTTCAAATTACAAAATAATGTTCTAATTTAAAATTACATTATTTCTCTCTTCGATTGAAAATACATTCTCATCAATGACCGTATTATGTAAAATTTTCTAATTAGTTTTTTAATTATCAATTTTTTTAAATAAATTATTACCCTTTTTTACTATTCACTAAATTTTTTCAATGGAATCTTCTATTCATTTTCTCACCAATGTCTTTTTGAACTTTTATAGAATATTTGAAGTGAATCTTCATTTCAATGGGTATAAAATGAATGGTATTTCCCTCCATCATGAAAAATAAATAATTTAATGATATAATTATTATATTACATGGTTATTTTTATTGAGAATATTTTTTTTATTTTTGGTAAAATTTTATATTTGAAAGAAGTGATTATAAAATTGAACAGAAATTTCCTCCAAGATGGCTTAATGATCTTTTCTAATGAATTTATAATCATCAGTGAAATTAAATTTTTGTGTTTTTTTATTTAATTTTGATATTATGAAATTATTACATCCTTATCCATTATCAAGATTATTTATGATTATGATGATAATATGGTCCTCAAACCTATCTCTTTCCCATGGGTTATACTATGTTGAAATGATAAGAATAGTAATTTTATTTTCAATAGTAATGATATGATGAATTTTTATTGATATTATCAAACAAATATGCATTTTTTTCATTATATGAGAGGTGATTCTATTATATACCAAGGATATTGGTTACATTAGAACAAAGGATAGTGGTTATGTTATATCTAACGACAATGGGTATGTTTTAACCATGTATATGTGGTTGCATTATAAACTAAAATTGGTTGGACAATAATTATATAGTCCTTAAATTTATGAGGTAATGATTAATGTTCTATGAGCTTAAAGTGTGAACATATGGTAATCATAATCCCAAAATAGGTTACATAGAATGAAATCCAGATCTTAAAATTACGTATACTAGAGGTTATCTCAATCCAAATAGAGGATATATGGGAGGTTATCCCAATCCTACAGTAGGTACATGGTTCGTTATCCCAATCATATCATTCTATGGATGTCTTAGTGGATAGCCTTGAAATATGATTTTATGTATTTTTTTTACACCAAAAATCTATATCTTATTCCAAAACTTTTCTATCAGGTATTTTTTCATTTGATTCCTTTATGATTCAGGTCTTATAGAATGTCACGATTTATTCCCAGAATCATGTTTATGATCTATGGTATGTAGCATATGGTTATAAATGTTATTCTCATGTTCCCATACCCTCATTCTCATGTTATTATGATATATGTTTTTTTACCATTACTAAGAATATATGGTCAAACTTTATTATATTTTACATTTAAAGGATATATAGAAATATTTTGTGTAGTATGTCAATGTTGGGTGCTTGTTTTGTAGAATGTAGTGGGAGATGATGCGGTTCACTTATGAAGCAGATTTTTATGTTTCCAGGTTTGCAAACACACTAAATCATTATGGTTCATAAGCATGTTTACATAATATTAATTTAATATTCATATATATATAAATAATATATCTATGTTTTCAAAAAATTGGGTTTTTATAGATGTGTCCAAGATATTGGGCTTGAATATTGATACATGTTCTCCAATTACCATTGATTATGAGGCCGCTGACTCCAGATCCCATGTTGGGTATAGGAAAGTTGGCTTATATAAATAAATATAAATTAGCCAACCAAAAACAGCTTGGATAAATGACTATAATTAAATAAACTAAAATATATCTCACTATTTAGTTAGGGTTTTGTTTGTAAGGAATGTTCTTATTCACTGGATGATGATAGTAAGAATCCCAAAAGAGTCAGTAATAGATTTTGATTCAAATGAGACTACTATTAATGTACCCAATTATACTTTTTATTGTAACATTTTACTCTAGACAATGGGTTTGAAGAGACTATATAGATAATGTGGGTAGTTTTTGGAAAACTACTAGTTGAAAGAGTTGATCTCTATGAATAGTGTTATCATAATTGACTATCATTACTATCATCCAGTCATCAAACATTGGCTCATCCATTGATGAAACTTCTTTTAAATCATCATCTACTTATGATTAGGTGTGGACACATGGGACACCAATGCTAGGGATTATTGTAGTACTACATATCTGGATTCAACTATACCACATAGGATGTCCTTAAAAAAAATTTATTATTTAAAGGTGCTTCCAAAACTCTAATGAAAAGGATAATAGTATGAAAGATCACTTAGGATGACCTAAATGGTATATTTGTGTTCAAGAAGCTGGAGGGGGTTATTTTCCACTGATATGTGTAAATAAATCATAACCTATTGATTTCAAGTAGAATTTATTATTTCTTATATTCCTCTAATATTAGGTTTCCTTGACCACTTCTCCACTCTGGATATGGGTAGTTTTGTTATTTTTTTCTTGATAGTGGGGTATTAGTTGATACATATCATTAATTGGTGCCCTAGAAGTACTAACACTGGAATGAATGTTGGAGTAGTATTATCTACTTATCGAAATATTTAATTATAATGATTTTGGAATGAGATATGATTCCACCAAGGTTTTTGAAGTATATTATTATATATTGGGTTATTTTCATGAACTACAATAATCTACCTAGATATTTCATCTATATTAGTTGTGTCTAGTGGTCAACATATGTTTTTTTTGAAAATTAATGAATAACCACTCTTATGGGAGTGGAATTTTGAGGGAGTATGATAGATATTTCATTCTATAGATAAAACCAGTGAACCACTAATTTTTAGGTATTTCAACATTTCATGTGTTCAATGATCATTGTATTATATAACATACAGAAAAATTTATATATAAATTGATGGATTAGTTATATCTATCCTGAAATAGACCCTACAGAGAGGATATTATTCTAGATGAAAGATGGTCCAACCCAATTCTAAAGAAAATCATCTCAATTTGGAGTCAATTTATTTGTAATGTGTGACCATCATGGGGATAAATCGAGACACAAAATATGATATATGGTGTGAAAGATACCATATCCCATTGAAGGATGGGAGAAAGGGAATCCCATAATTGGGTTGAGGTGGAATGAAATTCATTAATTTGTGATATGGATTTTTTGGGTTATATCAGATCACACCACTCGTACATGAATTACATTAATGTATCCAGATGTTAGATGGTGTGGTGGAGTTCTAGGGGTAACACTTTATATGCCACATCTTGGGAATGGGAATTTGGTGAATCTTCACATGGTTTTCCGGCATTTATCTTCTGTGGATCGCCAGTAATAACTTGGTCTAGGCTATTATCCCAACATGAGGGATGTTTTTATAATAATAGGGGAAAATAATGGCATTCCTGAATTCTTTTATTCATATAGTCATATTATCTAGACTAAGAACAAACCTGGTTTTGGGAACCATATCATGTAGATAGATCAACTCCCTTCTAATGAGTGGGTAGAAAATTAATCACTATCTCTTAGAGTTGATATCTAGTTTGAATATTTACCTAAATTATATCTATATTGAGTTATTTGAGTTTTAATTTATTAGCATCATATCATTAGAAATTCACTTCAATGAAGATGAATTTTTGGATTTTATAGTAAAGAATAAACTGTATCCATTTTTTTCTATTTTTCTTATTTATGATATAATCGATGGTATGAAAATACCTCATTTGGATGAAAAAAAAATGATTCCTTATATGATTTTGAGTACATGCGTCGATTGATTATACATTGGTCTTGGATACCTATTGTGGTGTTATTTCCACATTGTATCACTTATAGTAAATTTCAAAAAAATTATATATATCATATTGATAATGATATTGGTGACTATGAAATATTTTTTGAGAGGAATCATTTTAAGATTCTAGTAGTAGTAGAGGTTATTCCCTATATTAATCTTTTTCATGAGTTAAATCACAGTCTTCCCCCAAACCATTCTCTCACTGGGATTTTTTTACTTATGAAATGTTTAGGGTTTAATATTCTATTAAGATGACCCCCTAGTTCAAATATGTGAAATGTAAACCTGAGTGAATCTCATACCACCCTCTCTGAATGAGCCATGTATGAGGGGGTTGTGTCATATGGCAGTAAGAATGGTTAGGTTTTCGACTTATATAAACCACTTCCAAACCCAAAGATAACCTAAATTCTCATGGATGGTTGTAATAATGCATTAAGAATAAAGGGATGGAGTTAATATGGATTGGCCATTGGAACATCCAAATAATTATCTAGACTTGATGACTCCAAGGGTGGTATTGATGGTGAAAATTACACCATTATTAATGGATGGTGTTTATTTTGAATTACTGCAAATATATTTTAGACCCCTCAAGGATTTCATGACAACTAGGGTGGAGGTAGTGGTAATAATTTACCCATCTGAGTAGGCTAAAGATGTACTTGGATATATATCATGTAATTTTCTTTTGAAATCATATTAATTTCAAAAAAAACTCATGCATAATATATCTATAATGTCTTCTAATAGTGATAGATTCATTCCCAATAGGAATTGATTAAAACCTAATTATTTTAATATGTCGTCTATGTTTCTTTCATGACCTGATGTGAGGCATGGCTCAAGATTCTACCAAAATCCATCTCCTTGTATTCATAAAAAAATTTTACTCTAGATATAGGGGAATTTAGTTACATTGACCAACTTTTACATTCCTTATTCAGACCTATGGCCTCTCTAATAGTAATTAATTATCAAGATGCTATCGTTCGAGGAGTCTGTTGTCCAAGGGAGGAGTTGAAGATCAATTGTAAATATTTTCCCCATTATTAGATGTATATATATCAAAAGTATTTTGTAATTATCTATTTAATGCCTGATTAAATGTGGGTACATTCTTTCTATATAATCTCACAATACATTACTATCCTCGGGTATCAAGATAAGGAAAATGTAGTGGGTTGTAATTAATATAAAATATTATTTAATTCAAGATAGTGATCATCATATCCTTAGAAGGGAGGTGATTATCCTTTATTCATTTATGAGTTTCCCATATTTTAAGGAATATATGATGCATTAAATCCTTAATTCCCTATTTTAAGATGTAATAATAAGAATTGGTAATGGGTTAGCACATGGATTGAAGGATATAATCATCTAAATTTTACTATCTATCAGTTCCACCTTACTCCACATAAAAATATTATAACACTATATGGTAATACCATAGAAGTTAATTTTTAAATACATGGTGATTAATGGCTGATATACAACCATGATGATGGTCACCACTCAAGGTTGCATGCTGAACGTAGTGAGAAAACAGTAATAACTGATGGGGTACCATGTGTATTTGACTCCAGTTGTTCAAGATCCACTCAATATGAATGTTATTTGATAATGGAATAATGTACTTTCCTTGGTGATATATCATAATGGGGTGGATACCTGTAGATGATGTTAGTTGTAGGATCCTTCTATGTCATCAACATGCTACCATGATGATGAATTTTATGGTATTTATAGAATTATGCATCATATAAAGAGTGATTGAATCCCTGAAATACTATTTGTTTACACAATTGAGCCTCAAGGATACTGTAATTGAGAAATTGAGGAATATGAGGCTCAAGAAATATTGATGTTGGAATATATGCAATTTCCATTCGGGGTGAAGAGTTATTGGGATCATGTTATATGGAATCATCTAGAATATATTGATGATTGTCTACAACTATTTATAAGATACATTTCTGCTACTGGATGGTTTTTATAACATGCTGGTTAACATCCAAATATTTTTGAATAAAAAGTATCCTGCATATGGGTCATTGTAGGAAAATTTTATCTCTCTATGATGGAAACAAGATTATTTTCCTGATTCTATTTTTCTACCCCATTGGAATATTAAAATGGACCTCCATGATTGGAGAAGGTACATGATCCTTCTCTTATAGAGCCTCTAAGGGATGCTAATTAAGTACTCCCTTGATGAGAGAAATACTATGTTCATTGATAATTCTTTCTGCTGGTATATGATAATATTCCATGTAATTTATGGTTGTGTTATAGGCCTTCCCTATTGTGATTGTGAATCCTTGTTGAAAAACTGAAGTTAAATGAAAATACGAGCCAATTCATGCTCCTCATTCTATATCAAAATATTCTAGTAATAACCCTATATGAGATAAACAATGTTATATTACTCCAAATTATCAAAATGGACACTCTAATCATGTTTTTAAACTTATATGATGTATGGAATTGTATTATAAGCCTATACTTATATGTTTTTTAAAATATAATAACGAATCTCATTTATCACTTCTATAAAATACCTACAATTCAATAGAGAATGTGAAGAAACATGGTATTTATATCTTCGAATTTCTCAGATATACTAGTATAATTTTTGATCAATTGTTTATATTTACCCACCACCATCTTCCATTTTCAATCAATGTATTTGCATGGGATTCATGCATGGGAGGCTGGGAGATTCTTCTTATCACTTCCTAAATTCATAATGTACTGGAAAACATACTCTATGATAAAAGGGAGTTGAATCAACACTCTAGGTGAAATCATAGTATATTGGAGTAATTTTTCAATGGAAGTGAGGATATGGTCCACTCAATATGATCCAAAAAATTGATTCATCTTTCCAGATCTTCTAGATGCTTGAGTCTCAGTGTTTGAGAGGGTGACCTTCTTGGCAGTTCTCTCATCATTTGGCTAAGGGTTGTTAGTTTCATGATATTGTAAATGAATGTATTAAGGATTCATCTAAGATACATTTTAACCATTTTGATTCAATGGTCAATCCTATGATTTAATTTATTATTTTAAGGGGGTACAGATTTTTTGACTCAATGGGTATGATATAGAAGTAGTTTGTTATGGTGACATGAATTCATAACTTTATCATGGATATCATCAGATAAAATAAATTTATTTTATGATTAATTTAGAGAACAATTTTTGAATCCTATAAGGATAATATGTTTCCATGCTGGTGGTATTAGTTAACCATGTTATTCTCTATCTATTTTTAGAGGTATTATTAATGCAGAATCATCAGTTTGTATTGCCGAAGAGGTGAATATCTTAGCTGAAACAATGAGATAATACATTCTTGAAGTTTCTCAAATTTTATTTTATCAAATTAATCTATGTTAAGTGTATCTATAGCTACAAATACAAAAAATGATGGAATATAGATAATTGAAACATCAACAGTAAGAAGCATGATTGAGAATGACTATATGGGATGTTCAATTGTTATTGAGAGGTTGATGTTGAGTTCAAAAATTTTTTATGTTGAATAATAAAGAAAAATATATTGGCATATGAAATACAGATTAATTCTATCTATTTAATGATTCATGTAGGGTTCACTATTTTTTGACAGGGGGTACAGTGGCCCGATATTTGATGTTTTATGAGATAAATGCGCTTAAAAAATCCTTCTATTAGGTCACCACACTTATCCATGATAGTATCCAATAGGTGGGTTTTAGGAAACTTTAACTACCTATTATTTATCATATTTTTAATGATCCACAAACCGTATTTCCAATAGCATTAAATCATAGGGGTTTCATTCTAATGATGATTAGGAAACAACATTGGTCTATAGTGTGGAAGGCCAGGATAATCACACAATATTGAACGGATTATTTATTACTCCAGGATTGTCTTATATATTTTATTCCGCTTCATATATCTTTACTAAATCCAAATACTAGATTAGTTACCCTAACATTAGTAATAAGTTATTGATGCATGATGATTTGTTTTCTAGTACATATTAGAGGAATCAGGTTGACATGATCATATTCATGTCTAAGAGGTTTCCAATTGATTCCATCATCTGTATGTATATGAAGTTCTCTATCATGTTACATATCATTACATTGTGATGATTGTTTATGGATTTCTATGTTTTAAATCTATACATCTAGAGTATTTATATTTATTTATCACATTGTAGGGAAGTATGTGTTAATAGTATTGTGATCATGAACATAAACACTACTCTTATATATCCTTGTGAATGGAATGAGAACAGACATTTTTTATTTCCACTTAATAGTATAGTTAATATATTTTATGTTTATGTGAAAATTAATCATCTTTGTTGTTTAGCGTCATGCGATAAGGGAGAAAAAGTGTAATATTATTATACATTGTTAGCGAGGACTTAAACGTATTAAATGATGTCTGGTTAACCACATATAGAATATATGAGGATAGATTTATTTGAAATGGAGTGTGACCCCATGAACATAGAACCCATTAAGAGTCTTTCTATTTAATTATATTGTGATTGTACTATTAATGAATATTGTCCTTTTGGAAGTAGTATGATATTATCATTAATATCACCCGAGGAGATGATAGTGGAAAGAGAATTTGGCCCCGTTGGATAAGACATCTAGACTCACAGGAATATAGCTAGGTGAGGGGAGGAAATAAATGACCACGTGAGGGATATAGACTTATTTGGATATTACCTAGGGAATATATCCCTAATGGATGATATTACCAGACTCATAAGTGTATATCTAGGTGAAGAGAGTATGTAAATGATCCACTAAAAGGTATGGTCCAATAAAGATATTGACGAATGCTTAATGATATTGGATTTGAACCTCAAGGAAGATTCTTATTTATGCCATCGATATTGAACCCAAATCCTACATAGTCTAAGTAACACATTTTATAGTCCTTTGATGAAACCATACTATAATGTTTAACATCACTTTGTGTAGACTTATGAGATGTGAGAGGTGAGAAAATGGAATACCATGTGTGGATTATGTATTTGGGGACCTCCATGAGATGTATTGTATGGAAAATGTCCATTTAAATTAAAATAACATATAGTAAAGTATTTCACTTAATAAGAAGTAATGTTGTTTAGTTGTTTTCATAATCAAGAGGTTATGAAAATCATTGATCTACAAGAACAAGTGAGACATTATTAGTGTGAGATAACAACAATACTGTGATATCTGACACATTCCAAGTGAGTGCAAGATTTGATTTGAATAGGGATTACACATTAAGGATTCCACGATAGAAATATAGTTATGGATCACATAGAGGATATATCTCTACAAGAATAGTTATGAGATTTCATAAGGAATATTTTATTTTGAAATCTATATAGAGGTATTTGATAAATAAATCAAGAATGTGTTATGGAATTTGTGGGGAATATAACAACATAGAAATATATTATATGTAATATTTTTAGATACATACATAG
The DNA here is from genome assembly GCA_963277665.1 of Viscum album. Taxonomy (NCBI): domain Eukaryota; kingdom Viridiplantae; phylum Streptophyta; class Magnoliopsida; order Santalales; family Viscaceae; genus Viscum; species Viscum album. The sequence goes on along the minus strand of OY728142.1, from coordinate 1,131,841,394 downwards.
ATACATGAAAATGTGTCCTATATATTGTATATATAATAGGAATTAGATTCCTCATAGTCCATAATTATATAACATGACGATGTGTATGGAAGAATAGTAGAACTCATTTGAATTATATTCCCATGGGTTAGTAAATATATAGAACAATGTATGATATTTACACCATGTTATATTCCCTTGAGTTTATAGCATTATGAGAGGTTATTATCTCATTGGAGACAACACCAACATAGGGGGGACCAAGTATCAAATTTTTGTTATATGTGATTAATTAATTTCACAGGATCCTATGCACATTTTATGAAATTGATTTCATGAGATCTCATAATGAAAAATGGGGATGTGTTAAGACATGAACATAAGAGGTTCAGGTGATAACGTAACTAGTTTTTTGTTAGTTGATCACACGACATGATCACATTACCAAGGGAGCATCCGGTGATCATATGAAATATGGATAATCAGGTGATTAGAAATTTTATAGATATCATGTGTTGATGTCTCATATCAATGTATTATGCATTTTCCATAGGGTAACCCATTTATTCATATTCAAACAATTAAATTTACTCACTTTATTTTGAAATGTGAGACCTAGATATTGTATGACCAAATTCTCCTTTCATCCCCAGTATGCTTCTGTCTATCATTTTTTCATTTGAACTATTTTTAAGGGGTTTATAGGCACTAGTAACATATATCTATAACACATTTTATGTAATTAAGGACACATAAACTACTTTAATATGGTATAATTATTCCCTGTAATTAGGTATAATCTTATTAACATTGCATGATTAGGGCCACATAACATTGATGACATCCAATTGTGAGTCCTATAAAAAAGGTGGCCATAAAAGAGGTATGCAACAGATGACGCTCCCCAAAAGTAGGTTTCATGAGTAGTTTTATGTTATGTTCTTATACATCATTATGGGGTATCAAATGATTAAGGGAAAAACTAAAATAATCCAATCATGGATAAACTCTCTTAATGTGAATAACATGAATACTAAAGTATTATGTAATAAAATGAATATAGGGTTATCACATGATGAAAGGATATAAGGATATCCTTCGATCATGGGAAACACCTTCCTTTAATATACTACATGAATAATTTGGGATTTCCATGATTGTGTGTCCTCATGGAAATTTCCTAACTATTTGAGGGTTATGTGATCACATAACCTGATCTGGTGACCCTTAATATGACATCTTGTCCTGTAATAGAGTGTGTTTTATTTCCTTTAAATATTTTATACCAAAATGGAACCTTTAAATTTTTTTTCACAATTTCATTCTCCCAATATTAATCTTGACTGAAATAATATATATTAATTAATTTCCAGATCAAGTGATTCACCACATTCAGCATCTATTTGAATAGTCTGATTAATTATCTTGATTATGTTAATCCATTCCATACAATAAATGAAATACATTACAATAGTTAAATAATTTTACAAAAATAATTAAAGGGAAATCTAAAATCACTTACTTTATATAATCTAAAAACCCCACTGAATGCTAATGATAATAATGTGATGATCAAATTTCTAAGAACATGCATAGAAAACCAAAAAACATATAAACATCAATCCCCCATCAACCAATTGGACCAATATCATTGAAACTAAAGAAATCGTATTTATATGGAAACCCTAAGAATATAAAATGATGAAGGAATGAAAAGGGATATGAAATCACAATTTGATCACATATAGTAGATATCATAATGATGTGTTCCTAAAACATACCAAAAGATGGATAATAATATCAAAAATGATAAATTGGTATCATATGGTTCAAAGGAATTAATAATATATGAGAAAATTCAAGATGAAATTTTAATATATAATTAAATATGAAATACATAACATTATAGTGTAAACATTTGGACCATTCCACCCTTATAAATAGAATAAAAAAAATCATTTCGTGATATATCTTAAATAATCAGGATCAAACGAAATTAAAATTTATATTAATAATTTTTTCCAAAACATCTGCATAATCATCACAATTCGACACCTATACTCTTGGGGATCACAGTGAAGATTCCAAAAATCTGCCTCTAAACCAAAAATACCTCAGAAAACATCAAATAAGAAAATGAACTTCAATTAAACATGACTTAGGTGAAACCAAAAAAAATATATCATTTAGGACATCATACCACAGTGGGTAGAGTCCCATCATAATATCCATCACATATTATTAACTCAATGGATGACATCTATGATTAATCCTAGGAACCAAAAACAAAAGGATAATTATCAAGAAATTATTCCATATCTAAATTACATCACACTATAAACATTACTCATTAATATTATCTCAATAAAATCCAACACCATAATATGACATAGTTATTACTAAACAATGAAATTATTAGGATCCCTCATGTCACAATAACATACACTACACCACGACTAACCTTCCACTCCGAGTTATGGTAACAATAGAATATCAAGAGCTATTCCCTATAACATAAAACACATCACCCCTATAAAACACCATCCATCACAAAATGTAACAGCAAAATTTTTTAAAACCCCTTTACTATAGTTTTTCTTATCATGGAAGTATATATAAAAAACAAAGAATGTCTATTAAGATTATATCACAACTCCAACTAAATCATCGTTACTATTAACTTTTACCAACACCTCTAACATCTAAAATAATCAATGAAATGGTCCATTTATGCCTAATACATTACATAAAATACATATTTAATGATTCTTATACTCATGATTCAAAATAAAACATATAAGAAAGATGATAATAAAACCCAAAATCATCATGAAGATATGCCTCTCATATAGGTATAGTTTTATAAAATAGTATAATAAAATAATTAATAATCCCAAAATATAAGAATTCTGACTGAATGGCCTGAAGGAATAATTTTTTATTGTTTTTATATAATCCCCCTATTATGGGTAGGGGGACATAGACTTAAAGGACATAAAGAAATTACAGAATTCGAGAAACAAGGGTCTTTATACCTAGAACTAGAATGCATGGATGTTCTACTACCTAGCATCAACATCATTAAGGCCCTCCCCCACATAATCATGGAAGTTCAGTAAGCAGTCCAATGCAAGATTTCATATGAATGTTACTGATGGATACACTATACCCTCTCAATATTCTAAATCAGAAAATTCATGTGTTGAGAAGATGAGCATCTCATTCCTAATACGAAGAAAAAACTTGTAGATTGTTCAAGTTCCCCAACAGACCATCCAATTCACCTCCAACAAATCCACCAAGGTACAACCAATACCCAAATTCATATCCCAAAAACACAATCCCAACATTACTGTATCAAAACATGGAAACAACTTGCAGCAAAACCAAAATGCGTAGCCTCCCCCCTCCAAGCCCCTGGCGCCGACCCCAAGCTCACTGGAGCATACACGAACCGAAGTAGATCTGGGAAAAAGTCTAAGGATATCGGATACAGCTCCACCAACATTGAGCACACTAACACCTAACACACCAATGACTAGACATGAACCCAAAAAATTTGATCCATCATAGTCGTAGGAGACAACACTGGAGCTAATAACAATCACTATGGAATCCACATGATCCTGAATCTAGGAGCACACCTAATCTAATGAATAACTCAATAATACGAGGCGATAAACATAATCCGAATGTCAAATTAAGCTATCACCAAGCCCAGAACAAAGCCAGAACACGAGGATTTGTCACCCAACAAAGCTGTGCTGAGATGAGACAACTAACACCAAGGTCAGGCCATGCCAGAAGAGGGGAGGATACGAAATTAAGGGGAAGCACTATGTGTGTGAGGTAGGTGGAGAACCCACCTTTCAGAGGCCTCTTTAGGAATACTAAATCATATATTTTTAAGAAACAAGGAATCTTAAAATTAGTCAAATTGGCAAAAAAAATTGTCCATGATACTATGTATAAATATACAAGTAAAATTTCAACATACACTCATCTATCCAATAATAATATTAAATAACACAATCCCAGATTATTTTTTACTCATGAAACACCTTATCTATAATGGCCCACAAAATTATAGCCTATTTAATTCTATTTCTGTGATTTTGGATGTTCACATGGAATAATTGATTAATAAATGGTTTTGTTGAGATTAATTCTATGTTTATAAATATAGGTCACATCATGGATATTGGTGTCGAAATTTGGTTTTCATTTGGTAGAATTGGATGGTGTTATAGTCTTATAGTTATTAGTGTGTAGATTTTTTCCATGATGGGCCACGTTCTGGGAAGTGGTGGAGCTTATCATAGATAAGCTTTATGAAATTATTGTGTTTGGAATTGACTGTTTCTTAGAGTCTAGTTTTGATTGCTTCTATCCCATGTGATGTATGCACATGGTGGAATGTGCAATGGCATGACCCTTTTCCTATTAAATATTTTCAAATACTTCAAAAATGTTATGATTAGTGAGTTTTTGGTGATTTCAAAAAATAATTTTAGATCATTGTTTAATATTATCCAATAATGAAATGAAATTATATTTTTTTGTGCTTTTTTGGGTTTTTGTGATTAAAACAATGTTTATATGTTCTTACATGTTGTGATCAGGTGTTATTATTTGTAGATATAAATCAAATTACCTGTTGAATTATGCTTGATACATTCATTTGCACACATACTACCCCCAAAATGAGGATAATTTTTAGAGTATCTTAACCCACATTGGAAATTTTTAATCCAGAAGTTTCTAATATTGATAAATACTATGCAATAGTTGAGTTTTTCTCTATTCCTCTTATTCCTTAATCACTATTTATGACTTGAAAATGCACTGGATGTGCATGATGAACTGAATAAGTCCACCACTACATCTGACACTTGAATGGGCACATATCAAGGAAAATGGTGTTTTACCATTTTTCTTAATGTGGGAAACATATTCTATGATCGTTGTGAATAACTATTGGGAATTATTTTACCCTTTAAGAATAAATAATTACAATATAGATTAAAAAATTAAATTTTCCAAGACCAATTCATGAATCATACATGGATTCCTCTCAAAAATAATAAAATGTCCAAAGAGATAATGTAAAACGAATAAATAAAGATAATAATAAAATAAATAATTAATGTCAAGAAAAACTGTATGAATAAATAAAAACAGATATGGGTTGTGATTTATGATATAATGTAATCCCAAAATAGAAACCAATCGAAGTAAGAATGACGATATCCATTTGACCTGCAACCATACTCCAAATCCTATGTTGAACATTATTAAAAACCCAAAAAAGAAAAGCAGATAAAATCTAGGGTATGTAAATTGGAATATCAGAGTTATATACACCTAATGGTGTATTTAAGGTGTGAGTGAAACCAATCTCATTATGATATAATCAAGAATATTTTGTTACTTATTTTAAATGAAATTCTATCCTCATTGTCTAAAATTAAATTTGAAAATTTATGTTTTATACAAAAGAACAATAAAAAATCATCACAAACAAGATCAGTTTAAAAAAATCAATTTATTTTTCACTAAATTAAATGATAATAATCACATAGAGAACATTTATTGGGACTTTGTGACCATTATTAAAAAATTCAATTTAAATTTACTTGGAAAATTAAAAACTAAATAAATGATTTCAAATAAATTTAAAACATATTAAATAGTAAATATTAATTCAAGGATAATTTAAAAAACCCCAATGAACTGAATCACTATTAAAAAGAATCATGAAATTGTAATAAATAATGGTGGAATGGAAGACAATCAGTCTAGTCATCAAAAGATTTAGATTTATAATGTGGTGTATCACTTAGAATATTCAAAAACACACTAAGTATTAATGAAAGACAGTCCTAGACATTAAAAAAATAATTACACCATTAATCACTATATTTCATAGCGAAAAAAAATTATCCACCTAATTCTGATCCCAACATTTTCATTATGATAAATTTTTTTTAAAGATTACATCACATTGTGGGAAAATATACATCGTGTGAACTTAAAGAGTTTAGAATATGTCTATACCTAAAACTAAATGCATATTCTTCCCATGAAATAAAATATATAATGAGATAAAAAATATAGATTATCAATATAGTGGCTTGATATAAATATATCCCCACCTCCAACTCCATCATAAGAATTAATCACAAAAGTCCATCCACATCAAAATGATAAACAATACGATCACCATGTGTCAGAGTACATATTTAAATAAGAGGATTAATATGGTGTAACCAACACACTATGCGAAAAATCTTAAAAAATACAAATGATCTGCATTACAAACCCTCTCAGGATATAGAGTCCTTTATATCCATTGAAATTCAATTCAAACCCCATTAACTGAAAAAAAAATTATTTTAATTATAAAAATTCAATAGATATTATATTTTACCTATGAAAGTACCCAAAAAGGTCAAATATATTTCTTAAAATAAATTTCATTTCAATATATTCCTTAAAAACATTCAATATCGCTTTTAACAAGGACATTATTTTAGGATTCATAACCCATTAAATTTCCATTTATACCACATGATGAGGAAATACAAAAAAATTGTTAGAACCCATTTGTACATAAAATATTATAACAGATTGTATAACAAACATTTTAAAACATTATCCAATAAATAAAATGATAATTAATTGACTCCCAAAAAATCACCTACCATATGAAAGAATATATTATGTAGGAATTGTATTCAATCGATGGAGAACACTTGAAAAGGGAAATAAGAGACTCAATATAAACCTAATGTCAAAAAACTCCATGATTAATCAATATAAAACATTAAATCCAAACCTATCACTTCTAGGGTTTGTGGGGGAAGATAAAAATAATATGGAATGTTAAAGGGGGAAATTGAAAATTGAAGTTAGGAAGATAAAGTATCTCACCTTGAGAAATCCACATGGAACTAGTATAGTCAATCACGAAATCATTAATAGAGGTACATTTTAATTTCACTTTTGAGAAATTAACATCATTTGAATGAGTGAGGGAGAGGTGGGGGTTTAAAACCCCATAAATTAAATGGGGACTAAAAATTAATTTCATGTTTTACAAATTTGGGGTATATTACTGAATTATTTCGAATTGTTTTTTACCATAATATAATCTAGTGGGTTTCAATGGAAACATCACTAAAAACCACATCATTTTGAAGAATTGTAACTATTATCTATGAAAAATATATTCAAGTCACCATGAATTGAAATAAGGATACACATTTTTTATTGATATGTCTCACATAACATTGAGAATCTTGGGCTAACCATGAAAAATATCACTATTAAATGTTGTATTAATGTTTCAAAATTTATATAAAGATACTCCTTCCCATGTGAAGACCATGTAACACCTAGAACATTTCCTATTTTTTAAATATTTTAGAAAATAACCAGGATATTATTATAAACCAAAATAAATTTATTTCTTAATAATAAAAGTGACATGGGGGTTACAATTTTCCCACCATAACACTTTCTACAACTTGAAAGTATAGAGTAAAATTGTAAGCACTCGAATAAAAACATATATAAGTCCCCATGAAAGTGGTGGTTCAGAAAATTATAATAAAAATAATAATAATGAAATAAACTCAGCACTCATGACTAGGACCATCATACCCAACATATGTCTCAAAGTGTAATGCAATAGAATCACAATGGAAGAACCAAAAATAGACAATAATATTACAATGTTCTCTTTACCATTTAAGAAGATCAAAAAATCGTGGAATCAGAATTTGATACACACCCTATGGGATAATATAATAAAGATTTAAAATAAAATTTTAACCCCAAAAACCCCAACCCATTTCCAAACACAAAAATTATTCACAAAATTGATTGTGAACTTGAAGAAAAAAACACATAAGGTGATCAAACATCAGTAAAGAAACAAATAACAAAAAATATAAAAAATAAACCATATAATTAAAAAATGGGTTTTAAAACATAGACCATTATACTCAATATATATACATGAATCTCAAACACGCAACAAAATTACATAACGAACCGTACAAAAGAAAAATAGCACAAACATGGGCACAACCACCCAAAGGTAAAAACAATCTTATAACCCAAGAATAAACCTAATATTATCTCATGTAAAAATATCAAGAAAATAATATTGGAATAAACACATCGTAAATTAACTCTATAACCTCTTAAGGAAATAAAAAAAATAACACAATTAAAACTATATTTTAATTCCATTCACTATATAAATATGAGAATGTAATAAAAAAACAAGATAATGTTTCCAAAATAAACTAATAATTAAAAAACATGTTTACACCAAGACTTACCTATCTCAAAAGTCAACATAAATAGCATATGAAGATATCCTATGTGGATACACATATGATTTGAAATTAGATATTTCGAAAAAAATGACTAATAATTTTGATATGATCTGTAAATAACATACATACGATACCTCATATTCTAGTTCATCATCTAACGATAGTGAACCTATTGAAACATACCCTACATCATTGGATAAAATAACTCTTTATTTACCTTTAATATATTCTCCTCCCTCACTTCAGTTAAAACGTCTTTAATAAACTCCACAAAAATATATCTACCAACTTCCTCATTATAATTTGATAGACCTACTTCAACCATACTATTCTGAAGATCTTTTTAAAGGGTCTTATGTTTTAATAAATAATTTCTATATTATATAGGTTTGGAGTACTTTTTTATACATGACATTTTTTTGAGTATGATCGAAATGTAATGTAATTGCACCTAAACTACCAGGAGACCACCTTGATGGTTATCCCACCTGATTTACATCCCACTATTAATCAAACATACCTTGGGATAAAATATTTAAAATAAAATGATACATGAATTCCATTAGTCCTTTTTTTACAAATAAATCCATCATCCTCATCATATACCAAAAAAATCCAATCCAAAACCCACCCAATGAAAGAAAATGTAAAACGTAATGTTAAATTTTAAATTAATATAAAATCCCAAAACTCCCTCTTAAAAAAATATCTTCTAGAAAAACATCTTCCACGAATAAGTTGTGAGAAATATTGTTTTCTATATCCCCCAAAATTCTATCCAAACATAATTGAAAACATTATATCAAATCTAAAAATTTACATTTAAGAAGAAAAAAATGTGATTTTTAATAAAACAACATGTGGAAACCTTTATTTAGCATAAATAATTTTCCTCTCTAGAAACACATTTAAATTTAAATTTTCAAATCAAGTACCTTTGAAATATAAAAAAACTAAATCAACTCATAAAGGTAAAATAACACTTCAGAAAAAATTATAATGTCCCGTATTTATACAAAAAATATGTTTTTCAAAACATACTAAAAACCATTATAGAATTTAACATGAAAATAAATATGTCGAAACCCATATCAATTATAAAAATAAATTATTTAACATTAGACCATTAGTATGCACATTTTTGATAACACCTTTTATCATAAAAACCCATTATTCCATAATTTGTAATAGGTATTGAACATTCAAACATTTTGGATATCTTTACGGTATTGTTTTAGAGAATTTATAAATAGTTTACATTTTATATGGAATATTGAAACACAATGTCCATATTTCGATAATAAATGGATTCTAAAATTTAAACTCATATTTCATTCAAAACACATGTTCATCTCTTAAGGTGAGTCCCTATAGCATAAATATTTCAATTTATATAGCTTATTCATATTCTTAGATCTCTTAAAAACATTTTAAATCATGTGACGAGTCATGTAATCTTACTTAGTGATATTAAAATAAAATAATATAGTATGTAATGTTAAGAACAAAAAAATTCATTATATTTTTTACCTATTTAACATTAAAACCATGGTATCATAAATTAAATATATCCACATCATAAATAAATATTTGATCAGATGAGACATTTGAATCCCATAACCATTCATTAGAAAAAAATTAAATAGCCATGAAAATATTTAACTGAAAAAATATATTCTCATATAAAACTTCACAAACATTTATATCATTATAAAATAAAAATATTTCCTTAAACTTGTTTTTTCGTATAATATCTTTATATAGGAGCATCATATTGCTAAATTTTGTTCACTTATGTTTAACCTATTTCAAAAATATATAAATTCTATTCAATTACATAGGAATAACTATCCCATTTTCTCCCTCATTTTTCTACTATTAATGAAAAATCATTACCCAATGCATTGGAGAGTTATATTGTGTTCACCCATCATGATGAAATATATATGAACCTCCCATAATAATATATAATTTCCAATTAACATATCCTAGAAAATTTATATCCTTTCAATTTATTTCAAAAAACCCTTGAAAAAAATCATTTTATCCCATAATAAAAGACCAATCTATTATAAAATTAACTTGTGGTAAAATATCCCTTTTATTTTTAAAATCATTACAGTGAAAAATTCCCCTGAAAAAAGGGAATTAAAATTATATTTTAAAACCATGAAAATTAGAATATTTTTATTTATAAAAAGTAAAGGACATGATGGTGGTGAATTTCACTCAATATGTTTACATTAAAATAACATTCATTTTCACATTGGTAAAAAGAGTCAAAGGTGAACTGTAAAGAAAATGCTAAAAACATTCAATTTATTATATTTTAAAAGAATGATAAAATAAATTGAAATTTAAATACAATAATCATTGATACATAAATTATATTAATCAGTAAATACATCAATAAACATTGATATAGAGGGAAAAATATTTATAAAGAATACTTTTAAATAATGTTTAAATTAAAAACAACATATGACCATTTTCAGATATGAAACTAAGGTTTTTGAAGAAGAGAGCCCAAAATTGAAATGTAATGAGATTTTTTCAATATTTTCATGATAAAAAAATTCATAAGATAGTTCATACACCTCCAAAAAGTTATATTATGTTGAAATTTCATAAATAAAAAATACAAAATTGGGACAAGAAATCACTTATGTCAGAACTTGAATCTCTACATACCTTCTTCATGTCAAGAATAATGAATATCAAATAATTATTAAAATGATTGAGAACCACTATAATTTTTATTAACTTATCATAATATCTATTATTACAATTTCTAATATTCTTACTAAATAGATTAAGTTCATGATTGATGTTTTTAGGATGTTTGGTTCATAATACCCCAAAAAACATTGCAGGGTTAACCAAGGCCTAAGGGGCCATTGTACCATAATCTCAAAAATATAAACCATGAAATAATTATAATTTATAAAATATAAATATAATTTTATAAAAATTTGTGAAATATGAACCTGGAAAATGGATCGGAAAGGATAATGGGGGTGGTAGTCCACACATACGCACAAGAAAAATTATCATTATCTATATGTATAAAAACATGAGAAGGTAAGTAATATATTATCATTATAAAATAGTAATAATTTTTGAATGTAATATAAATTTATAAAATTCACCATAATAAGCATCCTTCTGTGGAGGTGATGAAGGCAGAAACACATCACCTCATTGTTGTGGTAGACTAAACATACACATGAGAGTGATGTTATCTATTTCCAACATGCGAAAAAATAGATAATAATGTGTTTAAAAATATTAAAAATTAAAATTATTTATATATAAGATAATTGGTTGTTATATATTCCTATTTAAAATACAATTGATTGATATAGAGGAATAAATAAAAAAGAAATAACTTGTTTAGGGGTGATACATCTTCTTTGGAATCATTCATTTGGATAAACTATAATTTTTTCTAGGATGGTCTTTTCGTGAGACGAGAACCTATATTTTATATGGATAATAGTTTGGAAGGGAATTTGGTAGATATTTTTAGTGATAAATGGCTAAAAATATTTGAATAAGATAGGTGAGTTTATTTCCCTTTTATATTTGATGAGACTTGACAAATTGTAAATTTTAATAGCAGTAAAAAAAAATTAAATAATCATCATGTAATGCAAGCCAAAATGGAAATAATTTAGGAGTCAGTATAGAATATGGTTTTTATACCTTCAAAAAAAAAATTACACTTGTTTTAGTTTTATTTTAAACCATATTGTTTTATTAATAACCTCATAAACACCTCTTTAATTATAATGGTGATAACCTATTTTTTTACACATTTAATGATTATAAATTATCATATATTGTACAATGTGGGTAAAAATGGTTAATACATAATAGTTTATACAATTTCGCATCAAAATTATCCTCTGGAAATAGTTTTTTAAATTTCAAAATCATTTAGTAAAATAATGTTTATGATAAAATTTCATTGAGATCCATTTAGTTTCTATTTATTTAATTTAACTTCTAAGACATCAATAAAACTATAGAAATTTAATCATCAAACATATATTTTTTTTTCTAATTTATAATTTTATATGAAAATATGTTTATAAAAAAAATTTCTAAAACTTTTTATTTTTTTGAGAACCATTTACATTGATTTTTATACTTATCGCACAAGCATGTTATCGGAATTATACAAATATTTATGATAATTATATCACCAATATAAATTAAAAAAAATTAATATAATGTTTACATAATAAAATAAAAAATTTATATCCACCCATAACATCATTATATTTCAATTAAAATATATAATATATGTTAAAAAAATTGAATGATATCATGTAATAATTCGTTATATAAAATAATATGAAGTGCATAATTAATGTGAAATTTCACATAAAATTTAAATTTATATTCTAAGGTAATATTTATCAAAATAATGACATTCAATTTTAATTATTATAATATTTATTGAACTAATTTTTTTACCCTTAATTAATCTATTTTATCTTCTTAATAGTGAGAATTTTTTCAAATTGTATTATTCATATTGGTGAAAATTGATATTAATTTTGTTATTAGAATTTAAAATTTTAGTTAATCATTAAGAATATATTTTTCAAGATACAATTTTTATATGTTTATAAAATTAAATTCAATATATATTAAAAAATCATAATGACAAACAATTTTCATAAAATTACATTTTGATGCATAAAAATGATCTTATAGAAAAATAAAATATAATGTTGATTTCATTGTAATTATTTACATTATGTTCAAAAATATTTCACTTAATTTAAATTAATACCAATAACTAATAGAACTTTTAAATTATTTTATCTAATGAAAATAAATTATAGTTTACAAAAATTGGAAATGTCAATATTCACCAAAAAATAATATTTTATAAAAAAATCCCAAATATTTTTCTTAAGAATGTTAGGAAACAATTAATTAAATATTTAATTCTATTTTTTCAAAAAAAAAATCATTAAATGTCGATTTTAATTTATATAATATTTGTGCTTAATATTTAATAAAAACAAATTTTTTTATAAAATATATTTTTGAGGCTTAAAATAAAAATTCACATTAATTTCATAATAAACAAAATTAAATGAATGTTATTTAATTAAAATGGATATATAAAACAAATATTTAATTATAATAATTAAAAACAGTTGTAAATTAATTATTATAATATTATAATACAATACACACCAAAAAACCTAGTTATAAAAAATAAGTTTTTTACCTTCATAATAATTTTCTTCATTTCCAAGAAATTGATAAAAAATAAATTATTCAATATTAATTTTTGAAGGAATAAATTTCTACATATATTTCACAATATTTTTATTTCTATTAAAATCCAAAAAAGCAATAACTAGTTGATAATATTAAATATTAGCTTTTAATATTCATATAGCACATCATGGTTTATTTAAGCTCTTCGTTGTGTATTACACACATTAAATTATTTATTATTTAAGGATAATAAATTCTAAAATCATGTAGTGTCTCTTTAAACCCCCTTAAAAAATTCCAACCTCACAATTTTTGATCATTTCCCATAAAATTATTTTTAAATAATATTTTGGTAATAAATTCATAGGATTGAAATAAAAAACATATGATCATGAATGGAAACACATTTTTCATATATTTTGGGAAATATATATTGGATGAAAACCACATAATAAAAATATACAATGAAACGTCCTTTTGAAAGGTGGAAAATGGAGATCAAAATATAAGCTTGAAGAACACATAATAGAGTTCCAAATAAAAAGAACATTAACATGAAGTGAAAACCCAAACATGTAAATAATTATCATATCATAGAAAATGTTATAATTTTATATACATATAAGATAAAATCAATTCTATATAAATTATCATAAAAGGGATAAAATTTTCATTTTCTTGATTATTTTATAGAATTAATGAATTATTTTACCATTAGGGTTGATGAAATCGAAAAAATAAAGTTACATGATTTATTTCCATTCCATAAGCACAATTTGTATTTTTTTGGGATGTTATAAAAAATTATTTCCCACTTATATCGAAAATCACAGTCCAATAAATTATTATTAGGGTTCAATATTTCATTCTTGAAGCACGAAAATAAACTTATGATGGATTACATGATCTACAAAAGGATATAAAATTATTCCTCTTTTCATTAATCATAAAAAAAAACAAAAATTGTTAGTATAATATAATATAACATCTAATAAAAATAAATTATACATTAATGTTAAATTCCTAGGAAATGAAAATGAAATTATATCTTTAATATTTCTAGAAATAACTAACCTTAATGCTCTTCAAAATTTTCCTAACCAAATTGAAACCCCATGAATTATAAATATTTTATAACATATTAATTAAATATTAACTTAACAATAATTTATAACATACATTATCTACTAATATAGTAATACACACAAAACTATATATGACATAATCATATAATCTCTAAAAAATGATTACCATTGTTAATAATAACCTAAAACCCTATAAATAAAAAAATAAAATCATATATACTTCAACATAATAATTAAACAGTTATTCAACAGATTAAATCACATATTAGACAAATATATTTATATTTACCAAAATCATATCAATTTCCAAAAATAGTGAACTCATGAAAAATTAAAATTAATCACATAGTCACCAAATAACATTTCATACCCATGGTAATATATATGATAAAATATGTGGATCAATAATAAAATAAACCTTTATCCAAAATATTCTATATGCATAAATATAAATGATCATATTGAAGAATATTATTCAATATCATTAAACTTATGTATAAAAAAATCATTCTTGGGAAAATTCCACTAATACAATTTTTAAAAGAAATGGTTACATATATCTTAGACAAATAAAAAATCTCAAAAAATGCATCTCAATGTATTCTCATAAATAAAAATATGAAATGGAAATTTATTAATTTAATATTATGATCATAAATAGAAATATTTACCCATTATGGTATCTAAAACTCTTATAATGTCCACATTTAAATGATCTCAGCCCTTAAAAATATTTTACTATTTCATTTGACGCCAAATATAATAAACAATAATATAAAATACACATTATTAAATTATTTATAAAAAGGTATGAAATTTCAAAATTTCAAGGATTATTTAGGGTTACACATTCATATAATTAGTAAAAACATTACATTTCAAACGGAACACTGAAACATTGTGTCCATTTTATTCATTAAATAAGGATTTTTAAATTTAATTGCATGTTTCATTCTATCCACTATTTATTCTATTTTTATAGTCAATATATTATAATTATTGATGCTCTTGTAGTTTCTAGGAATCATATGGTCCTATGAAAAGAATTTGAAAAATGATATGATAAAAACAGGTTCAGTAAGGGACATATAAATAATGGAATCCTATTAGTCTAGTGAAAAATTGAAATAACATGGTAAATATTACCATCATAAAAATAAAACACTGAAAGAATAAATGAAACATATTCCAATGAGAAGACATTATATTTATCAAATGAATCCTTTGAAACATATTATTATTCTATTAATTTTCCTGAAATAATCATGAATACATTTATTTGAAATAAAAAACTATCATATTTTAAAGTTCATAAACGTTTCATGCCATTTGA
Source organism: Viscum album (assembly GCA_963277665.1). Classification (NCBI taxonomy): domain Eukaryota; kingdom Viridiplantae; phylum Streptophyta; class Magnoliopsida; order Santalales; family Viscaceae; genus Viscum; species Viscum album. Next base: position 1,131,825,405 of record OY728142.1, on the reverse strand, counting down.
AATTAATAGATTTCAATACAAATCCATTTTCAGAGGAATAATATAGGTCTCATGGATAATGATATTGATGAACAATACTTACTCATTTTTGAAAAATGTCAAAAATATCTTTATACATGTCATTTCAATAGGAGTAATTATCCTATTTATTTCAATAATAGTTTTCTTTGAATACTAAATAATTACATCTTGTGTTGTAGTTCTATATTAGGCTCACCAATCATCATGATAAATCTCTTGCTCACCTATCATCTTGAAAAACACACCATTACAATATAATGATTATAAAATTTTTATTCTTCCACTTTTTCCTCATAACCCCTTTAAATTTTTTTTATCAAATATTAAAATAACTTTTAAATTGTCACATAAATATGAGTAGAAATATTAATTTTCTTTTTCTAAAAAAAATGAAATGTTAACTAATATAATGGGAATTTAAATTAGTTTTTATGAATCTCAGAAAATAAGGATAAATATTTATAGAGAATAAAGGACATGAAAAAAATTAATTTAAATGATTATGTATATGTTAAAAAAACTTTTTTTTTACTTTGGTAATAACAATCAACAGTATACAATATGTAAAATGTTAAAAAATAAATTATAAATATATATGATGAAATTAGAAGAGTAGTTTAAAATGAAATAAAAAATTAATTTTTGTAGAACTATTAACATTCTTGAAACATTAAAAAGAAAATGATCCGAAATGAAAAATAATTGAATACAATACGTTAAAATAAGGTATTATGGAAAAATTCATTACGGATTTCGTAACCTCTGAAAAACCAAATAAAGTATAGGAATAAAACATAATTTTTTTTGATAATACATTTATTGAATTATTTAAAGATAAAATATATTCACATGAATTTTAATACCCCAAATAAAAAAAATTGTAAGGAATATGTCATAAGTCTCCAAGAATGGAAATTGAGATAAAAAATACCTTACGTCATATCCAAACATACCATGAAGGTTCGTTAACACATGTAAAATGAACTTATATGAAATAATTTATTCACTTACAAAAATTTAGGTTTATTACCTTATCATAACCTCTTTTATTTCATTTATTACATTGTCATATATAGTTACAATGATTATTCTTTTCATGTCATTAATATTGATGATGTTCAGTTCATAATCCACAAAACAACTTTAGTAGGTTGAACTGTGTAAAATAGTTAATTTTACCATAATCACCAAAATATTAATTATTTAATAATTATCATATTTTTATATTAATTATAATTTTATAACTATTAATAAAATGTATACATGAAAAAATATTCCCATTGCATCAAGTGGGTGGTAGTCTAAACGTACAAAAAAGTAACATTATTAGTTTTCAATATATGGAATTTTGAGAATGTAAGTATTAAATATTATCTAAAATCATAATTTATATAGGAATATCATTAATATTTATTTAATAGATCATAATTAAAATAATATTGAGGTGATGATGATAAATAAAAAACATCGCTTTATGGATGTGGCAATACACATGTATTGATGACCAATGCTATCTTTTTCCAATAGATAAAAAGGTAGAAGATAAATGGTTTTCCATATTCATATAAAAAAATTTGTATTATGGGAGATTCTATTACTATCATATCCTCATTTTTGAACATTATTTATGTATTAAAAAGATTGAAATAAATGAATGAACTGTGTTATGAGTTATACATCTTCTTTAGAAACCCTCAATGGGATAATTGATAAGCTAATTTAGGATTTACTTTTTGTTCTAAAGGAAAATATAGTTCATGGGGAAAATTCATGGGAGGAATTATATGTGTATATTGGTCAATATTAATAGAAACAAATTTTTAAATAAGATAGTATATGATTTGTTTTTAGAAGTGAGGGGAGTGGTACAATTTTAAATATTTAGAACATTAAAATAAATATCAAAATCAAGTTAACTATAACCACATGGGAGTTATTTCAAAGGTAAGATAAGATATGTTTTGGAACCAAGTCAATTTTTATGGTTGGAAACTTATGGTATTTCATGTTTTTTTTCAATACACATGAATTTTTACTATGGATATTTCAAATAATGATAACTTACTATGTAGATGTCCTTCGTGTTGAAAATGGCCTCAATTACCACCGTTTTCCTAATTTTGGAGCTCAAAATTATGAGAAATGAGAAATATTTTTAAGAGGTGATGTTCTAGGAAATTTTTTTCAAATATATTGTAAATTTATGTGTTTCTAAAGAATTATAGTTTCATTATGTTATGGTGATTTATGTAGGCCTTGGGTTATGCCATGGTATTAAGCACCCCAAATGCATAATAGAAGGACATTGTCCTTGAGAAATTTATAAGGTTATCAAATTCAAAATGGGATGACGGTATCTATGAGACTATGATAAGATTCCTGAATGGGTAAAAATCATTGAAGCTTCCTGAATAATTTTTATTCACGAGAATGTCAAAAAAAGGTTCATGAAATTACAACATGAATTATAGGATATTCATGTAGTTCTATGTATTTAAAATGGAATCTAGAACCACATAATTATACATGATGTTAATTTGATAAATGATTATTTTATCTGAATTCATAATTTATGTGATTTGTTGAACCAAGAATTTAATACGAGATGGATAATCACAAAAAGACTAATTTAGTATTTTATGATTCTCATACTTTTTAGAAAAGAGAGTTTTGTAAATGCCTAGATATTAGTGAAGACATAGGGTTCTGAAAATGTTTTGAGCTTAACATAAATTGGGAGATTATTAAGGGTTTGTGGGTTTTCAAACTCTCAAATTTATTTTAATTTCAATTGGGGTTTTGAAAAAGATTGGAGCTTCACAAATAGTATTTTTGAACATCTGTTTTATGTGAATAGTTATTTCATGTAAATAAATATAGGAATATGATTCCAAAAACTTATCATTTTATCACGGATGAAGAAATAAACTCCCAATGTAATGTGGAGATGTTCAACTCATTAATACTAAGAAATAATTAAACCATGTCAGTGATCATGATAGAGGTTACCGATGTATTTTGAGGGAGGCATTATAATATCCATATCATTATTTGAAGGGAAATGAACCAATCATAGAGTGATTGTGTCTTATCATATGTACTCGAGAATGAATTGATAAGAATAGTGTATTTTTGTATGAATAAAAAAATATTATTCTATCCTCGATGGACTATCCGTTAGTGTTGAACCATGTAAAACTATTGTGTTATCTCCCTTCTTATGAATGTCTAATAACCTAACTATTCCATCAACTAGGTTTTACAATTTCATACCAAAATGGGATTATGATCTATCTAATTAAAAAAAATATTTTACAACATGAGTCATAACCCACTTTCAAAGTGTTATCAGTTCCCAAATGATGTATATGAGTGATCTAGTTATGGGTGCTTAATCATTATTTTATCCTATTCACAGATAATATAGTGAATATTAGGGAAGATCCCCTCATTGATGGAAGAAATATCAATATTTAAAATAATTGGATGCTATATCATCTGTGATACCTAAATATGGAAGCTATTTTTTACACATCATTGGGAATTTAGGCCGCTGATGTAATATGAATTTATTTCAGTGAAATAGATAGTTTAATGCTTGAAAGAGATGGAAAATCACAAAAGTGACTTATTTAATTACTTTAATATTAAATAAATTTTAAGGTGATGAGTTTCAATACATCCATATTTTTGTGTAAGAACATTTAAAATATATATAAATAATATGTTAGTGTAAAAGAGTAAAAACATCAATTCATACACAATCGATTCGATGATCTAAACATGTATTCAGATGAAAATGTTGATTTATTATTTAATAAAAAAACCATTGTTTTTTGTGATTTTGGAGGATTTGGGGAAGAAATTTAGGATAATTACACATTGATGAAAATGATAAGAATCCTCCCCCATTTTAATAATCCAAATGTGTCATCCCCAATGTAAAGAGATCTATATAATATATCTTTTGATGATTTGATAAGTAGTCTAGATGCTTATGAAATGAGAGTCAAAATATAATATGCAGAAAATCATGTTAGTAAAGAAATTTCATTAAAATACTTGTAATAAAATTATATTTCAATAGTTATTATTGATGAAGATGATAAAGAAAACAAAAATATTCCTCCTTGGTCAAATAAATTCAAGATAGGAAAAGGGTTATTTGATTTAATTATTCCATTGACTCTTTTTCATTGTGGTGGAGCTGGGAAAATTTCCTCTATATGTTTAGGAAAGATTTATTATGAATAATTTAAAGAAAAAATCCTGAAGATTCCATATTAATGATTCCAAAATTGGATACTTCAAATTTGGAATGAAACTATAGAGGGAGACATTTGTTTAAAATAAATAATAAGAAGATAATGTATTTTTGTAGGATATAGAACGAACGTTTATATCTGATATTTAAGAATATATAATGGCTATTTTTGAAATGGTAGAACCTATAAAAGATAAATATATTTATTGTCTTGTTATTTTTGATCTCGTGGTGGAAGAAGAGGGTCATCTTGAGTGTGAAATTCAAATTTTTAAAAATAGAATGATGATAGTAGTACTGAATGAGTTATCAGAGTATGTTGATCTGAATGATGTAGAAATTGATCAACTAATAGGGGAAGACAAAAATCTTAAAAATCATAAATTCTCAGATGAATTCTTGGGATTTATGCTCAGGAATGAAGATTATAAAAATGTCACCAAGGGCTATACATCAAGATTATAGGAGAAGAATATGATTGTTGATTTAGTTTAACAAGAAGTTTTTCTCTATGGAGTAAATTGGAATCTATATTAAATCAATGAAAATATAGAAGAAATTGTAGTTTATATGATATATAGAATTAATTATATTAAAAATTGGTAAATGTGGTAATGAAGGTGTAGGTAAGAACATGAATGGTTATAAATCAACATTCATGGGAAAAGTATAGTTTTCTAAGATGTTGAAACACAAAACGTAAAAAATAGTATAACCCAAATAAAGGGATTCAGATGCTAGGTATATCTTAGTGCAACCTAATTTCTTAGAAAATAATGATTTGAACGAAAAAAAGATAGATAAAATTAATAATCATGAATAAAATGGATATCTAGTCAGATAACTTTACAAAATAAGTGGAAAAGTGAATTAATGAATGCGAGAAAATTATTCCCCACATAAAGTGTCAACTAAATTTATATTTTGGCCACACAATCTCGTATTGTGAAGAGGAAAGGTTCTATCTAAATGTGGAGCTTATTAGAAGTCAGAATGGATATAGATGACATATAATTTTTCATACAAAAGAAATAGTTCCATTGGATATTGTATTAATTTATATATAAATGGTCATAAAGATACTCATTGTATGAAGAGGAATGGTGGAAAAAATAACTATAGAACTCTATGTAAAGTCAATCCTCTTAAACCAAATAGTATTTCCCTTGAAAATCGGTATTATCATATCGTTGAATGATATGTGTAAGATGAACACATTAATATTGAAAATACAGTAGAAATGAAATTATTTTCCTCCACTCAATTAGTTGTCACATTAAAGTAAAAGTAGCAAATTGAGAAATCCAAAATTATTTAAATTTACCTCAAAGACACAAAGAACAGTACAACTAGGATTCTTGAAAAGATATTATCATCCCACATGACGTGAAAATCATATTTTATGATTTATTTTATGAAAAGTATTAATGTAACTGATAGATATATCATCTACATTACATTAAACATCTATGGAATTGGAAATGAAAAACTAGAAATTGAAGATATAAGGAAAATGACATTCTCTATGTAGAAGGTCTTCATCAAAATGACTTGACTATGAGTAAAATCTATGATTCATGACATAAGGATATTTTAATCATTAGGTGTTCACTATCAATGTAGATACAAGTAATATTAACATGAACGGATGTAGACCAAATGTCTATTTATAGCATATTGAAATAAAAAAGGAACACTTGTTACTTTACAATTGAGTAAGAACAAACATTTTCCACTGAGGTTTAGGTCACATTAATAAATAGATCATGAAATACATACCTAATATTGAAAAAAATCAAAATTCCAAATATAATTTGTTGTTGAAAAAATTCAATTGATCTATTCATGCAATGAAATATTATTAAGATTCCATATCATCTGAAGAACCAAAGGGAATCCAATTTACATGATCTCATCAAAGTCATATACGGTCCAATGAATGTTTATGGAAAAATTGGATAGAGTTATTTCATTATATTTTATTTTTGTTTATATTAGAATTAATTTTGTAATTTTTATATATAATAAATTATGTGTACTTTATTTCATAAAGAGTTATCGTCAATGAGATTATAGTGAAACTTGTCACACAATCAATATTCAACATTCTAACAATGAGAGAGGATACAAATCAATTTAATTTGAAAATTACCTCAAAACATGGTATAATGTATGAGGTGTCTATAATGAGAACCCCTGAACTAAATTCGTTCATTGAATTCAAAAATTGAAAGGTGAACAATATGACTAGAATTATGAAAATTGGTAGTCGTGTTTATCATGATTACTATAGAGGGGTTGTTAAAGTAGTGGTGTACAGTAAAAATTGATCATGTATTTGCATATGAAAAACTAGAAAAATACATGATATATTTTATGGAATTAATCCATATATAAAGTATTTTCCGGTTTTTGGAACTATATGTTTAATCTAAAAAATAAAGCAATCATGTAATGTATGGTTAAATTGTAGATGAGGGAATATTAGATGGATATTCAATGTATATTAAATCCTAAAATTTTTACAATAATTACAATAGAATGATTTTCGAAGTAAATTATGTCATGGTAATTGGGGATATAACCTTAAATACAATGAGAAGCTCATATGTTGAAATTATTGAAGATAGAGAATAATTTATAAAAGGGAAAAAATAAAATATAAAAATATTGTAAGTGTTTGAAATCATCTAGTGCTCATGAAATGATGATGATTTAGAAGGGGAAAACAATTTTATTATTAAATTTATCAGAACCTCACTAGAGAAACAAAAAAGCATAAATTGATCAATCCAACTTCATTATGGATTAAACTAAACCTACAATGTAAAAGATAATGATGAATGAAGAACATTCCTACCTACTATCAATTGTGGAACATTCCTCATTTTTTGAACCATAGAAGGTTGAATCATGGGTTAAGTCCATGAATGTTGAGCCAAATCAAATTTAAAAGCATATGACACTGGGATAATGTTATGAGATGAAAAAATCACAATGTTATTAGAACAATGTGGATCTTTAAAAAAATTGATGACAATGGAAATATCATTAGAAAAAAGGTGCACATAATGTGTTAAAGATATCCATATATTGAATGTGTTGACCATTAAGAAACATGTTCTCTAGTAGCTAGAATAGAGTCAATCTAGATATTCCTTTACCTAGAAATTCAATTAGTGTACAATGTTTATCATATGGATATCAAAACAAAATTTTAAAATGGGGTTCCTATAGAAGAAATTTGCAAGGAAAACTTTTGGAACTTTATGATTTGGAGTGATGAGAAAGAGGTTTGTATATTAAATATGGATCCATATAGTCTGATGCAAGTACCACAAGAATGTATTTCATGATTTTATTCTTATATTTAGAATATTTAATTTAAAAGAGGAGGTGTAGACCATATTTCGTTTGTGATGAATTCTTAGAAATATCAATTTATTGTGATTTCGCATGTGGAAGATATTATTTTTTGTGGAAGATTGTGTGGATCAGTAAAGAAAATATCTAATACCATGATATATGAATTTGAAATGTCTATGATCAGTGAAAACACATACTTTTGGGGGCAGTAGTTTTTCCAAAAGACGGGTTATGCATTAATTTCATGTTGAAAATATGCAAGGGTGGTATTGAATAAATTAAACATGCATTAATCCAACCCATTGTGGACTCTGATTTCAGTTGGTTAAAAACATTAAATAATAATGATATGGTATCTAAAATTCCTAAAATATTCTAGAGAATTATTATAATCATATTATACAAGACATTAACACTAATAGATATTATATTTTCAACATTATTTTCATCTCACTTTCAAAATAATCTAATGGGAGATAATTTGGATGTATATAAAATAATCATGATGTATATTTTAGGTAATATCAAATTTTTGTTATAGTTTATAGCATGAAAATGTAATTAATTATGTTTATTAGATGATGTTGATCTGTAAAGAGATGTGTTTGACCAAAATTTCATAAATGTAGGTTCATTATTTATTGGAAAAAAATGTATGGAATGGTTGTGAAGAAAAGAATGAACTTATCTTATTACAGATGATGCATAATATATCATTATAAAAATGGCATGGACTCATCTATTACAGATTAAAAAATAAATTAGTAATATTGGAGATGAGTTGAAATTGACGGTGGTGATACATTGGGGCAATAGGTGAATGATTGATCTTATGAAAAATAGGGTTTAACACTCTCAAACCAATAATATTGAAATAATATTTCACATCATCAATGGAGATGTTGAAAGAGGTGTGATTTAAGTGGAACATGATGGAATAATTAATCCAGTGGTTTAAATTCTTGAAAATCCATTCAAAACAGAAATGAAAAAGAAACATCAATTACATCATTGTTTTTGTTAACCTTTATTTTAATGAAAAGGTTTTGGTTGTTCCAATCTTCCAATTCTTGTTATCTTTTTTAATATGTTTGTGAATGTGTTTTTGGTTTATAATGGAGAGACTGTCTCCGTGTAGTTTTTTTAGAAATAAAATTACAAATATTAGTTCATGGGGATACGTTGTAATGGGAGATATAAGTGAATTTCATTGACTGTTTGGTTTGAAGGATTGGTTACTAGGATTGGTAGGTGGTTAATGGTTGCATGTATTTATATTTTTCAAAAAAATTATCTAAAATGATCTTTCTTAATATATAATTATAGTGATGGATGAATTATGTCATGACTAACTGGTTTTGGTTAAAGGATGGTGATTCTAATGAACTTATATACATATTTTAAACCAACCAAATAGGGGAGATTTTTAAAACCAATGGCTTTCTCATTAAAGGAAATGAGTGTAATTTTTTTTATTGTCAATAAAATATATGGATGATTAGGGAGATTATAAGGAGTGTGATCTTACAGTTAAAAGAGCTTCATTGTTTATGGTGGCGTCATTTTCTAGTGTTTTTACAAATTTCTAGAGATCAAAATGATGAAGAATTAGAAAGATTCACAATAGGTGGTTTTCAGGGATAAACACTTCACAAATATAGTAATAGAATATATTTCATGAAGATTTTAGTTTTTTAGAGGTATTGAGTTTAATAAACATATCCAGTTCACAAAGGGGTAGAGAATTGAGAACATGTGATAGAAAGACGATGTTCCCATGATTATAAGAAGGTTCATGATTACGCGAAGGGATTGAAATATCTATAGAACTATTGGAATATTCATGAATACTTAATATTTTACCAGGTATTTGAGAATTTGGGACATTCATGATAATTATTTAATAATTTTATGAAATGGATAATGGATGCATGAGCTCTTCATGAAGTGTTGATTAGATTAATATTCGGCCACAGTCACATAAATTGATAGAAATTGAAATTGGGAAATAGATAAATCACTATGAATTCATAAATGAAGAGAGATTCATAAACCAATAATTTTATAAGATCATGATCATGATGAAAGGAATATATAATTCTTGTCTAATGCTAAGGATTTTTAGGAAATAGAGTTTCATGAATATTTGGAGTTTCATGATGACATAGGGTTTTATGAAGGCTATGATCTCCATGATGGTTGGGACCTTCCTAAAATTGTGTGGTTTAATAAATAGTGAAATTTATTTCAAATAGTAATGGGGTTTACTGAAGGATGGGAGATTCAAAAATAGTAGTGTTTCACATCTAGTTGTAAAGAACATTCAATGGAACCAACTCAGCACTATGGTGAAAGCAGTGACTCACAGTAATTAGGGAAAATTTCTTAAATGCACAATCTATTGAGTTAACCTACAACTCAGTAACACTGAGTAAGACTTCACCCAAATAAGTGAAATGGGATAGTCAACATAACCATTCAATGGGAGGAAGTTGTTTAACCCAATAATTCTTATAAAGGAAGTGTTTCGAGGATAGAGTGACTCTTTCTGATCTTATTTACTTCTATATAACTAGTGAATCCTAGTGGATGTCGGGATAAACTAAAATTTGTCGGCATATGATCCTAGTACTAGAATTTGTGGTGAACCCTAAAAAACCATTTTTTTGTCTCTCGGCATTTTAATTCTTAATAATATTATGATTCAATCAGACAGGTTTTACACATTTCTACCAATGTGGTAATGAGATTTGTTGCAATAAATGAAAATTTTGATACCTAAATTCACCCTCCCCACCCACAGTGTTTTATGGTCCTACAATATGTTCAAAAAACCATTATTATATAAATATAAGTTATTTTTATTTTTTATTTAAAAATTTACCTTTTCGTTTAACCCCCTTGTTATCCCTTTTAATCATTAAACTCGTTACAGAGTTTTAACTGTGTTAGTTTTATAAATATAATATTATGGTTGAATGTGTCTCAAAAAAGGTCCATGTATAGAAATTTAAACCATTTACCACCCCACTTTTATAATTTCATTATTTTTTTGATTTCACATATCACATCAATAAAAACATTTTTGGACAATTCATTTAATTTTACTCCAAACACATCAAAAAAACAACAGAATTAAAATATAAAAAATTTAAACCATAATTTTATTTTATAATTTTTTATTTAATTTATTTAATACCATAATTTATAAAAAAATATTTAATTTTATTTCATTTCATCCCATTTAACAATATTTTTCCTCTACACTCACAAACATTATATTATCATTGAGTAAGATTTACAATTAATATATAATTAATAAATATTAAAAAATTATTGAAAATCAATAAAATTACTTATTAGAATTAAAAAAATTAATTTATAATAATTAATTATTACTTTTAATCCAAATTAAAATATAGCACAGATGTTAAAAGAATGAGTTTACTTTGGTAAATATCGATTTCATGAAATAATAAAATATTAATAATAAAAGGAAAATTTCACTTAAATAAGTAATATGTTCGAATATTTTGATATAGTTAAAAATAATATAATCCCATAAGAATCCAGGGAATATTTTTTGGCCTTATCCTTTATTTATAATGTTAATTAACATGTTTTACCTATTTACTATTGAGACAACATTTTTTACAAATTTGTTGTTCATAATGGCCAAAAATGATATTACTCATATCCATAAATTTTAACCACATCGTTACTACCATGGAATTAATTCTTAAATATTGAATTTTATATAATTAGAATAAATTAATTTTAATATATTTTATTAAAACTCAAAAACAAACTGTTTCAGAAAATCTTTTTTAATATAAATTTAATTATTCAAAAACATATAATACTGATTTCAATGAAATAAATATATTTATGCATAATATAAATTTGTATTATATTAATTTAACAAAAAATAAATAACATAATAGTTTTTTTAAATTATTTTATTTCAATAAAATAAATGAAAACTCTGTATAAAATGGTATATTCACTATTCTGTAAAAATTATATCTTTTCAAATGAATACCGAAACATCATTCAAATAATATTAATAAATTAATATTTTAAAAAATATTTCGATTTTGTCAGTTATAATTTCCAAAATTGGTGGTAATTAATTATAATACCTGAATGCTTAGTTAGAGACAATTTCTCTGACCATATTTTTTAAATAATGGAAAACTACAATGAGAAAGCATCACAAGACATAAAAACAACTACATGTTAAAAAAATCATACGCTTCATCATGTATATAATCAAATTATTCATCCGCAGTGAGAGACACCCATTCTGAGATTTCATAATTCTTTAGAGTCTTAACATATTTTCTTCAAATGTTTAACTTTTCTAGATACAAAAAATCCTTAAGAAGGTTGAGTACCATTTTAGTTATGGATAGAGGGCCTAGTGGAAATTATCTTTGGAATAAAAGAATAATTATTCCGTTTCCTTCTTCTTGGTGGAGTGGTCATTGCATTTTCATTCCCTGGCCCAGTCTTCCTTCCACCCTGAACAATGTCACAATAAGATGTCTTGACCCTCCTACCCACATTCTCCTTTTCACTATCAGATATATCCCCCCAATTTCCAGAGATATTCTCTCCCTAGAAAAAATCATTCACTCCCTGTTCCTGCTTGAAGTGACTATTAGCATGAACCCTAACTAAGAATTGTGAATATTCCACATGTTCAAGACCACCATGCATCTCTTAATACAAAAAACCTTCTTCAAATAGTAAATTTGGGGACTGAAAATCAGTCTGTATATTATCACAATTATTCCTTTGAGTCTCCTCATCAACATGAGAAAGCCTCCCATGATTACATTCTTTTCCCAGTTATGGAATCCTGATACCATCATGTTCATCAAAAACTTCTATCGGCGTCTGGCCAAGTAACATAAGAGAGGTGGCTTGGTCCAACACCACCTGATCCCGAGTCAGTTGCAAACCATCATTCATCATACCCGAAAAATAATTTCCGAGTTCAATGTTGGTCACCTGATTCCCATGTTGTGGCTACATCCTAGCTCAAACCATCACCCACCCTCTGTTTTCATCCAAAGGACCACCAAGGAGTATACCCATAGAAGGGTTGTGCCTCACTGCACCATTATTCCAATGATATTAAATTGATGGGTTCATTATATCCCCTAAATCTATTATTTTTAGAACATCACAAACATTCTAATTGTTTCTGGCTGGTTGCACTACATCTTTTACATTGGCCACTAGACCTCTTGTATTGATCACACCAAGATCACTCATCAACCTTCCAACCACAAAATCCACCCTCGGGTTTGAAGTCACCTCCACTGACCTCATATTGTCTCCATGCACTATAGTTTCACTAACTGGACCCAGGACATGTTTTCCATGTCGATATCTCATGTTCCCTAAAACCAGTCCATCCGAAGCTACCTGCGAAACCACCCTTGTACCCCTAAAAACTTCCTTTTTATGACCGATTATGAGACACTGGGTGCAGTACTGGAGCCATGACTCAAACACCACAGACTGCATATGTCTAAACTCCTCGCTCATAGTGATGAAGAATTAATTAACCAGAGGCTTCAATCGGTCTACTTCAATGTGTATTCTTAATGAAACCAGATGTCAAACGACCCTAGTTCTACTTTCCGAGCTAAGATAATAGGCAACCAAATTTTTAATCATATAAATAATGGTAGGGTTCTGAAATGAAATTGGTAATTTAGGAAATCTTACCCAAATTGCAGTGGTCGGAGAATCACACCTCATGTGGATATCATAAGACCATAGGATGAGAAAAAATCTTGCACCATAACTTGTTCAAAGAGAATATGACCATGACAGAATCAAATCTTCCTCTGAATCAAAACAAACCATTATGTTCCTTGAGACGAGGAGACCAATGGTTGCACACTCTTTTAATTTCCACAAATCAAAGATGAAGAGATCAAAGAGATCCACAGAGGGGCGTCGTTGCTTGAAGTGCACTATCACGTTCAAATTCAGCAGAGATGAGGAATCAGTAAATTTATGAGATGTGATTGAGAGTTGATAGATCCCATCGAATAACATAGTAACTGTTGAAAAAAAATGTATTTTTAGAAATGGAGGCAAGTAATCAGGATTTTAGAAAGGAAGAAAGTGATGAGAAACATAGGGAATTGAAAATCCTCCTTCTACTAAGGAAGGAGAGATCAACATAGAGGCCATCACCACCTACAGTGGCAATATCCAAGCTCGAAACCTAGCATGCATCACTCCTCTTCCAACCCTCATAAAATCTAATTAATTTTAATGTTTATATAAAAAATGTAATTAACCATTTTTGAAGAAAATATATTCATGATAATTTTTTTTCGTTAATCATATTCTTTACATAATCCCTATAAATAAATGAATTTTAATAGATAAAATCGGATATATTATCTAATTATTTCAATATATAAATTTGTAAATAGTTATTAATTTTAACTATGAGGAAAAAAGTATTACACCAACATAAAAACAGTTTTATGAAAAATATCTCTCTTACCTTCAAATGATTTTTTATTTATATAAAATTAATTGTTAGACAATGGATGATTATTTAATAATTTATTAATTAAAAAACACTATATATATTTCATAACATAGTCATTCCATTTCAAGAAAATCAAACTGATTGATATGTCATAAAATAAATCATTAACAAATAATTTTCGGTTCTACATCATGTTTTGGTGAAGCATGGTGCTGTGTATACCAAAAATTATTGAATATTTTATTTAATGAAAATAATTTCAAAAACAATTGTGTGTCATAATTAAAGATAATTTGGAAGGAAATCGAGGTAGTAAACAATTCATGGGAAGAAAAAAATTATTAATGGTTTATTTACAAGTGCTGGAAAGCCATGAACTAACAGTCAAACAAGCAACCAAATTGTTCGAGGATCATATCATTGAACATCACATGTCTTTGAAAAAAATATTGGATAACATTAACAACATGTATATTTTAAAACATCCACCATTGAAAATGAAGGAAACTCATGAAATCAATAATATACTCATTGGAAATCAAAATTTCATCAATATATATCAAAATCTGATGAATATTCTGAAAAATAAAAACAAAATAAATTATCAAATACCAAAAACCCAAAGAGAAATGAGTTTCTATAAAAAATAATAGATCATTAATAACTTCCCCAAACTCTGCCCTTGAATCTCAATGATGATCCTTGTATTATTTCTACCAATACACACGGAAAATAGAAAAATGGCCCTGTGAATCCATTTTATCATATACCAACCTAGATTACCAATAAACGAAGCCCAAAAGTGGCATGTGGAAGGGATCAGGGATTGATACCAACTACTATAGGTTGGAACCTAATTTTATGATCTCAGTGAATAACTATTGAGAATCATTTCACCCTAAAAAAATTAATTACACCATGAATTCGAAATAAAAATTCTATATGACCTATACATTAATTAATCAACTATATATGTCACTAATAATAAAATGGACAAAAATATTGTGAAACATTAATAGATAAAGAAACACATAAATGAGGGAATAAAATAGAAGAAATGTCAAAAAAATAAATCAAAATCAATTTGAACAAACAATTTCACTTTAAATTCATCACAAAAAAAATCAAACAAAAAACATAAGGATTATCTCTATGGGACCCATGACCATGCATCAAATCCAATACCTACAACCCCCAACCAACCCAATCACCCAAATGAGACACAATCAAAGTCACATGAAAAGGAAGATAACAGATGTATACACTGAATGACCTATGTATAGTGTGAGTGAAACCAAGATCAATAGTATCCCAAAAATGTGTTTGTGTTCTTCCTTCAATTGTAATTTAATCATATATAGTTTTAAAATTTATTATAAATTAGAGGATACATATGTAATTACATTAAACTAACATTTTATCCTAGTCCATTTTATAAAATCACATTCCGTTTTAATTAAATTAAATTAAATTAATCACTTTGAACATATTACTTCAACCAATGACACATTTCACAAAACATACAATTTAAATAAACATTAAAAACCTGATTTATAGATAGATCTTCTCAATGATCATTTTAAACACATTAGATAAAAAATTAAATGGAACTGTAATGATAAAACATAGGATCACACTAAAACTATTTCAATAATACCAAACTGATTAAAAATTTCATGCCTCCAGAGATTCCAATATTTTTAGGGAACATAAAAGAAGGCATCCCCCAATGGGGTATCATCTAGTATCATTATAACCATGACAAATCCTATGTTATGAAAATAATATACATTACAAGAAACATGAGATTATGATCTAGAATATCTTTGGAAGAAATCAATAAAATACACTTGATTTCACTCACACCAATATATTTAGGGAATCGACCATATCCTAGACCACTGCACTCTTATGGAAAACATAAAATTTTTGACCGTTTATGTGGCCTTTATTTTACTATTTTTTCCATATTGTTTATTATTATTAAATTTCTTCATTTATAAAATTAATTTTTTTAGAGGAATTGATAGTTGGTGTCTTTTGGGTATTATATTTTTAAATATTTAGTTTTTTTGAAAAAATATGTATTTTATTATTTATTTAAGTTAATTATATAATTTAATGTATTGTTTTAATTATTTTTAGACATCAATTTTTATTCCGATTTGTTTGTATACATTATTAAATTTCACTTTATTAATTTCTATTCATTTTATAATTATTAAAAAACCAATTATGACTACTCTTCAAAATTCATTTATTTGATCAAATAATATTATGATTGTATTTCAAAGGTAATAATTTTTAGACATTTAATTTATTCATTTAGTCTTAACTGATTAGTTTTTTCTTTTAATTTTTCTATGTAATTAATTATTTTT
This sequence comes from Viscum album, assembly GCA_963277665.1. Lineage (NCBI taxonomy): Eukaryota > Viridiplantae > Streptophyta > Magnoliopsida > Santalales > Viscaceae > Viscum > Viscum album. The sequence continues at coordinate 1,131,808,847 of OY728142.1, read as the reverse complement.
TTTAAATTTGTATTTCATTTTTATACTGAATTTAATTAACTTATTCATTGTTTAAATTTCCATTTTTTGTTGTCTTATTTTTATTTATTTAATTATATTTAATTATATTTCTAATTTATTTGGTATAGGATCTGCTACCGGTCTCATGTGGTACCTCTATAGTGAAACTAAGGTTTGGTACCACCATCTTCTATTTTGTATTGTCCATGATCCTCCTACCATCATTTGAAAAGATTACCAGTCTCCCAAAAGCTACAACTCCACTACCAATATTTCATTACCTACTACTAATTGACAGCTTCCTGCCTTCATATACCACTTCTAATCTATTGGTCATACTGAAATTCTATCAAAATTCTATTCTATAATTATTATTTTCTACCATCAGAAATCTTCTATTGAAAACCCTCTATCTGACTAGCTACCATTCATAAATCTTCAACAAACCTCCTACGTTATACAATTATTGGCATCACATAAAATTCCAATCCACTTATTTAATTCAATAATTTCATCTATTATTTTCTCAAAATTAAAAACATGTCATCTTCATCTATCACCACTACAACCATCTGCCACTGATCATTCAACCACTACATCAACTACCAAAATCCTCTACCACTCGGCTCCTCTAACACCTATCTACCACCATGATGAAGAATATATTCTACTTGAAGTTGAAATGATTATGTAACAAAATTTTGTGTTAACTAATTGAATATTTTCCTCACATACCCTTATGTTGTCAATATTATCTCCATTTCTTCTTAGATTTTTCACCACATCCCTTACATGAGTATGATACAGATAAATGTTCAAAAATTATTTCATAAATATATATTTGAACACATATTTTTGATATTGAAGCTGACTTCATTTCAATTAAATTAGATCCTTTAAATGTTTTTTTGAAGAATATCTCAGATCTCCTTTGATGATTTCAATGATTCAATTTTTTTTTAAAATCACTTCGTCATGTCCAATATAAAATAAGGATTCACATTGCAATCACGATTTCATTCTTCTCTAATATTTTTCTTTTAATCATCCAGAAAAAATACTCATAGTCTTTGGATTCTATGTTAGTGTATCTATCATCAATGAATACTATAGACTATTGGGTGCTAAGAGGTACAGGAATTTGGATGAACCGATTGTCATTGTTGTTTTTCAGAAGCTTCAAAACCCAAGATTCTAAAAATTCACACTCCATCATGATAAGTAATGTTTTATATAAAAATTATAAATGGGGATATCCTGATGGGTATAACATTTTTTTTTTCATAGTTTCAAACTGTAATATATTTTATACCAGTGAACTTAGAATAATATTTTAATTTTATAATGAATTATTTTTTCTTTTAAATACATGGAATTTTTTTTCTTTGAAATCATAAACTACCTATTTTTTAATATAATTTAATGGAAAATGTTAAATTTTTAATTGAACGAAATAGTTGAAATGATGTAATTTGGTTGTAATTTATATTGAAAAGGATAGAAGTGGATATTGTGAGGGGAGTAGATTGGGAATAGAGAGTGAGAGACTATATCATCAAAACGGGGAGACATGGGTGGGGGAAAAACAAAGTTTGGATCACTTTGATTATAAAGAAAAAAATTAGATGGATGAGGAAAAATGGGAAAAACAAATGGGAGTGATAATTAATTTTATTTGAAGAAAAATTAAATATCTTCTTTCTTGTGATACAATGGATCAAAAGTACAGGTCACTAGTTTCTTGGAAAACTAGTACAAAAACCTTCAAATCTCACAATCAAATGTTATGATACCACTGAAGATGAAATTTGTGAATGGAAATGAATATGTGATATAACTCTCTCACTGATTGAATTCAAGATAACCTGATCTCACAGATATCTCTATTCACTTCTCACATTTGAATCCTTTGATACCACTAAGATATGATTATATAGAGAAAAAAACCTCACATATACATAATCAGTAGTGATTATAGTAATAAATAATGAAGCGGAATAAAACAAGTAATATTTTTTTCTTGAACTAAAATTAATATTACAAAACACAACATGTAGAGACCCAAAGAATGATGTAAATGGACATTACATTACTTTTTCAGAATAAACAAACACACAATGACCGTAAAATTTTAGTGTCTTTGGAAACATGGAATATAATCTTCTAATAATGGTGAATGTTCTTCAACATATCCCATAAAGATATTCCCCTTTTTCTCTTATCTAAGACATTTAATTATATCCTGGGGAAATGAAAACATAAAAGGGGTGAGCGCAAAATCTCAGTAAGGGTAATCATAGAGAACATAAAACAATCCTTAGACATTTGAATGTAAAAAAAACATGAGCATAAAATCTAAACATCAAAATCATGAGCAATGACATAAAACATGGCAGTACGTAAGGCATAGATCAGGAAGAAACATTAATCATGATAAATTAGCATGGGAATAAAACATGTAATTGTGTAAACCATTAATCTCATGATATGATTTCCATAGTAGCCAAGGAATTTCTAACAATACCATCTTAGTGGACAAAGTCCCTTTCTAAATCTAGTTCACTCCTCGTTCAAGTCCTGTATTACTGAACCGGTTTAACTTACCGTTCCATCCTTGTCTATCTCATGAGATATAAATCTTTTCCCAATGCATTGGAGGTAGATATAGGTCCCACCCATCTCATATTGAAATAATTGTTTCATGTGCCACAATATAAACATAAATCATTCATCATAACCCAAGAAGAAAATGGGTTTCATAAACATCATTCAATCATAACGTAATCCATACAATCAATTTGGATATCATTTCATCATTATTAAAGTGAAACCATGTAAATCATAGATACCTGATACTTGAAACATACACATGTGAAATAATGTCATCTTAGATGAAAATGGTTTTGATAAAACACTTGAAATGAATTCTTGAGGAAAATATCCTTTTTTATTCAAAATCATTTTCTTTTCACAAAATGTCATGAAATTTTAAAAAAAAATGGATTTTGTTGAAAATAGTCACGACAACGTTTGGAGGAAGCTTTATGAAAATAATGCCTTATAAAACCGTAAAAATCCTTTCATGCTATATACGTTAAAAAACATTCTTCTCGTACTTTTTTTCGGAAAAGTAAAAAAGTACCTTGTAGGGTAAATAAAAGAAATATTTCTTCCATACCATGGGGTAAAAGTCAAAATGGGTAAAAATGAAATTAAACATACATGAATACACTTTTATAAAACATGGACATGGATTATAGCAATAAATCCAGTAAATACTTACGAATAAACAATCTCGGATAAAAATGAGATTTGTAAAATTAACCCGTACCTTAGGTCCGATTTTCTTCGTACGTATCCGAACCTCCTATATAATGATTTAAATAATGTCATTGACTTATTACAGAATCAAAGTCATTGTTATGATATCATATATGTTTCACTTATGACTTTATATTACCCGTTCATTTGTAAATTCCATGTTAAAGCAGCGTTTTGGGTAAAATCATTTCATTTATCATATATATTTCGACTTGTAGTTCTTGATATTATTACTTATATCCTAATTTACATAATTACCAAATGTAAAACATGATTTATATATAATATATATTAATCATATACATAAATATATTATATATTGATAAATGGAATGAAATATACCGTTCATGGAGACGGTAGGCCGTACGTACGCATGAACGCTGTTTTTGTTTACTTATGGAATTGAATGAAACTTAATAGATGACATAAATATATATATACATAAATCCAGTAGCATTATTATTTCATATATTTCATTATTATTCATTATATAAACATTATGATCATTCATGTAGGGTTAACATGGAGAATGAATCTCATCACGTCGTGGAGACTGTAATCCGTACGTAAGCACAAGCGATGATATCGTTCCCCTAATGATTGAATAGAATTGGAGTGGATGGTATAATATATCATAATTAGTATGATTTTATAATAACCATATATAGTTATTATTTACACCATTATACCCATCCATGTAAGGTGTTGGTGGAAAAACAAATTTCACCACGGCGTGGAGATGGTATTCCGTACGTATGCACGCGTGGTGATTTCATTTTCCGTAGGATGGCTAGATGGTGAAATAGGGTTGTTTCATACATATAATAACATATCAGTATATGAGTTATACTGATGTTATTACTTCATAATGAAACATCTAAATAAGATGAAGTGGAAGAAGAAATAAAGTTGAAAGAATCGGTAACAGACATTACCTCTTCTTTAAAGCGCCTCTTTGAGACCTCTTCTTAGCGCACTAAAATTGGTCTTTGAAGAAGAACAGAACCTCTATGATGTTTCTATGGAATTTGATAAGATAATTTGGTAGGGGTTGTCTGATCATGAAGGCACAATGTGGTGTGAGGAAGAGAGGGAGGAGGTACCCTTTTATAAGGGAGGAGAGGGGCACCTTTGGAAAAACTAAAAATATTATTTTATTATAAAGTAATATTCGGTTTTTAATAGCTCCAAATTGATTTATTTCGAAGCTAGTGTGGGGATGGGTCGAAAACCTCTAGTAAAATATAATTTAGACAAGTTTAGGTTTCGTTTTTAACCTTATCATCTATATTTGACCTTAAGTTAAATAATTTAACTTTTACCGTGTATTCTTGTTTTCTTACACTATAAGGTTAATAAACTTACTATAACAAGCAAAAAAACCCAAATTTGTTTATTATTAATATATATAACCTTATCTAAGTCATTTTATAGAACCATTGATTTTTAGGAATAAAATAAAAATTATTAATATAATATTTTTTTAAAAACTATTTTTGGTTAATTTTGACATTATTTGGTAATTGATTTTTGAGAAAATCATAATAGAATGATTAGTTATAAAAAAGTTTCATTAATCAAAAATAACATGTCATATTAACATATAAAATTAGTGAAATTCATAAAAAGTCTCCAATTACATTTATTTGGGTATTTATAACATCAATTATGTCAATATTTCATTAATACGATAACTACTACATCATCATTGTGTCATAAATAAATTAATTTATTTAATGTCTAAAAATTATAAATAAAATACCAGTATTTAGTAAAGCTTTTTATATTTCTAATTAATATTTATTGTCGAAATTATCTTATGAATAACCCTATATAAAAAATGATTTACTTATTAAACATTGATTTCAACTATTTTAACCATTCTTTAAATAAATTAATATTAAATGTCCAATAATCTAATCCAAGTGGGCCTAAATGGTCATATTTTATTCCTAAGTTTATTTTTGGACTAATTACACTTATCAAATAGAATTAGGACATGTTTTAGGGTAATAATAATATCATTTTTTCCCTTAATTATCCTATTTACTTTTAATCGTGGTAAATAAAAGTAAAAAGTTACTATTCACCAAAAATTGTTTTCATCTCATTGAACTACATTTTAGTACTTCATATTAACCTTGTCTCTTTTATTTTTGAAATTCAATTCACAGAAGTTGTAAAATTTAATTTTAATTAAAAAAATTCAGTTTTTTAACTACCACTAAGTGGATTTACTATTCATCAAAAATTGATGTTTTTCAGAAAAATACAAAAAATTCAGCCTAAGAATTATTTGATATTATGAATTCAAAATTAATGTCTATTTTTCCAAATTTATAACATATAAGTGGTATTAATTAATTTTAAATTTAATTTCCATTATCAAAACAAATAGCATGTTTTTAAGAAACAAAAATAATCAAAAGATTGATACTTGTTTATATCCAATTTCAATGTGAAATTAATTCTAATGAACAAAATTAGATTTAATGGTAAAAATATATTCTAATTAAACTTTTAAACTAATTAAAAAAATAATCTAACCATATATATTATTGCGATGAAAAAAGTTGTTTTTAATTAAAATATAGCGTGTTTTTACTATTCATTAAAATATGAAAGTTATTAGAATAATATGAAAATTTTATCCAAAGTAAATTTTTATATCCTGATTCCAAAGATGAATTTTATTTTGTCAAATTGAACTTATAGACATGTCAAAAACAAGATTTAATGTGGGTTCATCATCAGAAGGTGGGAAAACTGCAATTTTTGAAAAATACATATTTTACATGAGAAATTTATTTTGTTCTCATACCATATTCTAGAAAATGTGTAAGATGAGTAATAATGTTATAAAATAAAAAATTTAGTTAATACTATTCATAAAGGCTAGTCCATAATAATATTACAACAATATATTGTTGTTCAGTGAAACCTGGTATTGCGTACTACACACGCTATCGATGAGGGTCGCGATTGCATGTAATGCAAGCCAAGTTAGGGTTGGGTGTTTTAAAAGACTCCTCCGTTGTTTCATATAACATAATCCAACCATATTTCATTTATACATTGAATATATATATATATACACACTCAATGTTTCATAGATTAACTACTATCAAAATTTAGTGTAACATGATCCAAGAATAGTGTTGTGTATACTGCAAGCTCATACGGTGTTGCGTATAGCACAATTCAATATTGTAGTATATTAAAACACAAGAAATCAATGAAATTAAAACAATATTTTTCATAAAATATCGGGGTGTTACATTCTACCCCCCTTAAAATGAATTTCTCCCTCAAAATTCATCGGGGTTATAAATTGTTTACTATTTATAGAAACCCACTTCGTAAAAAGGAATACTAAAACTTAATTTAAAAAACTAAAGTATGAAATGTAATGATTACCCAAAGAAACTCATCAATGGGTTTATATATAGGAGAACATAGGTGAAAATATGGATATGAAAGAAAAATCTGACCATAAAGTTCTGATGGAGAGTGGTAGAAAATATGGCTATGAAAAATCCATCAATCACAAAGCAATAGATATGTGGGGATCTAAGGTACCAGCTGATTCATTGGATATAAGGGAACTAGGACAACATTTTTGGTTTTCAAGGTTATTTCTCTAAAGTTGATGAAATTGGAATTAGAAGAAATACATTCATGATTTTGGTATAGTCACACCGTATGTCGTTATTTGGACAATTTACACTTCATTTATTAATGAAATGATGTTGAATTTGACATTCGTGAAGTGTTAGCAGATCATGTGATAGAATGATGGGTCATTCCATCTGTCTCAAACAAAAGTTTATAAAAGTTATCAAAAATACATAAGTCCATATATAGTGAGATTAATCATATATGGTTCCTAAAATGGACTTATATTTCATATATCATACTGCTTAATATAATAAAACTGTGTCTACTAAACATGGACTTCATGTTGGCCAGTGGTAGGCGATAAAAACTAGTCGCACTTCGGTTGTGGGTTCTATTCCCATAACCTTGTCTGGCGTGATGGGCTGTCTCCCATCCTGCATGTTGTCCTTTTTCTAATACTACATTAATATAACATCCCATCAATAATATCGAAAAAACTTCTATCTTTAAACAATACTAACTTATGTCTAACATATTCCATTCCAATCTTTAGGCTTATCGATAATACTGCAGTCCACTCTCATATTATAGTGAAAAAAATTACCAGAGATTTCATATAACAATCATGTTAATACCATGGTTGATCCCCATATATAATAAGATATGTCTTGTTGGTCACATTCCAAACATTTGAAGGCCTAAATCATGTATTCTCTTGAAAAATGAAAACCCATTAAATCTTAGTGAAAACATGAGTGCTGTCAAAAGTTAACTCTTTCCACATACCAAAACCCCAAAATTATATATACTCAAACCATGATATAACTATTTCCTTATATCAGTCATGAGCTCATGAATACTGTCAAACATTTCATTTTCTCATTATCCCTTCATTATGCGCATATCATCTTTTTTCCAAAAATATCTCAATCGCTTTCCATGGTTACTGGTACCATAAAATTATTGAAAACCACAATAGACCAATACAAAAAAATTCCAATATTCCATGATACTATATACAACATTAATTTGGAATCCCATTACATAAACACTTAATCATTCCTCGACATCGTTGTCATATTCAACATCGCCAATAGTGATCGCATGTGACTTCCCATTGTCCTTTGCCTTATGTGGGTGCTCATATCGGTCATCACTAACCCTAGGATTAGGGAATTTATTAGCATAATGCCCCATTTCCATTCACTTGAAGCATTGATGTGTTGGTGGTGCGTTCTCTGCAGTCCTTTCTTTATTCACATCATTAGAAAACCTTTTTCCATTACTTTGACACACAGCTGCTCGATGACCTTATTTTCCACACATAAAACATTTTGTAGTCCCTTTAAGACAATCTCCACCATGCTTCATTCCACACGTTGAGCATAAGGAAACATTCATCTTATTTTCACCATTATTCTGAGATTTCTCCTTGAACTCCATCTTTTGTTTCTTGTCAAAACCATGAGATGGATAAATAACACCAACATCCATTTCCACCTTGATAGCACAACACAATATTTATTCATAGATACTGAAGTCTCTTATAGATAATGCCCTTCGAAGATTTGGTTTTAAGCCACTGAAGAATTGATAAACTTTACTTTCAGGTTGGTTGATAAAGCCAGATGCATAATTTGCAAGCCTTGTAAAATTCGCTTCGTATTCACGAACAGATTCATCATCCTTTTGCTTTATTTCAAGAAACTATTTCTCCATCTTTGTTCGAATAATATGAGGGAATTACTAATAGAAGAATAAGTTCCTGAACTCATCCCATTCCATGGAATCAATTTCATCTCCTGGCTTCGTATTCTTGATAAGATTCCACCATTGATCAGCTTCACCTTCCAAACGATATACTGATAAGATGACTTTATCATTTTCAGAACATTGAAGAACTGAAAATATCTTTTCAGTGGTACTGATCCATTTTTTAGTAAGAAGTGGATCAGAAGACCCACTGAAAGAAGGTGGACAATTCCTCATGAAGGACTCAATAGAATATTGGTCCCTTCTCTGCTCATTTGGACGTCCATAATGATTCATAGCTTGAGTAAGTATAGGAATAAGATTTTTCACTCCATCTATTAGAAAATTTGTTTGTTTAGGAGGACAGTCATTGCATTTTCCATTTCATTGATCAACACGGTTCCTTCAGTTTCCACCCATCATCAAAAACCCAAAAAGAATAGTGTGAGAGGCAAAAATCATGCTAGGGAAAACAACATAGTAAGGGGGGGGGGGTACCTTTAATATATAACATCTTAGGTTTAATTCTAAGATCATTATCATAATTCTAGGACTATAACCTATACCTATACTTAACCTTAGGGACATCCCTAGACATACCTTATAAATATCTATAGGGATCTCACTAAAGTTATCGCATCCTAGTTTCCAAAGATTGAGTAAACTTTTCCTCAGATAACAACTATAGAGACCCAAAGCTTGATGTACATGGACATTACATTACTTTTGTGGAATAATTAATACATAACAAAAACTGACACACAAGGACCGTAATATTTTAGTGTCTTTGGAAACTCGGAATATAATCTTCTAATCATTGTGAAAGATCTTCAACATATCCCATAAAGATCTTCCCCTTTTTTTCTTACCTAAAACCTTTCTTTATATCCTGGGGAAAAGAAAACAAAAAAAGGGGTGAGCTAAAATGCTCAGTAAGGGTAAGTATAGAGAACATAAAACAATCCTTAGACATTTGAATGTAAAAAACACATGAGCATAAAATCTGAACATCAAAATCTTGAGCAATGACATAAAACATGGAAGTACGTAAGGAATAGATCATGAAGAAAAATTAATCATGATAAATTATCATGGGAATAAAACATTTAATTGTGGCAACCATTAAGCACATTATACAATTTCCATATTAGCCAAGGCATTGCTGCCAAGACCATCTTAGTGGACAATGTCCCTTTCTGAATCAATTTCACTCCTCGTTCCAGTCCTGTATTACTGAATTGGTTTAACTTGTCGTTCCAGCCATGTCTATCTCATGAGATATGAATCTTCACCCAATGCATTGAAGGAAGATATAGGTCCCACCCATCTCATATTGATATCATTTTTTCGTGTGCCACAATATAAACATAAATCATTCATCATAACCCAAGAATAAAATGGGTTTCATAAACATCATTTAATCATAATGTAATTCATAAAAAAAATTTGGATATAATTTCATCATTAGAAAAGTGAAACCATGTAAATCATAGAAACATGATACTTGAAACATACACATGAGAAATAATGTCATCTTAGATGAAAATGGTTTTGATAAAACACTTGAAATGAATTCTTGAGGAAAATATCATTTTTTCTTCAAAATCGTTTTCTTTCCACAAAATGTCATGCAATTTTAATAGAAAAGGATTTTATTGAAAATATTCAAGAAATATTTTGGAGGAATATTCATGAAAATAAGGCTTTATAAAACCGTAAAAATCCTTTCATGTCGTATGTGTTAAAAAAACATTCTTCTCATACTTTTGTCGGAAATGTCAAAAAGTACCTTGTAGGGTAAATAAAATAAAGATTCCTTCCATACCATGGGGTAAAAGTTAAAATGGGTAAAAAAGAAATTTAATAATACATGAATAAAATTTTATAAAACATGGAAATGGATGATAGCAATAACCCTAGAAAATACTTACGAATAAGAAATCTCGGATAAAAACGAGATTTGCAAAATTATCCCTTACATGAGGTCCGATTTTTTTCGTACGTATCTGAACCTCTTGTATAATGATTTAAATATTGTCATTGACTTATTACAGAATCATATTCATTGTTATGATATCATATATGTTTCACTTATGACTTTATATTACCCGTTCTTTTGTAAATTCCATGTTAAAACAGCATTTTGGGTAAAATCATTTCATTTATCGTATGTGTTTCGACTTGTCATTCATGATATTATTACCTATATCTTGATTTACATAATTACAGAATGTAAAACATGATTTATATATAATATATATTCATCATATACATATATATATATATATTATAGATTGATAAAAGGAATGAAATACACCGTTCATGGAGACGGTAAGTCGTACGTATGCATGAACACTGTTTTCATTTCCTTATTGAATTGAATGAGACTAAATAGATGACATACATATATATATACATAAATTGATTAGCATTATTATTCATATATTTCATTATTATACGTTATACAAACTTTATGATCATTCATGTATGGTTAACATGGTGAATGAATCTCATCGCGTCGTGGAGACGGTAGTCTGTACGTACGCACGAGCGATGATATCATTTCCATAATAATTGAATAGAATTGGAGTGGATGGTATAATATATCAGAATCAGTATGATGTTATAATAACCATATATAGTTATTCTTTACACCCTTATACCCATCCATGTATGGTGTTGGTGGAAAAATAGATTTCACCACGGCGTGGAGACGGTATTCCGTACGTACGCACGCGTGGTGATTTCGTTTTCCGTAGGATGGATAGATGGTGAAATAAGGTTGTTTCATACTTATAATAACATATCAGTATATGGTTATACTGATTTTATTACTTCATAATGAAAGAACTAAAGAAGAATAAGTGGAAGAAGAAATAAAGTTGAATGAATCGGTAACGGACATTACCTCTTCTTTAAAGCACCTCTTTGAGACCTCCTATTAGGGCACTAAAATTGGTCTTTGAAGAAGACCAGAACCTCTAGGATGTTTCTACAGAAGTGGATAAGATAATTTTTCAGGGTTTGGCCAATCATGAAGGCTCAATGTGGTGTGAGGAAGAGAATAAGCAGGTGCCCTTTTATAAGGGAGGAGAGGGGCACCTTTGGAAAAACTAAAAATACTATCTTATTATAAAGTCGTATTCGGTTTTTAATAGCTCCAAATTAATTTATTTAAAACCTAATGTGGGGATGGGTCTAAATACTCTCATACAATATAATTTATACAAGTTTAGGTATCTATTTTAACCTTATCATTTAGATTTAACCATAAGTTAAATAAGTTTACTTTTACCGTGTCTTCTTGTTTTCATAAACTATAAGGATAATAAACATACTATAACAAGACAAACGAACACCAAGTTGTTTATTATTAATATATATAACCTTATCTATGTCATTTGGCCAAACCATAGATTTTTAGGAATAAAATAACAATTAATAATATAATATCTTTTCAAAAAACTCTTTTATTTTAATTTTGACACTATTTGGTAATTGATATTTGTGAAAATCATAATAGAATGAATAGTTAAAAAAAGTTACTTAAATAAAAACTATAATGTCATATTAATCTATAAAATTAGTGAAATTCATTAAAAGTCTCAAATTATATTTATTTCGGTATTTATAACATCAATTATGTCATTATTTCATTAATAAGATAATTACTGCATCATCTTTGTGTCATAAATAAATTAAATTACATAATGTCTAATATTTATAAAAAAATATCATTATTGTGGAAATATTTATATAATTTTAATGAATATTTATATTCTAATTTATCTTATGTATTACCCTATGTTAAAAATGATTTACTTATTAAACTTTGATTTTAACTATTTTAACCCTTCTTTAAATTAATTAATATTAAAGGTCCTAATCTAATCCAAGTGGGCCAAAATGGTCATCTTTTATTCCTAAGGTTGGTTTTGGTCGAATTACACTTATCCAATAGAATTAAGACATGTGTTAGGGTAATAATAATATCATTTTTACTCTTTATTATCCTATTTACTTTTAACCGTGTAAATAAAAGTAAAATGTTACTATTCACCAAAAATTATTTTTATCTCACTGAACCACATTTTAGTCTTGATATTAACAATGTCTCTCGTATTTTTGAAATTCAATTCACAGAAGTGGAAAAATTTAATTTAAATTAAAAAAAGTCAGTTTTTAACTACCACTAGGTGGTTTCACTATTCATAAAAAATTGAAGTTTTTCAGAAAAATACCAAATATTAAGCCGAAGCATTATTTGATATTCCGAATTTAAAAATGATGTCTATTTTTCCAAATTCATAACATATAAGTGGTATTAATTAATATTAAGTTTAATTCCCGTTATCAAAACAAATAGCGTGTTTTTATGAAACAAAAACAATCAAAAGATTGATACTTGTTTATATCCAATTTCAATGTGAAATTAATTCTAATGAAAAAAATTGTATTAAATTGTAAAAATATAATCTAAATTCAATTCATAACCAATTAAAAATATAATCTAACCATATATATTATTGCGACGAGAAAAGTTGTTTCTAATTAAAATATAGCGTGTTATTACTATTCATTAAAATATGAAAGTTATCAGAATAATATGAAAAATTTATTCAAAGTAAATTATTATATCCTGATTTCAAAGAAGAATTTTATTTTGTAAAATTGAACTTATAGACATGTCAAAAACAATATTTAAGGTGGGTGCGTCATCAAAAGGCGAGAAAACTACACTTTTTGAAAAATACACATTTTACATGAAAAATTTATTTTGTTCACATACCATATTATAGAAAATGTATAAGATGAATAATAATTTTATAAAATTAAAAATGTAGTTAATTCTATTCATAAAGGCTAGTCTATAATAATATTATAACAATATATCACTGTTTAGTGAAACCTTGTATTGCGTGCAACACACACTATCGAGGAAGGTCGTGATTGCGTGTAATGCAAGCCAAGTCAGGGTTGCATGTTGTGCAAGACTCCTCCATTGTTTTGTATAATAGAATCCAACCATATTTTATTTATACATTGAATATATATATATATACACAAAATGTTTCTAAGAATAACTACTATCAAAATTTTGTGTAACATGATCCAAGAATAGTGTTGTGTATACTGCAAGCTCATACGGTGTTGCGTATAGCGCAAGGAAATCTTTTTGTAGCTTACAACACGAGACATCAATGAAATTAAAAGAATGTTTTTTATAAAAACTCGGTGTGTTACACAACATACCCTAATTATAATTATATAAATGTTAAAAAATGAGTGGAAAAGAATATAAATACAATTTCTTGAACTCCATGATATATATTCCACTCAATCCTCTGAAGAGATAAATTCCTAGCATTTATTATTGAATTTATTTAGTTTTAATAACTATAGTAATGTTATGTTTCATCTATTTAAAACCATGTTTATACATCCAATAATTATAGCCTTGCCGAAGAGGAATAAGTCATTTCAACATTGATAGGTCTCAAAACCAATAATCCCCCAATGATATTTTTCTATCACATACCACTATTGAAGAACATACTTATGATAACTACCTATGCTAGAACCACCTCTACACAACCTACTAAGTATCCACCATAATCTTCGATTAATTGAAACCCTAATACAAACTGACCACCACTCATTAAGATGAATGAGATTCGATGCCTATTTCTATAAGGAACCTAATACTTATAGAACACTCATAAAACTAATCCTCACAAAATCATGAAAAAGTATTCCTATTTAGGGCTATATCTCTAACCACATTGAAGAAGTCCACGTGGAAGACCCTCAAAGATGAACCCTTTGTGTTTTAGGAAGCTTTTATTCAATGATTTATGATCCTCACACTCATTTAAATATTTTTTATTGAAGGATTTTTATTTTTTTTTCTTATTGAAATTGTATTAATTAATTAATTCATTTTAATAATGGAATCATTCTTTTATTGGATGAAATATTTTCATTTTCCCACTAGTTATATTTTTTCTCATATTTTTGTAAAATGATTTCTATTTTATTGCCCTATTTTTTATATCATGTATTACATTATAGAAAAACATGTTCTATAGATACCCTATATTCACACCATTGATTGCAACTACCACCAAATATCGTCTGGTCACCCATGTCCTCCCATTTCATTAGGATCCATTGTTGGTCTGTTTGGTAGGGTTGTTGTGTGCTACTTCGTGGATCCCTTTTATTTGGTGTTCTATTATAAGGAATCAACTTGTGTTAGTGGGTTTCATAATCCCCAGGTGATGCTTCCCTGGGAGTGAATCATTCACCTCCATCCTTCAATTTTATTCTTTTATTTTCTCTGGAAAAACCATAGTGCTATGTACTCTTGTTCTGATACTGTTTGGAGTTTACATTCTAGCCTATTGCACTCCCTCAGCCTTAGATTGTAGCCTAATGAATTGTGGAGGTGGTGTCCATACTTGTGGGATGAAGTTTGGATTTCCATTGATGACTCCATGAACATAGAAGGAGTGATTTGTAGATCTTCCTTTGGATCCATGAGAAATAAATTCTAGCACTAGATTAAAGATATCAAGACTTTCAGAAAACTATTTTTCGGTGATATAATTATAATGTTTCTATTTCATTTTCTGTTTTGAAACATGTAATTATTCTTTTTTCCTGTATTTATTTCCATCTTGTTGGAATTCTTATTAGTATATTTTATTGTTTACAGTTGAGTGTAATAAATTGTGTGCATGTGTGTGGTGTTCATATTCTTCATTAGGTTTCTAAGGAATGAAATCATTATAAATAACCATGTACATCTACTTATTTGTTTATTTTTTGAAATTAGTATTAAATTTAGGTGGTTTCATTATCAAAATTCACACTTCTAGATTTGGAACAATGATGTTTTGTGGTTTCTTGGTTCTATTAGTACATCCCATAATCCACAAAAATTGGTATTATATCCTCTCAGCATATTGTGGCCATTGATTTGTATTACTAATCACAGTTTCATTACTTCTGGTTTCAATTTTTTTTGGACTATCATATCTTTTAATAATTAATTCATCATTAAATATTTAATTTTTGTTGTTGAAACCTTATCACTAACTTTAAATTCACTTCATTATATATCGCATTGTATGTGTATACCTAGTGCTTTTGGCCATTTCATTGTAGTGCATTCTTAACATTGTCCCCAACTACTCATTATCTACTCATCTCGATAAATATATATAGTTTGATATATGAATTTAAGATATTATATATGAATAATAATTTCACTATTTGGAAAATTGAAATGAAATTCTTTCTCATTCAACATTGATTAATTTATGCCCTATGTTGGGCCACGAAACCTATGAACACTTTTAGTGAAACAGGCCAGACCATAGTTGACTATCCATATCCCCCATGATATACTTGTCAATTCACATGGATCCCTTATACATTACCTAGGTAATAAGGGCCTCAGAGAAGTATATTATGAGTATATCGATGCATCAATATTTCATAAACATTAAATATTATAAATGATTGCTTCATTAGAATGAATAATTTACAAGAAACATTGTATGTATACATTCAAAATTACGAACAATACTTTTATAAAATCCAATTTAGATGTGTTTAATAATGTTACATTGGACTTATAATATTTTAATGATTTTGTAGATAAAGAGGGTTAAGAAATGATCTTATTAATATCTCTTGATAATAAATAGAACACACTTGTGGATAACATGATGTATGGTTGAGACTCATTAACTTTAGGATAAGGTAAATCAACCCTTCTATCTATGAAACTACATTCTAGACATAAGATAAAGGGTGAGGCTAATTGTTTCTCTACAAGGGGAGACCCTAAAATAATGGTAGGAAGATAAAATTCAGTGGAGAAAAATTTATGATTAATACCAAGGACTAGTTCCATGTATTGAAAGCACATGTGTTTTCACTGTGTAAAACCCTGAAACATTAATCTATAGTGCAGGAATCTCAAGAGAGAGTTTGAACAAAAAAATTTCCTTACTAGTATCTTCTGGTTGACTCAGGCTATGGAATCATTGATGTCTTAAATGTGTTCATCCATTCACTCATTAAAGAGTAGTTACTTGACTCTGGATATTCATTTCACATGTTCCTATATATAGAGTCTGTTTTAGAGTAGTTTGAAATTTAGGAAAGGGATGTCCTCATTGAAATAAATAAGAGGTTTAAGGATGAGGGTAGAAGATCTGTTCTAATAGAGTTAGGTGGTCAATCAATCATTACCTTACTTGATTATATGTGGGTCTCAAACCTTCAATGAAACATAATCTCTTTAGTGCACCTTGATCAAAAGGGATTCTCCATTAGTATAAAATCATGTTGTATTGAGATCTATAGTGCCTCATGATTGATGATAAAATGATTTATCACTAATCGGTTATATGTTTTGAAAGTAAAGTCCCATTCGTGGAAATTATGTAGTGTTTCCAATTAAAAAACTGACAATACTCTACATTAGAATATAACATTGGGGCATGTAATCTCCAAAGTCTTAGAGTATATCCACAAGAAAGACTTGTTGAGTGAAATCACACCAGTTTATCATCTATTTTAAGAATATTGTATGATTGGAAAATCTAATAGGGTGAGCTTCAAAAGTTCATCCTTTAAAGACTCCACCCCCTTCAATATATCCATTAAAATTTATGGGGGATATCTATGACCATCACTCAGGGTGTAGGATCCTATTTTCCACCATCATTGATGATTTCTCGAGGAATGTTTGGATTTACATAATAAAAACAAATCTAATTTATTTCAAACCATCAAATCATATATAGCAACAGTTGAAACACAAACATAAATGAAAATTTGAACCTAGAGAATGGATAATGGGCTAGATTATTATTCGACATAGTTGATTTAGTATTTTGGATCTATTTCTATTAAAATTTATATGAATGTTAGGGAAACATTATAATAAAATTTCTTAGAATATAGGATGAATATGAAATTCTTTGGAAGAGTCTTGATAATTCTTTCACGCTCAAGCCTCTCCATATACTTTTGGGATGAGGCCACTAAAACTACTATTTACCTTAACAATTGGTGTCCATCACCTAAATATCAGTTTAAAACTCAATAATAACATTTGGATGGTTAACCCCAATATTTAAATTACATATTGTTATTCAATTCAATATCATATGATAATGTCCTGATTGAAAAATTAGTAACAAGAGCACTCAAATGTATATTCATTATTTATCCCAAGGGTGTTATGGGATTAAAAATATGTTTATATAAAATGAGATATAAGAAATGCATCATAATTAGTGATTTTATCTTCCATGAATCATTTTCTCTTAATCCCATGACTATAGAACCTAGACTTAGTAAACCAAGAGTTTATAAGGACTATGATGTCGATTCCATAACTCACATCGAGGGTGAAGTTCAGACCACTCCACCACCTTCACATCCCACTAAAGTAGTGACTCTGTGTAATGCCTCGACCCCAGTTACCTAGAGTTAGTGCATTATTACATAACTTTGGCATGATCACAAGAAAGATCCAATCTCAAAAGACCGATTACTTTACTAGCCTTGGAATAACTAGATACATTTATAATGTTTTACATTACACCATAAAAGAAAAACTACCACAATATAGTCTCCATAGTCCACACTCTTATCCCCTCATACTATCACTACATGTCATTCATAAATTACTTCTTCACATCCTAGGAAAAATAAAACATAGAAAAGGGGTGAGCTCAAATGCCCAGTAAGGATAACAATATAGCAGAAACTTTCATAAATAAGAATAAACATTCAAGGCAATGTATAAATAAAACAAAATCCTTTTAAACTTGAACTTCAACATATTAAGGCAAAAATAAAATGAAATAATTATATTTAATTATTCACATGGATATTCTACTAATCAAATAATCACATGCAATATCAATAACCACTTTCATAATGATGGAATGCATAATGCCAGACTATCATAACCACATAGCCAAGGCCTCATGCCAAGACTACAAATAATATTTTGTCAAGGCATTATGCCAAGACACTAGTTTGTCTCATGAGTCCTACCGATGCATCGAGGATCTATAGCGGGCTCCATCCGTCACATATTAAGTCCAATGCATTCCTCATATGAACAGGTTTAAACATAACATAAACATTCGTATTAAAACTAGCTTACGAAAAGTCAATACTTTCTCCATAAACCATGAATTGTATAAAAATAACACATCCACAGTCAAACAAATCAAAAAACCTTCAAAACAATATTGAAGTTTTGTATCATAATAAATCAACTTCAAATAAGCTTATAATCCATCAAAGGATGTTGACATAGATGAAATAAGAACTATTTGATAGAAATATACCTTTTTTTAAATCATTTAAATGTCACACAATTATAATATAAAACATTTACAATGAAAAATTTCTTATAATCTTGTAATGGAATATTCTAAGATTTTATAACGGTGGAAAATAGACTCACCCTCCGTATAAGTTAAAAAGAACATTCTTACATTAATTTTGTCGAAAAGGTTAAAAAGGAACTTGTTTGGAAAACGATGGAAATATACCTTTATAAACAACTTATAAAAGTAAAGAAGGGTATAAATGACTTTAAACCATATTCTAGTAAATAGTAAAAATGTTTTGAAATACATTTTTAAGAAACATGGATGTGCATGATAAAGAAGTCCCAGTAGATTATTATGTATAAAAAACCTCGGACAATGAAGAGATTGTGAAATAAACCCTTACCTTGTACTTTTCCTTGGTTGGGGTAGGTTTTACTCCTGTATAATGGTGAAATAATTGTTATTAAATTATAAATTAATAATATAAATTAATATGATATCATATATGATCTTTTAACATTGATTTGTTAATAATATCTTAGTATTATCGTTGTTTCGGGTGTTAACTTACTTGTTTTCTTTTATATGTTTTGTTATGTAAGACATGTTTGTCATGGATAGGTTGTATCTTAATCATATACAGAATGATATCAAGTCCTTAGATACTATTATTAATCATCAAATGAGAATTAGACTTGAATGGATACTAGGGAGAATGAATCTCATCGCGTTCGTGGAGAAGGTAGTCCGTACGTACGCACGAGCGACAATATCATTCTTTTGATATTAAAATAATATATAATTGGAAGTTATATCATATATAATGTATCATTATAATGTTATATTTATTATTTACATGAATTACACATCATTATTATACCCATCCAAATAATAATTTATTGAATAAAAATTACACCACGACGTGGAGACGGTAAGCCATACGTACGCACGTATGGTGACATGTTATTCAAAGGATGGATAGAATACTGAATATGGTTGTACCATATTTATAATAACATCACAGTATATATAAGATACTGGAGTTATTATTTTATAATGGTAAATAAAGAAGAAGTTGAAGAGGAAAGGAACATGAAAGAGGGTCGTGAAAACCTTACCTCCTCTTCAGGTTCATCATTTTTATTTGATCAAAATGGGATCCATAGGTTGGCATTCTGACTAATGGAAGGCCTCCAGGATGAAGTGATGGAAGTTGATAGTGTATTTGGGCATAGTGTTTCCGATCCAAATGGCTTATATGGTGTGAATTAATGAGAAGGTGGAGTTCCCTTTTATAAGAGGGGTGAGGGTACCTTTGGAAAATCTAGAAATATTAATTTATAATAAATTCATATTCGGTTTCTAATGGCTCCAAAGTGGATTATTTGAAGGTTATGGTGGGTATGGGTCAAAAAAAACTCAACCAATAGAACTTAGTTCGGTTTGGTTAATTATATTATCATTATCTTTTAGTATTAACTCTTAGTTAATTAGATTGACACTTACCATGTCACTTTTTATTTTTATATTATATAGTTAATAAACTTACTATATACCTCAAAGAGACCCCCGAGTTTTCCAGTAATGATACACCTATCATGATATATGTCTTTTGGATGAACCTTAGATTTTTAGGAATTTAATATCAATTAATAATGTAATATTTATTTTGAAAAATCTTTTATGTCAATTTTGACACTATTTAGAAAATTGATTTTTTTTGAAAATAATAAAAGAATTATTACTTCTAAAAAAGTTAATTAAATCATTCCTAACATGTCATATTAACCTATAAAATTAGTGTCATTCATAAAAAGTATCAAATTATATTTATTTTGGTATTTATAATATCAATTATTTTAATTCGTTTACTATTATTGTAATTACTGCATCATCATGGTGTCATAAATAAATTAAATTATTTAATGTCTAAAAATTATAAATAGAATATCATTATGTAGTAAATCGTTTTAGATTTCTAATGAATATTTATACATGAATTTATCTTATGTGTACCCATATAGGAAAAATGATTTATTAAATAAACCTTGATTTTAACTCTTTTAACTCTTCTTTGAATTAAATAATAATAAATGTCTTAATCTAATCCAAGTGGACCTAATTGATAACATTTTATTACTAAGGATGTTTTTGGTCGAGATGCACTTGTCCAATAGAATTATGACATGTTTTAGGGTAATATTAATATCATTTTGACCCTTAATTGCCCTATTTACTTTTAACCGTGGTAAATAAAAGTAAAAAGCTACTATTCACCAAATATCATTTTCATCTCATTGAACCAAATTTTACTCCTTCATATTAACCGTGTCTCTCATATTTTTGAAATTCCACTCACAGAAGCGGTAAAATTAGGTTTTATGAATAATTCAGTTTTTTTAACTACCACTTAGTGGTTTCACTCTTCGTCAAAAAATGATGTTTTTCAGAAAAATACCAAAAATTCACCCTATGATAAATTCGATATTGCGAATCCAAAAATGACGTCCATTTTGAAAAATAAAATTTATAAAATTTCAAAAAGTAGGTATTACTATTCATAATGGCTAGTTTGATTGGTTGTGGTGTGTTAGAACTTGATGTTGCGTAAAACACACGCTATTGCATTATTCAAAAAGAAGCATACCGTAGAAGCTTGGGTTGTTACATTCTCCCCTCCTTCAAATAATTTCATCCTCGAAATTTCTAAAATACTACCACATGAAAAGACTCAGGTGGTCCTTCATTATATGTTCCTCGGGTTCCCACGTTGCCTCTTTCATCTTATGGTTTCTCCATAAGTCTTTTACCAGACGAGTCGTTCGGTTTCTCAGTACTTGTTCTCTCGTATCAAGATTCCTAACGGGATCTTCGCAATAAGACAGATCAGGTTCCAGTTCTAATTACTCATAGGTGAGTACTTGCATTGGGTCAGGCATGTATTTCCTCAATAGTGATACGTGGAACACATCATGAACTTTGGAGAGACTTGGCGCCATTTCCAAACGGTAAGCTACATCCTGAATTCTTTCTAGAATTTCGAAAGGTCCGATGTACCTGGGACTCAATTTACCTTTCTTACCAAAACGTATGAATCTCATCCATAGAGATATCTTCAGGAAAACATGATCACTAAGATGAAATTCCAAATCCTTCGATTATCAGCATAGATCTTCTGCCTACTTTGAGCTGCTTTGATATGGTTTTGGATTACCATCACCTTTTCCATCGTTTCCTCCACCAGTTCTGGACCTACAAGTTTTCTTTCACCAACGTCATCCCAATAGGTTGGTGTGCGGGATCTCTTTCTGTATAACGCTTCATATGGTGCCATCTAAATACTCAAATGGAAGCTATTTTTATAGGAAAATTCTACCAGAGGTAAATATTGATCCCACAGACCCTGAAAGTCATGTGAGCAGGATCTCAACATGTCTTCTAAGTTTTGAATAGTTCATTCTGATTTCCCATCTGTTTGAGGGTGGTAGGATGTGCTGAAATGAAGTTCAGTATCAAGTCTTTCTGAAGACTTTTCCAGAATCTTGAAGTAAAACTGGGATCACGATCAGAAACAATCGATAGGGGTACTCCATGAAGTCTCACAACTTCATGAATATCTAGTCTTGTTAGACGTTCCAGTGGTAGATCTTCTCTTATAGCATGAAACTGTGCTGACTTGGTAAGACGATCAACAATAACCCATATTTCATCATTCCTTCTAGGATTCTTTGGTAGTCCCATGACAATGTCCATCGTGATATTATCCCATTTCCACTCCAGTATGGGAAGACATTGCATGACTCCTCCAGGTTGTTGCCTTCCAGCTTTTACTTGTTAAAAAACCATACATCTTGACACAAAATCAGCAATCTCCCTCTTCATGTTGACCCACAAAAAATGTTCTTTCAAGTCTCTATACATTTTAGTGCTCCCAGGGTGTATAGAGAAATTGGAACTATGAGCATCATCCAGTAATTCCCTTTTTAGATCAGGTATATCGGGAACACAAAGCCTCTTCCAAAATTTCAAAATTCCATCTTCATACACAAAGTCTCTCAATCTCCCATCATTCACAGATTTAATCTTCTTTTGAAATTAATCATCATCTGTCTGAGAACTCTTAATCCTTTCTAGTGAAGATGGTTTGGCAACCATTTGAAAAAGCATTGATGTTTCACCTTCCATGGTTATTCCCATGTCCATCTTCAATAGATCCATAAAAATTGGATCCCTTTCAATTATTATATTGTTCAAAACTCCATGGTCTTTTCTTCTCACACCATCTTCCACCTTGTTTGCTTTCCCCGTGAGGTAGTGTATTGTACAATCATAATCCCTGAGTAATTCAATTCATCTCCTTTGCCTCATGTTGAGTTATTTTTGTGAGAAAATATACTTCAAACTCTTGTGATCAGTATAAAACTCACATTTTTCACCATAGAGGTAGTGCCTCCATATATTCAAAGAAAAAATCACAGCTGATAACTCAAGATCATGAGTAGGATAGTTTTTTTCATGAATTTTCAACTGTCGTGATGCATAGGCAATAACCCTATTATTGTGTATAAGGACACAACCAAGTTATTTCTTCGATGCATCACTATAAATAACGAACCCATAATTCCACGATGGTAGAGTCAATATAGGAGAAATGGATAATCTTCTCTTCAGTTTTTTGAAACATTATTCACACTCTTTTGTCCAAACAAATTTAACCCCTTTACGTGTGAGATTTGTTAATGGGTTATCCAACTGGGAACAATTCTGGATGAAACGTCGATAATAACCTGCCAAACCAATAAAACCGAGTACCTCAATTATACTTGTCGGGGCATGCCATTCTTGGATTACCATGGTCCTAGAAGGATCAACAGAGAATCCATATTTAGAGACAATATGTCCAAGAAAAGAAATATCCTGAAGCCAGAATTCACACTTGCTAAACTTCCCATATAATTCATGTCTTCTCAGATTCTTCATGATAATGCGCAAGTGATTTTCATGATATTTTTAGCTTTTGGAGTATACAAAGATATCATCAATAAATACCACCACAAATTCATCGAGATATTCCTTGAAAACTCTATTCCTCAGATCCATGAATATAGAGGGTGCATTAGTCAATCCAAAAGGCATTACTGTAAACCCATAATGCCCATACCTGGTTCAAAATGATGTCTTTGAAATGTCTTCCTTCTTCACACACAACTGATGGTATCCAGATCGAAGGTAAAACTTTGAAAAGTATTGATCTCCATGCAGTTGGTTAAATAAATCATCAATGCGAGGTAGGGTATACTTGTTCTTTATTGTTATAGCATTGATCTGCCTATAGTCGATACATAACCTCATAGATCTATCTTTATTTTTAACAAAAAGAACAAGGGATCCCCATGGAGAACCACTTGGGTGAATAAATCCCTTATTACCCAATTCCTCTAGTTATTTCATTAGATCAACTAATTCTACAGTGGCCATTCTATAAGGGGTCTTTGATATAGGCCTTAATCCATGAATTAAATCAATGGAAAACTCAACTTCTCATCCTGGAGGATGTCCAGGTAAGTCTTCTGGAAACACATCTACATATTCTTTCACAATAGGTACATCCTCTATTTGAACATTCCTTTCCTCACCCACTATAATTTCATCCTCTTCTTCCCCAATAGTTGAATTTAGTTGAGCTACTGGGGGTGGATCTAGATAAGAATTAGGTGGGGACGATTCTACTGTATAGATAAGGTGTTCCTTATCATCATCATAAAAAATCGTAACCTTCTTCTTCTTACAAGACATCTTCACATCATGGTCCGAAATCCAATACATACTGAGGATTATATAAAACTCAATCATAGGTATAACGATGAGATCTCTGAATAAAGAACATTTATGTGCTCTAATGGGGACTGATTCACAAAACTTTATTTCAATGATACTTCCCTTAATAGTTTTAAATGACAACTCCCTTGTAAAATAAAATTGTAAATATCTAATTTTCTTAGAAAACTGGGAAGATATGAAACAATGTGATGATCCATAATCAAATAATGCATTTTCTAAACTTGAGGAAACCATTAAATTACCTACCACCACGTCTTTCGGAGCTTCTACCTCAGCAGTACTGATAGCATAAGCTTTGCCTTGATCCCTTGGCCTTTTCTGTGGTAAGTTCCCCTGACTCTTAAGACATTCATTTGCATAATTTCCCATATCCCTGAAATTTTAGCATTGGACATTGGTAGCTTCCTTCTTCCCCATGCAATCACGAGCATGGTGGCCTTTTTCACCACACTTGTAACAGACTCCCATTCCATTTAAGCAACTACAGGGGTGTTTCTTCCCACATTTATAGCAGGTTGGATATTCAACTTTTCCCTTCTTCCCCTTATTTCCATTCCCAAATTGATCAGTAGATCTATTCTTCTTTTTCTTTCCTTTAAAGTCATAAGACATAGAGAATTCCATTTCTGTCTTGATAGCACATGAAACAATGTCTTCATATGACGAGAAGGATTGTGAGACTAATGCTTGTAAGAGAAATGGTTTTAACCCATCAAAGAAACGACCAATCTTACTTCTTGGGTTACATATATAATCTCCAACATGCCTTGCTAACCCTGTAATGTTAGCCTCATACTTTGCAACAATCTCATCCTCCTTTTGTCTCAGACTCAGAAATTGCCTTTCCATATCTGCTCGATGGTCAGGAGGAAAATATTTTTCTAGAAACTGATCTTTGAACTCCCTCCATTCTATATTTGATACTTCATTATCTTCCTTCATGTTTTGAATCAATGACCACCATTGATCAACATCTCCAGTGAGGCATTAAACTGCCATGATAACATTTTCCCTTTCAATAGTTGCTAAAGCCTGAAATATTTTCTCTAGGGAACTTATCCATTTCTCAACTACTAATGGATTTGTACTCCCATTTAATGTTGGTGGTTTCTACCTCATGAAGAGATCTAATATTGATCCTCCACACTTTGGATCAGGGTGCTCCATACGGGTAAGGTTATTATTCATAACCTGAGTGAGTTGTCCCGGTATGGTGATTAGTTGATCAGCACCAGTTGCATCACCAGCTCCACAATAATTATCTTTAGTAGGAGGGAAATCACTACATGGAGTGCGTGCATTGATACAGTTTCTATTTATTCCACTAGGCGCCATTTCTAAACAATGGCATAAACTAGATCAGTTTATGAATCAAAATACATAATTCCATACTTATAAAACACTTAACATAAATTGAACTATTTATGGATACAATCCATAATCATAAAAATGTTTTCATTGACGAAGTATATACTCATAAACCCTAGATAATGATTTGTAAAGAAAATGAGAGTTATCCTAAGTATATCCCCTGGGAGTGTCGTAACCAAGAGTGCAACAAGGCCCGTTTTCATGCACCATTTCAGGTTTTACCCCTAGGTATATCTATGCCAGATCCTCCTCTACCTGCTCGTATCTAGACATGGATGTATTTCTCAAAAAACTCACAAATTCACTACAATACCAAAATTCTAGTAAGTTCTTCTATACCAATCCTCAAATTCCATCTTAAATCTATGTTCTCTAATCAGAGTTAATCTAAATATAGCTTCCAAGGTTTGTACTAAACTTCCTATGATACCAACTGTAACTCCCCAACCCCAGTTACCCATAGTCAGTGCTTTATTACATAACATTGTCAAGATCACAAGAAAGATCAAATCTCGAAAGACTGATTAGTTTAGTAGCCATAGAATAACTAGATACATTCATAATGTTTTACATTATATGAGAAAATGAAAACTACAACAATATAGTCTCCATAGTCCACACTCTTATCCCATCATACTATCCCTGTAGGTCATTCATAAATTACATTTCACATCCTGTGAAAAATATAACATAGAAAAGCGGTGACTCAAATGCCCAGTAAGTATAACAATATAGTGGAAACTTTCATAAATGAGAATAAACATTCAAGGAAATGTATAACTAAAACCAAAGCCTTTTAATCATGAACTTCAACATAGTATGGCAAAAATAATATCAAATAATTCAATTTTCTTATTCACATAGATATTCCACTAATCGAATAATCACATGAAATATCAATAACCACTTTCATAGTGATGGAATGCATAATTCCAGACTATCATAACCACATAGTCAAGGCCTA
Organism: Viscum album; assembly: GCA_963277665.1. Taxonomy (NCBI): domain Eukaryota; kingdom Viridiplantae; phylum Streptophyta; class Magnoliopsida; order Santalales; family Viscaceae; genus Viscum; species Viscum album. The sequence goes on along the minus strand of OY728142.1, from coordinate 1,131,781,607 downwards.
GTGCCAAGACTACAAATAAGATTTTGTCAATGACTTTTTCCAAGACACTAGTTTGTCTCATGAAACCTACCGATGCATTGAGGAGCTATAGCGGGCTCCACATGTCACACATTAAGTCCAATACATTCCTTATATGAACAGGTTTAAACATAACATAAAATTCGTATTAAAACTAGCATATGAAAAGTCAATACTTTTTCCATAAACAATGAATGGTATAAAAACAACACATTCATAGTCAAAAAAACACAAAACCTTCAATACAATAAGTAAGTTCTGTATCATAATAAATCAACTTCAAATAAGCTTATAATCCATCAAAGGATGTTGACATAGATGAAATCAAAACTATTTGAGAGAAATATTCCTTTTTTTGAAATCATTTAAAAGTCACATAATTATAAAATAAAACATTTACTATGAAAATTTTATTATAAGCTTGTAAGGGAAGATTTTAAGATTTTATAACGGTGGAAAATAGGCACACCAGCCGTATAAGATAAAAAAACATTCTTACCTTAATTTTGTCGAAAAGGTTAAAAAGGAACTTGTTTGGAAAACGATGGAAAGATTACTTTATAAATCACTTATAAAAGTCTACAAGGGTATAAATGAATTTAACCCATATTATAGTAAATAGTAAAAATGATTTTAAATAAATTTTTACGAAACATGGATTTGGATGATAAAAAAGTCCTAGAAGATTATTACGTATTAACAACCTCAGATAATGAAGAGATTCCGAAATAAACCCTTACCTTGTAATTTTCCATGGTTATGGTTAGTTAACCTCTTGTATAATGTTGAAATAATTTTTATTAAATTATAAAAGAATAATATACATTAATATGATATCATATATGATCTTTTAACATTGATTTGTTAATAATATCTTAGTATTATCATTGTTTCGGGTGTTAACTTACTTGTTTTATTTTATATTTTTTGTTACGTAAGCCATGTTTTTCATGGATATGTTGTATCTTAATCATATACAGAATGATATAATGTCATTAGATACTACTATTAATCATCAAATGAGAATTATACTTGAATGGATATGATGGAGAATGAATCTCCTCACGTTCGTGGAGACGGTAGTCCGTACGTACGCACGAGCGACAATATCATTATTTTGATATTAAAATAATATATAATTTGAAGGTATATCATATATACAGAATCATTATCATTTTATATTTATTATTTACATGAATTACACATCATTATTATACCCATCCAAATAATAATTTATTGAATAACAATTACACCACGACATGGAGATGGTAAGTCGTACATACGCACGTATGGTGACATGTTATTCAAAGTATGGGTAGAATACTTAATATGGTTGTACCATAATTATAATAACATCACAGTATATATAAGATATTGATGTTATTATTTTAGAATGGGAATGAAAGAAGAAGTTGAAGAAGAAAGGAACTTGAAAGAGGGTGGTGAAAACATTACCTCCTCTTCGGGTTCATCCTTTTTATTTGATCAAAAGGGATACTTAGGTTGGCTTTTTAAATAATGTAAGTCCTATAGGATGAATTTAGGGGAGTTTAGAGAGTATTGCGGCAGAGTTTGTCCGAGCCAAATGGATTTGAAGGTGTGAATTAATGAGAAGGGGGAGTGCCCTTTTATAAGAGGGGTGAGGGGTACCTTTGGAAAAGCTAGAAATATTATTTTATAATAAATTCATATTCAGTTTCTAATAGCTCCAAAGTGAATTATTTAAATTTTTAGGTGGGGATGGGTCGAGAACCACTCAACCAATGGAACACAGACAGATTTGGGTCATTATATCAACCTTATCATTTAGTTTTAACTCTTAGTTAATTAGTTTGACACTTACCATGTATCTTTGTATTTTTATATTATATAGTTAATAAACATACTATATACCTCCAAGAGACCCCCAAGTGGTCCATTAATGATACACCTATCACTATATAAGTCACTTGGCAGAAACATAGATTTTTAGGAATTGAATATCAATTAATAATATAATATTTTTTTAAAAAACTCTTTTATGTCAATTTTGACACTATTTGGAAAATTGATTTTTGGGAAAATCATAACAGAATGATTACTTCGAAAAAAGTTAATTAAATCATTCCTAACATGTCATATTAACCTATAAAATTAGTGTAATTCATAAAAAGTTTCAAATTATATTTAATTGGGTATTTATAATATCAATTATTTTAATTTTTCACTATTATGGTAATTACTGCATCATCATTGTATCATAAATAAATTAAATTATTTAATATCAAAAATTTATAAATAAAATACCATTATGTAGTAAATATTTGTTTCTTTCTAATGAATTTTTATAATCTAATTTATCTTATGTGTAACCCTATATTAAAAATGTTCTAGTAAATAAACCTTAATTTTACCCTTTTTAACTCTTCTTTGAATTAAATAATAATAAATGTCTTAATCTAATACAAGTGGATCTAAATGATAATATTTTATTCATAAGTTTTTTTTTGGTCGGGATAAACTTGTCCAATAGAATTAGTACATGTGTACGGGTATTATTAATATCATGTTTACCCATAATTACCCTATTTAATTTTAACCGTGGTAAATAAAAGTAAAAAGTTACTATTCACAAAAAATTATTTTCATCTCATTAAACCACATTTTACTCCTTCATATTAACTGTGTGTCTCAGATTTTCGAAATTCCACTCACAGAAGTGGTGAAATTAAGTTTTATAAAAAATTCAGTTCTTTTAACTACCACTTAGTGGTTTCACTATTCATCAAAAAAATGATGTTTTCAGAAAAATACCAAAACTTCACCCTAGGCTAATTTCGATATTCCAAATCCAAAAATGAAGTCCATTTTGAAAAATAAAATTTATAAAATTTCAAAAAGTAGGTAATACTATTCATAACAGCTAGTTTGATTGGTTATGGGGTGTTAGAACTCGATGTTGCGTACAACACACACTATTGCATTATTCAAAGAGAAACGTATCGTAGAAGCTTGGGGTGTTACACTCCGAGTCTTGTTATTATTCAGATTTAGACTTTGAACTATCTACCATTCATCAAGATTATCACTTGACACGTGATAGGAAAAGGAGAATCACGTGTCCTCTTACATGACTCAACCACTATTACATGTATTCATATGCCTTTCAGATAGACCAAGATCTTATTGATGACGATCATCAATCAAATACATGGGAATTAACATAAAAACACTCAATGCAATGGGTCTTTTCTATGAACAATGAAATCAAATCCTTAAGGATGAAACACACATGGGATGTTGTAAACAATCTAATTAATGTCGAAGTAACTGATTTGAAATGGATTCTCAAAAAAAAGGACAACAGAGAGGGAATTAATGTAATATATAAAGCCATGTTAGTTTCCAAGGGATTCATTAAAAGATAAGTAATTTATTTCTCTGAAATATTTTTCCCTATTGTTAATCATTCTTCCCTTATAATTTTGTTATACCTTTCTTCTTATATTAATTTTTATATAGGGAAATAAAATGTTAAAAAAATATTTCTCGAGGGAGATTTCATGGAAAATCTTTGTATGAAACCTCCTAATTGATGTCATTCTTTTACTTATAATACTTCCTTGTTCTATGGATGAAATGTAGATACTGCTGATCTTATTTGGGGTTTTTTGATTGTTAGTTTTCTAGAAATATAGACACTCGTAAATCTTTAATATGTAATGTGATTACTGCTTTTAGAGGTTCCATTTCCTAGAAGTGAAATATAAAATCAATTGTTTCACTTTCAACTACATTATATGAATACATTTCACTTTTAAGGTAGTTTAAGGATCCGCCTGGGTCGAAATTATTTCTTATAAACTTTGTAATTTGTTTTAAATTATCATTTTATATTCAGATAACCTATTAAGAATTAATTTATATAAAAATTTAGTATGGAATACTAAATATTGGAACATATATATTAGATTAGATTTGATTAGGGATATTTTAGAATAAGAAATTTTGTTAGTCAATAAGATAAATGTTGACAAAAACCTAGATTATAGTTTAATTAAATTGGTGGTGTTTTCTAATTATATATTATATTACGATATGATAAACATATTTATGACTCTATTACCATATGTAGAAGATAGTCATCAATTTAAATAGATAATTATGAATATTTTTCAAATAATAGTTTTAAATCTGTTTTCATCATAAATTTTGTTTAATTATTTCTAATGTTTTAATTTTTCGCTAGTGATTTTAGTTACAAAAATATTTTCCTTTTCCCGCTACATATATTTTGTGTTGGGAATTTTTTAGAGGGATGATTGTTTTATGGCCCTATTTGTATTACATCGTATTACATGTTTGAAATTAATTTATTGGATACCCTCATTTCCAAATATTGATTGTCACTTCATCCAATCTCATATGTCCATCTGTATCATATTGGTTAGTTGTAAGCCGCATCTGGTATGTTCGGATGGGTTGTCGGGCACTGATGTTTGGATACCTCTGATTCGGTGCTCTATTCCAGGGAATTTATTTATGTCAGGGGGTTTCATCACCCTTGTGCATTGGTTCTGTAGGTGTGAATCCTTCATCTACCTCCTACAGTGTTGTGATCTTAGTTTCTAATGTGAAACCCCATTGCCTCCTCCTATCCTTCCACTGTTTTTAGTAGTTTTAATTCAATCATGTGGAACTCCATCTACCTCAGATCGTTCTCCAGATAATGATAAATCCTATTTTCTTCTATAATGGAAGTTGTACAACATTCCATTGATGACTCTAATAACATGGAATGTGTGGTTCATGGATGGTCCTCTCGATCCTGGGGTACATGATTCTATCCCTACATGAAGAGACAGTGACCACATGACAACATATTTTTTTGGAACAATATCTATAAATATTTATTTTTCTGAAACATGTTACCTTACATAGTTCCTTTATTTTTTCCTTCTTGTTGGACTGCTTCTTTGCTGAGTTTTCATTCTCCATTTGAGTTTTGTAAAGGGTATGTGTGTGTGTGTGGTTTTGATTCCATATAGTATGTCACCTATGGGACTAAACCACATTAAATAACTATTTTCATCTAATAATTTATTTTTGTCTCTCAACTAGTATTCATTTCTGATGTTTCCATTATCAAACTCCACAATTCCAACTTCATTCCTTTGTCATTTTTATTTTCATCTTCTCTTAGTAATTCCCATCAACCGCTATAATAAAAATAAATAAAAAAATAGTATTAATTATTAAATTAATTATTATAAAACACATATGTATAGAATTTTTTATAATTTAATAATAAAAATATCTACATATATTAATCTTGGTAATAAGTATAATAATTTTAAAGATTATTTATGTATATATATTAATGATTTCAAAAATTTTAGTATAATTTAAATTAAAATTTTTTAAAAAGTATTCCTTCTGTCAATTTTTTCCCAAAATTGATTAGATTTAGTCACATGGATTAAAATTCTAAGGCCCAAATTACGTATTTGATTTATATTCTTTTCATTGTTCATGTAGTATTCAAGACCTGAGGTGCTTAGAGAATGACATTTGATGTTTACAGAATTTGATGGAAAGGCCCATGGAAGATTATCAATGATTAGGAAATATCCATTTAGGTCATGTGGAGCTTTCAGAAATTGTTCATATGGATTGAAATTGGTTTTTCATAACCACATATTTGAGCAACAGAAGCATCGACTATTACCCGTGCTAGGTTTAAATCGTTGATAAAACCATCTCTTTTATCAACACTAACTAATGTGATGATAATGGTGTGTCCTCTATGAGCACTATTCTTATCATGGATAAATGTTTTTATTAAAAAATATAGTTAATATAATTAAATTTTTTATATTTATGTTAAAAATAAATTATATTTATATACATTAATTAACAAATATATATTTATAAAGAAAATATATTTTTTAAGAATTCAAATTAATTTATAATGTTTAAAAAAAGTATTTATAAGATTATAAATATATAAATATATATTTTTTAAATAATTATAAGATTATAATTATTTTTATAAAATAATAAATATATGTTTTATATTTATAATTTTTCATTTATAATTTTATATAAATACTTTTTAAATTTATGTATTTATAATTGTGAAGATAAAAATAATTAAATTTTAATAAATATATGTCTCTAATGAATTTGGTCGATAAATTTATATATCAAGTGGTAATGAAGATATTCATGGACACAATTGGCATTATTTATGTTCATAGAATGTTGCGTGAGTACGTATAATTGTGGTTATATGACTATATATTTATTTGTGGATATGATTGTAGGTAGATGTGTTCAAAATGTTATGATTACATATATTGATGAAACATGAATAGGTTATGTATTCTTAACTCATGAATGTTCATTTATGCATAACCACCCTTATTCATCATCTTTCAATATATATGTGATGGCTGAATGACATGAAAGACAAGATTTTTTTTGATAATCCTCATTTTAACTCTCTTGAGAGGGAACTCATACATGGACCATATGCCCAATGGAAGAATACACGATACATGACCTGGAGGCCTAGAAGAAAAATTCTCATAACCTGACCCAAAGGACCATCCTAACTAAACAAGAACATCCTTATCCCCAGTATCTACATCATTGAATGCGCCTATCTCCCCACCACACATTGTTGATTTCCTAGTGTAGCCCCATGCATAGATGCATGGTTCTTAGCACTGATGATGATTTTTATAATTTATAGTTCTTCCAATCTTTGTAGCTCTACACTGTTGGATGAAAATTTTTCAGAATTATCTCAGGGGACCTACTCTATATGTTATTCCTTGGCTTCTTAGTGGTATTTTTGGCCCAAGAACCCATGGTCGAAGGCATGAGGTGGAACGAAGTCCAATTAGGCCCGTATGCCCAAACCTGTGACCTGAAGGCCGAAGTTGATGAATAGGTCTATATGCTATAGTACCGCTTCAATTACTACTATATTTCCTAATATAGTGCCCCAAAAAATCTTCTTGTACCATGATTTGATCTTCTATTTCATTCATGTTTACTGGGTGTGTTAAGCACTCAAATACTACTGCAACGACATATATCTATTAACCAATTTTTTATAATCTATTCCTTTTAGTTATAATTCATTTTAGTTATACCCATTAATTAATTATATTCTCATAAATACATTTAAAATTACCATAGATAAACTTAAATAAAAAATATAAATATTCTACTAATAATTTTTTATTTTAATAATATATAAATATCTTTGAAATATTTTTTTATAATTATAATAATTACTATATATATATATATATATAATTATTAAAATAAAATAAATACATTTTTTTATATTTAAATATATTTATAAATGTATAAAAATATTTTTAAATATAATTATTTAGAATCCTAAATATATATATATATATATATATTCAAATAATTCTAAAATCCTAATAAATATATTTATTATATTTTACAAATATATATATCTATATATTGATAAATGTTTTTTTAGATATATGAAATCATATATAAATATAAATAAATATATATATATATATATATTAGGTGTGTGAGAGTAGACTTAGATTAAACACACACACACACACACAATACACAGGTTGAAAATGTAGTCCATATGTACGAACCAAAATCCTTATTTTAGGTATGGATCATGTTTTCACGTGTTTTGTAGAAAATGGGGAGAATTTGAAATTTTATAGGTACAAGATGTGTACTTAGGATTACACGCCATGTATAAGGTTTCCACGGGAAGTCATGTACTGTCTGTGTAAGGTATGATGCATGGTCATGGGAGGTGATCTAGAGACCACATCAGGAGGAGGCCAGTTAAGGCTTGCACATAGTGTGAACATTAAATGCACACGCTGTGTACCTTTTCATTTATATGATTAAACGGACTTGGGTCATGTCTAATCGACATATTCATATTTTTTCGAGCCTTGGTTTTTCCACGATCGACTAAAAGCGACGAATATTCTCTATTCCATTGCTCCTCTATCCAAGGTCTGATCCAAACACTGTAGGGTGCATTGAAATCCAACCTATGAGTTCTTCCTTATTTTAGATCATATCCTCCTAATTTCTTCTCTCTCTTTCTCTCTCAAGTTATTCAAGGTTAAACGTTTTTGACATTTTGGTATATCTATGATGTTATAGGTCAATTAAAAGTATGATGTTCAACTATATTAATCGTACAATATTGGGGTTTGTGGTTTGATTCCCTTTATTTTTTGTCCTTGTGTTTTATATGCCAATGTGCCAATTACCCATGTTTCAGTTGTTTCAGGATAAGGAAATTGAACCCTATTTTATCTTCTTTAGATTGATTATTGGATTAAGTGTTTTTTGATGTGATATTATGTGAAATTTCATTTTTATGGAATCTCATATGTGTGTGTTACATTGTTTGAATGTTTAGGTCTGTTTGGTCAAGGTTACCTGTGATGCATACCTTGTTTCCTTTCCATGCTTGATTGGATGGAACTACTTGAATTTTTATACTTGCTTAATGATTGTGATATGCATTGGAATTGTTTAAACATGTAGTAGCTGATATTTCATTGGGATGCTTGATATCTTTTATGCATGACTGAATTACACGGGACTGTGAGAACCTAGTTTAGTTAGACCAATGGGGGAAATGATGTTGAGTGCTTCCTCAAATTTCTTGATATATTTCACGCTATGAGAAAACATGGTGGTTGACGGTGAGTTCGCTCTAGGATTTTATATAGATTACGTTACGAGACCACAATGGGAATTGACGTTGAGTGCTTCCCTAGAGATTATGTAGTTTTTCTAGAATGACAATAGGTTTAATTGAAGGTTAGTGCATCCTCGGAGTGTCATGCATTTTTATTTCATTACTTGGCTATAGTGGTTAAACTATGTGCGCTACCTAGAGTGTTAATGTAAATATTTAATGTTTGTGGCGCATCTGCCAAGCCAAATAACAAGAATGAATTTGGTCAAGTTAGGTAGTCATTTGATATACCTGTTTGTGATACTTATTTGATTAAATGGAGAACATTAAATAGTAATTAATGTAAATGGGAACTATAGGCTTATTTAATTTTATTAGTCCTAGTTTGTTGGGGAATTTTCATTATTAACAGTAATATATATTCAATAAAAGTTAGGCATAGATATTGTGGTGGTTTCCTACTTGGATTCGTCTCCCACACTATTTGGGTCTTTCTTTTTCAACCAAAAAGATTATATGGTTCCATGAATAGATAACAGAAAGGGACTTTCTATATCATGTACTTGAATGATGCTAGAGTTGGAGAGAATGGGACCGAAAGATTATCTGTTTTCCTAGATACTTGTGACATGCATCATTGTTTATATATATATATATATATTCTTCTATTGGATTTTATTACTACTTATGAAACTATTTACTGTATTTACGTGTTATTCAACTGTGCATACTCCGCCATTGAGGGAATAGTTTCCCCAATTTCAATCCTAAGGCCCTCACTGCTAGTCTGTAACCTCTAGCATTTGATGAAATGCGCTTGAGTCTATGGGACTAACCGAGTTCGAGGAATCTTTGGGCGGCACCTGTAACCCAGACATACAAAGAGGTATCAGAGGAAGTTATTTTATGATTTTTATTACTATTTGGAACCTTTAGACCAGGATAGAAAAGAATTGGTAGTTCGTAATAAGTTGTTCCCCGGAGTAGCTAACCCTTGTACAGGAAAATTCCAATTTACATTGATTATTGAAATTTTACTAGTTTTTAAATTGTTATAGTTGATTTGATTTCACAATTGTGTGATTCATGTGATTTGTGTACTTATGAATAAAATCCTTGTGGTTTTATATCTATTTCATCCCAATGAGATGAGTTTATGCCATCTCATGCATAATATAGGCACTTTATAGGGATCACATGTCATGCATTCTGGTCATGACATTTGGGGTTCATTACTCATTTAATGATGATGTGATGGATGTTGGGCTAGATATTCATGATGTTGTGATAGATGTCGTGGTAGAATGCACTCTATTTTGATAGGGTATTAAAATACCCAAATTTTCATTTGGATGGACGAAAAACTTTGGTCCCAAAGGTGTTATGGGTCATTTTGGATCAGAATTTTGTGCATCATATTGAACATTAACTGAATTCTGCTATGATGTGACATGAATATGATGTCAAGATTGGATTTGCAGGGAGTATAGTCCCCCATAGGTCAGAGTTTTGGCACTGTAATTCGTATTTTAGTGTTTTATGGGGTTTCAGAGTATTTTTTGTGGCTTACTGTATAGAAAAACCTAGAATACATGGAGTGTGATGATGAGTACACACCATTCATACTTTTCTTTTGGAAGAAATGTTTTTCATAAGTACATGTTGTTTAGTCATTCTACACGTCATGTAGTCTTTGAACGTGTTACTGACTGTGTGGACAGAAACACAGGGTTAAAAAATGTATTGTGGAATACATTGTGTACTGGGAGTACAAGTTGTGTTGTAGAGACCATGTATCCCTCCGTATGAAAAACGAACAGATGGATTATCTTTGGGTAGTACACACCCGTTCCAGAGCGAACACACCCAGTGGAATTAGAACGTGTCTCCAACTGTATAGCCAACGACATTGGTCAATAAAATATTTCTAGTACATGACGTTTCTGACTTAAACACGTAGTGTAGGTTTGTTCTAGCAGATCTAGGTAGCTCTATACATGTAGTAGAACAAGGGTATGGGGGAAAATTCATGTTCACACAATGTCCTGGGATGAACGTGTTGTGTGTAGGAGTGTTACACAACTAGTTTTGGAAGATGTAAACGACCATGATGAAACCTAAGGGAAAACGCCTTGTGGAGGGTATACATGTTGTGCAACCAAGATTTTTAAAACATGAATGTATTATTCTAATGTTACATTCCTTCACTTCTAAGTTTCATTCCATGATAATCTATAACCGAGGTGTGTACTTGACCTTGTATAGTCATGCCACCAAGAAATCCTCTACCTGTACTCCAGATACAGGGAAACAACCAGACAATAGAAATGATAGATCAGGGTCTACCAGAAGATCCTCCCATCATGCATGTATTGGAACCATAATTTTATACTGGGCAATGGTTCTGGGGCACAATTCAATGAAGGCTTTATGAGGATGATAAATACCTTAATGGGAACACGCCATCCTTCTCCATATTTGAAAGAGTTAACACTGGTTTTTCAGCAGCAGCATCCTCATGCATTCATAGGGTATTAATGACCTCAGGATGAAGAGTGATGATTTAATTCAATGCAATCTATCGTCGGTCATCTTATGATGCCTTCCAGGATGAGGGTAAATCTTTCTACATACAATCATCAGGATTCCTCCAAAGAGATGTTGGGATGTGATATCACAAGAGGTAAACCAGTAGGATAGGGCCTGGAATGTGTTCTAGAAGAACTTCTATTACTAATTTTACTCAGATTCCCTGGAGGCTGACTGAAACATAGTGTTCTTGAGTTTGGAACAGGGTACTTTTTCAGTCAAGGAGTATTCTTCTTTCTTCATAGAGATGGAGTTATTCACACCCATTTGTGTGTGTGTGTGGGGGGTGGGGGGTGATGAGTTATTTCCTACGAGGAAGTTTGAGGATGGTCTCTGACATGACACCCATTCCTAGGTTATCATCATTAGGTTCAGTTCATATCTTCTATTGTCGAACAAGCGCTGATCACTGAGTGCAACCTAAGGGATTTTGGAGTAGTGGCCCATGGTGGTTCAATATCTAGAGTTGGTACTCTTCCGATTGATAGCAAGAAGAACCATAGGGAGTCTGCACATAGTGATCTGAGTAGGGAATATTTTCTTTCAGTTATCCCGGTGGTGTGCTACTAGTGCGGTAAGGGTGTAAATAAGAATCCTCAGGACACAAGATGCCCAGTGAGTGCTAATATTGCGGCAAGATAAGACATCTATAGTGTTTCTATAACACACTCATTCCAAAAAATGTTGAGGATGGGTATCTTTTGACCCCTCATACTAGAGCATGACCACATGTCCCACATCATATTAAAGGCTGGAGTTCTTCAGGCCATCCAGGCCGAGGTGGTGTTCATAGTCATAGTGGTATGACAAAGGGTTTTCGACAACTATAGGGTGGATAAGCTCAGGAATCTCAGACAGCTGCACAGGACCATAGTGTAGGTCTGGAATTTGTGTTGGGTAAAACCCATCAGGAGTAGGATCCCAAACCCTCTACGGTTAGAGGTATGATTTTGGATGCCTCAGTTTTATCTTCTTCCCTATTCAATATAGGGGATTTCCATTGGTTTATATCTTTTCCTATTGTGGAGAGTAATGGGGCCTGTATCTTTACTTCTGCTGATATTTGGACAATGGAAACTCTTGTGGGTACTAGAACGGCTACTGTACATCAGTGAAAGGAGTTACCTATTGAGGTTGGTGGGTGTCACTTAATATTGGACCTTTTTAATTAGAGATGACAGGCTGTGGAGTCATTCTCGGAATGGAGTGGTTAGTTACCTTCCAAGATTTTGTCAGTTTCAATCACTGTAGGGCGAGTTTCACAATAGTAGACGACTGTTTGTTCCTACATAATGAAGAATGGGATGTTTATGTGTGATTATATGGACCTAATCATCACAGGTTGAGTGGTGTTATAACCCATCTTTCTAGTCTGTATCTAGATGGGCTTAGGACTTCATTGATGGACTTTCCTCCAGTGGTCGAGTGTTTCAGGTATTTCCTTCCAGATGATTTTTCAATATTTCCTTCAGAGTGATAGGTATGATTAGATATTGATCTTGTGCCAGGGGAAGCAACAGTTTCCATTCCTCCTTATAGTATGGCTACAATAGAGTTATAGGAGCTCAAGAAGCAGTTGGATGAGTGGTAAGAAAAAATTTTCATCTGAACTAGTACTTTTTTTGGGGTTCGCCCGTCCTATTTTTTTAGAAGTCGGATGCTACCATCAATGTTTTTTTAGATTATAGATTTATGGACTAGTAAATGGTCATGAACCGATATCTCTTACCTAGGATTGATGATCTCTTTGATCAGCTTTGTGGAGCCCGAGTGTTCTCGAAGATGGACTTTGGATCCGGTTAACATCAATTACATGTTAGACCATCAGATATACTTCTTATAGCCTTTCAGAGAAGTAATGGTCAATATGAGTATGGGGTTATGTCGTTCAGTCTCACGAATGTACCTATAGTTTGCATTGCACTAATGAACCAAGTGTTCCATACTTACATGGACTTCTTTGTTGTTTTTTTCATGGATGATATCTTGGTGTACTCTCACACTCTACATGACCATGCCACACGTCTTGAAAATGTTTTGATTACCCTGAGATAGCATCATTTATTTGCTATGCTATGAAAAATCCACTTTTGGATGGACCAGGTTCACTTCTCAGTTCATGTTATCTCATAATTAGGAGTATTAGTAGACCAAGAGAATGTGATAACTGCAATTTCCTCAGAGTATCCGAATAACGTATTTGAGGTATAAAGATTTCTGGGTCTGGTTTTTTAATATATATTTTTTATATAGTACTTTTTATGCCTAATAACCACACTAATGGGCAGGACAAATAAGGTTGAGAAGTACTCGTGGATAGATTTTTTTCAGTCCTCCTTTCAAGAGATGAAATGGATGATGAATATATCACTGATACTGATATTACTATAGTCTGGAAAATGTTATATTGTTTATTTCAATGAATCAGTTATCAAGATGGGAGAAGAGCTCATGTAGGGGGAAGGATAAGTCGTGTTCAGGGCATGGCAGTTGATCCCACATGAGAGAAATTACCCGACACATGATCTCGAGTTGGCTGTAGTTATTAATGGAATATGTTGTTAGAGACATTATCATTTGGGAGATAATTTTTTGGTTTTCACTGACCACATAAACCTAATGTTTATCTTTACCCAGTTTTATCTGAATTTGATAATAAAAAGTTGGGTTGAGTACCATTAGTATTTTTACATTGAGCATGCATACATTCTTGGGAAATTCAATTCATTAGCTAATACACTGAGTAGGCGGGCTCAGATTACAGATGTTCGGGAGGCCAGCAGTGAGTTGCAGCTTATAGATCTATTCTCTGAAATGCTTTTGGAGGTTCATGATAGACAGAGGAATACAGTTTTTTATTCTTTAGTTGTTACCTCTACTCTACTAGATCAGGTACGAATGAGTTAGCTATTAGATTATAATGTCCTTGTCTAACAAGGGAGTGTGTTACCTGAGGACCCTAGTCCTGGATGGACCGAAATTAAGGATGTGTTATTATGTATTTATGGATGCGTATGGGCGTCAATAGACATATGTGAGGAGATGATGTGGAATTTTCCTTCCTTAGTTTGGTATGTTCATCCAAGTGTCACCAAGATGTATCAAGATGTACACCGTCTTTATATGTGGCATAGAATGAAGTGGGATGTTGCTAGTTTTGTTATGAGATGTTCCACCAATCCGCCGGTGAAGGTGGAGCATCGATGACCATCATGGCTACTACAAAAGTTACCCATTCCAAAGTGGATGTGTAATGATGTCTCGATGGATTTCGTGACTGGGTAAACAAGATCATCATGAGGGAATGATGTAGTTTGAGTTGTTATATACATGATCACAAAGGTGTTACATTTCATACCGATCGAGGAGAACATCAGTTATGATGATCATGTAAACATGTACATCTCTGATATTATAGATGAGCATGGGGTTTGGTGCTCTATCATTTAAGATCGAGATTACCGTCTTACTTCTTATGTCTGGTAGGACTATAGAGGGCACTGTGTACATTGGTACTTCTAGGTGTAGCTTACCATCCCTAGAAAAATGGCCAGTTTAGCAGACGATTCAAGTGTTAGAGGAAATTCATTGAGCATGAGTCATAGATTATTAAGGTTCTTGGGAGAAACACATAACTCTAGTGGTGTTTTCCAACAATAATATTTTTAGGAAACTATTGATATGTATGCTTATGAGGATTTATATGACAGACCAAGCCAATCATCCCTATGATGGCTGGAGGAAAGAGAGACAGTTATTTTAGGAACTCGTCTTGTTTTGGAGACCACTGAGTAGGTGGAGTTGATTTAGAAGAGGATGGCTACTGCATAGTCTTAGCAGAAATCATATGTCGATCGATGGAGACTACCTCAAGAGTTTGAGGTCAGAGATTCGGTTTTCCAACGCGTCACACCGAGTTTGGGACAAAGAAGGATTATGAGATAGGGAACACATTCAACGAGATATGTTGGGCCATTTTAGATTATGGAGAGAGTCAATCTAGTTTTTATCGGTTGCAGTTACCTCAGAGGTATCAGGCTATGCACAACGTTTTGCACATTTCTCATCTACGATGTTACTTCTCAAAACTGTCTCATTGTTTTCAACTTGATGATATTGAGTTGGAGGTGGATGAATTATTTTAGGAGTATCCTATTTGGATTATTGATCGATGTTTGAAGGTTATTTGTTTCTATTATGTTTCTATAGTATGGGTTCAATGGAAGTACGGGCGAGTACAAGACACGACATGGGAGAGGGAGGATAATGTGTGATCGCTATGGCTAGTGATGTTCAAGGATTATTTTTCATCACCTTATTTGGGTAATTTCGGGAATAATTTTATTTAATGGGGGATGTTTTTAGGAATCCAAATCGTTGTTTCAGATATAAATTTTGGTTTCTGGTGTATTGAGGAAAATTGAAGAATTTTTATATTTTATAGGTACACGCTCTGTATTTTGGAGTACATGATGTGTAGCATCTTTCTATGGGAAGCCATGTACTGGCCATGTAATGGGAATGACATGGCAGTGTGAGGTGGCATGGATATCAAATAAAGTGATTTCTGGATGAGAAATGTATTTCACATGTACATAAAATTAACATTCCATGTACTTTTTCTTTTATTTAATTAAACGGACTGGGGTTGCATCTAATCGCCAGATTCATCATCTTCAAACCGTGGATCGTCCACGATCGACCGAGAGCAATGAATCCTCTCTGAGCTACCATTTCTCTATCCATGGTCTGATCCAAACTCTGGTGGGTGTGTTGGAATCCCACTGGTGATTCCATCCTTCTTCTATACCCTCTTCTCCTGATTTATTATCTCCCTCAAGTTATTCAAGATTGAATGTTTTTGACATTTTTGTCGATCTACGATGGTATAGGTTGATTCAAAGGTCGAGGTTCAAATACATCAATCTAACAATGTCGAGGTAGGTGGTTTGTTTCATTTGTATGTTTTTATTTGAGTTTTATATGTCAATGTGCCGATTACACATGTTTTAGGTAATTCGGGTTATTGAAATGGGACCCTATTTAATCTGCCATAGATTGATTGTTGGATTACAGGTTTGATGATGTGATATAATGTGAAATTGAATGATTATGGAACAACTCATGTGTGTGAGTCTTTGTTTAAATGTTTTGGGTAGTTTGGTCCATGTTTCCTATGAGGCATACCTTGATTACTTTCCTTGCATGATATGATGGAACTTTTTGACTTTTTCTCCTTATTAAATGCTTATGATATGCATTGGAATTGTACAGCCATGTTGTAGTGGAGATTATTATGGGATTATTGATATCGTTTACGTGTGATATAATTTCACATGGATGTGATAACCTGGTATAGTTATAACAAATGGGGAATTGATGTTGAATGTACCTTAGATTGTCTGATATATTTCACGCTAGGAGACGACATGGGGGATTGATAGTGAATTCTCCCTCAGAGTGTCTATAGATTATGTTATGTGAGAACAAGGGGAATTGATGTTGAGTTCTTCCCTAGAGAGTATGTTGATATTCATGATAGAATATTGGGGGGAATTAATGGTGAATGATTCCTTAGAGTTTCTTGCCATTTATTTTAATACATGGTCAGAAGGGTTAGACTATGGGAGCTACCCAATGGGTTAATATAAATATTGATTGTTTGTGACGCGTCTTCCATGACAAAGCCTAAAATTTGATTATGTCATGGTAAGTAGTTTTCTGATAAACCTATTTGTGACACTTACTTGATTAAATGATGAACATTAAATGGTAATGAACGATAATGGAAACATTTGGATTGTTTTCTTTTGTGTACTCCTATTCTTCTGCATCTCCATTTTTACCTTCTATATAGAGTCATTGATAGTTGGGCATAGATCTAGTGGTGGTCACATACTGGGATTCCTCTCACACCCTATTTGGGTCATTCTTTTTTACCCAATATGATTGTATGGTTGCAGGTATAGATAAGGGAAAGCTCCCTTCTACATCAGGTACTTGATTGCTGCTGGAGTGGGAGATCCAGGGACCACACTATTTCTTGAGATGTTATTGAAGTAAATCAATATTTTCAGTACATTGGTTTTAGTATTTTATTTCTTGCATTGTGACTTGTTTAGATGATTTCTTAGATACTTGTGAGATTCATCATTGTTTATATATATATATATATATTCTTATATTGAATGATATTACTGCATCTACTACTATTCACTGTTTGTTACTTGTTATTCCATTGTGAATACACTAAAAATAAGGGCATAGTTTCCCCACTATCACACCCAAGGCCCTGACTACTAGTCGGCAACCTTTGGCTTTCAAGAAAATGCACTTGTGTCTATGTGACCAAATGGGTATATGGTACATTTGGGTGGAACCTAGAACTGGGACATTACAAAATATCCCACTAAGGGATATCCCACCCATCAAACCTCATTTATTTAGTATGTGGCCCAATGGTTTAGTGTGCATGAAGCCCATCACATTACTCCAAGGCCTACAAACTAGCCCCGATGTCCCAGTGTCGTGCCATTCCGGCATCATACTACTAGTATCATTAGTCATGCGTCATACCTGTATCACTTCTCTACTTGTGTCATGCCTCTGTCCCCACCTACATGCTTCATTCCTTTATCACTGCATGCCTACGTAAATTTTCTCCCACCTAGATTTGAACTCGAGTCTCATGCAGACATACATGGAGCCTTTACCACTTATGCAAGCCCCCAACTGTTGTAAATTATTATATAATCATAATAAATATATTTATTATATTTAATTAATATATTATAAATATAATAACTCTATTTATTATAATTTTTATGTTCTAAATAATTATTTACTTATTTATAGTTATAAGTATAAAAGAATATAAATATATTTAAATACTTATGAAATTATAATAAATATATTTATTATAATCTTATAATAATATACATAAAATATGTATTTATTTATAATTATAAACATAAATAAATAAATATTTATGTTAATAACTAAAATATTATAATAAATAAATTTATTATAATTTTTTAATTACAAAAAAAATAAAAACTAAAAAAATAAAAATATAATTTGATAAATATATTTATAATATTCTAAATATACATAATTATATAAATATATTCAAATATTTATCAATATTTTTTATATATATATTTATAATTATTTATTTATTTGTTTATAGTTATTATTAATAATAAATAATGATTTATTTATTATATATATAATTTTATAAATATATATAATAATATTATTAAATTATTGACCTTATATCTTTAACAATGATAAATTTTCAGTGATGATAAAAGAATGTTTTATCAACACTTTTTTCTCACTGATAAAGATATCCCTTTATTAGTGATAAAAACTCTGAAAAACATGTGTTTTATTAGTGATTACAATTTTATCCCTACTAAGACAACTCTTTATCTGTACTATTTTAAAATCACTCATAAATGTTCTATCCCTATTTGAAAAGAATCCTACATAGACATCTTCTCTCACACACCTTTATGCTATCCTGAAAGATGATTTCCATCATGCCCCCACTCTCACTGAACCCTATTGTCGCTCCACCGCTCTCGCCGAACTACACTCATTTCGTCACACCACCACTCTCACCGAAATGTATTCCATCTACTATTTTTCTCATAGAACCCCATTTTTGTGTCCCAAAACCTCATTGTTGCCTCACTAAACCCTACTACCAACACATCTCTATTGTGATGTTTCTGACCATTTTTGATGAATCAGGACCATCAAAGCCAAAGGTATGCTATTAAAATCCAATTTTTATTTAATTTTCAACTGATTATCTTCATGGTTCACTTTTTTATTTTATTCTCAAACAATAGTGTCTATGGAACCCCTAAAATATATTCTAATAAAAATTGTGGTGTCTCTAGTTATAGAGTTAGATTGATCATAGTTAAATATGATTTTCATAAATTGATATTCTCTATTTACATTAAGGGTAATCTTTTTTACAATGGTTTTATTTAGTTGGGATGAATGTGATGGTCCAAAATTATGATTTTATGTTTTGGGCATAATGAATGGTATTTTAGAATAATAGTTTTTATAGGATAAATATTGAGTAATAATATATGAATGATGCTATTTGAGTTTCTTTAAGAGAAACAGGTGAGGATGAGAATTCATTTGAATTATAATGGAAGTGTACCTATAATTGTTAATGTTTTGATGATTTTTGTAATGGATTACATATACATATATTAAATCATTGAAATTAATTAATTTTGATAGTAATTGGCTTTAAAGGATTAATTAGTGCATGGGGAATTGTGAGTAAGGGTACCCTAAATTGATTATGATAAAAAAATTATTATTCTCCATGAATTTTCTAACAATGAATGATGGTTATGATTTAGGTGAATTATTTGTTATTCAATTGGTTAATTCATTAGTAACTTTTTGAATGTATATAGATTTGAAAAATACACTTTAAATATTTTTATAATAGTCCAATGCATTACAATACAATTGTTGTAACTATTTGTTCTTGGTGTAGAAGAAGTGTACATAGGTGGATGATATATTAAAATTTCTTTTAATAATCACAAATTGAAACCAAGAGTTAAGATACTGGACATTAAATTTATAAATATTTAATTTAATTTTTTGTGAAATAAATATCTGGACTTAGGAACATTCTTCATTAGTGAATATTGATCATCCAAAAAACCCTTTGAATTACCATCGTTACGATGTGAGGATCCAAGGATAGAGTTAATATAACTATGATCTAGTCACGCTCTTATGATGTTTGAGAAACACCAACTCATATCTGGGTTCTATTATGGTGAGTTGAATGTCATGTGTTATTTTTTCTTGAATAGTCATTCTTTGGTCTTCATGAAATATCCCTTTCAGTTCTCTTTGTTCATAGTAAGAGATATTGAGGAGTTGAGTGATAATTTTTAGTGTGAAACAATTTTATATTTTTAATTTTTTATGCTCTAGATAGTATATATAGCTATCTATTTATAGTGTTAGTATTTAAATTAATAATATGAATTACTTTCATAATGACCACTGAATCAAATGTTTTACCTTTAATAGATCCCATTCAACATATTAATTATTATAAAATAATAATATTGTGGTGCAGGTCAGGTTGTGCAATAAAAAAAATTATATAATGTTTTTGTAATTAATATTTATTCCCAGACATTTTCTTGGTCCATTCAAACTCCTCTGACATTTATTGAACAATAAAAATAACTTTTTTTCATTAATAAATATTTTTGCACAGTCTTAAAAATAAATATTTATTAAATAAATAAATAAATAAATAAAATAATTAATATAAAACCCAATTAAAAAATATTTATTTAATTTATATGATCAATAAAATTTGAATAAAATTATTCCATGAACATTAGAATAAAATTTATTCCATTAATTAAACTCAAATTTTATTTCCTTGAGAACAATAGAAACACTTAGTTTGAGACCCTCAAGGACTCTATCTTATTGTCATTAGTTGTAATTTCATAATGTTCAATATTATTTCCTATTAATCGGTCAAGGAACTCAAGAGAATGTAATTAATTTCTCAATTTCAAAGACCACATTAGAATGCTAATTGAGTAATATGATTTATTTACAACAATATCTCTTCTAGAAGATTTTACATCCTTGTCACTAACCTATTTGAATGATATTTTAGGATTTTAATATCTAATATTATAAAATTGTTACACCATGGCCATGGAATTTAATGTGATCGTTCTATTCCAGTCAAAGGGTCATGATATCCTCTTCTATAAATATGGTATTGAAAAAATCATTCCTCAGTTTATTCATTAATGGCATGTCAATCCTGATGCATCCAATGTATCCAACTTCTCTATGAAATATTATCCTAATGGTTTAAAAAATACATATATGTATGTGGGTTGTAAAATTTATTCATAATAATAATGTCTGAGGACTATCACTCACTATCAATGAAAGGAATATCTGATTACACCTTAACATGTGCAATTCTTACTGGAAGGTACTTTTTCATAATCTCCCATCTTAGAGATGACCATGTGAAAACATAATGAGAAGAATCCTCTTTATTTGAGTTCTCACACATGATAGTCTATGAACTATGTGTCTGATCATTTTACATTATCAAACATTCTAATATTATTTGAGAAGATCCGTACATCACATCAAGGTTATCATCATATATGGGATCTTATATGACCTTATCAATGTGACTTATACTATATATCGTTATTACAATATATTTCTGTAGAAGAAAATAATTAATAATATATTTCTTTATTAATAATTAATGCATATAATATATATGAAATTAATGTATTAATACTATCTCTTAAGACACCGAATCCAAAACAATCCCACATGGACTAAAGAAAAATATCTACAACCTTGAGTGCATTAGACCAAACATGATAGACTTGTTTTTTCTATGTCAAGGCTTTGGTCAATTGGTATTCCATATTATATTCAGTGGAAATCAAAGTCACTACAATTTCTCCTCATTTAGGTATGCCATTCAAGATATTTTACTTCCCAAGTATATACATTATCAACTGTTGATACCACAACACTTTTTCAAGATCCACCACAATAGTATTATCATAATAGGGTGTGATATGATATTTAACTCTAGGTACCACATCATGCTCTGGAATATTATTTTTCATCCATAGTTCTTCTTTAGCTATATAAAATTTTTTAATATACTAGGAATCTGCTATAGAATCTACAACCACATTATGCCTAGAGCTATTCAATCTCATATCAACCCCATTTGAAGTAAATATGTATCCTGTGTGTGAACTCATGTCATCTTGATCAGTTTGGAAATTGGAATATGAATATCCTCTAATGACTAGTTACTAATCTACACCATAAAGTAGGAAAATATCCTTACTAACCCTTAGATAATTATGGATAGTGTTGAAATTCATTTAATGAATGTCACTTGGATCATCCTGATAACTTCTTTCTATATATAATTCTTTGGAACCATCTATCCTAGTACATAGAATAGAATATACGACTATCCTAACCATTGATATGTATATTATATTTTTTATTCTTTTTTCATTCCTCATGTGTGTGGTCACATATTTTATTGGAATGATGGGTTCAATTTGATAATGGAAACAATCCCCTCATGGATTGTTCTATACAAAATCTATTCAATTTTTTTTCAATTTATTTAAATTAACTTTGGATGAATATAATCATAGATAAATGATGATATATGTTGATCAAAATATTATATACTGGCTTTCCAAATTCTTTCATAGAGAAGCATTTGTCCAACCATGCAATAAGATACTTTGAAACACATATTTCATTTCCAATGAGTAGTATGTAATAAGAAGAGACTATTAAAAAATCTAATATAGTCCCCCTGAATAATTTAAAGAAACTGAACTCACATTAATTGTTTATGAAACCTAATTTATTAATGGAATCTTCAAAATAAATGTTCCATGACCAGGATTATTTCATTTAACCATTAATGGTTCTTTGCAACTTTTATACCTTGTTGTCATTCTATGGTGTCAGAATCCTTTGAGGTTGTCTCTTATTGAAATCTCCATAAAGAATCCCATTATGGAAGACTATTTTTATATCCATTTTCAAAATCTCATAATCATGAAAATAAAAAATATAATGTTTAATCAGTATTTCAACATTTCAATAGGTGAAATGGTTTCGTCATAGTAAATTCATTGACACTATTTAAACAGTTTTTTAACTCTTCATTCCATATAGGTACATAATTTCCCTTCAATGTATAGTTTTTTTTGAAATACAATTTCCAAAAAATTGTCATTACATCTACCGGAGATTCAACCAAAATATAGAGTTGATTTTTCTATATGGAAACCATTTTAGAATTCCCATATTTTTTCTATTATGGATCATATATTCCAATTAGAGCTTACTTATAGGTTATAGGATCATTATTATCGACTAATAATGTTTCACCATCCTCACTAACTAGAAAACGATTTGACTCTTTTTCTCTAATCACTCTAGTACCCCTATAAAGTCATTTTGTCTCTCGAACAATTTCTTTTCTGACAAGGATTTATGGAATTTTTTCCTCTAAACAATCATATATATCTTGATCCTAATCTTCTTTGAAGTCTCTATCACTCATAATATATCTTTTAGAGATAATTTAATCTGGATGAAATGTTGTAAATCATTCAACAAAAAACTTTTTTTTCTAAATGATTTTATAGGTATCATCTTTTCATTTCATTAGGATATCTTATAATGATACACTTTGTCCCTATGGGTGAAAACATGTTACCAAATGTGGCCTAAAAAAATGCATCACAACACAAAAATTGTATGTAAGACATCATTTATTTCCTTTCATTACATAATTAGTATGGATTCATATTGTGATGACCCAGACCCCCCTTGGTCCCTTCCTTTGCCAAAAATCCGGTTTCCTTGCGGGGTACTGATCGGTGAGACCGATCGGAGAGACCGATCGGTGAGACCGAATCGGAGAGACCGATCGGTGAGACCGATCAGAGAGACCGATCGGTGAGACCGAATCGGAGAGACCGATCGGTGAGACCGATCGGTGCGACCGATCGGAGAGACCGATCGGAGAGACCGATCGGTGAGACCGATCGGTGAGACCGATTGGTGAGACCGATCGGTGAGACCGATCAGTGAGACCGATCGGTGACACCGATGGGTGAGACCGATCGGTGACACCGATGGGTGAGACCGATCGGTGAGACCGATCGGTGAGACCGAATCGGAGAGACCGATCGGTGATACCGATCGGTGAGACCGATCGGTGACACCGATCGGTGAGACCGATTGGTGAGACCGATCAGTGCGACCGATCGGTGAGACCGATCGGTGCGACCGATCAGTGAGACTGATCGGTGAGACCGGCCGACGTCGGCCGGCCTTGCCAAGTTGTTCCAGTAACGTTCCTTTTTCGCAAATAGGGTTTTAAACCCTATTCTGCCTTGTTAAAAATGTCTTGGGAATCCGAAACGCGCACAAAGGTTTTAATTAAATGCTTCATTAATTCATGGGTCGGTTAAAACCACCCAGTGCCATTAATGATGAGTCAAGCCACGTGGTCAACCCACGACTCCTTCATCTTCCGTGGTTTTGTGTATCATCTCAACCGTCCCCAGCTCTTATAATTAAGGGTTAGGTCGTGGTTTTCCCCCTTCTTCGATCGTGGCTCTTCTGGTGCATCGGGACCGCCGCATCGTTATCCGTAAAGTTCCGCGCCCCGGCCTAAACGTCGATCATCTATCAACAAGTAGGGAATTTCTCTCGTCTCTCACTTTTGTGTATCATGCGGGGTGGGTGCTACCTTGTTCCTATGGAATTGGTTGAACCAAACCCTAATGAAGATAATAAACGAAGTTCTAAAGGAAGAAGGGGAAGGGGTTGTGATCGTTGTTATGCTTTATCTTGTGATCATCCCTTTTCGTTGTACTGGTTTATGTTTCCTAAAAGGTGAGGCCGTTGGTGGTCGAGTGTGTGCACTTGAATCCCCTCATGATGTTTTAAATGGGTTGCTGAAATTGTGAACTCCTGCTGTGAAATCGGTTAACCACGTATATCCGGCTAAATAATTGAAAGCACCAGGACCGGCCCTTCTGTGATAACTCCCGGTTAGAACACACGGATTTTGAAATCATGGAGTGTGTTAAATCGTTTAAATCTGAAAATCCCTGACTTGTGTTGGTAGTGGTTAGTGGTTGTTTTCCCTTCGGGCCGTTTGCTGGAAATGTGGGAGGGGATGGGATCCCCTGTTCTTTTTATACCCTCGGTGGCTGTGTGAATTTGGGGGATGGGATCTCCTGTTGGCATGGTTTCAGTGGTTGTGAGTTTTTATCACGAATTGGGGAGAGATCCTCTGTTGGAAGAACCAGGTGTGAGTGTTTTGGTTGATCTATGCTTTGACGTTTTCCTTGGTTATGCTTATGGTAGTTGCCCAGTAGTGCTTAAAATTAATTGAACATTTTGACTGAACGTGAAACAAGAATGGGACAAATGGTTTTGTGGGAAAGGGTCGTGAATCGTGACTCGGACGCTGTAGTATTGTGTTCTGTAGGTTGGCTAGGAAAACCTAAGTTTTGGGTGAGTGTTTGTTACCTATATCTATACTTGTAGCTTTGTGTTTCTTATTCGCGCCCCACCCAAGTTGAGCACTTAGTGCCGAACACTCCCATTTATGGGGGGAGGGTGTTTTTCCCAACACTATACTTAGTGGCTGGTTATTAGCTCCTTTCTGCTCCCTTTCCCGGATAGCCCAAGTACCTTCGGGCAGGCTGTGATGGCCTGAAGTCCATTATTAGCCCAAGAACCATCGGTCAGGGTGTTGTGGTGGTTGGCCAGGTGTGTGCGGCAGGTGGTTTCCCAAGTGTCTTCGGGATGAGGCCCAGGTGTTTTCGGGCATGGCAGTGGATACTTTAGCCCAGGTGTCTTCGGGCGTAGCGGTGGTTGTTCTGGCCTAGGTGTTTGCAGGCATGGTTACTTGTGACAGTTGAGGCCCAGGTGTGTGCGGGCGGGATTTGGCAGTGGGACTGCGTGTGGTTGTGGCCCATGTGTGTGCGGGCGGGATTTGGCAGTGGGACTGCGTGTGGTGGTGGCCCAGGTGTGTGCGGGCGGGTGTGGCAGTGGGACTGCGGAGAGAATGGCGGGATTGGTCCGATGCGTAGGATGTCTCAATAACCAGTGGGGAAGTGGCGCGGGGTACCCAAACATCGATGTGCTCTTATTATATATATTACTTGACTTGCGTTATTTGGGGAGTGAGCCTTGGTGAGGCCTGGGATGGATAGTTTGCCTTGTTAGTTGTTTGGTTCACTCTTTTCTCACGGGACTTTAGTACGTTTCCCCCACTTGTGCACGAGAGCCTTGGTTTTCCCTACTGAGTGTACTTGTATACTCACCCTACGTTTACTTTCAGGTTTCCAGGAGGACTACCAGGGCTGCGCGGGACCCTATTAGTCGGACAGTTGGAGTTTTCGCTGTTGTCGTACCATTGTTTTCTTTTGGTATTGTACTTGAGAGCTTTCTTTTTCTTTTGTAATTGAACCTTGTTGTAAACTGTTTAAACATGCATGGGGACTTTATTTGGGTTCATTTATATAAACTTGTTTCTTTTCCTTTTTGGGAGGTCGACTTGTCCTTTTTCCCGATCCTAAATAATAAAAAGGGTAATGCCTTCCATTTGCGAAAATTTTCTATACCCTTGGTGCTAGTCGCCACTCCGGGACCTATTGAAGGCGGGTATCGGGGGTCATTATCTCTCCTTCAACTTAAAGAAGGAAGGGCCTGGGAATCCGCTGACTCTTCCCTCCTTTTGGTGAAGGCGGGTCATGACAGAATGGTATCAGAGCTGAGGTTGAGAGATAGGACGGAGTCTGGAGTTAGGCACAGTAAGGATTGCATGGGATTGTAAGGCAACAACGTTGGGTGACCTTGGTGCGTGAATTAGGCCAGGGAGGACCGGCTAGGACACGAGATTTTAGGGCCCCCCGTGATCCGATGCAAGGACTCTGGACCTACCGAACGACCAAGTGAGGCCACACTGATTGCAGGGTAGAGACCCTAGGAAAGGTACATGCATCATAAATGACTTGTGTTTTTGTGTTTCTGGGATGTCTTGGGAAATTGAGAATAAATTAAATCTTAATAAGTTTTGAGAACGGTTTTCTTTGCACTACTGGGCTTAGGCATTCCTTGTTTACCTTGCAGTCATGGCACCTGGAAGGCGACCACGTGTGGTACAGGCGATCGAGACTCCTGAGACTACTTTGGCCAATCGGCAGGGAGCTGATCGGGAGGAAGAGGATGACCAGTGGCAGAAGACTCTTCGAGCCTTTCAGCGACAGGCCCTCGAGAAATATGAGGGCAGCACCTCCGACATGAAGACGGAAGGCTGGCTGGAGGAGCTAGTCATAGCCTTCGGCCTGATTCGGGCCCCGACGGAGTACTGGGTTCCTCTGGCTGTTAGCCAGATGCGAGGAGCGGCACGTCAGTGGTGGATGCTTCACCTGGGGAGTAGGAAGGAGTCTGAGGTTGCTTGGGAGGACTTCGAGAGGGAGTTCCGGGCGGAGTTCCTCTCCTCGACAATGAAGGCGGAGAAGAGGCAGGAGCTACTCTCCCTCCAGAAGGGGAGCATGTCCGTGAGGGAACTTGGAATCAAGTTCCAGGACCTCCTGCGTTTTGCTCCGGACCTCTTTCCTGATGAGGAGTCTCGGGCAAGACGTTTGGAGGAGGCGCTCCGACCCTCCCTCCAGTATGCTGTTACCCCCTTTACCCTTCTGACATACTTAGAGGTTCAGAAGAAGGCCGAAGTGGTGGAAAGGATGCACGCTCTAGGCGGACTGTCACGAGAAGGGATCCAGCTGGGACCATCGAAGGGGAAGGCCGTCAGCACCAGGCCTCCGGCATCGGGACCCTCCAGGTTCCGACCCGGAGGGAGCAGGCCGCAGCAGTTTCAGTTTCGATCCCCTGGCCCACGTTCTTTTCCTTCAGGCTCGGGACCACGGTGCTTCATCTGCGGGAGCCCTGGACATCTTCGGAGTCAGTGCCCCGATCGGGTGCAGTACAGCAGTGGCAGTCATCCCTAGCGTCCGCCGCAGCAGCAGTTCCCAGCCAGACCCTTCCAGCAGCAGCAGCAGGGACAGCGAGCTCCCGCTCCTCCGCAGACAGACATAGGAGTGGGAGGCCGACCTTAGGGCGCTCCCCTGGGACCTCGACCAGGGCGTGGTCGGGGAGGTGGCCGACAGCCGAGGGGCAGGGGAGCTGGGCGTGGACAGTTACACGCCGCAGAAGCAACAGTTCCAGCAGGGCCATAGGTTGTTCGAGGTACGATCGGTGTATTTAGCACTCTTGCTTATGCTTTGTTTGATACCGGAGCTTCGCACTCCTTTGTTGCACCCAGTCTAGCCCGCGCCTTGGGTCTAGATGCCGAGAGGCTTCCAGTGCCCCTGGTGTTGAGCACACCAGTTGGAGGTCAGACCGACTTGCTGTTCGTTTGTCGGGGATGTAGACTGATGTTGGGGCCACATCAGTCGGTTAAGGATCTCCTTCTGCTACAGATTCGGCCGTACGATGTCATCCTAGGCATCGACTGGCTATTTTCTGTGTGCGCCGTCATCGACTGTTCCAAAGGGAGGGTGGTGTTCTCCGGTTTGGACGGCCAGCGTGTTACTTTCACCGGCGAGCGGAGCTGTCCGAAGGGAAACAGGAGGGAGGAACCTCTCCTCTCCTTATTGACTGAACTGACGATAGAATCAACAGATGAGGAAATGGTGGAAGTACCAGAGATCGTTCGTGAATTTATGGACGTCTTTCCTGATGAGGTGATGACTCTACCCCCTCGACGTGACATCGAGTTCGGGATAGACCTGCAGCCCGGCTCTCGACCAATCTCGATGGCTCCTTACCGGATGGCACCTTCGGAGCTACGGGAGTTGCGGATACAGATTGACGATCTGATGAAGAGGGGTTATGTTCGTCCAAGTGCATCACCGTGGGGTGCCCCAGTCTTGTTTGCAAAGAAGGCAGATGGTGGCCTCAGGTTGTGCATCGATTACAGGAGGCTGAATTAGGTAACGATCAAGAACCGCTACCCTCTTCCGAGGATAGATGATCTTTTCGACCAGCTGAAGGGGGCAGGATGGTTCTCGAAGATCGACCTGCGATCCGGGTACCACCAGCTGAGGGTGAAGGATAGCGACATCCCGAAGACGGCGTTCAGGTGCAGGTATGGGCACTTCGAGTTCGTGGTCATGCCCTTTGGTGTCACGAACGCCCCGGCCGTGTTCATGGGGCTTATGAACTCCATCTTTCGGGAGTACCTGGATCGGTTTGTGGTGGTGTTCATCGACGATATCCTGATTTATTCAAAGTCAGAAGAGGACCATGCAGAGCACCTGAGGACGGTTTTGGAGGTCCTCCGACAGCACCAGCTCTATGGGAAGTTGTCAAAGTGCAAGTTCTGGGCACGAGAAGTGCACTTCCTCGGACATGTAGTGTCTGAGCAGGGAGTAGCAGTCGACCCATCAAAGGTTGAGGCAATTGTTTCTTGGGCAGCACCCAAGAATGTGGTGGAAGTTCGGAGTTTCCTCGGACTGGCGGGCTACTACCAGAGATTCGTACCCAACTTCTCCCGGGTAGCAGCCCCTTTGACGGCTTTGACCAAGAAGGACCAGGTTTTCATGTGGAGCGAGCAGTGTGAGTCGTCCTTCAACTACCTAAAAGAAAAACTGGTTAGTTCCCCAGTGTTGAGATTGCCAGAAGAAGGAATGGCCTATGAGGTATTCTGTGATGCTTCGGGACAGGGCCTGGGGTGCGTATTGATGCAGCGACAAGGGGTGATCTCTTACGGGTCCAGGCAGCTACGCCCCCATGAGAGGAACTATGCCACCCATGACCTGAAGCTTGCAGCGGTAGTGTTCGCATTAAAGCTGTGGCGACATTACCTCTTTGGGGAGCGCTTTGTGGTCTTCACCGATCACAAAAGCTTGCGCTATATCTTCTCCCAGCGTGACTTGAACTTGCGACAACGGAGGTGGGTCGAGTTCCTCCAGGACTACGACTTTGAGATCTCATACACTGAAGGTAAGGGAAACGTTGTGGCTGATGCCCTGAGCAGGAAGCCGCATCAGGAGGTGGTTCGGGAATCTGCTAATGCTTGGAAGGCGATGGGGGAGTTGGCTGCCTTACACTTGGATGCAAGGGTGGAAGGTACTAGAGGCTGTTTGTTTCAGATGACGGTACAGCCCTCTTTGTTGCAGCAAGTGGAAGAGTCTCAGTGGGGAGATCTTGAGGTGGAAGTGTTGCGGGATCGTATCGATCAGGGGAACGCCCCAGAAGGATGGTTGGAGGACAACCGACGTCGGATGCTCTTTCATCAGAGGTTGTTTGTTCCAGAGGTGATGCGTGATGAAGTCCTTCGTGAGTTCCATAGCTCAGCCTTGGCAGTACATCCGGGTATTTCGAAAATGTACCAAGGCCTGAGGGGACAGTTTTGGTGGCCCGGGGTGAAACGGGCAGTGGCAGAGTTCGTGGCTAAATGCCTGGTGTGTCAGCAGGTGAAGGCTGAACACCGTGTTCCTAGTGGTCTGTTGCATCCTCTAGATGTCCCCGAGTGGAAGTGGGACGACGTCTCGATGGACTTCGTCACGGGACTACCCAGAGCTCAGGGCGGGCATGATGCTATCTGGGTAGTGGTGGATCGATTGACAAAATCTGCTCACTTCTTGGCTATCAAGGAGTCAGGACCCGTGAGTACCTTAGCACAGAGGTACGTGGATGAGGTGGTGCGTTTGCATGGAGTTCCGAAAACGATCGTCTCAGATCGGGACACTCGATTCACCTCACGAGTCTGGAAGGGGTTACAGCATGCTTTTGGCACCCAACTACGCCTTAGCACTGCTTTTCACCCTCAGACTGATGGGAAGACAGAGCGGACTATCCAGAACTTGGAGGACATGCTGCGAGCATGTGTTCTGGATTTCAGAGGATCATGGGTACGACACTTGCCTTTAGTAGAGTTTGCCTACAACAACAGTTTTCACTCTACTATTGGCATGGCTCCTTTTGAGGCTTTGTATGGAAGACCATGTCGTTCACCCTTATGCTGGGCAGAGGTTGGTGAGACTGGTACTCTTGGACCAGAAGTAGTGCAGAGCACCACGGAGAAAGTCCAGCTAGTGCGGGAGAGGATGAAAGCAGCTCAGGATCGGCAGAAATCATATGCTGATCATCGGAGGAGACCCCTGAAGTTCGAGGTGGGAGATCATGAGTTTCTGAAGGTTTCCCCTCGACGGGGGCAGCAGAGGTTCGGAAAGGGGAGTAAGCTCTCCCCTAGGTTCATCGGACCTTTCGAGGTGCTGAGGCGAGTTGGCGAGGTAGCATATCAGCTAGCCCTACCACCTCAGTTGGAGAGGGTCCATGACGTCTTCCATGTCTCCCAGCTTCGTCAGTACTTACATGATGACTCTCATGTCATCAACTGGGGAGAGCTAGATGTGGGAGGAGACACGACCTTCGAGGAACGGCCAGTCAGAATCGAGGATCGCAAGGAGAAAGTGCTCCGTGGATGAACTGTCGGCCTGGTTCGTGTGTTGTGGAGACATGGCGGCCTCGAAGAGAGCACGTGGGAGAGGGAAGCACAGATGTGTGCCCAATACCCCGAGTTGTTCTGAGCTTTGAACCTTTGGTGCCTGTTGTGACAGAACGTTTGACCTTTTTGTCTATGAAATGTGCTAGTTCCTTTCCTCTGTTATGTGTGGAAAGCCCCGGCTAGAGGGAAGGGAAAACCCGACCCCTAATCAGGACGCATTAAGGTGGATGCGATTAAACCCGTGCGGGCGAGTCAGTGCCGCCCAAAGCGGATAATATCTTGACATGGGGGAGGGGAACTCCCCAAATCCACATGACCGGGCGGTTTTGCGTGGTATGTTGCTTGGTTCTTGACAGGGAGTGTTTTCAATTAGCGGGGGTCCACTCCTAAGAGGTATCTTCGAAGATGGTTGTTCGGATCCTCTCTTTCCTTCTGGTTTGTTTTGATTCTCGGGGACGAGAATCGTTTACGAGGAATCTGATGTGATGACCCAGACCCCCCTTGGTCCCTTCCTTTGCCAAAAATCCGGTTTCCTTGCGGGGTACTGATCGGTGAGACCGATCGGAGAGACCGATCGGTGAGACCGAATCGGAGAGACCGATCGGTGAGACCGATCGGAGAGACCGATCGGAGAGACCGATCGGTGAGACCGATCGGTGAGACCGATCGGTGAGACCGATCGGTGAGACCGATCGGTGAGACCGATCGGTGTGACCGATCGGTGAGACAGAATCGGAGAGACCGATCGGTGAGACCGATCGGAGAGACCGATCGGTGAGACCGATCGGAGAGACCGATCGGTGAGACCGATCGGTGATACCGATCGGTGAGACCGGCCGACGTCGGCCGGCCTTGCCAAGTTGTTCCAGTAACGTTCCTTTTTCGCAAATACGGTTTTAAACCCTATTCTGCCTTGTTAAAAATGTATTGGGAATCCGAAACGCGCACAAAGGTTTTAATTAAATGCTTCATTAATTCATGGGTCGGTTAAAACCACCCAGTGCCATTAATGATGAGTCAAGCCACGTGGTCAACCCATGACTCCTTCATCTTCCGTGGTTTTGTGTTTCATCTAAACCGTCCCCAGCTCTTATAATTAAGGGTTAGGCCGTGGTTTTCCCCCTTCTTCGATCATGGCTCTTCTGGTGCATCGGGACCGCCGCATCGTTATCCATAAAGTTCCGCGCCCTGGCCTAAACGTCGATCATCTATCAACAAGTAGGGAATTTCTCTCGTCTCTCACTTTTGTGTATCATGCGGGGTGGGCGCTACCTTGTTCCTATGGAATTGGTTGAACCAAACCCTAATGAAGATAATAAACGAAGTTCTAAAGGAAGAAGGGGAAGGGGTTGTGATCGTTGTTATGCTTTATCTTGTGATCATCCCTTTTTGTTGTACTGGTTTATGTTTCCTGAAAGGTGAGGCCGTTGGTGGTCGAGTGTGTGCACTTGAATCCCCTCATGATGTATTAAATGGGTTGCTGAAATTGTGAACTCCTGCTGTGAAATCGGTTAACCACGTATATCCGGCTAAATAATTGAAAGCACCAGGACCGGCCCTTCTGTGATAACTCCCGGTCAGAACACACGGATTTTGAAATCATGGAGTGTGTTAAATCGTTTAAATCTGAAAATCCCTGACTTCTGTTGGTAGTGGTTAGTGGTTGTTTTCCCTTCGGGCCGTTTGCTGGAAATGTGGGAGGGGATGGGATCCCCTGTTCTTTTTATACCCTCGGTGGCTGTGTGAATTTGGGGGATGGGATCTCCTGTTGGCATGGTTTCAGTGGTTGTGAGTTTTTATCACGAATTGGGGAGAGATCCTCTGTTGGCAGAACCGGGTGTGAGTGTTTTGGTTGATCTATGCTTTGACGTTTTCCTTGGTTATGCTTATGGTAGTTTCCTAGTAGTGCTTAAAATTAATTGAACATTTTGACTGAACGTGAAACAAGAATGGGACAAATGGTTTTGTGGGCAAGGGTCGTGAATCGTGACTCGGACGCTGTAGTATTGTGTTCTGTAGGTTGGCTAGGAAAACCTAAGTTTTGGGTGAGTGTTTGTTACCTATATCTATACTTGTAGCTTTGTGTTTCTTATTCGCGCCCCACCCAAGTTGAGCACTTAGTGCCGAACACCCCCATTTATGGGGGGAGGGTGTTTTTCCCAACACTATACTTAGTGGCTGGTTATTAGCTCCTTTCTGCTCCCTTTCCCGGATAGCCCAAGTACCTTCGGGCAGGCTGTGATGGCCTGAAGTCCATTATTAGCCCAAGAACCATCGGGCAGGGTGTTGTGGTGGTTGGCCAGGTGTGTGCGGCAGGTGGTTTCCCAAGTGTCTTCGGGATGAGGCCCAGGTGTTTTCGGGCGTGGCAGTGGATACTTTAGCCCAGGTGTCTTCGGGCGTAGCGGTGGTTGTTCTGGCCTAGGTGTTTGCAGGCATGGTTACATGTGACAGTTGAGGCCCAGGTGTGTGCGGGCGGGATTTGGCAGTGGGACTGCGTGTGGTTGTGGCCCAGGTGTGTGCGGGCGGGATTTGGCAGTGGGACTGCGTGTGGTGGTGGCCCAGGTGTGTGCGGGCGGGTGTGGCAGTGGGACTGCGGAGAGAATGGCGGGATTGGTCCGATGCGTAGGATGTCTCAATAACTAGTGGGGAAGTGGCGCGGGGTACCCAAACATCGATGTGCTCTTATTATATATATTACTTGACTTGCGTTATTTGGGGAGTGAGCCTTGGTGAGGCCTGGGATGGATAGTTTGCCTTGTTAGTTGTTTGGTTCACTCTTTTCTCACGGGACTTTAGTACGTTTCCCCCACTTGTGCACGAGAGCCTTGGTTTTCCCTACTGAGTGTACTTGTATGCTCACCCTACGTTTACTTTCAGGTTTCCAGGAGGACTACCAGGGCTGCGCGGGACCCTATTAGTCGGACAGTTGGAGTTGTCGCTGTTGTCGTACCTTTGTTTTCTTTTGGTATTGTACTTGAGAGCTTTCTTTTTCTTTTGTACTTGTACCTTGTTGTAAACTGTTTAAACATGCATGGGGACTTTATTTGGGTTCATTTATATAAACTTGTTTCTTTTCCTTTTTGGGAGGTCGACATGCCCTTTTTCCCGATCCTAAATAATAAAAAGGGTAATGCCTTCCATTTGCGAAAATTTTCTATACCCTTGGTGCTAGTCGCCACTCCGGGACCTATTGAAGGCGGGTTTCGGGGGTCATTATCTCTCCTTCAACTTAAAGAAGGAAGGGCCTGGCAATCCGCTGACTCTTCCCTGCTTTTGGTGAAGGCGGGTCATGACACATATATGTTTCATTATTTGGAACAAAATTTTGTACGTGTGTTTTTGTTTGTAACACTGATCCCCAAAAGAATAACGCATGATTCATATGACTCCTCTTGGATCTCATGATTTCTTTATATGTGAGATTCCTTCATTATCATAAACCATTCGATTGAATTTTATTGGGAGGAGTTGGTGGAGATAAAATCCCAAACACACACAATTAATTAATGAATTATTGATTAAGATATTATCAACCATGGTCTAATAAATTATTCATAATTTTCATACCAATATGGTTCTCAACTTCATGATTTTTTATTAAATTTATAATAATAACCCAACATATACCAAATTTAGTAGACATATACATATATAATATAATCATCAGTAAAATTTATTATATATGAGTTACATTCCATTTCTTTAATAGGAAACAGTCCACACACATCAATATGAAGTAATTCGAGAATCTCATTATCCCTTTAACCTTTCCCAGTAAATGAGGATTTGGTAAATTTTTTATGTGAACATGCTTGACATGCACCATGTAGTTCTAGTTCAGATTAATATAAATATCCATCTTTATGTTGTTTAGTTATTCTAT
This sequence comes from Viscum album, assembly GCA_963277665.1. NCBI lineage: Eukaryota > Viridiplantae > Streptophyta > Magnoliopsida > Santalales > Viscaceae > Viscum > Viscum album. The sequence goes on along the minus strand of OY728142.1, from coordinate 1,131,746,258 downwards.
TTTTAATTACATGACCAAGATGGTGATTCCAACATTGGGTGTGGTATTACTCATGGGAAGTTACATAGTTATCAATTTCAATTATTTGGTTCTTGTAATCTAAAAAATAATGTTTTTTTGTTTAAATGTCCCTTACTGTAAAAATGTTATCTTTACAAAATAAGAAGAATTTATTCCCATTTATTAAAATAAATCTATCTGTATCAAGTGTGGATAGAAAATAAATGTTTTTTGTAACACATGTCATAGAATAAAAACTCTTTAAAATAAAGAACATTCTTGTTGGAAATGTGAGGTGGTAGTCCTCAATAGCTTCAATAAAATGTTTAGCTCTATTATATACTATAAGATCTTCCTATCCTCTGTCCTTAATTCTGAATATACATTGTTCTTAATATAGAATATATATGTGATCACCAAGAGCTGTATCTAATTCCGAATTTGTAGAAATAAATAAATTTTACTTGATAACAAATGAACATGATGCTTCACATTGTTTCATTTACTGGGTGTAGTTTTTCTTCTAGTGTCCCTTCTTTCAACATTTGAAATGGACATCACCATGTTCCCTTACATTCCCCTTAGTCATCCTCTTCTAGAGAGGGAATGAATATGCATTGGGATTAAAAATCTATTCTTTCTCTTTATGTTTTTTCACCATATGGAAGGAAGGCCTTGTACACATTTTATCCTTATCTACTATGAAAAGAAGAGTAAGAATGTCTAGTAGAGAATTATTAATGTTAATAAATTTTAAATTATAATTTTTTTTGGGAATATATGAGAGAGTGATGCTAGAATGAGGTTGGATCCTAGTTAGTGAAGGATTTTAATCCCCATAACCATTGTGCACAAAATTTATCCAATGGGTTTTACTACAAGAGGATGAGAAACAGAACAATATACCTGATTTATCGGAAAGAGTGCTTTTGGAATCTCAAATTTTTTCCTTGATCTCTCTTGGTATTGACCATGGATGTTCCCAACCACGATACACACATCGATGTCTTTATGAGAATTACATAGTTCACTAGACTATAATAAAATAATGAAACACAGAACATAAACTACATCGCCCAAATTTTTCCATTGATAATGATCTCTTCATCACTCACCTCATTAGTAGGTGGATATAGAATGGTGGATTCCCGAATATAAAATTTTGATTCATAGGGTAGAATAACCCAAATAAGTCTAAACCACTCCTAGATGTTATTGGATGTTAGGATGGTTTATTTATCTAATATTGATCATATGGATAGTGTAGTTGATGAACATTTAATTTTATTCTATTATTGAAAAGTGTAGAATATTTTTCCGTTTCTTGATTTCAAAATAAGTGATACATAATAAATTGATTTTATTTGTTTAGTTATTTATTAAATATCCTTATTTTTTATATTCTCACAATATACCTCATCGTTAAATTAAAAATGTACAGTTTCTTTAATATTATAGTTGAAATAGTACCAATTGAGTTAATTAATGATCCATAATTTTTCATGAATACCACAATAATGTATTTAGTTATGAGGACTTTATAATTGTGGACATGTAGTTCTATGATCAATTGAGTGGATTTCCATTTTTTAAATCACCACCGGTATTTCCATAACTCTTGGCTCCAAATATTTATTGAACCAAATCTTTTAATAAAACTCAACTCTGTTTCAGTTATGTAAACCCAAAACTGTCCTCAGAACTCCCCGATTGAAGTAAATGTACATACATTGGCCATGTACTACACTTAGTTTTATAGTTTCATTATCATTCAAGTATTGGATGGGTGAGTTCAAATTATTTTTTAAATGATGAATTTTAATCTATTATGCATAATTTTTTCGTTTTCTATCCTTCACATGAATTTTGAATATTTAGTGGATTTTCCTTAATTAAATAATAATGTTAGTTAAATTTTGTTCACATAATTTATTTATTTAATATCTATCTATAAAAATTACATTACTTAATTATGTGATAAATAAAATTATCAATGAAATAAATAATTTCATCGATTGAAATAAATATATAATTAAATTACAAATTCATGAGTTTTATCTAATAGTTAATTCAATGAGTTGAAATTAACTCATCATTTTACATAAGTGAAATTAGTTATATTTCTATTTTGGCATGATTTAGAACATCCCTCATGTCCAAATATGTATCAACATGTTTGGAATCATTATGGTTCCATCTCAAACCACAACAATGTTCCATGGGATGCTCCATTAATTAAAAATAGTTATTACTCATACACATGTTAGATGATCCAAATATTTAGATAAATAGGATTATATAAATATTCATGCACATATATATATTTCATAATAATGCAGGGAGGGTGAATCACATACTACTATTTAATTTAGTAATAAATAATTTCTAAATCACATAGTAAATAAAATTAAAATACCCCACACATACAGATGTCTTTATCAAGGTCATGAATGGTCATACATGCAAAAAATACACAAAATTTAATGGTTATAATTCATTTATTTATACATTCATTTATTAGTTTATATAAACATGATTGATTGAATTAATAAATAAATAAATTAAATCCCTTTAATATTAATTATAATCTGATCTTATATGTTGATACCCATCATTAATGGAATTTATGAAAAATAAATGACAGAACCAATAATGACCTGTTAATGTCAATAAATTAATTTATCATTAAAATTATTTTGAACCATTATTAAATTTTCAAAGAGACAATGATGCACCAATTAGTAAAATATGTTTTAATGATTTAATTTCAAAATTTAATGTAATTTTAAATTTTCCCTTTAATAGGAGAGTACACTATGTGTACATGTTTCTATACTCCATTTACATTGATTTGCATATATCTAAGTCACAACCATGTGTCCTCAATGTGTTAGCTCAGCTGGACTACAAGGAATTTATAGGAAATATACACACACTGTATTTTCTTTTTATGTCTCATGGATGTATCGATCAACATAAGGTGTTCAATAAATTAATTATATGTGATTAATTTCACACTCGATATACATACATTGTGCGTGGGGATACAATGTGTTCTCCAACTACACATTGTGTAACCTAGTTTTATCAACAAAATATTTGATAGTTACTGATGGATATCTAGTCATTCTTCATTTATTATTAAACCATTAAGAAAACTAAGCAACAAATGAATATGAATAATATGTTCAAAAGATGTTAATTCTAAATAGATTCAAGAATGAATTCCTTGAATTGAAAATCTAAACCTAATTGGGCATAGACCAGTAATCAAATAAGTTATTATAAATTTAAATATAACTACTATGATTCCACTATTTGGTTCTAGGTGAGGTGGAAGCCTTCATAGGAACGTGATATATTGAAATTTATTTTAATAATCATTTCCCAAAACCAGGACTGAGGATCATGCACATCAATTTTATAATTTATTTATTTATTATTTCAAGATATAAATACATTAGAATTGGATCTATTTTTTTTTTAATTTTGATCATCTTAAAAGACACTAGAAAATTAAAACTTATTAACTATTTTTATGCATGGATAGAAGACCTCTAGTAGTGATCCACACAAGATCCTTCAATCTGCAAGAAATACCACTCGATCTCTTGGTGGTAGCACAACAGGACAAAAGTCATTCATTGTATGTTCTTGATAGACCATTATTATGTCTTGAATAAATATCTCTTTCAATTCTCATTCATGAGATGGGGAGAGATTGAAATTATTATAGAGAATTTTTTATGTTAAAAAACTCTAGATTCTCAATTTTTTATTCTCTGCAAAATAGAAAAATTTGAGTACTTATACATTTGGGATTTAAGTTAAAAATAATAATTTTATTATATATCGACCATTAAATAAAATTTATTACCTTCAATAAATCCAATGTCGCATAATAATAATTATAGAATTATTATTTTTTAGTGAATGCCAACTTGTAGAATAAAAAATATTATATAACAGACTTTTTAACTAAAAAGTTTCATAGGAATTGGCCTTTTTTGTTTGAACTCCTCAAGAATTTATTCAACAACCAAAAATAATATTCTATTCATTAATAAATATTTTATTCACAATTTAGTGAATCAATATTTATTTAAATATTAAATAACTAAAATAAATATGTTATTAATTATCCCATATATAAAAATTAATTTTAATTTTTTAAATAAATATAATTTCAATAAAATTATTCCATGGACATGAGAATAATATTTATTCAATTAATTAACTCAAATGTAATTTTATTGAGATCAACAAAAACACGTACTTATTGAACCTATATGATTCATTCCCATTGGCATTAGGCAATATTCCATAATGTCTAGGATTAATATGTAGAAATGTGTCTTGTCACCCATGATAAAGAATATAATCTCAAAACATCGGCAACCACATTCCAATACTAACCGTGTAATATAACAACATCATTTAAATTTTTCATCAATAAGGTTTCAGATATGTGTCTGAAGACTATATTCTCGATATGTATTTATTTTATTATCTGATGTAAACATATCAATTAACCATGTCAATGGTATTTAATGAAATAGTCCAATTCTAATCAATGGGGAAGATGCTATCTTTCAAAAATATAGAAGGGAAAATCCTTCCTTGAGTAATTCATTGGTGACATGTCACTCTTGACACACCAATTGAATCGAAAATCTTTTATGAACTATTGTATCCATGATTTATACAATAAATTTAATTATGTGAGTCTTAGAATGCATTAATAGTAATTATAATGTCCAAGGACCATCACATAAGCTTCTAGGTAGGAATATATGATGACCTGAAAACATGAAAAATTCCTATAGGTGGGTATGATATCATAATATCCCATTTTGGAGATTACAAAGTGAAAGCATCATGAGAGGGATAATTTTATACTTATGAGAACTCGTATCAGAAATTCTATGATATATGTGTCCCTTAATAGTATGTTATCCAACCACATAACATTATTTGATAATATCTTCACTAAACATCATGGTCCTTATAATAACAGGGAACTTCTATGACCTTATCAATGTGATATATACACTAGTATATTATAACATTACATCCATGCACAACAACAGTCAATATATAATAATAATTTTTAATAATATTCAATACAGTGAATATAGATGTTATCAAAGTACAAAAAGATGGTCTTAGGACACCAACTCCAATAGAACCACACCCTGATTAGAAACTTTTAGGTATTAGTAATTTCAAAAAAGAAAATTCAATATCCAATTAAACTAATTAACCCACAATTGGTGAATTTCAGTAAATGCATGCTTTCCTAAATTATGAATTTCAATATAGGGGTTTTTTATTAATTAGTGATCGGTTTAGCTAATTAGGAATCAAAATCATGTATTTTAGGAAAAATTTAAACATTACCACTTCATTCAATTATAATTATTTTATAATTGTGTTGTTTTATTTAATACTATTATTCAATAAAACATGAGAACACAATTATATTTCAAAAGAAAATATAATGAGAATTTGGGAAAATATAAGTCATTTTATAACGTATATGGAAGGTAAAATCAGAATGTTTTCAGGTGGATTTCATTATTGACTTTCAAATGATTAGTGAAATATTTTTTTGATTTAATAAACCTATAAATAATTCCTGGTTTCAACTAATTTAATAAAAAAATTATATTTATAGATTAAGAAATGCAATTTTATTATATTAATCATTTCATTATAATAGGCATTCTAAAATATAGGTTCTTTTTCATCAAAACTATATTATAAAACAAAACTAAAAGATTAAGGTAATGATCCAAATCAGAACATCTATCCGTGTCACATGAGTTCATTTGTCATAAGGCTAGAATTACGTTATCAATATCTACAAGATGGAAACAAAAACTGAGGAGATTGAACAATAATGACATTGAAATTACAGGAGGCAACCCAAATGATGAAATTATTTTCATGTGGACCTAATCATGAAATTCTATGGACTAATGTGAGAGGAATTATAGTAGGTAAATTGAATGGGGAAATAATTTAAATGGTACCTTATTATCCAAATATAGAAGTCCTGTTATAATCCAGAAGAAATAACAAGTGAAAAATGGGTAAAAACTGTGGTAATCTAATGTAAATATGTATATAGAACTTTGGTTTAGAAATTTCCAAATTAAGGAATTGAATATTTATTCTTTACATTGGGAATGTATGAAGGAAATTTTGAAAAATACCTACATATATTGAGGTTTTTGATAAAAAATTATCTTTAATGTGATTTTTATTAAATCACACCAATTTAAAATTATCAGTTTATATTCAAATATTTTAAAAATATAATAATTCCATATATTTATTCAAATACACAAAATTAAAATTTAACATCATAAAAAAGTTTGATAAGTATTTATATCTTTTTAAAATTCCACATAACAACCCCTTTAAAAATTTCAATTTCTTATTTACACACAAAACTTTTAATCTAATCACATTCTATGATAAAAAATAATTTACTCACATTAATGTTTTAAATTTCTTGTGTATAATTTAAAGAGCTGGATTTTCTAAAAATTTTATATTATTTATTTAGAAAATATAACAATATCAATTTTTGAATAAATTATTATATTTAATAATTTAATTTTTTATCATGAAATGGTATCTCAAATAGTATAGCTTTTATTTTTTTATTTCAATTATTACATTCATTAACTATATTTTTAAAATTTCATTAGTATGTTTAGTTTTCATCATGTGAGTTGATAAACCATTTTTCAATATTTATATTTTATTTCATGAAATTCATGAAATTCATGAAATCCATCATCAATTAAACATATTTTGTCTATTTATTTTCATAAATATTAATATTAAAAAATAAAATTGAATGGATATGAATATGGAATTTATGGATTTGAATCTTATTATAAAATAGAATTAAGATGGAGTGAAAGAGTTCATATTTTTTTTAAAATTATCATGCACATGACCCTTCTCAAATCCATTATTCATGTTTTCATAGTGTTAATTTATGAATAACTTGTACCATGGAGGTGTATGAACACATGATATGTGAAAAAAATTATATATGTTATAAATTTTGGAATAAACATGAGAAAAATAAAAATATTGCTAGTGATTAGAATAATTTGATTTTTTAGAAATCATATGATATGAATACAAGTGTGTCAAATGATGAATATTGTATTTATGATGTGATTATAGGTGTGAATGATGGTGAATATCATATTGGGAAAAATAAAAGGATTTTTGAAGTTGTGATTTATGATTTCCCAAAATTTAATGAGATTTTAAGAAGTTGTGCAAAGATACCATTGTTTTTTGGTTTCTGTAAATATATAACACAGTGAGTTGTACGTAAATTGTCTAATTTGAATATAGTAAACATAGGGGTGACTATAGTTTTACTGAAAAACATTATCTCTTGAATAATATGATCCCAAAATATAATGAGATATGTATCAAAACATATTATCCCAAACTAATGATACGTTTGATGGGTATGATATATGTTAGAATACATGCCAGATCAAATGAATGTATACTGTTTTATAAGGACCAATAATCACTTAAATAATTATAAAAATGTGGTGATTCTCGATACAAAATTGATGAATCGTGTTCCATAAAAGATATATGGAACTATTAAATCATTTTAAAGGTTAAGTGCTTACACGGAAGTGAAGAGACATCAGGGAAATTGAAGTGGCTTGTAAATTGTAGAACCAAATCTCATAAGAGGAATAAAATTGATCACGATTATCTTGAATTTGGAAAATAGTATATTGTCTTTCAGGTTGTGTAAACTGTATATGAGGTGAGTCCTTTTGGTTTTCAAAGAATCACTAACATTACATGACCAATTATGTTGGTAAATTATATCTTTCCACCATGGTTATACATGAAACGAAAATACATCATGTTAAATATTCATATATCAGGACTAAAACTACCTGATAATGATATTGATGTTTATTTAGAACCATTGATCTTTTATTTTAAATTATTGTCATATTTAGGTGTAATGTTTTATGATTATTACAGAAATGATGATTTCAAATTGAGATCTATCTTGTGTGGAATGATATATAAAAATCATGTTTATGGAATTTTTTTGGATATAAAATTAAATGAACTCAAGGGTGTCTTATTTGAGAACAAGTTACATAGAAAATTAGATCGAAACATTCATCAAATAATATGTTTCTAGGTCATTAAATATTTCTAACTTGATGAAACAAGTATTTATAATGACTTCCACCAATGAGGGTGCTCCCAATCCTGAGGAGATATAGGTTTCTAAACCTATTAATGCTACAAATTTATTAGAACAATGAACATTAGAATGTGTTGGATCTCCCAATCCTGTGGAGAAACAGGCTTCTCAACCTTTTACTCCTCTCAGTATAGAGGTTCAGTGACCTTATGTACATGTCGATCCTACCGATCTATAAGAAAAAAATATTGGCAATGTTGAATCCAAGAAAATGGTAGGCAAAGAAGGATTGATGATGTAGAGAAATATGGAGTTTCGTAGTCTTATGGTGTTAGAAAAAACAATTAAGGATAAAAAAAAGATTCAAATTCAATGTTGGATGGAATTCCTTAATCCATAATAAAAACCCCAATATGGCCTTGTTTAGTAGTTACATCAGAATCGTCACTCAAGAACTCATATTGATTGATGTATATTCGTGGAAACATGTTGTGCCCTTTCTTAGGGAACTAATTTTGGAAGATATTACGATGACATTATTATATCATTTAATTATTTTTGTAAAAATAAATAATGAATAATTGAATTAATCTTAATCATCCCATACATAGTGAATTTATAATTGATGAATCACATATGTAGTATGCATTAATTTGTTTTGGAAGTATTCATATAGGTTTTTTATTTATTCAATGATATTTATTATTAAAGACTATAATGGGAAAATAAACTTGCACCCAATTATTATATATGCACACATAATAACCCCAAAATCTTGGGTTGTGTTTAGTGAATTTCACTATGAGATTTCAATCTCGGTAAAATTTTCTAGTAATATATTGTTTAAAAATATCTGTATTCAACACATTTATTGTTAATTATTTTTTTATGAAAAATATATTGAGTGTTGATGTTAAGTAATGGGAATAAAAACCAATGTTAACTTTCTGTAATGCAACAATGGGGTGCACATAACATAAAAAAAATTTATTCATATTTTAAACCTACAATTATACATTTATGTGACTTGAAAAAACAAAATATTTATGTTGTTATCATTATATACAGATTTAAGAATGTAATACCAAAGACACTTCCATCTCATGAAATATGTTATGGAAGTAGGAACATGTTAATAATGATGGTATACTAATAGATTAAAACAATCAAAAAGTGTGGGAATCATGTGTAATAATGACATTATATTTTTTTAAAAAATTGAAATTAAATATATATTTTTACATATTTAACTACATTTTCTTTATAAATCAGTCACATTTACCATCAAACCCTATAATAGATTAACACCTACTATAAGTGTATTTAAAGCTACTAGAACAGTATGGCCACATCAGCGGTAGGGGTTTTGGGGTGACACTACAATTTTTTCTCAGAAATAAAAAAATAAAAAGATAAATATAAATAATTTAAAAAGAGAAAGAAATATTAGCTTCTCTTGAAGTGAAATTTCATTGGAAGACTGAGATTCTATAAAATTTTATGGGGGGGATAATAAAAGAGAAAAAAACTCTATAAAAAATCTTGCATAATGATCCTACCCCAGCGCACCTTCATTGATGTTATCCTTTCACGTCAAAGAGCTATCTTAGTAGAGGTAATCAATATTCTATTAATTTATTCTATGAAATGTGAAATAGAAATGCACTAATACCAATACAATATATATATAGTCAATAGGGTTTAAATGACTATGATTGATATCTCTTAACACCCACCCAAGGCCTTGTAGTATGGGATATGGTGTTCTATATTAATGAAGAGAATATACACGACATGTAACTTATAATGTGTCATTTGAAATTGGTGATTAGCCTATCTCATGAATCACGAACTAGGATACATATTTCATATGATGATGATTATATTCATATAGCTATTAAATAAGTTGGATATTTCATCACTTGGATGTATATTCCTGTAAAAACACAAATCAATAAAGAGGTATTCATTTCTAATCTATTTTATATGATTAATCATTAAGAATTTATTACATAAGGTCTAAAATGATGAATGTTATGACATTTGGAAAAAGTTAAGGGGTTCAAATGAAAGGTTAACTAAAAACCATATAATGGATCTACCAACTGATGAAGAAGATCTCATGATGCCCCCTGTACCTCATGTATTCCATATTAAAATTGACTAACATTGAATCATCATGTTGATACAATGTTATAAAATAGTAATAACAACATAGTTTAATTTAAAGAACAATCCTACACATACGATGTTAAAAAAATATTTCTCACGATTATGAGAATGATATCCTCCACTATGAATGGCGAGGAGGCTCAATTGCACAAGTATACATGGGGTATGGTTTCTTGAATTGTTTTTCCAAAAGTATATAGAATATGTTAATTATGATTAAATACATTTCATATTTTTTATGTGTATATATCAATACCAATTTAAGGGATTACACCATGATCATTAATTCGGTCCAGTTAGTCCTCATGTCACTTTTATTTAAAAATAGAAATAGATTCCTAAAAAAATAATAAAATTTTGACAAAAAATGGAAAAATATCTTGAAATAAAACTTAATTATAACTTAATATTCTTCATAACAATTATATAGGGGGTAAAAATATACAATTTAATCATATAAAATATATTTTATTTTCAGTCATTACATATTCCTTTTTGTGTTTTAGAAAACATTTGATGCTCATTACAATAAATTTGGATACTCTAAATATTGATTTCATAGATTCACTCATTGTATATCCTAGAAAAATACAACATATGATAGTGTGTCCAATTTTGAAATAAATTTTATATGATTTTTTAAAACTGAAATTCAAGTTATAAAATTTATATTATCTGTAAATCAGAATTCTTTTATAATAGGTCAATGTCTATATATCGTTAAATTTATGGAATTATGAAATTCATTATCAGAAAGGAACCTAGAAAATTATTTAAATCGACAAGTACAATGGAATATAAAATAATATTTCACTATCTAAACACATATAAAAAATTACTTATTTTTATTAATGATTTTACAGTTTCATATACAATGAAATGGATAATATTGTGGTTATTTTATTAGTAATTTTATGAGATAGATTATATTACATCAACAAATTGGCATCCTTATAGAGATATTTTTATGATAATTTATATTTATTTGATATATTTTATAATAATATGATAATTTATATATTTATAATACTACTATAACTACTTTAAGGAATCATATTCACAAGAAGATATAGATTTTCTTATAACTGAATTAGAAGCATACTTTATGAACGTATGTACACATATGGAAAGAAGATGTTACTTTAATCAAATAAATGGATTTATTTATATTTATGTTTAAATTATTTTTTATTAGTATTACTCACATATTAATTATTTTCATATATAGGTGTATTCTGTTATACGACTTGGGGTAGTTTGTTTTATGTTGATCGTGATATTGAGATATTGGAAATTGAGGATGAAAATGACATAATAAAAACAAATAAGTGGTCTAAGATTTTATAAAACCACTATGAAAAGTGGATTTCATACTAATTATTAAAATAATTTATTTGAAATTTTATTTACTATTTGTATGTGAATTTCCATATCATTTTTATCTAATACATATTCAGTTTTTTATTCACAAATCATTATTTATTCCATTTTTTTATATGTCCAGCTGCCAATGATACCTATTGAGTTGATATTATTTATTGAAAAAACATTATATTCTAATAAAATAATATTAGAGTAATATCAGGTGCTCATTTTGGTGACTTCTCCTGATATAGTGGGAATGTGTTCTTCCTCAACTCTCCAAGAATTCAACATAGTGAAATATTTTTTCAGCTATGAACATCATGTCAATATATACATCTGGCCATTTGATAAAAAATTGTAATGCCCCGACCCTAGTAACCCAGAGTTAGTGCATTATTACATAACATTGGCATGATCACAAGAAATATCAACTCTCAAAAGACCGATTAGTTTAGTAGCCTTAGAATAACTATATACATTAATAATGTTTTAAATTACATCATAAAAATGAAAACTACAACAACATAGTATCCATAGTACACACTCTTATCCCCTCATATTATCCCTCCAGGTCGTTCATAATTTACATCATCACATCCTGGGAAAAATAAAACATAGAAAAGGGGTGAGCTTGAATGCCCTGTAAGGATAAAAATATATCGGAAACCTTCATAAATAAGAATAAACATTTACGGCAATGTATAACTAAAATAAAAGCCTTTTAAACTTGAACTTCAACATAGTATGGAAAAAATAAAATTAAATAATGCCTTTTACTTATTCACATGGATATTATACTAATCGAATAAGCACATGAAATATCAATGACCACATTCATAATGATGGAATGCCTAATGCCAGACTATCATAACCAAATGGCTAGGGCCTCGTGACAAGACTACAAATATGATGTTGTCATTTCCTTATGCTAAGACATGAGTTTGTCTCATGAGACCTACCGATGCATCTAGGAGCTATATCGGGCTCCACCCGTCACATATTATGTCCAATGCATTCCTCATATGAACAGGTTTAAACATAACATAAGCATTCGTATTAAAACTAGCATACGATATGTCAATAATTTCTCCATAAACCACGAATGGTATAAACATAACACATCCACAGTCATACAAATCACAAAACCTTCAATACAATATTGAAGTCTTGTATCATAATAAATCAACTTCAAATAAGCTTAAAATCCATTGAAGGATGTTGACATAGATGGAATCAAAACTATTTTAGAGAAATATCCCTTTTTTGAAATAATTTAAAAGTCACATAATAATAAAATAAAACATTTACATTGAAAATTTTCTTATAAGCTAGTAAGGGAAGATGCTAAGATTTTATAATGGTGGAAGATATCTGCACCCGACGTATAAGTTAAAAAAACATTCTTACCTTAATTTTGATGAAATCTTTAAAAAGGAACTTGTTTGGAAAATGATAGAAATATTCCTTTATAAACCACATATAAAAGTCAAAATTTTTATAAATTACTTTAACCCATATTCTTGTAAATAGTGAAAATGTTTTGAAATAAATTTTTAAGAAACATGGATGTGGATGATAAAGAAGTCCTAGTAGATTATTACGTATAAAAAACCTCGGATAATGAAGAGATTGCGAAATAAACCCTTACCTTGTACTTTTCCATGGTTGGGGGTAGGTTAACCTCCTGTATAATGGTGAAATAATTTTTATTAAATTATACAAGAATCATATACGTTATTATGTTATCATATATGATCTTTTAACATTGCTTTGTTAATAATATATTAGTATTATCATCGTTTTGGGTGTTAACTTACTTGTTTTGTTTTATTTGTTTTGTTACGTAAGACATTTTTGTCATGGATAGGTTGTATCTTATTTATATCAAGAATGATATCATGTCCTTAAACATTATTTTTAAATCATCAAATGATAATTATACTTTAATGGATATGATGGAGAATGAATCTCATCGCGTTCGTGGAGACGGTAGTCCGTACGTACGCACGAGCGACAATATCATTCTTTTGATATTAAAATAATATATAATTGGATGGTATATAATATATACAGAATAATTATCATGTTATATTTATTATTTACATGAATTAAAAATAATTATTATACCCATCCAAATAATAATATATTGAATAACAATTACACCACGACGTGGAGACGGTAAGCCATACGTACGCACGTATGGTGACATGTCATTCAAAGGATGGATAGAATACTGACTATTATTTTACAATATTTATAATAATATTAAAATAAATTGGAGATACTGGATTCATTATTTTAGAATGGGAATAACAAAGAAAGAAGAATTTGAAGAAGAAATGAATTTGAAAAAGGGTGGTGAAAACATTACCACTTATTCGGGTTCTTCTTTTTGATTTGATCAAAAGGGATCCTTATGTTGGATTTATGACTAAAGGAAGGCCTCTAGGATTATGTTAGGGAAGTTGAGAGAGTATTTGGGCAGGGGTTTGCCAAACCAAAAGGCTTTGATGGTGTGAATTATTGATATGGGGGATTTCCCTTTTATAAGAGGGGTGAGGGGCACCTTTTGAAAAACTAGATATCATATTTTATAATAAATTCATATTCGGTTTTTAATGACTCCAAAGTGAATTATATAATGGTTAAGGTGGGTATGGGTCAAAAACAGTCAAAAAATAGTATTTAGACAGGTTAGGGTCATTATATTAACCTTATCTTTTAGTTTTCACTCTTAGTTAATTAGTTTGTCACTTTCCAAGTCACTTATTATTTTTATATAATATAGTTAATAAACATACTATATACCTCCAAGAGACCTCCAAGTGGTCCATTAATGATACATCTTTCATGATATAAGTCTCTTGGTCGAAACCTAGTGTTTTAGGAATTTAATATCAAATAATAATAAAATATTTGTTTTAAAAACTCTTTTATGTCAATTTTGACTCTATTCAATAATTGATTTTTGAAAAAATTACAACAGATGGATTACTTCCAAAAAGGTTACTTAAATCAATACTAACATGTCATATTAACCTATAAAATTGATGTAATTCATAAAATGTCATAAATTATATTTATTTGGGTATTTATAATATCAATTATTTTAATTTTTTACTATTATGGTAATTACTGCATCATAATTGGGTCATAAATACATTAAATTATTTAAATAAAATACCATTATGTAGGAAATGTTTTTAGCTTTATAATGAATTTTTACAATCTAATTTATCTTATGTATAACCCTATATTAATTTTTTAGTAAATAAACTTTGATTTTAACTCTTTTAACTCTTCCTTGATTAAATAATAATAAATGTCCTAATCTAAACCACGTGGACATTAATGATAATATTTTATTCCTAAGGTTGTTTATGGTCGAGATACACATGTCCAACAGAATTAGAACATGTGTTAGGGTAATATTAATATCATTTTTTACCCTTAATTACCATATTTACTTTTAACTGTAGTAAGTAAAAGTAAAAAGTTACTATTTAACAAAAATTATTTTCATCTCATTGAACCAAATTTTACTCCTTCATATTAATCGTGTCTCTCGGATTTTCGAAATTCCACTCACAGAAGCGGTAAAATTATTTTTTATGAAAAATTTAGTTTTTTTAACTACCACTTAGTGGTATCACTATTTATCAAAAAATGAAGTTTTTCAGAAAAATACCAAAAATTCACCCAAGGCTAATTTCGATATTCCGATTCCAAAAATGATGGTCATTTTGAAAATTAAAATTTATAAAATTTCAAAAAGTATAAATTTCTATTCATAACGACATATTTGATTGGTTGTGGTGTGTTAGAACTCGATGTTGCGTATAACACATGCTATTTCATTATTCAAAGAGAAGCAGACCATAGAACCTTGTGGTGTTAAATTCTCCCCTCCTTCAAATAATTTCATCCTCAAAATTTATAAAATACTACAACATGAAAAGACTTGGGTGGTTCTTCATCATAAGTTCCTCAGGTTCCCACGTTGCCTCTTCCATCTTATGGTTTCTCCACAAGACTATTACCAGACGAGTCGTCCGGTTTCTTAATACCTGTTCTCTCGTATCAAGAATCTTGACGGGCTCTTCGCAATGAGACAGATCGGGTTCCAGTTATAATTCTTCATAGGTGAGTACATGCAATGGGTCAGGCATGTATTTACTCGATAGTGATACGTGGAACACATTGTGAACTTTGGAGAGATTTGGCGGCATTGCCAAACGGTATGCTACATCCCCAATTTGTTCACGAATTTCGAAAGGTCCGATGTACCTGGGACTCAATTTACATTTCTTACCAAAACGTATAACTCCCTTCCATGGAGATACCTTCAGGAAAACTTGATCACTAACTTAAAATTCCAAATCCTTCCATCGATTATCGGCATAGCTCTTCTGCCTACTTTGGGATGCTTGGATATGGTTTTGGATTACCTTCCCCTTTTCCATCATTTCCTCCACCAGTTCTGGGCCTATAATTTTTCTTTCACCAACGTCATTCAAACTGGTTGGTGTGCGACATCTCTTTCCATATAACACTTCATATGGTGCCATCTGATTACTCGAATGGAAGCTATTGTTATAAAAAAATTCTATCAGAGGTAAATATTGATCCCACATACCCTGAAAGTCATGTGAGCCGGATACCAACATGTCTTCTAAGGTTTTAATAGTTCGTTCTGATTGTCCATCTATTTGAGGGTGGTTTGAAGTGCTCAAATGAAGTTCAGTATCCAAGTCTTTCTGAAGAATTTTCAGAATCTTGAAGTAAAACAGGGATCACGATATGAAACAATCAATATGGGTACTCCATGAAGTCTCACAACTTCATTAATATATAGTATTGCTAGTCGTTCAGGTGGTAAATTTTCTCTTATAGCAAGAAAATGTGCTGACTTGGCAAGAAGATCAACAATGACCCATATTGCATCGTTCCTTCTAAGAGTATTTGGTAGCCACATGACAAATTCCATCGTAATATTGTCCCATTTCCACTCTCGTATGGGAAGAGGGTGCATGAATCCTCCATTCAGTTGTCTTCCATCTTTCACTTGTTGACAAACCATACATCTTGACACAAAATTAGAAATATCTCTCTTCATGTTGTCCCACCAAAAATGTTCCTTCAAATCTCTATACATTTTGGTGCTCCTAGGGTGTATAGAGGAATTGGAACTGTGAGCATCATCCAACAATTCCCTTTTTAGATCAGGTATATCGGGAACACAAAGTCTCTTACCGAATTTCAAAATTCCTTCTTCATACACAAAGTCTCTCAATCTCCCATCATTCACAGCTTTAATCTTCATTCAAAATTCTACATCATCGGTCTGAGAACTCTTAATCTTTTCAGGTAAAGATGGTTTGGAATCCATTTAAAAAAGAATTGATGTTTAACATTCCCTAGTTATTCCCATGTCCATCTTCACAAGGTCCATGATAATTGGATACCTTTCAACTATCATATTGATCAAAACTCCATGATATTTTCTACTCAAAGCATCTGACACCTTGTTTTCTTTCCCCGGATGGTAGTATATCGTGCAATCATAATCCTTGAGTAATTCAAGCCATCTCCTTTGCCTCATGTTTAGTTCTTTTTGTGAGAAAATATAATCAATCTCTTGTGATCTGTATAAATCTAACATTTTTAACCATAGTGGTAGTGCCTCCATATCTTGAAATAAAAGATCACAGCTGCTAACTCGAGATCATTAGTAGGATAGTTTTGTTCATGAATTTTCAACTGTCGTGATTCATAGGCAATAACCCTATCATTCTGCATAAGGACACAACCATGTCCTTTCTTCGATGCACCACTATAAATAACGAACCCATCATTCCACGATGGTAGAGTCAATATAGGAGCATTGTCTAATATTCTCTTTAGATATTCAAAACATTCTTCACACTCTTTTGTCCAAACAAATTTAACCCCTTTACGTGTGAGCATTATTAATGGGTTAGCCAACCAGTCAAAATTCTGGATGAAACGTCGATAATAACCTACCAAACTAATAAAACTACGTACCTCAGTTATACTCGTCGGTGCAGACCATTATTGGATTGCCTTGGTCTTAGATGGATCAACATAGATTCCATATTTAGAGACAATATGTCCATGAAAAGAAATCTCTTGAATCCAGAATTCACACTTGCTAAACATCCCATATAATTCATGTCTTCTCAGAGTCTTCAGGGTAATGCGCAAGTGATTTTCAAGATTTTGTAGATTTTAGAGTATACCAAGATATCATCAATAAATACCACCAAATATTCATCGAGATATTCCTTGAAAACACTATTCATCAGATCCATGAATACAGAGGGTGAATTAGTCAAACCAAAAGGCATTACTGAAAACTCGTAATGCACGTACCTGGTTCAAAATGTTGTCTTCAGAATGTATTCTTTATTCACACACAACTGATGGTATCTAGATCGAAGGTCAATATTTGAAAAGTATTGAGCTCCATATAGTTGGTCAAATAAATCATCGATGCGAGGTAGGGGATACTTGTTCTTTATTTTTATAGCATTGATCTTCCTCTAGTCGATACATAACCTCATAGACCCATATTTCTTTTTAACAAAAATAATAGGGGCTCCCCATAGAGAGACACTAAGGATAATAAATCCTTTATTACTCAATTCCTCTAGTTGTTTCTTTAGATCAACTAATTCTACAGTGGCCATTCTATAAGGGGTCTTAGATATAGGCCTTGATCAAAGAATTAAATCAATTGAAAACTCAACTTCTCATTCTGGAGGATGTCTAGGTAAATCTTCTTGAAACACATCTACATATTCTTTCACAATAGGTACACCCTCTATTATATCATTCCTTTCCTCACCCACTGTAATTTCATCCCCTTCCTCCCCAATAATCGAATTTAGTTGAGCTACTAGGGGTGGATCTAGATAAAAATTAGGTGGTGATGATTCTGCTCTAATGATAATGTGTTCCTTATCATCATCATAAAAAATCATTACCTCCTTCTTCATACAATAAATATTCACATCATGGTCCGAAAGACAATCCGTACCGAGGATTATATCAAACACAATCATAGGAATGACGATGAGATCAGCAGAAAAAGAATATTTATGTTCTCTAATGGGGATAGATTCTCAAAACTATGTTGCAATGATATTTCCCTTAGGAGTTTTAACTGAAAACTCTCTTGTTAAATAAAATTGTAAATATCTAATTTTCTTATCAAACTAGGAAGATATGAAACAATGCGATGATCCAGAATCCAATAATGCATTTTTTAAACTTGAGGAAACCAATAAATTACCTACCACCATTTCTTTCGGAGCTTCTACCAAAGCAGTAGTGATAGCATAAGCTTGGCCTTGATCCCTTGGCCTTTTCTAAGGAAAGTTACTCTAACACTTAGGCCATTCATTTGCATAATGTCCCATCTCCCTACAATTGTATCATTGAACATTGGTAGCTTCCTTCTTCCCCTAGCGATCACGAGCTTGGTGGCCATTTTCACCACACTTATAATAGACTCACATTCCATTTATGCAAGTACCGGGGTGTTTCTTCCCACATTTACTGCAGGTTGGATATTCAAATTTTCCCTTCTTCCCCTTATTTACATTCCCATATTGATCATCAGATCTCTTCTTCTCTTTCTTTGGTTTAAACTCATAAGACTTATAGAATTCCTTTTATGTCTTGATAGCACATAAGACAATGTCTTCATAAGACGAGAAGGATTGTGAGACTAATGCTCGATGGAGAAATGGTTTTAACCCATCAAAGAAATGATAAATCTCACTTCTTGGGTTACGTATATAATCTCCAGTATACCTTGTTAACCTTGCATAGTTCGCCTCATACTTGGCGACATTCTCATCCTCCTTTTGTCTCAGACTCAGAAATAGCCTTTCCATATCTACTCGATGGTCATGAGGAAAATATTTTTCTAAAAACAGATCTTTGAACTCCCTCCATTCCATATTTGATACATCATCATCTTCCTTATTGTTTTGAATCAATGACGACCATTGATCAGCATCTCCAGTGAGGTGGTAAACTGCCATGATAACTTTTTCCCATTCACAACTTACCAAAGACTGAAATATTTTCTCTAGGGAACATATCCATTGCTCAGCTACTAATGGATTTGTACTCCCATTGAATGTTGGTGGTTTCTGCCTCATGAAGCGATCTAACATTGATCCTCCAAGCTATGGATCAGGGTGCTCCATACAGGTAAGGTTATTATTCATAACTTGAGTGAGTTGTCCCAGTTTGGTGATTAGTTGATCAGCACCAATTGAATCACTAGCACCACTATAATTATCTTGAGAAGGAGGGAAATCCCTACATAGAGTTCGTGAATTGATACTATTTCCATTTCTTCCACTAGGTTCTATTTCTAAACAATGGCATATACTATATCAGTTTATGAATCAAAATACATAATTCCATACTTATAAAACACTTAACATAAATTGAACTATTTATGGATGTAATCGATAATCATAAAAATGTTATCTTTGTGGAAGTATATACTCATAAACCCTTCATAATGATTTGTAAAGAAAATGAGGGTTATCCTAAGCATATCCCTTGGGAGTGTCGTAACCAAAAGTGCAGCAAGTCCCATTGTCGTGCATCAGTTCTCGTTCGAGTCTAGCTCAAAGTGGTGTTTTCGGGTTTTACCCCAAGGTACATCTGTGTCAGAGCCGCCTCTACCTGCTCGTATCTAGACAGAGATGTATTGCTCGGAAAAACTCACAATATCTCTACAATACCAAAATTCTAGGAAGTTATTCTATACTAATCTTCAAAGTCAATATTAAATCTACGTTCTCTAATCAGATTTTATATAAATCTAGCTTCCAGGTTTTGTACTAAACTTCCTCTGATACCAACTGTAACGTCCCAACCCCAGTTACCCAGAGTCAGTGCATTATTACATAACATTGGCATGATCACAAGAAAGATCAATTCTCAAAAGACCGATTAGTTTAGTATACTTGGAATAAATAGATAAATTAATAAAGTTTTACATTGCATCATAAAAATGAAAAATACAACAACATAGTCTCCATAGTCCACACTCTTATCCCCTCATGCTATCCCTTCAGGACATTCATAATTTACTTCTTCACATCCTGGGAAAAATAAAACATAGAAAAGGGATGAGCTCAAATGCCCAGTAAGGATAACCATATAGCGGAAAAATTTAATAAATAATAATAAACACTTAAGTTAATGTATAAATAAAACAAAAGCCTTTTAAACATGAACTTCAACATAGTATGACAAAAGTAAAATGAAATAATTCCATTTACATATTCACATGGATATTCTACTAATAGAATAATCACATGTAATATCAATAACCACTATCATAATGATGGAATGCATAATCCCAGACTATCATAACCACAAAGCCAAGGCCTCGTGCCAAGACTACAAATAGGATTTTTTCATGTCCTTGTGCCAAGACACTAGTTTTTCTCATAATACCTACCGATGCATCAAGGATATATATCGGGCTCCACCCGTCACATATTAAGTCCAATGCATTCCTCATATGAACATGTTTAAACATAACATAAACATTTGTATTAAAACTAGCATACGAAATGTCAATACTTTCTCCATAAACAATGAATGGTATAAAAATAACACATCCATAGTCAAACAAATCACAAAACCTTCAAAACAATATGGATGTTTTTTATCATAATAAATCAACTTCAAATAAGCTTAAAATCAATCAAAGGATGTTGACATCGATGAAATCAAAACTATTTGAGAGAAATATCCCTTTTTTTGAAATCATTTAAAAGTCAAATAATTATAAAATAAAACATTTACTTTTATAATTCTCTTATAAGCTTGTAATGGAATCTTCTAATATTTTATAATGGTAGAAAATAGACACGCCCACAGTATAAGTTAAATAAACATTCTTACCTTAATTTTCTCGAAAAGTTTAAAAAGGAAATTTTTTGGAAAATGATGGAAAGATTCCATTATAAACGACTTATAAAAGTAAACAAGGGTATAAATGACCTTAACCCATATTCTAGTAAATAGTAAAAATATTTTGAAATACATTTTTTAGAACATGGATGTGGATGATAAAGAAGTCCCAATAGATTATTACGTATAAAGAACCTTAGATAATGAAGAGATTGTGAAATAAACCCTTACCTTATACTTTTCCTTGATTGGGGGTAAGTTAACCTCCTGTATACTGGTGAACTAATTTTTATTAAATTATACAAGAATCATATACATTACTATATTATCATATATGATCTTTTAACATTGCTTTGTTAATAATATCTTAGTAATATCGTCATTTCGGGTGTTAACTTACTTGTCTTCTTTTATATGTTTTGTTACGTAAGCCATTTTTGTCATGGATAGGTTGTATCTTATTCATATCCATAATGATATCAAGTACTTAAACATTATTTTTAAATCATAAAATGATAATTTTACTTGAATGGATACGATGGAGAATGAATCTCATCGTGTTCGTGGAGACGGTAGTCCGTACGTACGCACGAGCGACAATATCATTCTTTTGATATTAAAATAATATATAATTGGATGGTATATAATATATAAAGAATCATTATAATGTTATATTTATTATTTACATGAATTAAAAATCATTATTATACCCATCCAAATAATAATATATTGAATAACAATTACACCACGACATGGAGACGGTAAGCCGTACGTACGCACGTATGGTGACATGTCATTCAAAGGATGGATAGAATAATGAATATGGTTTTAAAATATTTATAATAATATTATAGTATTTAGAAGATACTGGATTCATTATTTTAGAATAGGAATAACAAAGAAACAAGAACTTGAAGAAGAAATGAATTTGAAAAAGGGTGGTGAAAACATTACCTCTTCTTCAGGTTCTTCCTTTTGATTTGATCAAAAGGGCTCATTAGGTTGGATTTCTGACTAAAGGAAGGTCTCTAGGATGAATTAAGGGAAGTTGGGAGAGTATTTGGGAAGGGGATGGCCGAACCAAAAGGCTTTGATGGTGTGAATTAATGAGAAGGGGGAGTTCCCTTTTATAATAGGGGTGAGGGGAACCTTTGGAAAAGCTAGAAATATTATTTTATAATAAATTTATATTGGGTTTCTAATGGCTCCAAAGTGAATTATTTAAAGTTTAAGGTGGGTATGGGTCGAAAACCACTCAACCAATAGAATTTAGACAGGTTTGGGTCATTATATTAACCTTATCTTTTAGTTTTAACTCTTAGTTAATTAGTTTGACACTTACCATGTCACTTTGTATTTTTATATTATATAGTTAATAAACATACTATATACCTCCAAGAGACCCCCAAGTGGTCCATTAATTATAAAAATATCATGATATAAGTCTGGTGGCCGAACAGTAGATATTTAGTAATTTAATATCTATTAATAATATAATATTTGTTTTAAAAACACTTTTATGTCATTTTTGACACTATTCAATAATTGATTTTTGT
Source organism: Viscum album (assembly GCA_963277665.1). Classification (NCBI taxonomy): domain Eukaryota; kingdom Viridiplantae; phylum Streptophyta; class Magnoliopsida; order Santalales; family Viscaceae; genus Viscum; species Viscum album. The sequence goes on along the minus strand of OY728142.1, from coordinate 1,131,722,972 downwards.
AAAAATTACAACAGAATGATTACTTCAAAAAAATTTAATTAAATCAATCCTAACATGTCCTATTAACCTAGAAAATTGGTGCAATTCATAAAAATTCTCAAATTATATTTATTTGGGTTTTTATAATATCAATTATTTTAATTTTTCACTATTATGGTAATTACTACATCCTCATTGGGTCATAAAAATATTAAATTATTTAAATAAAATAAAATTATGTAGGATATATTTTTATCTTTCTAATGAATATTTACAATCGAATTTATCTTATGTATAACCCTATATTAAACATTTTTTAGTAAATAAACATTGATTTTAACTCTTTTAACTCTTCCTTGAATTAAATAATAATAAATGTCCTAATCTAATCCAAGTGGACCCAAATGATAATATTTTATTTCTAAGGTCGTTTTTGGTCGAGATACACTTGTCAAATAGAATTAGGACATGTGTTAGGGTAATATTAATATCATTTTTTACCCTTAAATACCCTATTTACTTTTAACCGTGGTAAATAAATGTTAAAAGTTACTATTCACCAAAAATTATTTTCATCTCATTGATCCACATTTTACTCCTTGATATTAACCGTGTCTCTCGGAGTTTCAAAATTCCACTCACAGAAGCGGTAAAATTCAGTTTGATTAATAATTCAGTTTTTTTAACTACCACATAGTGGTTTGACTATTCACCAAAAAAATGAAGTTTCTCAGAAAAATACGAAAAATTTACCCTAGGCTAATTTTGATATTCCGAATCCAAAAATGAAGTTCATTTTGAAAAATAAAATTTATAAAATTTATAAAAGTAGTTATTACTTTTCATAAGGTCTAGTTTGATTGGTTGTGATGTGTTAGAACTCGATGTTGTGTACAATACACGCTATTGCATTATTCAAAGAGAAGCATACCGTAGAAGATTGGGGTGTAACAAAAAGGATGTGGAAATCATGATAACATTATTATTTAAGATTTATTTGGGAATTTGGGACATATTGGAAGGAGACTCACCTCAATCTGACACATGGTGTGACCAGTATGACTCCAGGTACTTCGTTCTATTTAAAATTTAAATAAATTTAATTATAAAATCATACATACTAAAAAACAAGAAATCGTATTAGTTTTTTATAGATTCATAATGAAAATGGTCCATATGACATTTTTATGTGTAGGACCCAGTTACACCACAATCCAGTACACGATGTTCCCTATATGACTCAAAGGGTCTATTATCAAAGTCAAATTGACATTTTGGTTTAGAAAGTGCCCCTCAATAATAACTTTAAAAACAAACTCATATTTTCATTATCATTTGGGAAAATGATTCAGATGTCATTTTTAATGTGTTGGAATTGATCTCATGTAAAACTAATACATGATGCAATCAGTATGAGTAAAAGTGTGTGTTTCCTATTTAAGATGACATTTTAGTAAATAATAAAACTAACTTACGCAAAACTAAGAAAATACATTCAGATTGTTTTGATACATTTTTAATGTAATAAACAAGTGAGTTTTGTCATTTAGGATCATATTTAACTCAATAAAGAGCATGGTGGGATTGTTGTCACTCCACGTGCATCTTTTTATTTAAAAATTAGATCAATTTTTGTGAAAATGTCATTCAAAATACTCAATACAAGAAAAGACTTTTCTATTATTTTTGATATTTTAAGAAAATTATTTCTATGTCATTTTTTTTGTGTAGATATCATCCAAAAATCAATATTATACACTATTTTCATGGTGTTACTGAATCTAATAGTAATCAGTTCAAAATTGACATTTTATTACAAAAAAATGTGTCACTCACTGAAAACCAAGAAAATATGCTTGTAGTTTTTTGATAATGTAGAACAATGATTTTAAGTCAATATTGCGGCATAAGATGCAATCTCATTTCACAAAATATGTGACTGGTTAATCTCAAATTGAATTTTTTTTGTTAAAATTGAAATCTTAGGAAAAAATATTCTAGTGACCTACTCAAAACAAGGAAAACAGTTTGATTTTTTTAAAACATTATAAAAATTATCCTCACTTTTTTTGGGGATTTTAGAAAATTTTCATACCAAAATTTGACACATGGTGTGACCAATATGACACCAATTTTGTATTTTTAGAAAAAATTATCATTAATTTTATCAAAAATTTGAACTAACATACTCAATACCAAAAAAATGGATTCATATTTTTTTGAAACATTAGAAAAAATGATATATAAATAATTTTGGATATGTAAGAATCAACCACACCACAATATGACTGATGATATTCCCATTATTTACAAAAGAAGTTTTTATGAGTTTAAAATGGACAATTCTGTTAAAAAAGAGTCACTCAGTAAAAACAATGAAAATTCACACATATTTTTTTTTAATTTGGATTGTGATTCACAAATTATTTTTAATGTGTGGGATGTAGTCTTATATCAATCTATCACACGATTATATTGTTATGACTAAATGTGTATGTTTATAGTTTGAAATTTCATAGAAATAAAAAACACAACTGACATACTAAAAATCAATAAAACACATCGGTATTGTTTTATACTATTGGAAAATGATCCATTAACAGTTTGTGACTTTTTAGAACCATATAATTTTTTAATCTAAAGAATATTGTGACTGGTTTAATTCCAATTATGTATATTTATTTAAAAATGATATTAATTTTTGTAAAAAAGAATGACATACTAAAAAATTAGATAACAAATTTGAATAGTATTGATCTGTATTAAAATTATTCAATAGTAATTTTTAGTGTTTAGGAAGAAACCTATCCTCAATCTGATGCATGATGTCACCAGTATAACTATAAGAGAATATTTTATTAAAAATTGACATTATTTTTAGTAAAAAGAACACGTTAATTACTAAATACTAGTAAAACACATTCATATTGTTTTGATACTTTATTAAAATGATCCATAAGTCAGTTTAATGTGCTGGATTGAACTACAGATTAATATAATTCTCATTGTGATTAGTATAAGTCAAATATTCAATTTTTCTATAAAATTTATATTAATATTAGTTGAAATAACAAGTGACATACTTAAAAAATAGAAAACATATTCGGATTATTTTGATAATTTAAAAAAATGACCCAGAAGTCATTTTGGATGTATAGGACTCAACTGAGCCTTAATATATAGCTAGATATGACCAATTTAGACCCAAATGTGACTTTTTATTTACAATTAACATTAATTTTTATATAAAGAACATGAAACCTACTAAAAAACATGAAAATAAATTCATTTTATTAATCATTACGAAAATTTCCAAGATTCATTTATAATGTGTATGAATAAAACTAAACCTCAATTAGACAGACAATGTAACCAGTATGACTCAACATCTCTATTATTAGATTAGAACTGAAATTTTATTCCAAAACATTTGGAAATCACTAACAACCAAGAACACACACTATGATTTTCTTTAACATTTATTAATGACATTATAATGTTGTGTTTGATGTGTATGAATAAATCTCACGTGAAACCGATGAATACTGTGACTAATATGACTAAAAATGAGTGTTCCTATTTTGAAATGGAATTTTATTAATAAAAAAACATGTTGAAAACAACAAAAACACATTCAAAATGTTATGTTAATTTATGGAAATGGTCCATATGTAATTTTTTATATATAGGATTCTGAAGCACCACAATATAACACACTGTGGGTTTGTTATAACTACAACTGCATCATTATTTTAAATTGATATTAATATAAAAAATAATAATTATTGACCTTATAGAAATTGTAAAAAATCATTAGTATTGCTTTGATAATTTATGAAAACAATAGTTAACTCATTTTTGATGTGTAGGAATCATCCAAAACTCAATATGAAGCACGATGTGGCCAATATACCTCCATGTTTGTATTTTTATTAAAAACTATCATTTTATTATTTTAGTAAAGTTTAATATATTTTATTATAGTATTACAAAGATAATATTTGTTTTCATATATAGTTTTATTATTTATCTCTGGTTTAGATAAATTGTTCGATAATGTATGCCATGGGAAGACAATTTTAAGAGGGGATCACCGGTGCCAAAAGATGAAAAATTAAATTTTTAAATGATTGTGTATTATTATATATGAAATTATATAAACCATTTTTTGAAATTTATACATTAATTTTTTTCATGATTTAAAATTTATTTCTATTATTTAATTTATTTATCCTATATAGGATATAGGATTTTTCTAGGTGTTCTCTTATATAGTCAACACATTACAATAGGTTGGGCCTTTATCATCACTATAAATAGATCTGATAAAGTGTGTCTTTAATAATGCAAACAAATGGTAATTAAATGTGTTATTCATTTCAATTTTTTTCAAAAATAATGGACCCGTTATCATCACTATTTTATAACTGGTTAAAGGGACCACATTAATAGATCTATGGATAACCACTCTGTTTTGTTATTATTAATAACTTTTTTCTACAATGTAAATGGGAACATCTATAGTAGTGTTGAGTTATATTCCATGGTATTTATTCCGGAAGTTATAAAGTGATGAAAATTCCACATGGAAGCTTGGTATTAGTTTATGAAGCTGTGACCGTTATCTTATACCAGTTTATGGAGAATAAATTTCATTTAATTAGGGAGAAGCATTGGAAAAGGTGGGATTGATTTAAGTGTAATAATAATACAACATTCACAAAAGGGATAACATAGATAGGATTATAAAGAAGATATATTTTTTATTTTATTTTTAGGATGCATAAATGAAATATTATTTTATTGTTTTCTTTTTGAAAATCTGTATCTAGATTAGGTTAAAAAAATCATGTCGTTATATTGGAAAAATTTTGTATGTTCTAGTTTTAATCCGGAGATTGAATCAATGTAATTATTTTCACTGAGAACTTATTTAAATTCATAATTGTAACAAAATTACCCTTATCAATGTACTGAAAGGTGATAATACATATCATATACCCTTATAATTTGAACATATTTACAAAGAAGATAAAAGGTAAAGATTTTTGTCTCTATTAAGAAAAAATTAATTATTAGGTGATGAGTAAAAGTTCATTTCTGAGGAATGATCAACAAGATGAGTTGATCAACTATATATAGGGATCATTTGATCATCACTATTTTTCTAAGAACTATTACAATTGTGGTACACAAGATAATGATCAGAAAATATTCTAATATATTTATTACAATTGGATTACTTGAATCATTAATGTTTTTTTTCAATTATTATTATTAATTGTACATACACATTCAATTGAAACTATTTTCACACTCATTTTATATCTTCATCATCATAATATACCATATTACTACAACATTCATGTATTTTTTATTGGTTTTTTATTTATTTCGTCACTCACACACACCATTTGACTTTCTGTTGGTATTTACACTCATGCTCTCCATTTTCTAAATCGACGTAGAATGTATTTTTCCTTAAATATTGAATTTTATGAAAACAATAAAAAAAATATGTTCCAACCATATTATTATAGCATGAGATGAGACCTATAATACATTTCCTATTGTCCCGATGAAAAATGTAATAAAAGGTGATATATCAAAAAAGTAACATGATCAATACAGATACAAAATATAAATCTCACCACACATATAACCCCCTCAAAAGAAATAACCCAAAAATAAAATCTATGTCACCATTCTAAAAAAATACCCTCATGTTTCATATTCAATTAGAATATAGGTGGATTAATAAGATATCTAACATGTACCATATGGAAATATTTTAATGTTCTAAAGAGGTTATGATAAAAACAGACCATGGATGCCATGTTCTTTATGAAAATTTAAATGTTCATAAAATATCTTGCAAATAACAATTTAATTTTATTCCAATTAATATAATTCGTTATATATCATCCATTAGTAGTTGGGATTTGTTATAGTGGTAAGCACCCAATAATACTACATTAAAATGGTGATTCATAACCCATTGGGTGCAGGTACTGTAGGAGTACTGTAGCATACTATAGCAATGGCGGACACTATAGCAGCTGCTGGTAAATGTAGCGACGGCAGAGGGTGCTTTAGCAGCGATGGGAACATGGCATTACTGTAGTAGGTGGTTACTACAGTAGTACTATTCATAGAATGGGCCTTGGGCAAAAACATTGAGCCTATGGGCCATATAATGGGTTAAATGCCCACTAGGCCTTCAGGATATGTAATGGATCCACCTCTTCCATGTTAAAAGAGGTATATGCACTGCTTTAATAATAAATGAGGCTTCAACCCTAACCTTTTAAAAATATATATATATCATCCATTACCCATAGTGTGATACAAATATGGTCACATATCATATGAAACACCAAATCTATTTTACAATTGTCCTTAAAATGTTTCTATAAACACATGGTATTCAAACATAATTGTAGAAGAACAAGAATCCTTGAAATACTCATCATGATTTTTTGAGAACCAATAATATTATGACATATAAACATTTTTGGAAATAAATTATAATTTTTTTTTCATAAAATGAAATATAAATTAAATGAATCTCAAAAAAACACCTACCTCGGACAAGATGAGATTAACGCCGAATTTGACACATTTGAATTAATAATAATTAAACAAGTGAGGAGGTAACCTAATATAACCATAAATACTATATTTATAATTTATAATCAAAATCAATCCTTAAATTATAATCTATGATCCTAAATTGAAATAAAATTGTCAAAGGGAAAGGGGTGGAGTAGAAAAAAATAATGTAGGTTATCAGATTATAAATCCAATTGTAATAAAGATAGTGACGATTGAATAAACTAAATATGTGATGGAGGATTACTCCTCATGAGACCCTACATTTGCAAAAATTAATGAAGGATATAAGTCATTAAACATCCATTAATGTTTGATGGGGTTGAATTGATAATTTTATATATTTCTAAAACATGTTAGTCCAAGTGATTAGGAAATATGTATTAGTAATCCATTTTATAATTATCTAATTTTGACAAGAAATATAATCATAAAAGAAATGTTTTGAAAAAATAGGGAATCTTAAATATTTTCTAACCATGTGACTCAACTGTAAGAAAATAATTTGAGTTTTATAATTTATTAGAAGTACTAGAACAGCATGGAAAACTAATCACTTGGAAATAAAAATCTAACATTAAAAATATTCCTCACACACTCAAGGTTTCAATATGGTTACTCCTAACTCTTTGGAAACTATATGAAACATATATAATATCAAAAATTAATAATTAATACCCTAAACTGCAATAATATCAACATAAGAAAATTATTCTATGTATGTATAATAGTAATGAATCAAGGTGTTGCACTATGGAGGTATTCCATTGGGGTGTTTTTTGTTGAATATCTAATGTTTACGGTTTTGTTCTAGATTTTTAAGGTTCCACTCAGGCATCAAGATCATCTATTTTATATGTTACGATTCGAAAATGAACATGATATAATTTGTTGAGGTAAGGGACTTAATATCTCTCTTTATTTATGTGTTATTTTTTGAGGATTCATGCTTATGTTATCCTTGGATAAATGACATGAATTTATTTCATAGTAATAATGATCCAAATGTAATTTAACATAATGGTAATGGACTAAATGTTATTTTTTGACTATTTTTAAATTTTCTCTTTATATTTATACTTTTTTATTTTGTTATTGAAATCCATTATTATTATTAAGACCTGTGTCTTGACATTATGAATTTTATGTTATAATAAACTTTTTTAAAAGGATAATAACATAATGTTATTAAATGAAAATATTTTCTAGTGAAACAAAATATCATATAATCATGTTTGATAATTTATCAATAAAAAGTGTTTGGAGAAGGATTTTTTTTGTGAATTGTTGAATTTCATGTTGTGTTTATCTGATTATATGGATGAAGATGGGGATATTAAAGAGGTAATGTTGTGGTATGTTTCAAATTTGAGGTGTTTTGCGTTATTGGGGAATTTTGGTAAACATTGGATTTGTAGGATAATGGTCCTATGAAAATGTTTTGATATTGGATGTGTTTTTAGTGTGGGTTTTGTGGTGGGTGATGGGGAAGATATTGTTGGTGGAATAATGTTGTTTAGTTGTGGATGTGGATTAAGAAGGATGGATGTGGTTTTTATTCTCTAATTGGAATGAAGTAATGTGGAGAATGTTGTGGGATTATGGGATGAGTGATTTTTTTGGTGGTTTCATATTTTATCGATAGTAGTGTATTTTTATTACTTGTAATGTTGAAATGAAATATGTAATTACTGGAAATAATGTGGGAATTAATTATAAGATGATTATCATTAATAATGAAATTAGATATTTTAATATATTTAAACATGTATGTTAAATAATATATATGGGAATGATATTTTGATATAATTACCTAGGTTTTTTGGAATGATTGTAGTGGTTATTTCATAAATTAATGTGGGGGTAGTTATAATGTCATATTTAGACATGGAGGTGACATGATGTAATAGTTTCATGGAAATTCATGTAGACTATGGTAGGTCCCTTTTAGTTTTATCATTTATATTAGGCTTTATTATGGTATATATATATATATATAAATGTGAATTAATTTCATTGGTATATTTATTTTCACCCCACCCAAGTTAATTACCCTTGGAAATAGATATGTTGATTTGCATATGAGGGGTTCTATCTTAACATATAGGTTTTTGAGAGGATGGATGGAGAACTAAAATATCTTCCCCACTACCCCTTAGGGTTGTAGCATGTGGTTTTATTTCATGAGGTATGTACAGTAGTAATACAAAAGTATATGGTTTATTAAAGACTCTATAGGGTATTGATAAGGAAAGGACATGATATACTTGTTGAATCTAAAGTTTATTGAAGATGGTGATACTATAGGTTCACTAAAATATCAAATGGATTTCTGATATGTGTTCATATGTTAGTTTTAATAGAAGGTACTAGGGGGATATTGATTTTATATGGAAAGAGGATTGTGATGTGAGGATATAATGTGGGGGTCATGCATTGTAAGAGTAGATAATATGCTTAATGTTCTTTATTTCCATCACACACAACTATAATAAATATATGATGGATGTCCAATGCATGATATTTTTTGGGAGAATTAAATTATTGGATTGAAATGGTTATGTTATGTAGAACTTTTTTGTGATGAGGTATACTGTTTCTTGGAATATATTTTAAATGTATTTCAAGCATAAGACAATTTTTTTTGGGCAGTAAGAGAAAATACTAGTGGGGAAGTGGTTGTGGGATGACATTATGATATATTTTTCTCATACTATTTTATATTATAGACTATGATGTTTGGTGAATGAGACATAGTGAGGTTATAATGTTGTTGACCTGATATGTACTTATTTGTTCTTCAGTTTATTCAATTATTCTTTATAATGCTCGGTCCATATTTTGAGGATTGGTCTCATGTATGGTCTTTCTGATTGTACATGATATAATTACCCATAGTTACAAATTTTTTTTCATGTCTCTATGGGGATTTTGCTAAATGTTGTGTAAAATACTAATTTGGATCATGAATTTTGTTGTGGAGTTGCTACGCATAACTTTGTATAAAATTTTACAATGGTATTTGTGTTCTTATAACCTATTTATGAATTGTGGAATTATTTTGTATCATGGGGTATTTATATTATGTTAATGATTAGAGGATTAATTATGTATTATAATATAATATATGCCAATCACCCCCAAATTTCATGATTTATAACTTCTATGAGAGTCTCCAACCTGAGGTCTATAGGAGGAATACTTCTAGGGTAACTCTTATGTTCATTTCTGACCCAGGAGGGGTTCCCAGTGGAAGAAAATCATCAACTAGTGGTAATAGTGTTTATGGTTGAATGATATAATGTATTTTTATGTTAATAATATTTAAGGTCATCATGGGTTATAAGAAAGTAATATCAATTAATCTATTTATTTGATATAGTTTGGGGAGACAAATTAGGATATATGGTATTGGTACCCCTTAAACATCCATTGTAAGGAACCTATAATTTTTTTACTACTATGTGATACGGTTCAATGTTTATTTTACTGATCTTTGTGAAGACATGCGTAATACATTCTTCTAATATGTTATTTAAAAGTGTGATTATTGGAAAATAAACTAAATCTGATTAAGTAAATTGGATTCAATAAATGTTATCCTAGATAGATTAGGAATATTTTTATTAGTTTTAAATTTTTTTTCTAGACATCAATTATAAATGGTTCATGTTTGGGAATTTTGGTAGGAAAATTAAGATGACCATTGAGGGGTTAACCTAGTTGAGGATGTCAATCATTAGAGGAAGATATTTTGTGTGTTTAATTATTATGAAATGGATAGTTATAAGGGTAGTGTCGCTGATTTGGAGATATATCACTATATAGAGGATCATGAGACTCACTTTTAGTATGATTCACAGAAGGTACGAGTTTCAGGTTGCCTGGGTATTAGTCAAATGCGGGGAGAAACCTGATAGTGGTGGATCTTGTATATTGATTTTTGGAAGGAGGAAAATATTTCTTAAGATGATTTACATTGATAGATTCATTTGTATTTTAGATCATTTAAAATGATATTTATGATGATGGGGGAACTACTCTCTTTCAAATAGTATAGCTTGTGTGTGAAAGAGATCAAGATTAGGTTTATAGACCTTGTAAATTTTTCCCTTGAACTATTTTATAATGTGGAATATATATTCATATTTTTTAGAGGTCAAAATGAATATTGTTTTTTGATATATTGTAACTTAATTAACATTGCACATGTACATAAAAATGGAAGATTCAGATAATGTGATTGAGAGAATGTATTCCCAACAAGGTTATTCTCAATATGGGATCCATCATGGTGTTTTGAGAAGTAAGGTTGTTTTTTAGTGAATCATAGGGATCTATAATATCACGTTTTTTAATAGAATATATCTAAGGATTTTTTTATTATTTATTTACGTTTAGTAGTTTATTGGTACCCATCAGGGGTTCTGGTGTAGTGTTCTTTACTTATGGTATATATGTTAATACATGAATTTAGTTCTCATCCAACAAAAGGGAATAGTGAGGTGGTGTAGCTCATACTGCTTATTATACCTAGAAACGGTTTCTATAGTGATCGTATCAATGAAAATTGTAGCAGAAATATACCATGTTTAGAGGAGATGGAGTTTGTGGAGAAGAATGTGTAATGTCCCCCTTCCTCAAGAACATATGGAAGAGTGTAACCAAGGAGGTTTTCATTAGTAGTGAGGAAACAGATCCAAGAAAAGGAAAAAACATTATATGGATTTTCTAATGCCAAAGGAATATTGACCAAAGATCATTTAAGGGACTATTTTTTGGGGTTTCTAAATTAATTAATTCCATTAATGATTCTAGATATCCTTTATTTGATCCAACATGGTATGTTACATGGTTATCAAGGTGAATAGGCTTCTAATTCCTATAGTATTAACAAATCAAGACAGATGTTAATCTTGTTTTCATGAATTCTATTAGGGTTATGAGCTAATTATGATCCATAATTATTTATCTAGCCATTTTTTCTACTTTATATAATTGAGTTTTAATTATTCTTTATCATTGAATAGTAATATTCCCTATGTGTGGATATGGATTTCTTAATGAGAAGATTAATTTTCTATGAATATGATGGAAAATGTGTGGCCTTCGTTGGATAATTACTGAATAACATGGGTTATAGATATTTGAATCCTTTATTATCTCATTTGGTATATTTTTCATTTGTTTAAGTGTGGTCTTAGAGGTTAGAGTTTTGTAGAGTTGGTTAGCAGTTTCCTGATACGTCTATGAAGGATGTTATAACTCTATCCTTATATATATTGAGATAATTGATCATCCTTCCTTTTCTATTATTACATTTTTTTACCAAATTCCATCTCTTGAGTTATGATAGATATTTATTCTAATATATGATATGATTTACAAGGGATTTATCAAACCTAGAATGTCAACATAGGGTTCTCTAATGTTGTTTTATAGTATAGATAATGGTGTTATATAATATGCATTGAGTACCGGAAGATGAATCTAGTAATAATTATGAATCACCCCCCTCGAAATGATTAATGTCTTATTTGATCAGTGAAAGGGAACCAAATGGTTTTTGAATGTTTATTAGTTTGGTGGGTATCATCAGATAAAGTTAAATGTAGAGGATATTTCTGATATATCAATTTAATGCATATATTTTAGAATGTTTTAGGTGTTCAATTTTTTATTTAGTTTATTAATCTTTCCAATGTGTGAGTGATTTGATTTGTTTTATGTTTATGGCAGGAAATTACTGATATGTGTTAAAAGAGTGAAAATGGATGGAAATATGAGATGAATGACCCTTCTCACTACTTTACTTCCCTCGTTGTGCGACACCAGATTTTTCTAATGATGATTAGATGGAAAACTGAAGAAAAAATGAATACACATCATGTACCAAAAGTACACATTGTGACTATTTTAATTGAAATAGATTTGTTATAGACAATTCATGAAAATAATACACTTTGGGAAAGACAATTACATGTCATGTAATGGAATTACACTTCACGAAAGATGTTTACCAGACAATAAAACGTCATAGGAATCATGGTGGTGGAGGAAAAATTGGATCTGAAATACAATTCATGTACCCCATGTATAGGTCGTTACAACATCGATGCGCAGAGAAAAAATAGTCAATGTGGGCCACAAGTTTGAATGAGAAACACCTATAAATAAGACCTCTAACCTCTATTCCAAAGAAATTGGAGGCAGAGGAAGCCAAGAAGTACCAACATAATGCCTCCATATGAAGGAGTGATGATCTGAGGTCCTGTGACACCACCTTTCTTATTTGGGTTCCCATAATGCTCTATATAACCATGAACAATGAGTCTCATTTGTGTCATGTGACGTGATCACAGAGCATATGATGCTAGGGATCATTTTTTCAATTATAATTGTTTTTGGATTATTTCATGATTTTTATTGATTTCCAAAACTCTTTCTTTTCATATTTCATGACGATTGATACATTCTGAATGTTATATATTTATTTCATCAATGAATTGTATTATTTTTCATATGTCCATTTTGAAATATATGTTGATTATATTTGTACAAGGTTTTTAGTCACCTATTTATCAATTTTTGGTAAGTATATGACCATAAGAAAGTGAAATCCTAGAACTAGGATGGGATACAAAGACCAAGGATCCCCGTTGACGCAATTCCAACACCAAAAAATGAATAAAAGCACTGTCACGCAAATCTGTAGACTAAGCTCCTAAAAATAATTCAACCTTGCATACCCCCATCCTGAATGTAAAACCCAATCTTTTTTGTTGTTATTTCCATTTTCCCCAAATTATTTATGAAAATGACATTTCAATTTCCTAATTAATTTAGAACATTCGGATCATCCTTTTGGGTTCGACACTCGGACTAGCTAAATACTACACCTTGAGTTAGGATTGTCTGAGTTTTATAAATCTTATTTTTGGAGAGAACCATAGGGAACTATCAAAGCCCTGTGGGGATGTCAATTATGAATAATGATCTTTATTATCTGTATAGAAACTTTGAGGTTTGATTAATTCTATTCCGTGTCAAAAAGACATAAAAATAAGTCAAGGGACTTATGACTGTAGATTTCATTGATTTTTTGTGATTTGTTTTTACATTATTTTTGTATTTATACTCATACAATGATTGTATTATGAGAAGTATGTTGATAACATTATGGGTTATCTATAATACCATTAACACCATCATCCTTATGAGAATATGTAAAAGTTAATATTTTTGATATGGGGGTTCACTTACTTGAAAATGTGTTGTCCCGCCATGGTATATTAGAGGATCTTTAGAAAAAAGAGCCTACTGTTTCTTAGATTATACCCATTAATGTTGGAGAGTATTGTTGTTTTATTATACTCATAGGCTATTATCATTGGTTCATAACCAACTATTAAAGGTTCTTGAATCTATTAAAATATTTCAACATGATGGACCAAGGATTTTATTAGGACTGATTAGTGATATAATTATATATAATACAAGAAATATAAGTTAATTAGGGCTCCCATTATTATGAATTTGAAGGTGGTTTTGTTCAAAAAGGTGTAAAACGATGCTTCTTATATCAATTTGAGTTTTCTTTTGAGACACTACTATGTAGAGATTTCATATGGGTATATGAAGTTTCACACATTTGAGAATAATTAAAACAACCAATACTTTAGTAACCAATATATAGAGGTTAAATTATTACATTGAATCTGATACAAGAAATTTCATCCCTGGGGATTTATTATATTATGTTTATTAGAAATCCAGATACATTCATGAATCTCACAGTATGTTTTAAAAAATAAAATATAGCTTAGTATTTTCCTTAGGAACATTATTATTTCCTCTAGAATATAATTTAATATACATCCCAACACACATCCAAGAATTTTGGGGAGATGAATGAAATAAAAGGGTGAGTTTTGTTTCTTAGTAAGTGAATACAGACAACATAATCTATTAAATTATAAATAGATAATTAATAATATGGAATGTATATATTATGAATAATTAAAGTCATACAAATAATCATAGCATGACACATATCCATGGATATCACACCCATTTTAATAAGAATAATGATGTATATTATTGATTTAATACGAATGGATTATATAATTGTTGTCATCATAAACATACTAGAGAGTCGAAATGACAAGACATCATAATTAAACATGTACATTATATTTAAAAATTACATATTATTTTTCTCATGATTCCCATCTTGTTATCTTGTAGATATATAATTCGGGTCCCCACCCATAACATAATTAGGCCAATGAATTCATCATATAACAAAAAACACAACTTAATCAACATGATTTAATGATAAATAACAATCTATATTTAAACAACTAAAATACATAATGTATTTGTAATCTTCTTAAAAAACACTCAAATTACATAAATACAAATATCATGGATGGTATAATTAAATTGAATCCTCATTATTCCATAAAAATCATTAAATTATGTTGACATAGATAAAAATAATTTAATAATCTAATCTAATTATTTAACTTGGAAAATATTCATTTCATGTAGAAATAACTTATTTCAAATATAAAAGTTTTTTAAATATTATGTAAATATTATATATGGAGTGATCTATGAAACATTTAAATGAATATTTAAAAAATTATTCTTCATGATGTTAAGAAAAATTATATTTTAGGTGAATGTTAAAAAATTATTTATTCCACACCTTAAAAAACATTCTTATTCGGAAAATGACAAAAAGATTCCTTTTAAAAAACATGTACAACATAAATCAAGCATTAGAGGATATTAAAAAAATTATTCAAAACATTCTAATGAAAATATGGACATGGAAGGAAAATATTATAGATAAAAAATACAAACAAAGGCAGTTTTCCTTAAACCATTTTTTTAAAATTTCGATTACTTTGGAGTGGAAAAAAAAGAAAATATGTTATTTATAGAATTAATGGAGGAAAATTGAAAAATAAAGATACTTGAGAATATTTTTTCTGTTAAATATATTTTTTTATTTCATATAATGCATTACATAAAACAATAAGTTTTAACAAACCCTCTTATACGACTAAAATATTATTATTTTGACAAAACAGTTATAACCCATCCATAAATATTCTATTATTAAATATAAATAATCACATTATGAAATATATATTATGTTCCAAATCAATTAATTTTTTTAATACAACATTGGAAATAATTACTCAATTTTTTAGTTAATTCATTTTAGGTTTCAAAAATACACTTTCATCAAAATTGTTCTTTGTTTAATTCATTGTGTCACATTTATAATTAATTTTGGCTAATTATGAAATTTGTATCTTCAAAATTTAAATTACTTTTAAAATTATAATTTCAAAATTAACATTGGGTGAATTTTTTTTACTTTTTAAAATTTATCTATTTTTTAGTGAATAGTGAAAAATACAATTTTTATTATTCTTTAATTACTTTTCAGTGAAAAATACTTATAATAATTTGAATTAGATCCTCAATTAATATTATATGGATTTTTTTGGAAATAATTTATTTTATTACATTTTATTTAACATTATATGCAATCATGGTATAAAATTACTCTTTAACACAAAGAGGTATTGTTTTTTAGAAAACAATTTTCTGTCAACCATAATGAGATACATGGAAATTGAATTTGTCAAAAATATTGATATTTATTTCGGTAATATTGATTCCATATTTTTTTCAAAAAAATAATATTATTTAATAATTCCATCTTAATTAATGATCATAAATAATATGAAAAATATTAATATTTTGTCACCATGGTAAAAGGTAAATAAGGTTATCCTACGTTAAAATTTATTAATATGGACACCCTTATTAATATTAAATATATTTATATGATTTTATTTATATCATTATAACCTTATTCAAGATATTTATTTTTTAATGGATAGTTTTCTTACAAATATTCATATATAATAAGTTATGTAACAAAAAAGAAAAAATTCCACTCTATTGGTTTGAAATACATCTAATGTTTACACATATGTAAAAATATAAATTTATAAATTAACATTCATGTCTATATTGAAAATAAATAAATTATTTTCTTGATGGAAATTTATTTATAATATATTGTAATTATGTAATTATCATAAATGCTTACATAAAGTCGACATTATTTTACATAAAATAATAGAAAAATAAAATATTTATTGAAAAAAATTAATTGTAATATAATTTTAAATAATTAATGAATTCTATTAATTTTTTATTAACATAACAAATTATAGAGTTTTTAAGGGAATGTATTATAATTTCTTTTCTTTCTTGTAGTTCTCAATGTGAAACGAAATGACTAGTTCGAAAAATTACATTAATGATATTTTAAAATAAATACTATTTTATTAATATTTTTAAAATAAATAAAAATAATATATTTATACTACTGAATTTAATATGCTTTAAAATATCTACAATGTTATATTTATGAGTCATTTTTCTATTTATGGTATCATTAATAACCCTTTTTTATTAATATAGTTGTTATCGAGGATTAGGATAAAATATGTTCACTAAGGGGTTAAACACATAGATAAGGCATCGACCACCACATAAACATGTTAAAATTTTATTTCATTATGTTATTTAAACAATACATCACATTATATTAAAATATCTAGACATATTATATCATTTTTGAATCTAGTGACCTTTTTAAATTTTAATCATTTACGATTTTCCAAAAGTTCACCTCATCTTACTTGGAAAAGGCCACCCTGTGATTCTTTTATTTAAAAAATATTGAATACTATATCTTATATAAAACCAATAAAACTATATTATAAAAAAATTATACAGATTCTGTTGACGATGGACTTACCAAAATACTATCTATGAGACCCTAAAGAGGAGAACAAAAGTATTTCATTCAAAGAAAATGTAATCGCCCAAACTGATCTATTTCATTGTTATCCTTATTTAACCTCATAAAAATATTTCATATATATACCAAAAAATATTAAATTCATTATCATTAATTTATAAAATTTTTAATATGATTATTAAACCATTATTATCGATATCACATTCCATCCAATGGGAAACCATGTAGTTGATTATGTGTACGACATACTACAACCTCACAAATTGATATTTATTTTTCAAATAACCACATATTATAGATGGATATAATGATGTATTTAATATATATATCATCTATAAACAAGTAAAATAGTGTTCAAGAATCTCTATAGTGTACCGTCTCATTGAATAGAGTAATTCTACTTTCAATCTATATCCATTATGGGTGACATTAAATATATATATATATATAATGAATATATTTATATTTGTAAAATTATTAACATTATAGAAATTATGGAACCATGATGAATGAATAAGGAAAAAAAATTTAATCTGAAACTCATTAAAATGATAAAATTAAGCCAAGAAATGAATATTTAAATAGCAAATTAATAATAAATGGATGTTGAAATGTAATAAGTGGAAGATTTATAACATTATAAGTTTTTAAATGATTCATGTATATAAAAATAATAAACATAAATTTTCTATATAGGTGGTTAGATTCCATTGAATGAAATTTTAAGTCGATGGTTGGAAGTTTCATGTAACCTTTTTAGGTGAGACACATTCCATATTCATCACTTCTTTATTTTCTATGCAGTATATAATTCCCATGAATTTATATTATTATTATCAACATGATAATTATGTGGATATAAATTTTCATATATTATTATCTCTTTCATAATATTTATTTTTGATATTTTTCAACATGGTAAGGGTTTAATGTTATAATCTAATTTTTTATGAATATTATTTTTTACAGAGTTCTTGAAATTGAAATCTTATGATCAACATGTCATGAAATCTATTAATTTTATTTATAAATTATTAATTCTTTATAATAAATGTTCTTCACTCAATTACCTCTGGTTATGTTCTCAACGGACGGATTGTATGTTTTTAAGGAAAACGTACATTATCTTTCACTTCTATTAAAAATATATTTTTCTCTTATATGTATGTTTGGTAAATATATTTTAAATTTTATTTAATATCAAAATATTATTTTTGGATTTAAATTTTCCCCTTTAATTTGTTTTTTTGTTTTTTAAAAAGAGTCTTAATATCATATTCTAAAGGAGGTACTTTTTATATTTTGATAAATATGTGGGAGGACTATTTTCAATTAACATATACTACATGAGTTTAATTTCCTTCCATTAGGATTGATCTTTTTATTGAATATTAAATTACCCATTTACAAGGATCATTTGAAATAAAATATTTCCATTAATATTTATAAATTTTTAATATTTTAAATATGTTATTTCAATGTGAAAAAGTTATTTTCCTTAGGAAATATTCTAGTAATTTTTATAGAATTAATTTCATATATGATGAAATTGTTGGATTTTAATTATATTTTTCCAGGTATATGATCCAATGAAAAAATTATTATTATTTATCTTGATTGTTTGTAATGATGATAATGTATTGGAAAAATTTTATTTTTCATTATTTATTGTATGATGATGTAATGAAATTTTTATGAAACCAGTTTTCTATACAAAATATACGATGTAATGACACGATGATTGTTTTTTAAACCTCTATCACACAAATGTGTAATTTTCATTTTTTTAGGTGGGAAAAAATTATATTTACCTTTAATGAATTGGATAATAATTATTTCATGTGAGATGGTTTTGGGATAAAAGTTAATGTTCTTGATCTTTTTCTGGAAACATGTTGATGTTCTTAATCCACATTGGAAAATAAGTCAATGTGTTTAATCCCATATATGAAATTGGTGTTAATAGATGATCAATTGTGACTTGATGGTAATAGTATATAACCATGAAAAATGGAATGGATTTTATACCTATGAAGAAGCCACACATTTCTGACATGAAATTATTGTTCATGATGAACTTATGAGAATTTATTAGTCTTATTATTATTAGCTTTTGAAATAATCATTAATTATGGAATAAATCATGTTTATGATCTTGTAGATATTAGCAATGAACATCCTATGTTATGGTCATGATCTCAGAAAAATATTCTAATTTTATTATTTCATTTTATCATCAATTGATATCTCTGATATTTACCCATATTGGTCATGTAAGCTCACCATTTCATGTGTTTCCTTTTTCTACTTTATGAAGAAAGGTATTAAATATAATATTTATAATAAGGGTACATGTTATGATTAATTTAGTGAAATATGTTGTTGTTAAATAGTTAATATTATGTTTATACTCCCAATATTATAATGGTACTAGACCTATAGATTATAGTTTGGTTTTTTATTTGATGTATTTAATATTCTGGTATTAGGATGTTATATTTGTGTATGAAAAGTTTGGGACACTATATTTGGTTTGATAACAATGTCTAGATAACAATAAAAAATATGGATGAGAAAACTATTGTGAAACCCCTTAGGATGCTAAAAAGTATAAGGGAACATCATTTGTTATAGAAAAGAAAAAAGTGTTGTTTTTTTGAAAAAATAATTGTATAGATACTATAAGAAGACATGGTTTTGGAACAAATTCATTTATGGTAATAACCATGAAAATAGGATATTGAGTATATATCAACTATGATTATTTCTAATAGTGATTATTTCATTACTATGATCCAGGTTCGACACTCTAGAAGTGTATTCTTGGGATAATTTATATAATATTTATAAACCATTATGAAGGATTTGATTTGATGATGATCAAGAATTCCCTTGTTTATATCTAATGATTCATTTATTTATAAGAATATGTCATGATTTAGAAATCTTGAAATTAAATTTTCTGGATTATTTGGTTTTCCTATTAGTTTATTACTTCTCATGGTTTTATATTTTTATTTAAATAATGGATAGAAGTAGGGGGTTCACATTAGTGGGGAATGTGAAAGAAAATGGAATGATTTGACTCAGAAAAAACTAAATGACATAATTACTAGAATTTTTAGCATTATTATTATTCTTAATAATATATTTCAAAATGTAATTAATAATGTAATATTCATTTATATTCTAAATAGGTATAATTGTAGGAAAATTTAATTTTATGGAAGTTCATGTTGAAATGAAGAAAAAGGAATTAAATAACCATTATATAAAGGGATATAATGTTAAATAGATCACCCATGAGAAATTTTCAAGTAAAGGGGAAGATGTTTTTCTATGTGGATATGATGGTCATAGATTAGTTATGTGATGAGTAATTCAATATCTTTGGGGGGTGAGAATTATCTTATTTATCATCGTTATCTTACTGATAAAATTTAAACCAAGGAACTACCAATGTATTTCCAATCATTAAAGTGATAATATTAAATTTTTTATGTAATGGTATTCAAGAATAATGTTCTAGAAGTGTTTTATCAATGATTATATGATTTTGAGAATCATGAAACATATAAGGATGGATTTGCCAAAATTTTTCATTAAGGATTAGAAATCATATGTTTAATGGTACTAATAAACTAGAAAAGTTATTTAATGTAAGGATACATTTAATGAAAAAAATGTTTGACTAAATTATAATCCATAATATATAACAGATTATTTGGTAATAAATGTTTTTAGATAAATATATTTTTCATATAGATAAATAAAATTGGAAAGTATTTTTTTTCCTTGGATATTCAATAGTTATTTGATGAAAATTTTATTTTGTTTGAAGTATTTTTAATTTTTGGATTTATCGAATATATTTTCTAGTCTATGATTTTTTTTACAGAAATAGTATAAATATAATTTTCTAGAATAATATTATATTCATTGAGTTTATATTGGGATAATTATTATTTTGAGAAAGGATTATCTTGTTTTAAGAGAATATACGATCATGGAATTAACATGTGAAAAATATATGGAATGTTATATTATTAAGGGATAAGCGTAAAATGTGATATTGATAATATATATATATATGTCAAAATATCTTTATATTCTTGTTTTTTGAATTTGGTTAGACATATTATTCATTAGTTCATGAGGTTAACTACCAATAGAATTATTTAATTTTAATTTTTGATGTTATTGTTGAGGTTCTGGATATTAACATATAATATTAATTCATATTTGATAAATTATAATAACGATTTTAGAATTTATGGTTATTAGAGAGAGGGGTAATGAATTATCATTCTTTTATAGATCTTATGATTTGTTAATTGTATTTTAGTTTATTAGGAATAAAAAATTCATCTTTAATATTAATTTTATGAAGTATGAGATGACTTGGAAATTTTTTGATGTATAACCAATGGATGAAAGTTTTCTTATGATATGGAAATAAAGTACTTATACATTTTCTTTTTCTATATATTGTTTGTAAAATAATACTATAATAAACGAAAAATAATTTGGCAATAACATTTTATAATGTTTAAGTTATTTATAGTTAATTTATAGTCTTTTCATCGATCATATATTTATAGTATTTTGGTTTCTAGCCTTCTATTGAACATGCAGTTTGTAATAATATATTTTTTCTCAAGCATTATATTTCTCCTTTATGCGCAAATGTTCAAATGAAACTAATATTATCCAATTTGGAAGGCTACATTTTTATTATTCTTTATGGATTTCATAATTCATTTTCTATCATTTTATGAGAATGGTTTATCGACCTTTTTGAAGATATGTATTTTCCACAAATGAATTTATAAATGTCAAACGTGTTATTATTGAGAATAAGTTAAAGTTATATGAATCAAATTTATTATATTTGGGAGAAAATAACAGCCATATATTTTAAAATAAATTATTCTATAAATTAATTTGATTTATATTTCATCTTTCATTACACACAATATAGAGTTAGGATGAGTAAAAATATACTATTTAAATATTATTATTTAAACAGAACAATTAAAACATAGCCATTATATTAAGTAGTTTGAATAAGATTAACCTAATTATGAATTTTTTACAATGTTCATACTTAATAAAAAATTTAATATTAATTTATAGGATATAAGTTCTCAATTTTATGTTATGTAATTTTATAAATCAAAAATACAGTTTCTTCAAAAAAAATTATTTCATTATGTGAATTGAGAGTATAAATAATTTTTTCCCACTTTTATAATTTTATTTTAAAAATTTGAACTTCATTTTTTAAATCATTTTTTCAAACTTAAATCATTGTTTAATTTTCATATTTTTATAAAAATAATGATTTTTAGTGAATAGTGATAAATATTGATTTTTATAAAACTATCATTTTTTCATTCCAAAAGCCCAATAATATTTTGAATTTGATCCAAAATTTATGTAGTTAAAATTTAATTAGAAAAGGTATACATAATTAAACATAAATCAACATTATATGTGATATTGATATAAAAATATTTTTAGATATTAAAAATATTTTTTTAGAAATTAATTTTCCATCACGCTTTGAGAGATACATATATAATGAGTTTCTAAATCATATAAATATTTATTAATGACCATTATCCTAGTATCAAAAGGTTGTTGGTTACATTATTACAATGGTACAAAATATTAATAATCTCATCTCAATGTAATGAGTAGTTAATAGACATGGTAAAATAGATACATAATTGAATCCCACATTACATCTGAGTACAAAAATTAAAACATAGTATTTTATTGGGGATGTTGTTTTTTCCTCTAGATTATTCCATCATATTAATCATAACGTATTTCATGGAACCGTGGGGAATGAAAAAATATTAAAAGGGTGATATCAACATCCTAGTAGGGAAAATTATACAATAAAAGATACCATGAATACATAAGTCATAACTAATATTGAATTTTTAATAATTGAAAAAAATCCATTAAATCAATAACATGAGAAAAAATAATAATATAGTTGTAATAAATGATAAGAAAATAATTACATATAATTTATCACATTATCTGGAAACATTTCCATGGATATATTAAAAAAATCAATTAATCACACAAACAAAGATAAATAATATCATAATTATGATGTTCATAATGTTCGACATCTAAAACATACCATTGAGGACTTGTTCAAATCATCTAAAAATATGAATGATTGATTAGACTATTAAATTTACATTAATGGGTAAGTAATCATCCAAAACATAATATAATTCTTCTTATGAGATCTAATAAGCAATCTTGAGGCTATAACAGGACCCTCCATTAACTTAATAATTCCACTACATTCCTTATAAGAATAATGTATCAATGAAAATCCATATTGGATGATCTGGAATACAGAATATCAAGACATTACCCAGTAAAACTTATTATAAACCATCCAAAATAATACCATGGATGGAATCATTAGAGTTTATCCTAAACATATGATTTAATAATGTATTTTTTGATAAATTGATGTACATTAATAATATCCCCAGAAAATGTTTTTAGTATAATATCCATTCTACTTTGAAATTAGTTATTTAAAGTATAACAAAATTCAAAAATATTTTGGGAAAAAATTAATTTAAAATTAATCTTGTAATATTTTTAAGTAATGTTCAAATAATTGATTGGTAATTTTGGTGGGTCACCTATTAAATTATATATAAGTAAGAAAAGAACATTCATTTAACATTAAAAAACTAAAAAATCACTTCATTATTAAAATGAAATGTTGATTCATTAGAAATAATTTTATAAAACATTATAAATTAGTAAATAAATGACATTAAAAATTCAAATTATAATAGTATGAACTTTTTTAATAACATTTTAGAAAACATGGATATGGAAGAAAAAAATTTTCGACCAAATAAACTATTAATTTCAAAATTCATTATAAATATGTTCTCTATATCATGAGTATCTATGATTAAGTAAACGAAAAAAATATAGAATGATATAAATGTATTGTATTTAATATAGATAAATCTAAT
The DNA here is from genome assembly GCA_963277665.1 of Viscum album. Taxonomy (NCBI): domain Eukaryota; kingdom Viridiplantae; phylum Streptophyta; class Magnoliopsida; order Santalales; family Viscaceae; genus Viscum; species Viscum album. The sequence goes on along the minus strand of OY728142.1, from coordinate 1,131,698,495 downwards.
TATTCCCATTGCGATTTGTATACATATATAATCAATAATAATAATGAGATTGTAAAATAAACCCTTTCCATAGTTGCGTCTTTGGAATCCATAGCCCAATGAAATAATAACGTCAAATGAAAAATTAAATATTATAAAAATAGTTATAATAATGATATAAAATTTTAAATGGGAATTACATAGAGAATACAAACCAAATATTTTTTATAAAAATATAATACACTTCAATGAGATTAGATTTAGATGATGTCCCTTACCTCATGCCCATATTCTATTATTCTTGCTTTAAAATATTGTATAATAAATATCTAATTATTATAAATGTATTATAGAACCATGATAATATGTATAATACCAAATAGGATTTTCATTAAACCTTATGTCACATGTTTATTAATAATTCATTATTTAAATAATTCCTCTATGTGATAACTTTTTCATCTTTAATGTACTTTTATGTTCAAAATAATTTGTAGTTTTACTTTGATCATGGTTTTGTTATCTCCTAAATATTATTCCTAATATAAATTATATATATATACACAAAAAATTCATATTAATTCCTCTATAAATGTATAACATATTACAATTAATTACATTGGTCATGGAGGAATTTGGGTGTTCAAATGCATAAACATTGTTTTAACTTTTCAACAGATTGTATAAAAAATGTCAAAAATCATTAAAATTTAAGGAATAATTTTTAATTAAAATATATGTTATATATTTAATAAATCTATCTTTATTACATTATATATAATGATGAAATGAATGATGAATCACATCACTTCGGGGAGGTGTTAGTCCATACATACGCATGAGTGAAATTATCATTTTGAAACATATCATAATGGAACATGGTAGTTAATATTAGTTTAAAAAAAATAATTTCATAATTTTCATATATAATATTGAGTTCTATTTATATAAAAATTATTTTAATTTAGCGAATAAAATTGAATAACACCGCTACGTGGAGGCGTTATGTCATATGTATGCACAAGTGATATTTTATCTTTTCATATGATGGAAAAGGGATGAAAATATTTCATTCAATAATCCTAATATAATATAACTATTTTTCTGATAATTTATTTATAATTTTAGTATGGTCACAACAAATTTAGAAGAACTTAAATTGTAATCGAATATAATTTACTTGTAAAAATAGTTACTTTCTCTTATAGAATTTTCGTTTTTATCACTTATTAATGACACATATGGATTTTATTTTGGGAAGATTAAAACCTAAAAAACAAGGATAAGGATATTTATAAGACAATCAAGAAGGTTTTCATTGATCTATATGGCTCACTTTAGTGTAAAAAAGTTAGTAAATGGGTGTCCTCTTATATGTAAGGGGAGTTGTATTCATTGAATTTCATAAATTTTAAAATTAATATAAATTATCTTTCAAGAAAAAATAAAAAAAAATTGATATGATTCAATGATAAATTTAATTCTAGTATATATAATTTCATAAAATAGTATTATATCATGTTTCTGTTATGTTATATTCATAATTCTTTATTTTAACCCTCCGTTATCCATTTTAACATTTACTGTTATAATAAAATTTTATATAGTTTAGTCATAAAAAATGGTACCACAATAGAAAAAATGACATACAAATGGGATATTATTTATGTTTTAAAAGAAATCCTATTCATTTCGATGAATGAATTTTTTTATGTATTTTAAATCATTAAATAAATTATTTTTTATTCTAAAATAATATTAAAGGCATTGTTGAATATTTTCATTTATTATGACATTAAATAAAATAATAGAATATGTAAATTAAATATATTAGATTCAAACTAAGATAAAATTTCACATAAATATTAAAAATTAATGGTACACAATAATTAGTTCAAATTATATCAATTTTAATGTTTTTTAATTTGTTTATTATAATTTATATATTAAATGAATTTATACTTTATAATATTTGTATAAGAATATTAGGTAATTATTTTATGAGTATAGAATAAAAATAATTTACCATCATGAAGATAATTTCATTATGAAAAATTTACTAGTTATATGCATTCCACACTAGATTATGTCATTATGTGGACAAATATGTAATATTTAATTCTAAGAGTGCGACATTTTGTAACATTTATTGATTTAAATATTATATTGGTCATTCTCGTTGAAAAATAAATATTGAAAATCCATTTAGATTATATTATGGTAAGGTAGGAATATATTCTATCCAAAAGAAAAATAAATATGAAATATTAGGCCTTATCAGTTTTTTTCATATATATTAATCAATTCCACCCTTTAACGAGGTGATTAATGTAATACCATTTACTATTACTATTAATCAAAAATAAAATGGACCTATTTACCACATTTAAACGTCGTCATTTTTAAATATGAAGTCAATTATAAAAAATATATTATCTAGAAGTGGAATAAATTTATTTGACATACAAATAGAATAAATAATGAAAAAAATTCCTCAAGAGAAATTTCATATTAAGTATAGTTTTTTATACCTTATTAAATAATAAAATATATTAAAATTAAATTTATTTGATTAATAATAATATAAAATAACTAATTTTAATTTAAAATTACGTAAAAAAAATTAATCTATGAAAATTATATTAAACAATACACCTTAATAAATATAATTTTATACCATTCATACAAAAAGTCAATATGTTCAAGAAATTCTTAAATATTTACCCTAATTAATTTTGATATTATTTTTTTGAAAATGTCAAAACTTTAATAAAAAATTATAATTGAGGAAAAAATTAATATAATATTTTCACTCAAAAATGAAAAAAAAATATTTTACGAAGGATACATATTTTTTGAGACATAAAATAAATTTAATGAAAAATAAATATTTTTTATAAATATTAATAAATAATTTAGTGTTATATAAGAAATATATTTTAATATTTCGGTACTCCAATTTATATCCACAAATTCAACGTCTTTTTTTCATTATAATTAAATAATAATAAGATCTTATTATTTATTTAACTTGAATTTTTGTGTCATAAAAATTATCACACATAATTAACTAAATTAAAATATTGAGGGTGCTAAATTATTACCACCATTAAAAAATTTCTTACTTTTAATTTGTAAATGAATTTTTAAAAAAATCATCTAAAAATACATTTGGTGAATTCTGACTCTGTAAAAAACATTAGGAAAACTTCTTCTTGAAAAAGTGGTAAAGGATAACATGAGGGATATATATAATAATACATAACGTAGTTTACACATAGTAAAAATTTAATTGGATATAAACATATAAACATGGAAGAGATAACTAGCACATAAGGACTAGTATCTTGTGATTGAGATAATGGTAAAGAGAATGATAACATCCATAAAACCATAAATCTGTAAAGGGGGAAAAGACCAACAATTCACTTGTAAATGATTTTCTTAAGATAAAAAAATTTCTTCAAGAATAGTTTCATAGAGTTTATTAATTCCCTTTCCATAAATCCTGAAACCATAAAGAAGAATACATACATTACAAGCCTAATTTCATACATTGGTCGTACATTGATCAACATCAACTTTATATATTTCTATAAGAAATGACTATCCAATATGAAATGTTTTACACATAATACATTCAAATAAACATAATATGGTTCAAATAATCCACAAAGGGATAATGAGATATCCCCCTAGTCTCAAAATATTTACTGGAAAAGTTAGTATAAGGTATGTCTATATTTTAAATATATAAAACATAATACAGTGAAATAATTTATTTTACATCAAAATTTCTATAACAACAGTAATGGTTCAAATTAGATTATTTTATAAATAAATAACTTGATATCCCAATTAACACAATTTCATCAACATTAAATAATTTTATAACTTCAATGGTCTCCCATTAATTTTACCTTACATCACATAAAATTTAATGAAATTCTTCTAAAACAATCTTCATCTTAAAAAAATATTAAAATAAAGGTTACTTATACATCAAATCAATTGATAATCACCAAAATATCATTAATCACCAAGAGAAATCAATATATATCCATATAATTAATTTTACATCACCAAAATATAATGAATAAAATTTAAATACTATCTTGAAATGTATTCATTATGTTGAACATACTTATTTATAAAAATGTCACATTGCTAATGAATGTTTTTTTGATATCAAGATTATCAATATTAGTTTATCTAATATACCAAATTTTCATTACATAAAATCATCAAATAACCCCTATTTTTATATAATTATCAATTGATTATTCATACTAAAACCCAATAAATGTTTTAATATTCTAAAAATACAATGAAATCAAACCTCAAATGAAATATTAATTCCTTTGATATGATATGAAAATTAGACTTATAAAACCATGAGGGTTTCTATAAGTCTTTTGTTAACAACATATCAAAACATATATTATTAAATAATTAACACAGTCCTTATTTCTCAAATAAAATCACATAATATTCCCCTAAATGAAATAAACATCATAAAAGATGACATAAATCAATTTTTTATCAAATAACTAACCAATTTAAAGATCATAAAATCAATTCTATTTAATTCATTTTTTCCAATCTTGAAATTTTCACTACAATACATTTATTATTTATTTTTACCATTCATTATATGTTTTTAAATCCCTAAAGGAGGAATATTATTGACTATTCATTACTAGTCAAATGATACTCACATCTAAAATACCACTTCATTAACATAATTCTCATATCCCAATTCAGAATGACTTTATTACTTACAATTTAACAATTATCATAGAATATGATCTTATTTGATAAAGTATTCAACCCTTTTATTAAGGAATTATATTGCATAATGAGTATATTCTGCACACATAAAACATTTTACATTAAATTATACCATTGGATTAACATTATATCCCACCATATAACTAATCATCACCGAAATTCATTGATTTCTATCATTCTTTTCCACACATAAAACATTTTATCATTTTATTGAGAGATTATATGAGGTGTCTATTTCCTCATTTTTGACATGAATAACATTTATATTTCTTTTCCCCATGCTATCAACTACTAGATATCTCATAAAACCATATCATTTGATTTATTAGATATTCTAAGATTTATTTAACGTGTATGTTTTTAATCATATAACGGTTCACATGATTAGGATTAATCATAATATATTTCAATCTAGTCATCATCCAATTTTGATAAGTTTAGTCACCAAAGGGTACAATATATCCACTGTTTTTAAGATTCTAACTTGTTACATCCATTAACTAAAACCAAATATATTACTATAATGGATAATAATAATAGTGGGAAACTTCATAATATCTAGCATAATACAATTTGAGTATTTTTTTCTCATACTTATATTTATCCTCAAGGTTATTCCCATTTTTCTGTTCCCTAATCAATGTTTTCATTAAAATAGTTTCCAAGGGTTCTACTAAACATTTTTAGATACCAATTATAATGTATATGACCCTAGTAGCAACGGGTATTCTATTAAATTTTTAAATTCAAACTACAATAAAAAAATCACATCCCAAATGACTGAATAATTTAGTAGGATTCGTAAACTGGATCCAAATATAAATCTCATATTATATTTGAAAACATAAAATAATGCATAGATTTTTTCTTTGGGATCATCCTTAGTCCCTCTAGCATACCCTTGCATATCGATCATAAAACATATATTGAATCATGTAAAAAGAAATTATAAGAAAGGATGACATTATATTCATAGTAAGGGTATGTGTAAAATGAAATCTATCACAAATATATAAGGCATAATTAATATTGGATGGAAAATAACTAAGAACAAAAGACATATATAGAATAATTTGATGATGATGAATAATATGTTACGAAAAGATAATTATGAAATACATCCATATAAATAATCACAATAACTTGAAACATATCCATCCATATGATGACAAATAAAAAATCATAAGAACATCAAAAATTCATCTCACAATGATTGATTTCATAATGCTGAAAATCTAAAACATACAATCGATGCCTTGTTCCAGAAAATCTATAAATAAAATAAATTCATTTTCTAAAGGAAAATATAAAAATATGCATTACCTATGAAAAATACTTATCTATTTTGACTCATTGGCCTACTAATTTATCTTAGGGATATATGGGGCCACACCCATCACATAATATGTCTGAAGGATTCAACATATGTGTAAACTATTAATAACTATCAATTTGGGAAGAACTATCATAAGAAATATCATTAAATTCCCTATTAAAAATTATCATAAACAATCAAACGAAATATAGAGGATGGTATCATTGGAGTATACCGTTATCATAATATTCAACAAAGGATCATGATATTGATGGATACACTTTAACCATATGACTATATTATTTATTGAGTAAAATTACCATTTTACTCTGAAATCATATATTTAAACTATAATATATGATAAATAGTAAGGAACAAAATTCCTTTTAAATGAAAAATATAATATTGTAAATTTATTTTCAATGAATTAATTGTTAATAATGATAAGAAATTATGTTCATTCTATATAAGTTAAAATAAAACATTCCTTTCACTTTTTTGTATAAGGTAAAAAAATTACACCATTAGGATAGTGAAAAGAAAGTTCCCTAGATTTAATTTTATAAAAATATATTCATAAGAATAAATGTAATGAAATAGTAAAAAATTATTGAACATAAATTTATGAAAAAGGATAATGTAAGATTATTTTCGATTGCGGTGATAAATAAAGTCAATATTCATATCATATTATCAATATATTGAGTACTTAATTTGATGTAAATGAACAGAAAAAATAAATATTCAATAAATATCTATTTATTAATTTACTGGACTTAACATAGATAAATGAAAATTTTCCCCTAGTAGAGATATTAACATAAAAATTCAATAATATTATTGAGATTGTGAAATAAACACTTACCACTTTGGAAAAATTCGAATCGTAAGCAACATGTTATAATAACACAAAATAAAAATAAAAATATCCTTAAAATATGGTTCATGATGATAAAAATTGTAAAATGGATAGTATATACACAATATAAATGAAATTCTATGCAAAATAAAAAAATATGCACTAATGAATGGTGATTGAGATGAAATCTCTTAACTCGATGCTGACATCCATTGTACATGTTAGAACCTCCTATATAAATATTATAAATTTTTTATAAAAATATTATAGAACCATTATAATATATATAATACCATATATGATTTACTTATTACATTTTATCATCTTTATTTTAACAATTCATTATTAAAATCATGGTTTCAGTTTTTAATTGCATACACTTCCATATATCCTTCTGTTCGAAAATTTTTATCCATTTACATTGATCACGGTTCCATAATATTTTGAATTTTATTATTAATAATAATATTATATATATATTTATCCATTAAAATTATATTTATAGTCATATATAAATATTATTAATAAAATTTTTATTAAACCGTTCATAGAGACAGTATATTGTGCGTACACCATATTACTTTTTTCACAATTCAACTAATAATATAACACAATGGAAAACAATAATTAACCCTAAAAATTCAATTTTATATCATATATATCATATATATTTGTTAAATCTGTACATATATTAATCTAGGTTTTGGAGAAATAAAAAACAAATGAAATCGCTTCGTGGAGGTGGTAGTCCAGACCTATGAAGGATTTATGTTGTAAATTTTCAATAGATTTGAAGGTAAAATGTAGTTATGATAACATCAGAAGAATAATTATTTTATAAAGTAATTATATATTCATTATTAATATATATATATATATATATCCATATAAAGTGGTGATGAAAAAAAATTACACTTCTATATAAAGATTATACGTTGTACAAATGCATGAGCAATGGTTACACAATTCTTAGGATTGAGAAGAGATGGAAAATGGTCATTAAATAATAAAAATAACATCTTGGTGTATTAATTATAGAATATTTATTATTTTAGTATGGGTATAACTTATTAATATTATGTAGAAGAAGAAATAAATTTGAATGACTTATAAAAACTCATAACTTCTCTTAGATAATCCCTCTTTAGATCTCTTTTTAAGGACACTAGGGTTGATATTTTGGGAATCCAAGAACCTAGATAAAAAATTTAAAGATGTATTGAATATAATGGTACAGTTATTGGTCTTTATAGATAGTGTAATTTGGTGTAAATAAGTGATAGAAGGGGTCTACTTTTATAAGTGAGTGGAGGGGTACCATTGGATTTTCAACAATTATTAAATTACTATAAATTATTTTTCATTTTAAAATTTTTCCAAATTAATTTAAATAACATATGTGATATTCATGAGTATAAAAAATCTCATACAATAAATTATAAATAAATTTTGATCATTTTTCACCATTTTCTATTAGTTTTAACACCCCATTGACCCTTTTCACAATTACTGCAAAATTCAAATTTTCTACCCTTTATGTGTTGTGAATGTTACTATGAAAGGAAAAATTCCCATAAAATGGGAAATGATTGATATTTTCGACCGTATTTTATTCATTTGGACGAATTTCATATTATTATGATGGTAAATCAATTAATAAAATATTATTAATGTCATTTTTGAAACTATTTCTTTAATAAGTTATTAAATACATTAAGAAAAGGGGGAATTAGAATTAAATCATTTAAAATATTGATAAAATAACATATAGATCAAAAAATTCTATGAATCATTAATTCATTTCAAATTTATTACTTGTAGCATTTTTAAAGTCAAATATTTTGTATTAATTAGAAAATTAATGTATTATCATCAAAAAATTATTTAATCAAATTATTAAACCAAGAAAAATAATAAATTACTAATCATAATTAAAATAATATAATTATTCAGAAAATTACCATTATGATCCACGTACCTCATCATTTTTCCTCACGTGAACATAAAATAGATATTTAAAACTAAGAGGATGACATTTTTATCTTTATTTGATTATAAAATTATAATTTTCATTTTCATGGACATATTTCAAATAAAAAATAAATTTAATTACTATTGTGATACAGGTATTTTTAACATCATCCAATAAAAATTAATATGAAATATTATGTCCTTGTATCAATTTTTAATACTAGAATAACACGATTTTTCATTTTCCAAGGTATTTCTTTTACAACGGATACCATTCATATTGACCAAAAAATAAAGGTCCATATTTAAAATATTTTAATATCATGATTAAAAATAAAGAACAAATTTATCATGATCAAATTAATATATGTGGTAGAAATTAATTTAAAATAAATTAATAAACCTTTTAAAAAATTGTTATTCAGATATATTTCATTTTATGTATAAAAATAATTTTATAACAAATTAAATAATAAATTTCATCATAATGAAAATATTAGATTAAATATAATTTACTATATGTAATTTTACATTTAAATTAGTTTAAACCAAAATTAATCATCTTAAATTTTTGAAAAAATATATAGTCTTCCAATAAGTCCTTATTCTTCAGTATTCTTTACAAAATTAAATATTTTAGTAAATGTTTAAAAATTTAACCATGTGTTATTTTTTATATTATTATTTCGAAAATTATTTTAATTTTATGAATCTAATTTTTCTAAAACTGAGAAAAAATATAATATTTACCCAAAAAAATAAGAATCATATTTGAAGGAAATAATTTTTTTGAAGCATAATATTATTTTACTTAAAAATGAATGTTAATTTATATGGAATTAAACAATACATTGGAATTTATTTGGATATATATTTATAATCTAGTTACGCATATTCAAAAACTCTAATTCAATAACTCTTTTTTATTTTTTTAATTAAATAAGAATTGATTCCAAAATTTTATTCGAAATAATTAGTATTATATTATAAATAATAAATTAATTTATACTGCTAATGAATACTAGAAATAATGTAAATGGGGAAAATGTGTTAACCACTGTTAAAAAAATGTGATTATGCCACCATTTTTTCATCTTAATTATAATTTTATTAATGGATTTATATTCATACCATCTTATGATAAATATGTATTAGTTTATGTGAAAATTTTATTTTAATGTGACCAATATAATAAGTTAAGTAAAGGGGAAGACCTAATGTCACAATATTGCTTTTAAATACCCCTTAATGTGTTCAAATAGGGACAAAATAAATTTGTAAATGAGTATTAATGGTTATTTTGGAAATTATAAAAATATAATAATGATGGTAATTTATTTTTAGTTTTTACTAATTATTTAATTACTTTCAATGTATATGAATCACCGACAATGTATTTCTTACATAAATTTAAAAATAAAATAAATGAAATTAGAAATATTAAATGTAATATAATTTGTATGAAAATTTTTTTATCATGAATTTGAAGATAAATAAAACAGTAAATAGTGATTTTAATGGAGTATATTTGAATTTATTTTCTTTCATTTAATTTTCTATTTCGAATTTAATGAATATTACCAAAAATGGAATTAATGATATTTTCTAATATCTAAAATATTATTAAATAATTTAAATGAAATTAGAATGTTATAATTTTTGAGTTTAATGGAATGAAGATTAAAATATCGTCTATCCACCATTTTTGAATCTTTTTTCTATTTATGGGAATATCATAACCCCATTAATATTGAAAATGTTGTTACTATGGTTATGGACAACATAAGTTTTCTAAGACGTGAAACCAAATAATATGGTATAAAAAACAATTAAACCTAATAAAAATTAATTTTTTGATTGTATTTCAAACATATCCATCAGTATATTTGAATATTTATAATATAGGATTCGTTTTCCCTAATAATGTAATTTTAATATTTTAATCTTTTAAGAATATCCATAAAACATATCTTCACTAAAATATAATATGACACCCATAATTTCTCTTACAAACTTCACATTGATCCTTCTAGATGGAAAGAACATTCCAAATACTATTCTCAAAATTTTTATCGACTTTATATAGTCTTTTATCTTCCAAAAATACCCACTCATTATTCTTTATGAGGATATCTAAATATATTCTTTCAAAGAAGAGGTAACCTCTTTAATAAATTACTTTATTTTAAATTATTATTTTACATCCTATAAATCTGTAATATTTACAATAAAATAATTAATTATTTATCCTGGACATACTAAAATTTTATTATTATTATGAAACAAAAATTATCTATATCATCTTCCATAAAATGGGAAATGAAACTGAAGATCACGAGTATGGAGGACTACCACCTCATGAACCTATGGAATTAATTTTCCATCACTTCATTTAACAAATGAATATAATATTTTATTTTATTTAAAAATATAGTATTTTTGAAATAATTACAATTATTATAATATAATAACAAATCTACCCGCATAGCATCCAATTAATTAGAAAATGATGTCATAACTAATGTGTACATGTGGACTATGGTCTCCACAAAGTGATGTGGTTATTTTTTGATATATTATTTTCATGGATGTTAATAATGATTGATTTAATGAATATATATGATATAATAATTATTTTCTAATGTTTAATTATAAATTAACGCTCAATTTTTATATCCTTTGTAAAGTTAATACAACATCAATGTATACATATCACATACTGTCTCCCGGAATGGTTTAATTCATTTTTTGATCTCTATCATTTATGGATGAATATAACAATATATTAAATGAATGTATAATATATATAGATAATTTTTATCATTTCTCATCTTATGGAACCAAGATATAAATACAGGTAATATATATATATATATATATATATAAGTACACATGTGAGAACTAATGAATTGAAACTCTCTTGAAAAACTAAAGTGTTAACCTCAAAATTTATTATTTAAATAAGGAAATATTAATAAATGGTTGTTGAAATATTATTAGGGTATCTTTTTTTAAATTATATATATCTTAATTATTCTTTCATAAAATTCTAAAAAATAAAATTTAATATATATGATTTTAGGGTGCATTAAAAGCTTGTGGATCTCAAAGTTAGTGATTTTAATCCCAATTTGACCTCCTTGAGGAACATGAAAATTCACTACATGTTTCTTTTATGTGATGTATAAAAATACTAGAAATTTATTGTATTGGCCTATTAATTCAAAATAATAGGGATTACATATACATATTTTTTTCTCCCAATATTAAATATTTAATTTTAGAGATTGCAAAACGGTCTAGGGTTTATGTTACGGTCCCATTTTTTATTAGAATTGTTTATGAGTTAGTTATAGATGATGAAATATTATGATATACATCTAATGAAACATTTTAATTTTATTATCATTTTTTAATTCATAAAAATAAATGCTTTCTTATAATATTACTCACCGTAGGTACTTGATATATATATATTTTTTTAAGAAACCATATATTATTTATTTCCTAGGTTGAAAATTCATTTTTTATATATCTATATTTTACAAAAAAAATTAATGAAATATTTTAATATTATAATCTTATTTTTATATCCCATTTTTACACATGACTAAATTTTACTAATTTTTTTTTAAAAGGAATATTTTTTCCATTTTATAAATAATGTATTTTTGATTTTTGAAAAGGTATGAAATGATATTTTCTATTAATTTATATTATATAAATGGAATTTACCCCCATCAAGACCAATCAAAAATTGGAATATTCATTTAAATGATTAAATGATTATTTTCAAATAAAATTTCTTCTATAATTTTGATTTTATTAAATAATTTATTTCAATTTGAAATGTGTATTTTCCCTAGGAAATATTTAAATGATTCATTTAAAGTAATTTTAATATTTTATAACACTAATTAATGTTAATTATGATTTAATAGGGATATTATACATTGATATAATCCTTATTATTTCTGTGAATGCTTTATAATGATGATATTCTTATAATCATTTTTTTCATGGGTTATGATATGATGAATTGATGAAATATTTTTGAAATGTATTTTCATTGCACGAGTCCGGATGTTATGATATGATGAATGTTTTCTGATATTATGGAACACATATGTATGGTTTTAATTATATTATAGGTGGGATGATAATTATATATCCTTCCAACTAATTGAGTAAATTTTTATATCTGAGGATATAATTATGAGAAACACGTTGATGTGATAGATCTATTATAAGAAACAAGTAGATATGCTTGATCCAAAATGGGGAACAAGTCATTGTTCTTGACCCCCTATGTAAAATAATAATTTATACTTTAACTTTTAGGTTTTTATGTTCTATGTTATTAACCTTGACATGTTAAATTATATCTATACTTAAGATGCCTCCAAAATTATATAACACGAGCTTATGGTCCTTGATTGATTAGAGAACATTTGTCACTAATATTATTAATGTATTTTTACATGATAATGAATTTTCCATGAATATTGTGTATAATATAATAAATATTTCTTATAAGCTTCTTTATTTATATTCATTATCTCAAACATTATGCTAATTATATAATTTCATATGATTATCGATTGATATATTCCATGATTACCATTACTTGGAATGTGAGCTTACTCATTCTTATACTTCAATTTCCATGATTTAAAGAAATTTAACATGTATAATATTTTTATTAATGGTTTTATTTATGAAAAATATTGGAATATGATTTAGTTCAATTATGAACGAGTTTTTTATATACCCATGTTAATAAAGGAACTAGAACTATATGATTTATTAGTGGATAATTATAGTATGTAATGAATACTCATTGATTATGATGTGATCTCTCTGTATGAAAATTAAGGGTATATATATGAATAAAATAGATGACTTTTAATAATGAATTATCATAGAGATTATGCAGGGTAATATGAAACATAAACATTCCTGAGTAAGGATGTGATTGTGAAATAAACACTTACATCCGGAATAATTTACATCATAAGTGATTTTAAAACAATTTAAAATAAATTTATATTTATTTTAATTATATATTATAATAATAAATTTACATATTATACCATATATAACGAACTTATTACATATATACACAATTTTATTAATAACTCTATATTAAAATTGTCCATTCAAAGTTAAAAATGTTTCCCTTTTCAGGTAAAATTCGTTTAGGTAGCATCAATTCCTGAAAATAGATCATAGTTTAATCAAATTTATTTTTTAATAATGATATAATTATCATATTTATTCATTATATACAAAATTACCATCATTCATTTAAGGAAGAAATGAAAAATGAATCGCATCACTTTGTGGAAGTGGTAATCCACACATACGCACGAGCGACATTAGCATTTTTTAATGGGATGAAGGATAAGAAGTTAAGTGATATGTTTTATTTTGGAAATAATAATTTTTTCATAAACATCATATATATTCATTATAAAAGTATTCAAATCTGTCCATGTTATGTGGTGATGAAAAACGAATTACAACACAATGTAGAGACGATATGTCATTCATATGTCCGAGGAATGTTTTCATTTTCCATGGGACAAAAAAATATTATTGTGGGTTGTTCCACTAGAATAATAAAATTATAGTATATTTAATTTATTTATGTCATTATATAATCTTGATTTTAAATATTTTATGGGTATTTAAGGGAATATAAATTAATGAAATTCAGTTAAAAGTATTAAAAATTCATCAAAACAACTATTGTTGGATTACACCTTAAGCCTTCTAGGTTGGTCCTTTGATGATACCATAACATCTGGGTCATTGGGGAGAAGGATGGGATGGTATTTGTGTTGGTATTTTTGGATATAATTTAATAAATATTGTTAAATAATAGAGTAGATTTTTTTATTTTTTATGTAAGGTAAATGACACACATATAAATATATAAAATATTTTAATATTATAATGTTTTACAATGTGAAAGTTTTTGATAATTGACATAGATTATAATTTGATAAGATTTTTGAGATATAACTATAAAATGTGGTTTAATTAATTTTTTTATCCTGTATCTTGATACAATTATTCAATTTACCCTAAATCAAGTTGATAAATAATTACCCTTATTAATATTCATTAAGGGAGAAAAATAAATTTCTCTGTTTTGATAATTTTAATTTTGATAATTGAAAATATGGGATTAAATTCATATTAGTCAATGAATATAAGTGGGTGAAATAACATTTAATATATGTTTTGAAAATGTAACAGAATCCCTTTTTTTAAAAAATTATTTTATTCATAAATACGCTTTTATATCTAAATAATTTAGTATTTCAATAATAGTTGAATTAATTCGGTTGTGTTACATAATATGAAAATAAATTTTCATTATAACCAAATATAAATTGAAAGGAAAGATTAAAATAAATTATTATAATAACAGAGATAAAATTATTTTATTTAAACAAATAAATTATTTAGATTTATGATATTTCTAATAATTATTTTGAAGATTAAAATTATATATTTATATTAATTATATAAATTATTTAATATATTTTTTGTAGAAATATTTCCCATATTCATTTTTGTAATTATTATATCATAATTGTTTTATAAATGTGACAGGTTTTTTAAATTGGTATTTTTCAATATTCCCCAAAATATCTATTAGTTTTAAAAAAAATTAAAACTTTTACATATATTAATATTCACATGAATAAAAAATGGAATTATTTTTACTTAATAGATTTTAATAAATTATGGAATTTATGCTTAAATGTATTTATGATATAAATCTTTGTGAAATATGCTATATTTTCATTTGAAGGAATAAAATACATTATATAACTAGACAATCATGTGTAACAGAAATACATTGTTCAAAAATTCAGTCCTAAACGTTTCAAAAATTTCATCTTATGAAAAAATTTGGGTGGTTCACCATTATAACTTTTTAGGTTCCAAATTTAACAATTTTATTGTATGATTTCTCCAATGTACCTTTACCAACATAGTCAAATGATTCTACAACACATGTTCTCTTATGTCTAGAGTAATTATAATATCATCATGGTAATACAAATAAGGTTATTATTCAATTAAATCATTCGTGTGCATATGTTGTAGATTTGGAATGTAGTTCATCAATGAGGATACATGAAAAACAGCATGAACATCAGAGACGCTCAATAGAATTAAGAAATATTAATATGCAACCCAAATTCATTCTAAAATTTATAAATTCCCAATATACATAGGATATTGTTTCCTATTTAGGAAATATAATAACACCTTTGAATGGTGATACATTTAAAGAAACATGATCCACCATACAGAATTATTAAAAATTCATTTGGCTATCCATATAGCCTTTTCCCAAATTTGTGCTTCCATAATTTGATTCTGAAAATTATTGAATTTCCCTATTGTATCCTAAACATGTTTTAGGCCTACAAGATTACATTTATAAACATTGTCTTATTAGTTTGATGCACGAAGCCTCTTTCTGTTATATTATTATATGGTTTAAATTTAATCATTTAATGGAAGCTATAATTGTATAAATTTTTTTAAAAAGGTAAATAATAATCTCATATTCCATTAAAGTCAATAAAAAATGATCTCAGTATATATTATTTTATTTTAATTTCCATTTCATACTACCCATTAGTTTTAGGATAATATGTATCCCTCAAGAAATACTTTATTTTAAGACATTCATAATACCCTTCCATAATTTCGATGTTAACCACATATCATGATCAAATTCAAATGAAATAGGTTTACTATGGAGTCTCCCAAATTCACTAATATATAGTCCTATAAGTTTATCACGAGGTAAATCATCCATTATAGTGGGTAAATGTGTTTACATGTTAAAGAGATCAATAATAACCGTTATATAACCATTCTTTCTAAGAGTATTTGGAAATAAATTGTCAATTCCCATTATAATGACATCACAATTCCACATTGAAATATTAAGTGGTTTTATGAATCCATTATGATGTTGTCTCTCATCCATTATCTATTTAAATATAATGAATCATGATATATATTATTCTATTTAATATTTCATATTATCCAAAAAAAATCTCTAATATCGACACATTTCCATGATTCCATAGTGTATATAAAACTCATGGTTTGGGATACATATAATAATTAATTCTCAAGCTCAGGTTTGGGTGGAACAAATAACCTTTATCTATATTATACACACCATATTCATAAAAAATATCTTCCATTTTCTCAATATTAATAAATTAAATTTTAATTTTAAAACACTTCTCATTGAGTAGGGTAATTTTTATCATATTTAATAAGGATGGATTAAAATCATTTGGAAAAGTTTTGATGATTCACCTTTATAAATAATTACTATATTCAACTATACAATTTCATTGATAAAATAACAATTATCAATCTATATCATAGTAATAACTCTAGGAAAAATTTGAATCAGTGAAACACCCACACTATTAGTCTTCTCACGGTTATAGTGTATTGGTAAATCATAATCCATCAATATCTCAAGCAATCAATTTGACCTCATTATTAAAAATTTCTATAATAAAACCCTTACTCAGATATAGTGATACATATATATCATACATTTTTAACACATTGTAAATGAATTTATATTATTGAGGAAAAAATTATAGTTAGAGACTCAATATCTTGAGTTGGATAGTTCTATCCATGGATATTTTACTGACTTGGTGTAATGGTGATGAAATTTTCATTATGTTTAATTATATATCCACATCATTTAGTTCATGTGTCACTATATATCTCAAATACATCCCCACCCAATAATAATATGGACATGGATTCAATGATCAAACTCAATTTAACATTTAAAATCATTTTTTAAATTTATTTTTCTAGAAGTACATATACCCTTTAACTTTAATATGGGTTGGTATGTTCAATAACCAGGAATTTGTTTGAAAAAATATTCAATAAGGACCTTCTAATCCAAGGAAACTAAATAATTTTATTTTCAATACAGACCATTCTTTGACTTCCAGTTTATACAAAGGATCAATAAATATTCCATCCATAAAGAAAATATAGAAAAAATGAACTTCTTCAATATAGAATTCACAATGTATAAATTCACCATATAACCTATTCACAATATGTGTCTCGTGATCGTTTATAAATGAATCGTATTCTCTTTATAACAATGGGATCATACCAAGAATTCATCAATAAATGGGAAAAAATTATCATGA
Source organism: Viscum album (assembly GCA_963277665.1). Taxonomy (NCBI): domain Eukaryota; kingdom Viridiplantae; phylum Streptophyta; class Magnoliopsida; order Santalales; family Viscaceae; genus Viscum; species Viscum album. The sequence continues at coordinate 1,131,680,341 of OY728142.1, read as the reverse complement.
TATTCATTAAACACTATGTTAAATAGATCCTTTTAAATAGATGGTACATTATTCAATAAAATGGGAATTAATATAAACTAGTAATGTACATTCCATATTAAAAATATTGTTATTTGAATATATTACTTCATTTTTCAGAATTGATGATACCAAGATTTTTGATAATTTTTTGAAAAATACCATGATTCGTAAATTTGACCATAAATGTCGAAAATACAGGAAAATCATACATTTTCTTCATATAAATGACATTAATTTCTCTATAATGAACAAACAATCTCATAATATAATCCTTAATTTTCACATGTGGATTAAGAGCTCCCCAAAGTGAAAAAATATGTTACAGAAATCCCTTATCACCTAACTCCTTATTTTTTTCCTCGATCCACACATTCTCAAATGTGGTTATTCTATATGGATCCAATTTATAGGTTTCATGTTAGTTATATGTTCAATATAAAACTCCACTTCATGATTTGGTTTGAGGTGGAGTAGTTATTTAGGGAATATATCAATATTTTCATTCAAAATAATAACATATTCTATCATAGGGATGCCCTTCCAAGTTTTATGTGGTATTTTCTCATCTTGTCCTAGAATTTCATTATATAGAGCTAATGGGGGCGAATATAGGCATGATTTAGATGTGAATTCTATGTTATAAAGATATGTAATTGCATATATTAATCAAAATATATGATCTACTATACATGGAATGAAATTTTTATATTATACATTGAAAAAAATATATGTCAAGGATTATATTAAAATATACCATAGGTATACTAATCAAAATATGAATGTAAATAATGTTTATTAATTAGAATATGTATTGAATGACATATATTTGTTGCAATAATATTTCCATAAGGGGTTTTTATTGATAACGTCCTTATTACTAAGGTAAAAAATATTATCTTTTCATTGAAAAGATGGATAATATAAAAGAGTTTTCATATCCCAAAATAAATAAAGAATTATAACATTGAATTTATAATTAAATTACCTTTTACAACTCACTACTAACTTTAACATTAGCTATAGTAATTACATTTACATGGAATTCTAACCATTTTCTCTTCAATGGTAATTTACCATAATTATTGGGATATTGGTTAGATCGGGTACCGCCATCATATATTTAATGAACTATTATTTAATGGCTTCCCCCTTACAATTTCATTCGTGAGAATGGTTACCTTTAAATCCACACATTTAGAAAAATAATATTCCCTTCAATCTTTTTCATGCATGTTTCCTTCCACAAATATCACATATGAGTTATTACCCCTTCATTTATTACCCTTGTATATATTTTTAGCTTCATGTGGGGATGAATGATCATCTTAATAAATTTTTATTCATCAAGGTTATATTACTTCTATAATTAATTCCAATTCTTGACAGCACATAATAAAATATTATCATTTTGTTATAATTTTTGGGAGACTATATATATTAAATGGATTGTTTTTATCCATCAATGAAATGATCAATATCAATCCATGGATTAATTATGTAGTCCACATATTAACATTATAACTTTATAAATCTGGTTTCATAATAAGAATCATTTTCCACATTCTTTTTCATATAATATGGAAATATCCTTCTATATCTACTCTTCTTCCATGATAAAAATATTTTCTAACAAATGTATGCTAAAATAATTATACTCCATACTATATATTTCATCCATATACTTATTTTTATTAATCAAATACCATAATTCATATACATCCCATCGTAGATAATAGAATTCCATATCAAACTTCTCTATTTCATTATTTCTCAAAGCAAGAAATATATTTTATAATGAACTTATCAATTACTAAGCTACAAATGGATTTGTGATTTCAATTTATGGAGATGGTTTTATTCTAAGATGAATTTTAACCATATTATATCATATTAATAACTAGATTGATGCTCTATACGGGAAATGTTATTGGTCATAACTTGTGTCGAATAGAACAATTGATTTATAATTTTTTCACCTATATAATTTTCTCACAGTACATATTCATTCTCTTTATTAGGGAGAGAAATCACCATATAGATTATGTTCATTAAAAAGCCTACATTCCATCCTCAAAGATCCATTTCTAGAAAATGAAATACAATATAATCTATCATTACTCTATGAATCAAAACGTAATATTCTAAAATTAATGAAAAAAATAACAAAAATTGGAAATTTATGCTTTGTTAATATCATAATAATATTCTTATTATCTTTTAAGTCATATTTCCATCATAAAAATACTTTATAATATTTAATAATGATTTATAATGAGTGGGTGAATAAAATAAATCATATCCCCAAGAGTTTCTATCTAGAGGTACAATCTTAGGAAAATTTGTCGTCAATCGAGTAAATTGTGAATATACACCTTTTAGGGTTATTATACATAGGTTTGATACTACTAAAACAACATAAAATTTATAGTATCTAGGGAATGATGTATTTTATTAATAACAATACACTATCAACATTAATAAAACATCATGGTATTATCGTATACTTAGACATAAAACTATAGTCTCTCGTATGATTAAGTTCTCTAATATATGTTTTTCAAAATCATGTCCCATATTTTTATACTAAAAATTATATAATACCAACTGTAACAACCCTAAATCTAGTTTCCTAGATCAGGTAGTTATAGTTTTAAATTTTTAATAGATATATGGGATCACATCATGAGGGATTATTTATTTTTTTGTATAAGAAAACTATATTCATTCGTTAATCTATCATTAAATGTGAAAATTAAAATACAACATTTAAAAAAAATTATCATCCTTAGAATATCATTTTATATCAATCATAATATACTAGAAATCATCATAGATAAAGGAAACAAAAAACCCCATTTAGATGGATGATGAGTACATTTAATTTTTTTTCAATATATAATAAAGAATAAATGTTAATATACAATGAATTCATATGTTATTAGTAATTAATCAATGGAAAGATAAAATATATAAAATATTTGTAAATATTAAAAAAGGATAGTGATGATTCATGGATAATATATAATGATTTGTGAAATTACACTGTATGTCATTCATGAGAAGTTATCCATGAATGAATTTTATGGTACATTGAACTCATTTTAAAGTCCAATGAAAAGTGCTAATGGAATTTAATAAAGTCTACACCATTTACAATATATTAAAAACTAAAGAGTATGTAACACCCTGAGATTTTTTGAGAAATATTTTATTCTTATTTTTTTTATTTTTTATGTCTTATGTTATACGCAACACTAAAGGAATCTTTCACAACACACAATACTGACTTGGCTTGCATTACACACAATCACGACCTTCCTCGATAGCATGTGTAGTACACAATACTGGGTTTCACTAAACAATGATATATTATTATGGACTATATATTATGAATAGTATTAACTACATTTTGAATTTTATAACATTATTACTCATCTTACACATTTTCTAGAACATGGTAAGAGAACAAAATAATTTTTTCAGGTAAAATAAGTATATTCCAAAAAATGCTGTTTTGCCGCCTTTTGATGGAGCACCCACATTAAATCTAGTTTTTGACATGTTTATAAGCTCAATTTGAAAAAATAATTTTTTCTTTGGAATCAGGATATAAAAATTTACTTTGGATAAATTTTTGATACTTTTCTGATAACTTTCACATTTTGATGAATAGTAAAAATATGATAATTTTTAATTAAAAACAAATATTTTCATTGAGATAATATATATGATAAAATTATAATATTGAATGGTTTTAAAGTATAAATAGAATATATTTAATATAATGTATGTCATTAGCATTAATTTCACATTGAATTCATAGGTAAAAACATTTCAATCTTTGGCAATGTTTTAATTTATAAAACTCGTTTTCTGAACAACGGTATTAATTTTAAATTAATTATTGCAACATATGTGTTTTTAATTTTGAAAAATTAATTCCATATTTGGAATCAATGGGTCCAAATTATGTTAATATACTATTTTTTATTTTTGGGCAATATGAATAGTAACTACGGTAAATTTTATTTACAATAGTTAAAGGTGAATCGTGTAATTAAGGGTAAATATAAGATTATTAAATTACCCTCACACCTGAAAAAATATTATTTGATGAATAAAAGTTGACACATATCACCTAAGGGTCAAAATATATTTATTTCATGGAATTTTGACCATAAAATAATATAATTATTATTAAAACCAAGGAAAGTGACAATATGTCACTCTCTTAAATCATATAAGTATAATAATTTTAATTTAGTTATAAGCTTCATGAAACATCAGATATAAATAGTCTCCAGAAATATAATAATATTATATAAATTATATGAATTTATTTATAATTTTTAGGGACTAAATTATTATCATTAATTATGACACAATAGTGATGTTGAAATTATTTTTTTAATTAAAATATCAAATATATGGTTTTAAAAATATTAAAATAAAAATTATATGAACTATTTAATGTCATCAAATAATTTTAAAGATACATATCACATTTTATGAATCTATTAATGATTTTAGTTCGAACATATATTCTGTATATATTTTATTTAAATTCAAATAAATGAATAGTGTCAAAATTGAGAATATTGTTATTTTATAAAAATAACATTTTATAAAATTGATTAAATATCACAAATAAACATTAAAAATTATAAATTAAAATTTATATGGTCTACAATGTCATAAAGTTTGATATTATGGAAAATTCACAACACATATGTAATTATTTATAATAATTTAAAATTTAGGATATTATTACCACAAATAAAATTAAATTGATAAATAAGGATAAATCAAGTTGATAATATTTAAAATAAATTGATAAATTGTCTAAATTTTATTGGTTGATGAGATTACAACCCTATATAATCTTATATTATGATATGAGTCATTTTGGAAGTTTTTAAGTGGGGTTGGGATTTAATATAAACTAATATTTCTTATATTCCCAAAGGTGCCTCTCTCCGCCCTTTAAAAGGGCACCTACTCCCTCTCCTCCTCCCACCAATTTGAGCCTTCAAGCTTGGCCAAACCCTCACCATTTTACTTAGCACTTCCCTAGAAACCTAATAGAGGTACTGGTCTTCTCAAAATACCAACTCCAGTCCCCTAAGATAAAGTTTAAAAGAGGCACTTCGAGAAAGTGGTAATACCTTCTTCCATTTTATTTAAGTAACATTCTTCTTCTACTCCATCATCATTAGTTGTTTCATTATGAAGTAATGACATCATTATCTATCATTTACTAATATGTTATTATAAATATGAAAAACCCCTATTTCACCTCTTATCCATCCTACGGTAAACAAAATAACCGCACGTGCGTATGTACGGAATACCGTCTCCACGTCGTGGTGTAATATGTTTTCCACCACCACCTTAAATGGATGGGTATAATGGTGAAAATAAATAACTATATATGATTATTGTAAAGTGGTGTTGATTCTAAAATAATATACATATACTTCAATACAATTCCACGATCATGGGAACGATATCATCGCTCGTTCGTACGTACGGCCTAACGTCTCCACGATGTGATGCGACTCATTCTATATGATCTTCATTGAATAATGATTATATAAATAAATTGAAGGAATTAATATGATATATATTACACTAATACCATTCTGTAAATGATATATATATATATCCTATAAATACTAATAAGAATTTATTCGACAAAACACACATAATAACATAAAGCAATAAACACCCGAATAATAAGTAGCAATGAAATATTACTACAAAGATGATAAAAATATTACCATATATGATATCATAACAATGAATATGATTATGTAATAAGTCAATTGAAATTATTTAAACCATATTACAGGAGGTTCGGATTCATATGAAGCATATCAGACCTAAGGTAAGGGAAAATCTCACAATCTCATTTTTATCAGAGATTGTTTATAATTCAGAATTTACTGGGGAATATTTATCATCCACATCCATGTTTCTTAAATATGTAATATTATTTCCATCCACCTACAATTTTTTATATCCAATTTTACCCATTGGTGAGTTTTTAGTAAAAGATATGAAAGGAATCTTTTGTTGTTTTTAGTACGAGGTACTTTTTGACTTTTCTGGCCAAAGTAAGAGACGAATGGTTTTTTACTTATATGACCTGAATGGAATTTTAGAACATTATTTCCATGAATATTCCTTTAAATGTTTTCAATTTTATTTTTAATCAACTTCTTTTAGTTTAAAAATTTTATGACATTTTAATAAAGGAAAAATGTTTTTGAAGTAGAAAGGAAATTTTCCTCAAGAATGGAGTTCAAGCATTTTATCAAAATTATATTCCATATAAGATAATATAGGGTTCTATTTCTATCCATATTTTTATATTGATTTGATTATGTTATTATGGATGTGTTTTTATGATGTCCTTTTATCTTATTATGTCATGATGTTTAAGAATCCCATTTTTATTACATGGGTTATGCTATGATGTATGATTTATGATCTTGTGGCAAACATAAGAATTGTATCATTATGAGATGGGTGGGACCTATATCTCCCATCAATTAATTGGGTAATGATTTATATCTCATGATATAGACATTGCTGGAATGACAGGTTAAACCGGTATAGTGAAATAGGACTGAAACGAGGAGTGAACTCGGTTCAAAAATGGACTTTTTCCGCTAAGATAGTATTAGAAATGAGTCTTGACTATTAAGAAATGATTTTCTATGATTATGTGTGTATGAAAAAAAGATTCATGTTTTATGTTGTGATTATTGGGATTACTTATCACTTCTATGATTTATCCCATGTTATGATCTCTTTTGCAGGATAAGATTTTCAAAATGTTATGTTCTTATGAATATGATCTGTTTGATATTTCTTTTGTTTACCCATACTGAGCATTTGAGCTCACCATTTTGTATGTTTTCTTTTCCCCAAGTCAAGTAGAATGATATTAAGTAGGATATTCCAAAAATGGAATCTATATATGATTAAACAAATGGGAGACAACGTAGAAGATTTATAAAACAGTTGTTTATGTTTCCCAGTTTCTAAAGACACTATACCTATACGGTCCTTTCATGGTTTTGGTAAATTTTGTAATAATTATGCTTCAATTTTGATGTAATAACCATGTTAGTAAATTATGGGTCATTATAGTTGGTATCATAGGAAAGATATAATCAACCTTTGGAAACTAGGACGTGAAAGCCTTAGTAAGAAACCTAAGGATACGTCCAAGCATAGAACACAATCTTAGTGTTTTATAAATGGTCATGAACAACCTATGATAAGACCATAAGTGTGAAATTTTATTCTTGATTATGTGGTTTTCCTATTATAATTAGTTTTTCTCACATTATTATTCTTGGTTTTAGTCAATGGATGGAACCCGAAAGAATCGTGTTAATGTGGAATGTGACGGGCAATGCAATGATTGTCCCCCAGAGCAACCAAACGTTATGGGAGCTGGAATGAAAAATCATGTAACCATTATCACTCAACTTTCTCAAGCTATGAATCATGAAGGAATTCCAAACGAGCAAAGGAAGGAGTAACATTCTGTTGAATCCTTCATGAGGCAGCATACACCTTCATTCAGCGGGTCTTCTGATCCATTAGTGGTTGAACAATGGATCAGTACCACTGAAAAGATATTTTCAGTTCTTCAATGTTCTAAACATGATAAATTCATCTTAGCAGTATATCGTTTGGAAGGTGATTCTGATCAATGGTGGGATCTTATTAATAATAAGAGGAAAAGGGATAAAATTGAGTCCATGGAATGGGACGAGTTCAAGAACTTATTTTTCAATAAGTATTTCCATCGTATTCTTCGAGAAAAGATAGAGAAGGAGTTTATTGAACTGAAGAAAAAGGATGATGAATATGTTGGTACCTACGAAGATAATTTAACAAGACTTGCAACGTATGCTTTTAGAATTATTATCCAACCTGAGAGTAAGATCGATCGATTATTTAGTGCCTTAAAACGAAGTATTCGAAGGGTGTTATCCATAAGGGACTTCAATAGCTACGAGGAAACTGTTCGATGTGCTCTCAAGGTTGAAATGGAGATTGGTGTAACCCATCAGTCACATGGGTTTTATTAGAAGAGGAAAATGGAATTCAAAAGAAAATATAAATACCACACTGAAAAGAATATGATTTTTCCCTTATGCTCAATTTGTGGAAAGAAACATAGGGGAAATTGTCTTAAGGGGAAAAGAAAATGTTATAAGTGTGGAGAAGAAGTTCATCTGGAAATTGAATGTCAAAATAATGGGAAGAAGATGTCTAATGATGAAAACAAAGGACGGGATACAAAGAATGCACCTACTACACTTCAATGTTCACGTGCAAGGAGATGGTTAATTATGCCAATAAATGGCCAAATCCAAGGGTTGATGATGATGATCGGTGTCAACAAACTCTTACAGCCAATGACAAAGGAAAGTCACATGTAATTACAATCGGTGATGTGGAGTACGACAACGAGGTGATGAGAGGTACACTTACCATCCACTCTAAAGTAGCAAATGTTTTATTTGATTCGGGATCCACCCACTCTTTTATTTATGAAGATTTTTATAAGGGTATCATTGTATTACCTCAAAAATTGGATGTTGAGTCGGCTGTGACAACTATTAATGGCACAACGGTTGCATCAATAGTTTACAATTCTTCTCTGATTGAAGTTTGTGGGAAAGTGCTTTCTGCAAATCTTGTGATCCTTTCTATAGTGGAATTTTATGTGATTCTTGGCATGGATTGGATTTCTTTATATGGAGATCATATCAATTGTCAAAAAAGGGAAGTCACATTTCGTATTCTAGATCAATCTATGATCTTCTATCGATGCAAGGATGAACATAACCTTCCAAGGGAACTTTCTTCCATCTTATGGGTCTTGATAACACTAAATGAAGGTTATTTATCTCAAATGGTTGGAGAGAAACTCACGATTAATAATATGCCCATTGTACGTGAGTTTGATGATATCTTTTTGGAGGAATTTCCCGGTCTTCCACCAAATCGTGAAGTTGAGTTTTCAATAGAACTCGTACCCGGTGCTTTGCCTATTTCAAATACACCTTATAGAATATCCCTAATTGAGTTGCAGGAATTGAAGAAGAAACTCCAAGAGAATCTTGATAAAGGATTCATACGCCCTAGTGCGTCACCTTGGGGAGCACATATTCTGTTTGTTAAGAAGAAAGATGGATCAATGAGACTATATATTGATTATCGAGAACTTAACAAGATCACTATCAAGAACAAATATCCTCTCCCATGCATTGATGACCTATTTGACCAACTACGCGGAGCTCAATACTTTTTCAAGATTGATCTTCATTCAAGGTATCATCAATTAAGGGTCAAAAGTGAGGATATACCAAAGACGGATTTCCATACAAGGTATGGACACTATGAATTTATAGTGATGTCATTTGGTATTACTAATGCCCCTAATATCTTCATGGATCTGATGAATAGAGTCTTTAGAGACTATCATGGATAGTTTATGGTAGTCATTATAGATGATATTCTTGTCAATTCAAAGATCAAGGAAGAACATGAAGATCACTTGAGAATTGTATTAAAGACCCTAAGAAAGGAGAATATTTATTCCAAATTTTCCAAGTGTGAATTTTGGCTTCCAAATGTTTCATTTTTTGGTCACATAATCTCAAAAGAGGGGATATCTATGGATCCATCAAAAATAGAGGTTATCGAAAGATGGTCGAGACCAACAACAGCAACTAAGATCTGAAGTTTTCTTGCTTTGGCTGGATATTACTGATGTTTTGTGAAAGATTTTTCAAGGTTATCTAACCCACTCACCAAGTTGACTCAGAAAGGAGTTATGTTTGTTTGGATGGAGGAATGTGAAGAGAATCTGATGGAGTTTAAAAGAAGGTTATCTAGTGCACCTATGCTCACACTACCTTGCAGTGGAGAATGGTTTGTGATCTACAGTGATGCATCCAAGATTGGACTGGGGTGTGTTCTCATTCAAAATGATATGGTGATAGCTTATGCCTCACGATAGTTGAAATCCATGAGAAAAATTACCCAACTCATAATTTGGAGTTAGCTACGATAATCCTTGCTTTAAAGATTTGGAGTCATTATCTTTATGGTGAAAGATGTGATATTTATAATGATCATAATAGTTTAAAGTATATTTTCACACAAAATGTGCTGAATATGCGTCAAATAAGATGGTTGGAGCTGATTAAGGATTACGACTTCTCAATTCATTATCACCCCGGGAAAGCAAACAAGGTGGCAGGCGCATTATGTCGAAAAGACCATGCTAGCTTATCCATGATGAGGATCACAAAAGATCTAATATTTATGGATTTAAAACGGATGGTTCCTGGAATTATAATTGAAGGTGAAAAATCTTATCTTTATCAAATTAATGTTCATCCATGTACACACGTGAATATTAAAGAGGCACAGAAATAAGAATTAGAGTTACAAAAGAAGGTGAGAAATGTTCCTGAATTCAACCTTGATTGTAATAGGATAATAAGCATCAGGAATCGGGTTTGTGTACCTCCCATACAAGAATTAAAGAAGGATTTGCTGGATAAGGCTCAAAGTTCTTCATTCTCTATTCATCCTGGAAGCACGGAGATGTATAGGGACCTGAAAGAGTACTTCTAGTGAGATGGCATGAAAAGAGGTGTTTCTGAATATGTCTCTCGATGCTTGGTTGGTTAGAAAGTTAATTATGAGAGACAAAAGTCTAAGGGAATGTTACATCCATTACCCATACCAGAATGGAAATGGGAAAACATCACTATGGACTTTGTCATCGGACATCCTAAAACATCCAAAGGCAATACTGTTCTCTGGGTTATAGTTGATCTTCTTAGGATGACGACACACTTCATTGCTATTAGAAATATTTTTCTCTTGATCTGATTTCCATGATTTATTTAAATGAAGTGGTAATATTTAATTGACTACCACTTTCCATTATATCTGATTGAGATCCGAGGTTTACCTCGAAATTTTGGAAAAGTCTTCAGCATACTCTAGATACAGAGCTGAGTTTTAGCACTACTTACCATCCTCAAATAGACAATCAGTCTGAGAGGACAATTCAAACATTAGAAGACATGTAGAGAGATTTCTCTGTGGATTTCAAAGGTGTTTGGGATCAACAACTATATTTGGTGGAATTTTCTTATAATAATAGCTTCCACTCCAGTATTCAGATGGATACTTATGAGGCCCTCTATGGAAGGATGTGCAGAACTCCAACTTGCTGGGATGAAGTTGGGGAAAGAAAGCTATTAGGACCAGATCTTGTTGATGAGATGGAAGAAAATGTTCGATCTATACAACAACACATAAAAGCAGCTCAGAGTCGACAAAAAATCTATGCCGATAACCAAAGAAACGACCTAGAGTTTGATGTGGGCGATAAAGTGTTCTTAAGAATATCACCCTGGAAGAGGGTAAAGAGATTTGGAAAGAAGGGAATGTTGAGCCCTAGATATATCGGTCTTTTTGAAATTCTGGATCATGTTTGGAAGGTAGCATACTGATTGGCTCTTCCACCGAATCTATCTCAAGTTCATGATGTGATCCATGTATCTCTCCTGAGGAAGTACATACCTGATCCTTCACATGTACTAAGTTCAGAAGTTGTATTACTGGAGCAAGATCTTTCTTATGAAGAATAGCCGATAGAGATTCTGGATCGTAGCGAAAAAGTTCTGTGAAATAAGACCAATCTCTTGGTTAACGTTTTATGGAGGAACCACCAATTAGAAGAAGCTACATGGGAACTTGAGGATATGATGAGGGAGAGGTATCCTCATTTGTTTCTAATGAAGTGACAAATTTCGAGGACGAAATTCATTTTAAGGGGGTAGAATGTAACACCCTGGGATTTTATGAGAAATATTTTTTTTATGTCTTCTATTAAATGCAACAGCAAAGGAATCTTTCACAACACACAATACTGACTTGGCTTGCATTACACGCAATCGTGACCTTCCTCGATAGCATGTGTGGTACGCAATACTGGGTTTCACTAAACAACGATATATTATTATAGACTTGCCCTTATGAATAGTATTAACTACATTTTTAATTTTATATCATTATTATTCATCTTACACATTTTCTAGAACATGGTAAGAGAACAGAATAAATTTTTCTGGTAAAATAATCATTTTTCAAAAAATACAGTTTCGTCACCTTTTGATGTCGCACCCACATTAAATCTAATTTTTTACATGTTTATAAGTTAAATTTGACAAAATAAAATTCTTATTTGGAATAATTATATAGAAATTTACTTTTGATAAATTTTTGATACTTTTCTGATAACTTACTTATTTTGATGAATAGTAAAAATACACTAATTTTTAATTAAAAACAACATTTAAAATTGAGATAATTTATATGGTTAAATTATAATATTTAATGGTTTTAAAGTATAAATAGAATATATTTAATATAATTTATGTCATTTTCATTAATTTCACATTGAATTCATAGGTAAAAACATTTCATTCTTTGGCAATGTTTTAACTTATAAAACCCGTTTTCTTAACAACGAGATTAATTTTAAATTAATTACTGAAACATATGTGTTATGTGTTTTGAAAAATGGAATCCATATTTGGAATCAGTGGGTCCAAATTCTGTTAATAGGCTACTTTTTATTTTTGGGCATTATGAATAGTAACTACGGTAAATTTTATTTACCATAGTTAAAGATAAATCGGGTAATTAAGGGGAAATATAATATTATAAAATTACCCTAACACCTCCCAAAATCATATTGGATGAATAAAAGTAGACCCATATATCTAAGGGTCGGACTATATTTATTTCAGGGACTTTTGACCATGAAATAACATAATTATTATTAAAACTAAGGAAAGTGACAATATGTCACTCTCTTAAGTCTTATAAGTATAATAATTTTAATTTAGTGATAAATTCATGAAACATCAGATATAAATATTCTCTAGAAATATAATAAAATTATCTACATCATATGAATTCATTTAAAATTTTTAGGGATTAAATAAGTGTCATTAATTATTACACAATAGTGATGTTGGAATTATTTTATTAATTAAAATATCAAATATATGGTTTTAAAAATATTTAAATAAATATTATATGAACTATTTAATGTTATACACACATTTTATAGACAGATATGACATTTTATGAATCTATTAAATCTTTTAGTTCAAACATATCTTCTGTATATATTTTATTTAAATTCAAATAAATGAATAGTGTCAAAATTGACACTATTGTTATTTCATAAAAATAACATATTATAAAATTCATTAAAAGTCCCAAAAAATATTTAAAAATTATAAATTAAACTTTTTATGGTAAAAATGTAATAAAGTGTCAAATTATAGAAAATTAACAACACATATGTAATTATTTATAATAATTTAAAATTTAGAATATTATTACCACAAATAAAATTAAATTGATAAATAAGGATAAATCAAGTTGATAATGTATAAAATAAATTCCTAACAAGTCTAAATTTTATATTTTTGGTAAAATTACAACCCTATATCATATAATCTTTAGATATGAGTCATTTTTGGATGTTTTTATGTGGGGTTGGGATTTAATATAAACAAATATTTCTTATATTTCCAAAGGTAACCATCTCCTCCCTTTTAAAAGGGCACCTCCTCCCTCTCCTCCTCACACCAATATGAGCCTTATATCTCGGCAAAACCCTGTCCATTTAACTTACCCACTTCCATAGAAACCTAATAGAGGTACTGGTCTTCTCAAACGACCAACTCTAGTGCCCTAATAAAAAGTTTAAAGGAGGAAATTTGAGAAAGAGGTAATACCTTCTACCATTTTCTTCAAGTTCCATTCTTCTTATACTCCATATTATTAAGTTGTTTCATTATAAAGTAATAAAATAAGTATCCCTCATATACTGATATATTATTATAAATATGAAAAAACCATGTTTCACATCTTATCTATCCTATGGTAAACAAAATCACCGCGCGTGCGTACGCACGGAATACCGTCTCCACGCTGTGGTGCAATATGTTTTCCACCACCACCTTACATGGATGGGTATAATGGTGAAAATAAATAACTATATATTATTATTTTAAAGTGGTATTGATTCATATATATTATATATACACTTCAACACAATTCCACGATCATGGGAATGATATCATCGCTCGTGCGCACGTACGGCCTACCATCTCCACGATGTGACGCAACTCGTTCTATATGATCTTCATTGAATAATGATTATATAATTGAATTTAATGAATTAATATGATAAATATTACACTAATACCATTATGTAAATTATATATAAATATCCTATAAAGAGTAATAAAAATTTAGTTGGCAAAACACGCATAAGAATATAAAGAAATAAACATTCGAATAACAAGTAGCGATGAAATATTACTACTAAGATGATAACAATATGACCATATGTGATATCATAAAAATAAATATGATTCTGTAAAAATCCAATTGACATTTTTTAAACTATATTATAGGATGTTCTAATTCATACGAATCATATCGGACCTAAGGTAAGGGAAAATCTCACAATCTCATTTCTATCTGAGATTTTTTATACTTTAGAATTTACTGGGGAATATTTATCATCCACATCCATGTTTTCTCAATATGTAATATTATTTCTATCCACCTACAATTTTATAAATCCTATTTTACCAATTGGTGAGTTTTTAGTAAAATATATGAAAGGAATATGTTTTCGTTTTTAGTATTAGGTACTTTTTGACTTTTCCGACCAAAGTACAAGATGAATGTTTTTTTAACTTATACAACCTGAATGGAATTTTAGAACATCATTTCCATGAAGCTTCCTTTACATGTTTTCAAGTTTATTTTTAATGAACTTCTTTTAGTTTAAAAATTCGATGACATTTTAATAAAGGAAAATTGTTTTTGAAGTAGAAAGGATATTTTCCTCAATAATGGAGTTCAAGCGTTTTTTCAAAATTATTTTCCATCTATGATTATATAGGGTTATATTTCTATCCCTATTTTTACATTTATTTGATTATGTTATGATGGAATTATTTTTATGATGTCCTTTTATCTTATGATGGAATAATGTTTATAATCCCATTTTTATTACATGGGTTATGCTATGATGTATGATTTATGACCTTGTGACACACATATGAATGGTATTATTATGAGATGGGTGGAACATATATCTCTCTCCAATGCATTGGGTAATGATTTATATCTCATGATATAGACATGGATGGAATTGCAGGTTAAAATGGTTCAGTAAAATAGGACTGAAACGAGGAGTGAACTCAGTTCAGAAATGGACATTGTCCACTGAGATAGTCTTGGCAATGAGTCTTGACTACTAAGAAATGATTTTCTATGATTATGTGTGTATGACACAAAGCTTAATGTTTTATGTTATGATTATTGGGATTACATTTCACTTCTATGATTTATCCCATGTTATGATATCTTTTGCAAGATATGATTTTCAAAATGTTTTGTTCTTATTAATATGATATGTTTGATATTTCTTTTGTTTACCTTTACTGAGCATTTGAGCTCACATATTTGTATGTTTTATTTTCCCCATGTCAGGAAGAAATATATTTAGTAGTATATACCAAAAAGGTAATCTATATATGATAAAATAAATAGGAGACAATGTAGATGATTTATGAACAAGTTGTTTATGTTTCCCAGTTTCAAAAGACGCTATACCTATACGGTCCATTCATGGTTTTGTTATATGTTGTACTAAGTATGATTCAATTTTGAAGTAATATCCATGTATGTAATTTATGGGTCATTATAGAGTACATGTATAATTTATTTACATTATACATGAAAAATAATTTATAATGGATAAAGATACTATTATATATATATAATTCTAATAATTGTATTAAGGGACTTAAATTAAAAATTTCAACAACTATATGAATTCTAAGGACCACATCAACCACAATTTTGGGTCCCTACAGGTCAAACTAATGGGAGGATTTTAGCATGGCCATCCTATGGTGGAAGTTGAGTTAGTAACATGGATGGAGTTCGCATGTGTGTATATGGAGGCACATGGGTGCATGGATGGGAATATAATGAATCTATTTTTTACATTATGGGGTTCATGGGGGGATAGTGAGAATGTGGACCCCAGTAAACATTTTTATAGTTTCAAGTGCCAAACATTATTTCAAATCAATAAAATGGGGAACCATGATCTATTATAAATATCATCTAATCCAAGATGAAGATCAGTGTAGGATAGTGTGTCGTGGTCACTATAAATCTTCTAATAAATTGCACATAAATAAATTTTTCCATATGATCTGTTTCGTCTAGATGATATGGTCATCATGATTGATCTCATACATCATCATGATTCCCTAAAGTTCATGTTCACAAGATTTATTTCTTCCCACAAGCTAAACCTAACATATGGAAATCTCTAGTGAACAATATGATGTTGTTAAAATGACCAGATAAACTAAAAAACAGGAAAAAATCACATCTTTCATGAATGTAATTTTTTATTTTTATATAAATTGATGAGGGGTTATGTAAATACAACGGTTTAGATGAAAATGACATGGCAGGAGGATACCTAAAAATATGAGATGTAGAGATGAGTTCAAGCTTCTAAAAAATTATAGGGTATGTGTTTATTTTTATTTTTACATGCTAATTAATCACATAAGAATTGAATTTTGTTCTAGGGTAAAATAAAAAATGTTTTGAGAATGTAAATACATGAATTTTATAGAATTAAAAATGTAATTTACATGCATTGATATCTGGGAGTGATTAAATTGAATGAATCTCATAGGATTGGTGGTGATCCTTACAAATAAATACCAATCATATAACCTAAGACATTCTACTTCTATTATAATTATTGAGGATCCCATTTGATAGTGAAAACTAGTGCACTATAGAAATATTATTGTTTGATGAGAGGGTTCTATGAAGAAATCAGCTTGAATTAAAAATAAGGGTGAATTTTTTTCAGATTATTAAAAAAAAGTAGATATCTATAATACACACTATGTAATAGGAAGGATGAAATTACATAGACTCTTGAAATTTCAATATCATACTCTAGAATGGTAATGAAACTGTGAGATTTTTTATAATCATAAAAAATTCACGATGATCAAATACCATGTACAATTACATAACAATGGAAGATGATACCATGTATACTCTTGAAACAAGAGTAATAGTGAAAATATTCTAAAAATTGAGTATATTATGAGAAAAAAAGAATTTGAATCACATAACAAAGATTCATAATGAAGTGAACGCATACTCTATAAATTAATAAATGAGGTATATAAGATAGAGTGGAGTACTAGGGAAATGAATTGGGTATTTTTTTATTTTTGATGTGCAAATATGAAGAATATACATTCAGTTAGAAAAGGTGTATACATTGGTTTGTATATATGGTGAAAAGATGTTCTACCAATTCAAATGATAATTCATGCATGAAACATTAATCATGAAAGTTATCATTAAACACATCATTATACCATAAAGAAAATAATAAACCTCTCATTTGAATTTTCGCATGAAATTTTTTGTGATATGTTAGCAGAATATATGTAAAACATAATAAATTTCATTATATGTAACCTAAAATGATGGAAATAACATATTTTTTGTGCAAGATGAGAATTCAAGAATAATAATTAGGGACTATGAAGAAGTTTTATTAAATAAAACAATATCAAATAAATTATGTGCATCACATTCAGACTTATGATTGTGGCTCAGAGCATCATTTATAGAAGAAACATGTTATCGAGCATTTAATATTAATTAAAGAAGTCAAATTGTACTATGTTTAATATTCATCATTTTATCATTCTGAGAATGTAGTGAGTTGGAGTGGAAGTTTCATCTTCAACTTATTAAAAAGTTAATTTCCTACATGAATATAATCAATATTTCATGTATAGTTTCATTCTAATATGTATATTTTAAGAATAAGGTTATATAATTGATTTAATGACATGTAGTTTAGTAGAGAAATTTTTTTCCAAAAGTGTGATGTGATATTATTGGAAAACTTGTGGTTCAAATATAATAAATGGAACTGAATACTTCTGGTGCTAGTATAAATATCTCTATATATTCTTTATTGGACATGGATAATTTTTTTACAATATTATACAATAATATCATTGGAATTTTAGTGACTAATAATTATAGAGATAAGAAAATCCCAGAAACAACCATAAGTTGATCATGAAAAGTGATAGGATTTCTCATTATCGGTGACCCTTATGAAATCATATATCTACTTCTATCTAACATATAATTTCCATTACATATTTATGGGCACATAAGAGATCCATTCCGCTTATCGTGGAAGAGGTTTTAGAGTGAGAGGGGATAAATGAATATAAATTTTAAACATGGTATAAAGGTTGGTAAACTGATTCACCTTATCTCCTTTTCGATGCATGATCCATATATGATCTGCAAGTTTTATTAGATAATATCTTCTCCATTGATTGGAATAATTTTTTGAAATTTTTTACATGATTTTTATACTTCAAGTTTAATCTAAAGTTCCTAAAGAGGAATAATTACACTCTTCTACTATTGAATATGAGATGTAGGTACTTGCCATGAAATTGGAAAAAATGATTATGAGAGAAAAATAATAGATTAAGTGAAATCACAATGAAATAATTAATAATAAATGCTATACTAATAGTTTTTTTTTCCGACAATTATCTTTTACAATAAAAAATCTTGAGATATGGAGAGTATTACTATGAAGAGTATATTAATACCGATGAATAATTCTAATTAAATTTTAAATAATATATATGGCATTTTTCGGGAAAAAGTATTTTATATACACATTATTTGGTAATGGATCTTATTGATTAAAAACATAAAATAAAGATTATTTTATTAAATAGGAAGATGTAATGGGTAAGAAATGACAATGGTTCAATTATCTAATCGATCTCATTGAAGCAGGGGAGGAATTAGTACAAATTTTCAACGAAAATATTTCATTAAGTGAAAAATAATTGAAATTTTATGTTGGTTATATCTTCATGAGAAATTTTTTTTAACAAATTAATCTATAAAAATGAATAATTTTTTAAAATTTATATGATTTTTAGAGATTAT
The DNA here is from genome assembly GCA_963277665.1 of Viscum album. Lineage (NCBI taxonomy): Eukaryota > Viridiplantae > Streptophyta > Magnoliopsida > Santalales > Viscaceae > Viscum > Viscum album. The sequence continues at coordinate 1,131,661,120 of OY728142.1, read as the reverse complement.
CATCTTAATTTAAAAACTAATATTTTCAAATAATGGGAAATGCTAGTTTAGGAAAAGTCCATGTTCTATGAAGAGTATAATTAAAATATACATTCTCTAGAAGAATCACATAATTATACTCTCGGTGTCATGGAATACCAATTGAATGTAAAATATAGAAGAACCAAATCCTTTCACATCTCCTTGAGTGATTTTAATATACATGAATAATAACATATTAATAAAATGAAATGTGAATAGAAAGGAAGGATTACAATAGTTGAAAATGAGTAGTTTTACAACATCATGAAATTTATTTAACTAGATGTGAAATTAATAAATTATAAGAAGACATATGTTGTAACTTATTAGACTACTCAAAAGAAGAATTCTAGCACCCAAACATATAATGAGAGTCAAGAACCAATGGAAAATGTTTCTATATATTTTTTTTGATGCTTATTTCTATATATAGTCTCATATTTTTGGTAATAAGTTATCAAAACCATGTATTGATAAACCATGTATAATCAAATGCAGGAAGCTAACCAAAAACACCTAAATTCTATTTCTATAAAAATTAACTCATTTTCTTCTGCGTGTTCAAGGAAATAATCTAGTAATATATGTGTAGAAAAAAATGATGAAAAATCAACTGCAGCACCATATTTTTAGAATCATAAGATCAAGAAAAATAACACCCAAAATGATATCCAAAATAAGGAAGGTATTATATAGAAACCACAAGGAATTATATCTACTCATACTTGAACTACATGAAAAATGTGATTTATTGGATATTTTTTGTGCTTTTCGATGTTTGGACATCAGTCTTTTTTGGTTTAGCACAACATAATAATGCATAGATATTTAGAAAGTTCTACATTTTGGGGGAGTGTTTGTAAATAAATGATAAACCCTACTAAACTAAAACATTATCCAAAGAAAAGAATGAATGTTTACAATAGAAATAGATTCAATTATCTTAAATAATTATATGAGTAATTTAATATATGTGTTCACATATGAAAAGATAAAAAATATTCATAAGTCAGGTAGAACTCACATAACAAGGTGAATATAAGAACATAACCTAGAAAGAATTATTCTAGAATAAAAAATAAAAAAGATGTGATAAGAGATAAATAGGCGAAGGAATATATTCTACACAAGAAAAGAACAACATAAACTAATCCTAATAATATTGAAAATTAGAATACCAATATTCGATATCAACTAAGAAAATAGTATTTTATTATAGAAATATAATACATACAATCACAACTTCAAACTAGAAATTAAAAATAAATGTAACAGATACAAGATGAAATCAAGAAGATAATCCATCATGGAGATACGAATTAATGATATGATTGATTGAGTATATACATAATGTTTTTTGATATGTTACTAAATAATGGCAACTCAATAATAATTAATAAACCACGATTATGTTCCAAATGAAAATATATGATGAATGAATTCCTGATCATTTTTCATAATCATGTTCAATATAATAGGGAAATAAAAAAGATAATGATGAGGGAAAATATATAGTAATGTATGAAACGAAAATATGTTCTTCCACAAGAAAAGACATCATATCTAATGAGAGGATGTCAAAATAGGCAAATCAAGTGATCTATTTTTTTAAAATGTGATTGATGTTTGTACATAAAGAATAAAATTGATTGTATCATATTCATACTCAAAGGATATTGTGGAAATTAGAAAAAAAGGAATCATGGGATATTATTTCATTACTAGTAATTGAGAAGATAAATAATCCATTCTAGATAAAGTTGTATGGATATAAATAACGAATTCAAAAAAAAATCATAGAATTAAAACTGAAAATTATAAACAGGAATAATGAGAAATAGACACATTAGTGAAACAATCAAAAGTGTCTCTAGGTTTAGAAAATATTCTCAGACCTAGAGATATTACTAAATTTTCATAAGTGTTCTAAATTATTCTCTTGCTTCATGTGATGTATATAAATGTTTATATTGTATTGAATATATGGTGAATCTCATTATCGAGATAATAACTAAGATATAAATTTGGAAGGAAAAGAAGTTGGAATGATTTTTCAAGATGTGATTAATACACGAATTATTTTACAATGCTGTTACATCAATATTATCATTATGAATAATATTATATGAAACAATCCACCTATTAAAATAAATGGGGTCCACCCCCTGTGTAGAATAAAATATAAAGGATATGCTCTTAAATATATTACTATGAATATTTAGAAGTTTTGGTTATCTATAAAAATTATTAAAATTTAGGTTACCTAATGGCACCTCTTTACCTTTTAATTTTTTATATAAAATTTGTTCATAATGGGAGGTTGTTTATTAAAGCGTATGAGCGAATAATATGGGATAAGATAATTTTTTTCACATGAAAATTCTAGTTAATTCATTGAGAGAATGGTAGGATATATATTTATTGAAGTGAATTTGGGATATTATTTCACAAGGATGAAAAATATATGAATTTTACTATATGTGGAATCAGTTGGAAAATATTGATGTAATTTTCAAATTACTCTACATTTATACACTAGTTTTTCCCAGGTAGACTTAGGGTTGTCTTATTAAAGGAGATTTTTTATGGAATCATGTGATTTCATTATCCTCATTACATGTTTACCAAATTAATCCATTTATTATAAAATCAATATGTGGGAGATGCTACATTAAAATTAATTAAAGAAATTTTATTTATAATAAAGTAAATGGGGAGATTGAAAATCCCATATGAATGTTGGATGCGTACAATTGTATTTGTTGTCTATATATATTATGGAATAAAATTCATTGTAATATTATGTTCTCTATGATTATTGGTTAATCATATAATGAGAATTATGGAAGAACCTAAATAACAATTATGGTATGATGAGGATGATTGCTGGTTAATTTCTATGGATTCATGAAATTCAATTTCATATCATGCTTGATAAATTCATGATATTTAATTGTGATGATATTTTGAAACGATTATATATGAGAAATTAATTTTAAATTGAAATAATAAATGTAAATTTTATTATAATTATAAATGATTAATATTTATTAAGATTTTGAATAAAATTATATATATATAATTCATTTTATTTTATTATGTGCCTTACAAAAATATTTTTCCCCACCAAAGGATAAACAAGAAGAACCTAAAGATAATTTATCGTATATTATGGGTCAACCAAATGTGATAGAGATAAAAATTTCCTTCCATGGTGGCAGGTGTGGCAGGTACCTTCATGTAGGAAGATGATTTGAACACATACGTTCATGGTTGAGTGAGTGGGCACATAAAGTCCAAAAGGTGAACACTGTAGGGAACATGGGGACTAGTGTAATAACCCACAATTCTAATACATTAATATTAAAAATTAATATATGAATATTCATTAAAAAATATGTTTACCTACTCTAGAGAAATTTAGGTCTAGTTTCTTTGGGAACACGAAAAAAAAACAACCGGTCCATTAGTGAGATATGTCAACTACCACAATTTTATTAATAATTATAACCTTTCTTATACATATCATACATAATACCATTCATCATAAAATTTGGAAATTAATCTTAATAAAGTGTGATCATGTATTCTTAGTAAGGTTAAAAAACAGAGATATCAATATATCATGATTTTAATGGTATGAGAATATGTGAATAAAATTTTCAAAAATACCATAGATATCATATATCATAAACAATATTCACATATTAATTACATTTAGTTTACAATACAAGAATAATTAGGGAAAAAAATAACATGAAATATGATCATATAACATTATAATAAAGTATATCATTTTTCATACACAAAATCAGAAAACATTTTTTTCCATAGTAGTCATGTATCATTGTGAAGGATATCGTTGAGGAATGAGGTCACAACCCAAACCATCATAGTAGTCAAGGTTCACTACCAAGACTATCATGGTGTAAAAAGTACCTTACTAAAATTTTTCCACTGACAATTCAATTATAACTTCTTTCACTATATATAATTCTTTACCAAATGCATTAGAAGTAGATATAAGGCCCACCTATCATATAATGTCAACCATACATACATGATCCACTAGATTAAAAATTATTTATCATATCTAAACCCATGATAATAAATGGGTTTAATAAAAATTTTATAATAGCATAACCTATGGATAGGAAATAGGATTCAAAATGATATAACATTTAATTGTATAATAATCCATTAAAATAATAGAGTTTCATAAGCATTTTACCATGGAATAACCTATGAAAGGGAAATAATGTTCATAATCACTTTATCCTATTATAACCCATGATATAGAAATAAGTTTCATAAAAAATTTATCATTTTATATACCATGGAATATAAATTGGATTAATTAAATTTTTATCATGATATAACACATGGAAGAGAAATAATTTTCATAAAAAATAATGGCATAAACATTTGAAGAGAAATATGTTTCGTAAAATTTTATACATCATAAAAACATACTATATTGATAAATAAGAATGATGGAATAATTGGATTATATCTCTAGTAAAGATTATGTAACGTTAAATGATGTCAAATTAGATGGAAAACAATGTTGAGATATAACATTGAACATTTATTGAGTAAAATATCCTTTACAATTTGACAAAAGAATTTGTAAATAATAAAATATTTTTGAAATAAAATTTGATGATAATAAAAATTTATACTTTTTATGGATGAATTATAAATCATTTAGACTATTTATTGAGAAAAATAAACATTTCATTAATATAATTTTTTAAAAATAAAAATTGAAAAATTATTTTGAAATTATATTATATGAATATAAACATTTGAAGTTATAATTTAATTTTTATAAATAATATGTTTTCAATGATGTTTGATATTTTTATTATTGATATATATATTTAAAAAAAAATCCTTTTACAGTTTCAATAAAAGGAAAGTAGGCATTTTTTGGAATATAATGTGAATAATCTTTTAATTGTTTTTTAAAAATGTAAAAAATGGGTAAAAATTCAATAAATAAATCATGTGGTTAATTTCAAACGCATTTTTTAGATTTTTTTTTTAAAACATGGTTTTTCATCATAATGTGTTTTCGACAAAAGATAAAAATAAATATGATTTTTCTTAAAAAATTTATTTAGAAATATTATGTACATAATGAAATGAAAATGAATGGAAATTATGTATTCTCATTACATTAGAAAAGGATAATAAAATAAATTAGTTTTATGAGACATGGATCATAATATTTATTCATCATAAGAATAAATATATACAATCCCAATAAATAATGACACTATATCATAAACCCCAATAAATATTGGTAACAATGAATAATATTCCCAATTAATTTATACCAGGAAATTGGACATAAATATAATAGGAATAAATAAATTCATGATATTATAGTTTAATGGGTCTATATATATTCCACTAAAAATAATATAGTTTCATAAAAAAACATATGTCTCAAAAAAGAAAATTGAGGGAAAAATAGATTTCAAATTCGGTTAATTTTAAACTATAAATACAATGAGGGCGATATCCCCAAATGGATTTTTAAATCACACTAATTTTTATGTTAATAATCATAAAATAATTTCATGGGATGTATATAAACCACATTAAATAAAAATGTGGTGGATCTGGAATGTGTCTCTCAAAAAGTAATAGTGAGAATGAAATCTCTTACCATAAGTGTCGACATCCACTTACATGTTTGAAAAACATGTATAATAAATATATTTTTTTATAAATATTTTAAAAAACAATACTTATATATAATAACATATATTATTTACTTATTTACTTTAATTACCCCTTTCTTAACAATTCCTCGTTAAAATTACAATTTTGGTAATAAGTGCTTTGTTTTTCACATGTGTTTTGGTTTCGTATTATATGTCTTCTAATATTGATCATGGTCCCATCATCTTAATGATTTTAATAATTATATAAATATAATATATTATAATTATATATTTATTTATTATGAAGCATAATTTGTATAGATCCTAAATTAAATAAACCATTTATGTCGACGTTAGGTCGTATGTATGTATGAAGAATGTTTCCATTTTTAAGATAAATGAAATAAATGAAATTAGAATAATATATTAGAATTAATGAATAAAATTTATGTCATATATATCAAATTTATTAATTAAATTTACCCAAATTAAATTCATTTTATTGTTTTAGTGAAAAAAATTACATTTATTCGTGAGGTTGTAGTCTGTCGTACACCCAAATGACATTATCATTTCCCCGAAAAAATGGAAAGTAAGAGGATATTTTGGTATTGAAATAATAAGGATTAATTATATTACAAAAACCATATATATAAAATCAATTTATACTTATTACCATAAATGTTAAACATAAGTGAAAAACACATCACATCAGTTCACATGGTGATTCTCTATTGTACATAAGAACGGTGATTTTGTATCCCATTTGAATGAAGTTGTTATGGATTTAGGTTATTACATAAAAATAATAAAATATAAGTAAATTTAATATACTGATGTAATAATTTTATCATTTTTAACAATAATTTATGTTATTGGATGATGAATTATAATAATACCCCTTGTTAGGGATGTTACCTCTTATACGAATAACTTCTTTTGGATTACACCTTAATTTATTTAATTTATGATATTTCTATAAACTAAGGATTTGAGGATTCTGTGATTGATTTACGATAGTGTTTCTGGAAGTTATTCGATGATCCAATGTGTTTTAGATGTATTAAAAGGAGATGATAGAGGGTACCTTTTATTGGTGAGGTGAGTGGAAGACTTGTAATTTCTAGAATGAAAAAGGTATAGCCCGATTTTTCACATTCTAAAAGGAACCAATATGGATGGTAATCGAGCCAAATAGGTGATAAGATCTTTATATGTCTATTAAATGGTTTTTAAATATTTGTTCTCACTTTTAACCCATATATGTTTAGTTTAACCCTCAATAAAATCATTATCACCTTAACTACATTAATTAATTTTTCCCCTTTTATTATTCATAACGGTAAAAAGTAAAATTCCAATATTAAAAATATATATTATGTTTATCATAAAAATGGTATCTATTTTTCAAAATTCTATTCATAGGAAACTGAAATTTTAATTTCAAATTTAAACCGAAAAATGTGATGATATCATTGAAAGATTAAAATGTTTTAATATATATATTTAATATGTAATGGATTCCTACGAAATAAATTTTATTACAAGATATTTAATTGAAATAATTTTATTTTCATAACATATAAAAAAATTGAAAAATTTTAAAATCTTTAAAAGAAATGCTAATTCTTAATAAAAACTCATATTTTTTATTATTCTTTAAAACTTTTATTTTCTCAAGTAGTTATTAATAATGTAAAAATAGATAATTATGAAATTATGATCAAAAAATTAACTTATTTTCAAATAAATTTAGTAAATGTATAAATATTATAATTTTAATAAAATGTGTCAAAATGTGATAAATGTTCTTCTTAGAACGTTTTTGTTTTTAACTGTAAAATTGGATTTATTATCATCTCATGTATAAATAAATAGTATTAATGGTAAATATTTGATTGAATAAAAAAGAATATACTATACTAAAATAATGAATGAGTTATTTTTTTAGTTTATGGAGATAAAATATGTTGGTGTTTATAGAAATAATTTTTCAACAATTTATTTAATTTATTAATAAATTAATTTTATTTACATTTCTAAATATTTGGTCACCAAGGAATACATTTTATATAAATATGTATACCATAAATATTCATCTTTGGTCAATCATATTTATAACCCCCATTCCAGTAGCTCTGAAATATCAATTATATTAAATAATATTATTTTATTAGTGCATCGTGTTTCATTAATACTCATTAATGTGTGTAATGGAAATTATTAATAAAAACTTTAGAAAATATTTCATAAAATCTATATGACTTACATGCTATCACCATTAGAGTAAATTTCCCTTTAAATTCATCAATTAATAGCAAAAAATTGAACATACATCTCCCTCATTATATCCTAGAGTAACCATATATAATCCTTAGAATGGTGGGTTTTTCATAAAACATTTACTTGGTGAATGATATAGTTTTGCAAAAAAAAAGTCCATGTATGATTCAGAATCTCAACAGATTATCCTTATACAATATATCATTCTTCATAGGTATGACCAATGTGTTAACTACATGGTAAGTATTGATTATATAATTATATAGGGAATACACATAGAAAACATCATGTAATTATGATAGGTTTAGTGGAAACCCAAATATATTGGATACCATTCTGATATGATCAATAATTACATTGGGACTGATATACCAAGATATTATGTTTCCATTGTACCATAAAAATCATCTTTTTGATACACATTGATCAATTTCAAGTTCAATTCTTACTCTATGAAATTAATATGATTTTTTTAGGGTTGAATCACTAATGAATCACAAGATACATTATTTAATGATTAGTCATTCATTTTATCTCCAAATATCATCCTAATGCAATGTTTAGTATATGGTTTTCTATATGCATAAATATTAAAATAGGTAGGTAATCAAATATCTCTAAAACCTTATGAAAATTATCTTAAACTATCTCAGGAATGGATAAACTTTTAACCCTTTAAAATGAAATTTTTTTAATAACATAAATAAATTTCACAAAATCAATATAACAGGAATCCCACAAATACCAATAAGTGTATATTTAGGGTGAAAATCAAAATAAGTGAATACCATTTTCATTAATTCTTTTGAAATGTGGTGATAAACGGTATGAACATAAAACATCAATTAAAACATAAATTTTTCCTAACTCCATAAATTTAACTACAAATTATTACATGTATTCTATAAATTTTTTTTTCTAAACTCCGTCATTGATAACATATGATACTTTTTACATGAATCATTAAATAGTTATGTAGTCACCAATAATATCAAATTTTATTTATCTATATCAACTCTATATTTATAAAATAAAAACACAATTTTTCAACTACATGGACATATTAAGGGTCATATTTCCTATATCAAAATATATAGAGGGGTGGATTTCCATCGGGAGGGACCATGCTTGCATGGGATCATCGAGTGGCCTTCTTTGGGGTGAAAGGTAGATGCTTATGCTTGGAAGAGGTTTTTTTTCTGATTTTATGTTTTTTGTTGTTTGGTAAGTGTTGTAACGTTCAGTTTCTCACTTTTACCTTAAAAGTGCCTTTTAGTAAAAAAATAATTTTTAGTCAAAATATATCTTTTTAATTAAATAACTTTGCTAGGCCACCACAACCATTGTAATGACATGAACTGTTATAAATATAATTCACCTTTTTGTTTTAATTAAAATTATTATTAAGTAATATAGTTATAGGAAACATATGAACTTATTTATTATCTATTTTGATTTAAAAAAAAATGGTTAGTATCATTACACATTACAACATTGTCATTGAAAAATGATTTCATGATTTGTAAAAAAATAGGGTTTTAACAAATCCAATTGAAACAAACAAAGGAAGTGATGGCCTTATATAGTAGGATCATTACCTATGAAGCCCATTTAACAGAGCATACAAGAGTGGTATTATTTCATGTTATTTTACTTTGGCTAATTATAATATTACACCCAAAAATGTAAGTATGAGTGAAACCATTTTCGGGAGAAGTTCCAAATCAACGAGATCACAACCCAAACCATGTTCGACAAACTACCCAATCAATGCCCCCCATCACACACCTTAATCTTATATGGATTACTGGTGTACTAAAGTAATATGTATCAAGACCCTATAAATATTAATATATTCATAATTTTCAATTAAATAATGAATATATTCGCATCATATTATTATTTTTTAATAAATATAATTTTTTGGTACAATAATGCCCAAATTATATTTCTGGTTTATATTCAACTTCAATTATTGAGATCATGAATTAATAGATTTTTTAAATAAATAATATTTTAATATTATTAATTAATTTTTATCAAATATAAATGATCATATAATTTCTATTAAGGAAAATGGATTTTTTTATAAGGGTTTAAAAATTGTTATTGTCAAAAACCAACATTACTGAACAAATGTATATTTCATTTTGTGGGTGGAAATTAAAATATTTTAAAAATTTATTTCGAAAATATTAATAATTTTTTTGAATAAGATCATCAAAATTATCCAATGGTGAATTTTACAAAATTTAATGAGATGGTAAAATGTTTGGGATACAATTAAATATGACAGAAATATACTTTTTGTTTTATGACATCATAATGACCCCAAATTTTTTGTAATCATTACCATAAATGAGATCCCATACCGAATAAATGTTTTAAATTTAAAATAATTTTATTTTATTTTATTTTATTTATTTTTTAATGAAATTATTAATCCTCCAAAACCTATAATATATTTTATGGATTCAAAATTAAGTCATCCAATGTGTGTCTCACCTCCACATAAGAAAGAGAATTATTTTAAGAATCCAGTATCTTTTACTTTTAAAATAATAAAACTCACTCTAATGTGGATGAATCCAAAGAAAAAACCCATGGTATTGTTCTTGTTTTTGTATATTTTATAATTTAGAGTTCAAAAATGAAATAATAAAGAAATCCACGTCATTTCCTATATAAATCTACCAAGTATACCAATTATCTTCAACAAAATAGTTTTTATCATGTTCATAAACTTCCATAGAATCTCTAGAGTCCTCCTAGGGTGACCCCTATTTTCTTAAAGCCCCTCCTAATCTTTTGGAGTCACACACTCTAGTAAGTGATCTTCACCTTCCACTCCTTTCAATTCAAGTACCACCATCAGAACTTATCTTCTTAATCACATTTAATTTTTTATTTAATTTATTTATATAGATCACCTACTATATAATCAATGTTATTTTAATGGGATATCATTTATTCTCTCTCATATTTATCTTTACGTTAGCATTTATTATTATGAAATTTTTGAGGGTGTTTTATATTCATATTAACATTCATGCACATATTTTATGTTATGTCAATTAAACTACATTTTCATATATAGGGCTATGTAATTCTATATTGCCTATAATAACCATTTAATTTATAAATTATGACATTACATGTTTTCACTCTCATTATTCATCCGATGACCCTTTATGTACACCTTTTACCAAGCCAAAATATAGTTAGAATTATTTTCAAGATTCTTCATTAACCTATGCCTTTGATTTACAACTTATAAAGGTGTATATTTTTTAAATATAAATATTTCTACCCATTTCATTTCATTATGATGAGATACCACATTCTCACTCAGCAACCCATTTTTATGAATCTTTAGGTGACACCATTATGTTTCAAAAATTACACCGCAATATTCCATGTCAGAACAAATTTGTTTTCAATACCATACCCATTTCCTATCAATAATTACAAAATTCATGAACATATTATATTATATTAGGGACTTACATATATCTATTCCACACTCCGCAATCATTTAATAAATTATGATGTTGAATAAATCCATTTTCTATGATTATTGTGACACACTTAAGCTTGATAGTGAAATGAAAGTGATGGGTGCACCCAAAATTTGATTTTTATCTAATGAATATGAGAATGTATAGTATTATGGTATATCATGATGGGTTCAGGAGTGATCTTTATTCCTTTTATAGGACGTTTTATTCCGTGATTACTAAGCATTTTTTCCTTAAACAATGTTTATGATGTATTGTTTTAAGATGTTTCTATATTTCCCTTTTTTCCATTATGATTATCATGTCATATCATGATTTATTGTTTGTATTCCTTTTATAAAACATTAATTTTACTATTTTATATCATGTATTATTTTCTTCATGTTATTCCTTGTTTATTTCCTTACTATAATTTATATCTCACCCCTTTCTTATGTTTATCCCTATGTTATCCTGTGATGTTTTAAAATCCATGTAACATGAGAAGCAATTGAATTATGTTTTTAATAAGGTTATTGTATCTCGTGATCAAGATGTCATGATATGTTCCTATTTACTAATTAAACTACACTTATTTATCATTCATGTTTTTTTGATTTCACTGAATGTAACTTTTTTTATTTTTCTTTAGGGTTTTATTACCTATACTTTTATGTTATAAATCATGAATTAATGTGTAATAATGTGAAATATTGATATATTTGGAATCAGAGAAAATGTTTAGTTTCTTTTTGGATTATGATAATAAAATATTAGTGAAATCATTAGGGATAAGAATAAATAATACAAAACATTTTAATTTTTTTAAGTATATAATAATTGGTTTATCAAGAAAATACATACATTTATGGATACTATAGGTAGATGTGTATTTGTAACATATGTACCTTGGGGTAACATCAATGAGACGGTTTTCATGTCTTACATGGGTAACCTGGTACATTAAAATTGCGCATACTACACAACTAGTTTTACACATACATGGGTTATTCCATGGTATATTTAGAATCACATTTTGAAATAGTGTTAAAGTACCAAAAAATAACATAATTATATATGTTAGAAAATATAACATGGATAATATAGATTGTAGCCTAGAAATTCATAAGTTAAGATAATAAATTTATTTTAATATTTATTACATTAATGTTATTGCATCCCACATTATGTGTTAAATATATTAAAATAGTAATCACTCGTTTTTCACTTATTCTAGATAATGGATCGAAATATGAGTATTTAGGTAAATAATAAATGTTATGGGAAATTTGATTACATACCTAATGAAATGGAATCCCCAAAGTGAGCAGTAATCACAAACATTGTGATGAAACTCTCTTAGATGAATCCGGTTATGAATAGATACATGGATCAAGAGAAACACACAAACCCCCCTAAGATAGGACAATCCAAAATCGATAGGTTTATTGAAAAATGGACTCTAATATTTAATAGATCATTTGATCACTTAATCATGAAAAAATAGATCAACGCCACTGAGAAGATCTTATCCATCCTTCAAGGTTTCAAATAATACAATCATCTAATCGTTTTTTATTGAATGGTGGCGGAAGTAGATCTGTGGTGAACATTGATTATGAATATAATTCATGAGGAAGAGATTTAAGAGATTGAGTGAAATGAATCCAGGAAAATGTATTTCGATAAATATTTTTCTTGTACTCTCTGAATTATAATGGAATTTTATTTCCACTGCCTCAAGACAATAGATGAAGAAAATATTGACGCATATAATGAAAAATTCAAAATACATTCATGATAAGACATTGAAATTGTCCTTACCCACAAAGAAATGTTTTACCACTTCATTAGTAGAACAAAACCTAGTATACAAAAATCCATAAAGATCCATCACATTGATAGTTATGAGGAAATTATTTGATGTGAACTAAAATTTAAAATAAAGTTTTACCAATCCCAAGGGTATCATGGGGAAAAGGCGTAATGTTATGTTCAAATTTGGAATTCCAATAGAGAATCCGAATGGTGATATGAATGATTAACATCACACTTGTTAGGGGTGTGGGAAGAATAACCCCAAAAGGACATAACGGGAATTAATAAATTTTTTATGTGTGTGAAAAAATGACACCTATATACCAATTAATTATAGTAGAAACCCACTAATAAAATAAATGAATTTTGTTCTACAATAAACCGTCTCCACATTGATAATTACTTCAATATAAAATATCTAGGTCACTTGGTAAATAAATTCATTTTTACAAGGGTTTTTTGAGACAACATACTACCTCCATGGAAATAAGGGGGGTCTTTTTACCTCACAACCATTGAGGTGGATCCCGAATATAATCTAGGTATAAGTATTATATTTTTTATTTCACTAATAGTGAACATAATTTTTTATTATTTTAAAACACATTGTTTTATAACACAAAATATTAGTAGAACTGTACAAACCCAACCATTAATCAAGAAAGTAGAGTTTTCCATGAAAATGAAAAATGGGTCAATTATTGAATTCCAATTATAAAACTCATCCCCTATCAATGTTTGTGGGGTAAAATTATCAGTAAAAATTTCACACTCTTTTTGGTGAACATTGATGAACCTTCAGCCATGGATTGGTTTTCCCTATATAGAGACAATATATGTTTCTAAGATTAAGAAATAACTCTCTTTATCTCGAATCATCTTTTTATTATATACAATTCCTTGGAAAAAGATGAATATTAATTATCACAGAGACCTCAAGAATGGTTATTATTTCACAAAAGTAAATATAATCTTTCTTAAATATTTTATTATAATGAAAGAATCCACCTACAAGACACGACTCTTGTGAAGGAATATGCTGATGTGTTTCCTACGAAATTTCATTGTCTTTATCCTAATATAGAGGATTAATTTCCAATACATATTATACCTAGGCCATTACCATTATACAATAATCTATATATAATGGAAGTTGTGAAACATATGGAGTTTATGGATAAACTATATGAGAATATGTATAATGTGCTCAAGTGCCCAATTGCGTCACCATGGGGTGATCTAGTCCTCTTTATCAACAAGAAGGAAGGTTGAATGTGTCGTTGTATTGATTATAAAGATATAAAATAGATCATTATAAAGAAAAAGTATTCCTTTCCATGGATTGAATAAATGTTCAAACAAATATGTGGAGCACAATAATTCTCCAATGAGGATCTATGGTTTGGATATTACCATTTTAGGTTGATGGAGGAGGTTATCCACAATACTACTTTTTATATAATGCAAGATCACTATTATTTCATAGTGATTCCTTTTGGTCACACTAAAAATATATAAATATTCATGGAATTCATGTATAAATTCATTAGAGATTAACTCAACATCAGTTTAGTAGTATTTATAGATGACATCCAATATACTACAAAACTATGCATTTGCATCAAAAGCATCTTAGAACTTTTATTTAGATAGTGAAAAAGGTTACACTTTATTCAATGTATAGGAAAATTGAGTTATAGTTAACATAAGTCACTTTATTAGGGAATATCATCATAAGAAAAGGGATATTTTTGGATCCTTTAATGACTGAATAAATTGAAGTATGGTTATGGACAACATATGTGACATATATCTATAGTTTATGTGGATTAGATTTTTATTATCCTTTATTTTTTATTAAATTATTTTGATTGTCAAACCCTATAGACAAGTAACTCAAAAGGTAGTCAAGTTTTCTCGTAATGATGAAAGTTAAGGGATCATCAAGGATATAATAATGATTGATATCACTACACATATGATCTCACTACCCATGTAAAGACCCGTAAATTTTAAAGGAAATTTTTTTATTAAATTGTTTTGGGATTTTATGAGTACTCAGTTTCTGATGGCACCGGATTACGAGGCCCGGTGTTCTTGGAATCAATTTCTGAAGTTTAGCTCGGGTACGTTCAGTGAAAGAATGAGCGGGTTTTCCTATCTTTTGAATCGATGCTCGGAATCGAAATCCGAGTGCATCGATGAAATCGCAGTGCCAGTAAATTCTTAGAAACACCTTTTCTAGAGTTGTTTTTTCTCGGGTGAGGTTATTAAATAAATGGGTTAACTGAAGAGTGATATAAAAATTTGTGCTACAATTTTTATTTCTATTCTAAGTAGTTATAACCTATGCATGGAAGTTGAGGTGAGACCCACTACATCCTAACTCCTTTTGGTAGGATAATATTGAGGTGGGTCCCACACAATCCCCACCCCTTCAAATCACTTAAAACCTCCCTCGTGCATTTAATTGTGTAACACACCCGCACCCCCTTTTTAAAATGACAAGTCAACTCTCACAATTAATTGGACTGTTAAAGGGTCTTCAATTAATTTAATTAATTGGGATATTTGAATTTAAAATTAAGTTTGGCATGTGTGTGTGTGTGAATAAAATAAGACAATGTCTTATTTTATTTAGGGGTGATTTGATGTGTGAGAAGGAGGAGGAGAGAACTCTTGCACTTTGAAGAACAACTTATCCCTCGTCGAAAAACGTGAAGAACGCCGAGTCTACGATGAAGAACTCCATCATCGCAATGGGACATCACCGTACCATCTTCTTCCCTCTCTGCAGTCGGTGTGAGACGCCTTCTTCGAAGAACGACAACGCACTGCATCCTTCATTGGGTGAACAATGATGATGCTTACGAAGCCTCAATCCGCAACACCATCTTCCGCGACGCCATCTTCCGCACCGTCCTTTTCCTGTGATGATCCTCATTCGACGACTTCATCGAGGTAGGGGTTTGAATTCAAATTTAATGGATTAAATTTGTGCTTGCTTTAACGAAGATATTTTGAATTTTGGGATGCATGTCATCATTATAATGGGAGGAGGTCGGACTGCATGAACATAGCCAACCCTCCTCCCCCTTTGTTGTTGAGTTCATTGCGGCTCGAATGAAGGCGGCGCGGTGCAACGACACCATGCAGTATTAAGGAGGAAGGAGACGAAGAATTGTGGCACCATCGCGTCACGCTGTTGAGGCCGAACGAAGCCGCGGCTGAAGTCGGGCCTCGGCGAAGGGGAACGACACCGTCACACCACGCTGGTCGGACAAGGTCGTGGCTCAAAGCCGCGGCGGTGCAAGTAGGGGCGGCCGAAACCGCCGGCTACCGACACTTTGGAGGGATGGGACCGTAGGGTCCCACGGTGGTAACACCGGCCGGCCAGACGGGTCGGCCGTCTCAGAAAAACCGGGGGTCGTAACCCCCAGCTGGCCAAGTGGCGTGCCCCCCTCTTGGGGGCCATTTATTCAATCAAGGGTTGTAGCCCCCCCCCCCCCTCCCCTTTGTGTGTCCACTCGGCCAGCGCCGAGCCGCCCCACTCGTCCAGTGCCTAGCAACCCAGGCCGGACCGGCCACACCGTGCCGGGCTTCCCAGGCCGCACCGGGCCACGCTGGCTGAGCCGGGTCGCGCCCACTGGCGTTGTGGCCTAACGGGTCGGTTCGAGCAGGTTCGGGCCGACACAAGGGGTCTTTGGCCGGGTCGGTCCGGGCCCAAAACCCCCTAAAACCGGACAGGTTCGTTTAAATGACATTATCTTGGGCTACGGACCTCCGATCAATGCACTGTCTATTGAGATGAAATCCCTAGATCAAGACGGTATTTTTGGTATATTACACATGTTTTCTGAGTTTGGGTATGTCGGGGTTGGTTCGAACACAAAATCAACCGGGCCCTCAGAGCGGAAACTCTTATAACTTGAGCTCCGGACGTCCGATTGACGTGCCGTCAATTTTGTTGGATTCAACATAGTGATATAGAACTTTTGGCATACTCAGATCAAGGTTTGGATGCAGTTGGAGTGTGGTCAGGATGTTTTTGACTTAAAAACCAACCGGGCCTCTAGAACGAAAAGGCCAATTACTCTCAGACCGGGCGTCCGATTGACATGCCGTCTGTCACGTTGAGTTCATTTTTCCGAGACAGAACTTTGGAATACATCAACTCTGGACTGCGTTCCAGTTGATGTATCGACCCCCTTGGATTGGGAAGTGGAACCTCCCAGAATCTAGCATGCTGTGTGCAAGAACCCTAGAGCTGGTTGTGACTATGATGACAATGACGACTGCACTGAAATCCTCCATGGGTTCGGCAGCAACGACAACTTCACTGAAATCCTTCGTGGGTTCGGCAGCGATGAAGACCGTACTGAAATCCTTCATGGGTTCGACGGCGATGACAACTATTCTTGTATACTATGTGGGTCCGGCAGTACTACTGTGCTCGTATACGACATGGGTCCGGCAGTGTTCGAATCTATTCTTGTGTCCTACATGGGTCTGGAAGAGTAGCTGGTCATGTATCATAAGTGGGTCCGACAGCTTAGCTGGTAAAGTATCCTACATGGGTCCCAGGTTAGATGAATCAGTGCCTACATCTGATCACCTCTATCACCTTACGAAGAAGTATACCTGTGTGAGTTGAGTCTTGAATTTCAATCATTATCTTAGATAGGATTGAGTTGCTTTCCTATGTGGATTGGGTTGTGCATTCCTATGTGGATGTGATAGAACATGGGCTCGGATGTTGGATCCAAACTAGAATTGATGAATTAGGTATATGTATGGGAATATACCTAAGTAGTGTTGGCTGTTACTTGGTGATTGTTTCTTTCCTTTTTGGTTTATCCTTCGTGGATTCTGGGAGACCTTCGAGGGTCTCTGGGTCCCTACTGAGTAGTGTATACTCACCCCTACACGGGCTATGCTTTCACTACGTTGGGTTGGATGCAGACGACGGAAAACACTGATCATGGATGAGGCTTGTGGAGAAAGTCAGTACCTGGAGGTGGACCACAGGGTGGGGCGTACACAGAGCGGACGGCTGGACCCGTGGAGCTGAGGAGACTAATTGTCCCCACCCTACAGGTGGGACTTCCAGTGGAAGGCTCTATGTTTCTGCCTTAATTTCAGTTGTTGTACTTTCATTCCAGTTGTACATTACTTTCAGTTGGGTTTGTATTCTGGCCCATTTACTTTTCGAACATAGAATTGCACACAGTTTACTTAGTGATTACTTCTACTGGCTTAGTCTGTAGTGTTTGTTTACATTATAAAGGCAATGCCTTCCTTTTTTTGTCGGGATTTACACCTTGGTTCTAGTCTCCATCCCCTGGCCTATGGAAGCATGCTTGGGATAGTCACGACACGGGTCCCGAGGATGGGTCGTGACAAATTGGTATCAAATGAGTTCGGTTCTATCGTAGAAATCTGGACTCTGATCTTTCTTCTAAGTGAAGCAATAGTGCTAAGGGTATTGACTATGGTTATTAGTCCAGGGAGTCCAGTGTTGGTGCGGCAGCCGACATATCCATACATCAGGACCCTGACTTTTGATTTCCGACTCAATGCATGAAAACATTGATTGGATGTGTGTTTCAAGAGTTTTCTTTTTGATTACTTTGTGTCATCTCACCAGGTATACTATTTTTAACGTGGCACACCTGCTCTTTTTCAGGATGGCCCCAAAACGGCAGCCAGCAAGGGTTCAGAGCATTGTGTGAGACGACAACCCACCGAGCAATGGGGCCTCGGTGCAGGGACTTTTACAGTGGAGGCACCAGAGGTACCTCTACCCACCGAGCCACCGATGCCACCAACCCCAGCCGCTGAGAGTGCACGTCGCCTTAGTGCACTCCACATGTTTCAGCATCAGAGACCGCCCAGGTTCTGTGGGGAGATAGACCCTCAGGCATCCGAGGATTGGTTGGAGGCTGTAGTGCGAGTTTTCAGGTTAATGGGGACACCAGCTGACCACATGGTGATCCTTGCAGCGAGCCTCCATCCCGATACAGTAGGAAGATTGTGGAGCTTGATGCTCTAGGTGCACGACGAGGCATCTCTCCTCTGGACGGACATTGAGAGCCTCTTCCACTCGGAGTTCATCCCAGCCACCCTCTGTGCAGTGTGAATTCATGAGCTACTACAGCTGCAGCAAGGCTGCATGATGGTTGCCCTGTACTCGGTGAGATTTACCGATCTCTCGCGCTATTCGATGGACATGGTACGAGACCCATTCTTCAGGGCACGGACCTTTGAATAGGGACTGTGTCATGAGATCAGGGAATTGATGATCTCCCTCCACATTCTGACATAGGCAGTAGTACTGGAGTGATCCCTTCTCATAGAGAGTTTTCTTGTTGAGCCATCACCAGCAGCGAGACCTACCGCCGGGTGGCACATAGAAGAGTTGTCTGCAGCTGGTAGTTGACGGATGGAACAGGGGTCCAGGTGGACCAGACCATCAGGAGGATGACCATAGGACACTGGCTCAAAGGTGTGGGGAACACAGTGCATAGCCAGCCTTTCGAGGAGCATACGGTGCTACGCATGCAGTGGGCAGGGCCACATGGCTCGTGACTGCCCAACCTACCGTGCGAAGGAGCATCAGACGATTGAGGGGCCACCCAGGTAGAGGCAGAGGGTCAACCGTGGTGGTTTGCAGGGAGAAGGTAGACGGGGTAGAGGAGGTGGCCGAGCAGCAGGTGGTGGGAGACGCTTTGAGGCTTTACCACCACCACCACTAGGAGGTCCACCCTGACCACTGGGAGCTGGAGGACAGAGGCAGGCTCAGCTTCAGGCAGCGGAGGCCTACGACCACGATGCACTAGATATGATTCAAGGTACTATCTGTGTCTTCTCCACCATTTCTAAATTTCATATAGACATAGGAGTGAGTCATTCTTTCATTTCCACTGCCATTGTTCGGAGCTCAGAGATTCTGACGGAGCCGTTGGTTCAATCCTTACGGCTAGAGAATCCTATGGGAGCAGACTTGACGATTATGCACTTGTGCAGATAGTGTGAGCTTACTCTAGTAGGTGAGAGCTTCGGCTGGGATCTTCTTGTAGCAGTGTCGAGGCCTTACGACATCATCTTGGGGATGGATTGGTTATCTACAATCCATGATCAGATTGACTTTATTAGGCACAAGGTGTGGTGTGTCCACACCGATGGGAGAGGGTTCACCTTCACCGGCGAGAAGGGAGACTTTGCAGCACAGGATGGACTCATGTCGAGGAGAGGACATCCCATCATTCATCAGTTGGATACCCTCATCCTAGGAGCTGTTGACGTGTGGATTCCAAGTTTTCCTGTAGTGGTGGATTAGAATGCGGGCGTTTTTCCTGACGATGTTCCAGGACTAAAGGTAGACTTGTATATTGACCTGTAACCCGGGACAACCCCGATATCCACTCCACCATATCGGATGGCTCTGGCTGAGCTTCGAGAGCTACGGGTATAGCTGGAGGACTTGCAGGGCAAGGGATTCATCCGACCCAGTGTTTCACCCTGGGCTTTCTCGATTCGTTTCGCTAAGAAGGCGGACGGAAGCTTGCGACTGTGTGTCGACTATCGTCTCCTGAACCCGGTGACCGTGAGAAACAAGTATCCGCTACCGAGGATTAACAACCTCTTCGATCAGCTCAAGGGAGCACGGTGGTTCTCGAATATAGACCTCAGGTCAGGCTATCATCAGCTCAGAGTTTGGGACGAGGACGTGCAGAAGACGGCCTTCAGATGTCGGTATGGCCACTATGAGTTCTTGGTTATGCCTTTCGGTGTAACCAATGCTCCAACAGTGTTCATGAGTCTCATGAATAGGATCTTTCAGCCTTACCTCGATCAACTTGTCATGGTCTTCATCGATGACATATTGATATACTCAACCACTAAGGAGGAGCACGCCTACCACTTCTGGGTTGTACTGGACACACTCCGAGAGAACCAACATTATGGTAAGCTCTCGAAGTGTCATTTCTGGTTACGTGAGGTCCACTTCTTGGGACACGTCATCTCTGAGGCGAGATTTGTGGTGGATCCTGCGAAGATTGAGGCAGTGCTAGCTTTGGAGCCACCTAGGAGCCTGACAGAGGTGCAGAGTTTCTTGGGGCTAGCTGGGTACTATCGGAGGTTTGTGCCAGGTTTTTCCATATTTACGGCACCACTTTCAGGTTTGAAGAAGAAGGGGGAAACCCTTCGTGTGGTCAGATAGATGTCAGCAAAGCTTCTAAAAGGTGAGACAGAGATTGACCAGTGCACCTATCTTGAGGCTACCGAAGGAGGTAGAGGGGTACATAGTCTACTGTAATGAATCAGGGACATGAATCAAATGTATCCTGAAGCAGGAATAGGATGTGATCACCTATGGATCACGTCAGTTGAGGCAGCATGAGCAGAACTACACTACCCATGACTTGGAGTTGGCAGTAGTGGTCTTCAATATGAAGATGTGGCGACACTATCTGAGGGTTGTGCGCTTTACAGTTTACTCTGACCACCAGAGTCTCAGGCACACCTTCTCACAGAAGGACATGAACCTAAGACAATAGCGATGGCTCGAGTTCCTACAGGACTATGACATTGAGATAGTCTATACTCCTGGAAAGGGAAATATAGTAGTTGATGCTCTCAGCAGGAGGACGGGCATTCAGCTACATGGGGAGGAGACAGAGTAGCTAGCCGCTTTACAGATATCCTTCGTCGATAGAGATGGAGTAGCCTTTCCTCAGTCACTCACATTCACTCCTCCACTACTGCAGCAGGTCAGAGAGGCACAGCATGGGGACGCTGACTGTGAGATGCGGTGTGCACAAATATGCTCAGGACTTGAACCTGATGGTTTTTCTATGGGAGGAGAGCACGTTATCCTTTTTAGAAGACGTACCATGGTACTAGCTATTTTACACGATGAGGTGCTGAGGGAGTTTCACAATTCCCATTTAGTGGTACATACAGGAGTTGTGAAGATGTACCAGGATCTTAGAAGACAACACTGGTGGATGGGTATGAAGAAGTTTGTAGCAGAGTTCGTTTCTCGATGCCTCGCCTACCAGCATGTGAAGGCGGAGCAACTGGTACCAGCAGGCTTGGTGCAGCCCTTGGAGGTCCCGGAGTGGAAGTGGTACATGATATCTATGGATTTAGTGACTGGACTTCCACGCACTTCCATAGGCCATGAATCCATTTGGGTGATTGTCGACCGACTCACAAAGTCGGCCCACTTCTTACCAATCAGAGAGCAGGGCTCAGAAGAGAGCTTGGGATGTCTCTATGTTCAGGAGATTGTACGGATTCAGGGTGTGACATCATTTATTGTCTCCAATCGAGATGATCACAATACTTCCCGGCTTTGGAAGGGGTTTTAAGATTAATTTGGGACACAACTATGACTGAGCACCGCCTTTCACCCTCAGACATATGGTCAGACATAGAGGACTATTTAGACTCTCGAAGACATGATTCGTGCATGTGTCCTCGACATTGGTCGCAGCTGGTAGGACCACCTACCCTTGGTGGAGTTTGCGTACAACAATATCTGCCACTCCACCATAAAGATGGAACCATACAAGTCATTGTACGGTGGACCATGCAGATCACCTCTGTGCTAGACAGACCTAGGGGAGTCAGCACTTGAGGGACCAGAGATGGTCCAGGCCATGAAAGGGAAGGTCCAGGTTATCCAGGAAGAGATCTGGATAGCATAGAGTCAGTATAAGTCTTATGCTGACATGAGTCACATACCACTAGAGTTCAAGGATGGATACCACGTCTTCTTGCAGGTCTCACCTCGACATGGGTTATGGAGATTTGTCTGTGGCGACAAGTTATCCCCGTGTTTCATCGGACCATTCCACATTCTCAACAGGATAGGAGAGGTGTCTTATCTCCTGGCTCTACCACCTCAGTTGTATCGGGTTCATGATGTCTTCCACGTATCTCAGCTGTGGAGATAAGTGCACGACCTAACGCATATCATCGACCATGGGGAGATGGACATTGAAGATAGGGAGAATTTTGCAGAGGTCCCGGTGGAGATCAAGGAACGACAGGAGCGGGTCCTATGTGGGCAGTCGATTACTCTAGTGCGCATCATATGGCAGCATGGGAACCTCCCTGAGAGAACTTAGGAGTAAGAGGCTATGATGCGTGCTCAGTACCCTCTTTTTTCCCCTATTTTGTGATGTATCTTTACGGGGATGTAAATCCATGAGGTGAGAGTAATTTAAAGACCCGTAAATTTCAAAGAAATTTTTTTCTTAAATTCCATTGGGATTTTATGAGTTCACAGTTTCTTGACGGCACCTAATTTCGAGGCCCGGTGTGCCCAGAATCAATTTCCGATGTTTAGCTCGGGTACATTCAGTGAACGAACGAGCGAGTTTTCCTAACATTTTAATCAGTGCTCGGAATCAATATCCGAGGGCACCGATTGAATCACAGCACCGGTAAATTCTTATAAACACATTTTCTGGAGTTGCGTTTTTTCGGGTGAGGTTATGAAATAAATGGGTTAACTGAAGAGTAAAATAAAAATTTGTGCTACAATTTTTATTTCTATTCTATGTAGTTATAACCTATGCATGGAAGTTGAGGTGGGACCCACTACATCCTAACTCCTTTTGGTAGGATAATAGTGAGGTGGAGCCCACATGAGCTCCACCCCTTCAAATCCCTTAAAACATCCCTCATGCATTTAATTGTGTAACACACCCACAACCCCTTTTTAAAATGACAAGTCAACACTCGCAATTAATTGGACTGTTAAAGGCTCTTCAATTAATTTAATAAATTGGGATCTTTAAATTTCAAATTAATGTTGGCATGTGTGTGTGGGTGTGTGAATAAAATAAGACAATGTCTTATTTTATTTGGGGATGATTTGTTGTGGGAGAAAGAGGAGGAGAGAACTCTTGCGCTCTGAAGAACATCTTCTTCCTCGTCGTAGAATGCAAAGAACACTGAGTCTACGACGAAGAACTCTGTCACTGCAAGGGGAGATCGCCGTACCGTCTAATTCCCTCTTTGCATCTGGTGAGAGATGCCTTCTTTGAAGAATGATGACACGCCGCAACCTTCATCGGGTGAACACCGACGATGCTTAATTATCCTTGATCTGCGACCCCGTCTTCCACGATGTCCTTTTCCCACGACGATCCTTGTTCGACGACTTCATCGAGGGAGGAGTTTGAGTTAATATTTAATGGATTAAATTTGCGCTTTCTTTGACGAAGATATTTTTTATTTTGGGCCTCCTGTTATCTTTATAATAGGAGGAGGTCGGACCACTAGAATACGGACGACCCTCCTCCCCTTTGTTGCTGAGCTTGTTGCGGATCAAACGAAGGCCGCACAATGCAACGACACCGTGCATAATCAATGAGGAACACAACGAAGAAGGGTGGAACCGCCACGCCACGCCGTTGAGGTTTAATGAAGACGTGATAGGAGTCGTGCTTTGGAGAAGGGGCGCGACGCCGTCACGCCGTGCTGGAGAACCATTAAGAGGCCGTGGCCGGAGCGGGGCTGCGGCGGAAGGGGGCGGTGCCTTCGCACCGCGCCAGTCAGACAAGGCCGTGGCGGCGCAGGGAGGGGCGGCTGGAACCGTCGGCCGCCTGCACTTCGGAGGGATAGGACTGCGGGGTCCTGTAGCGGCAGCACCAACCAGTTAGCCGGGCCGGCCGTTTCAAAATAACGGGGCGTCGTAAACCCCAACTGGCCAAGAGGAGGTCCCCCTCGTGGGGGTCGTTTCTTCAATCAAGGGGGGCAACACGACACCCCTTTGCGCGTCCGCTCGGCCAGTGCCGAGCCACCCCGCTCGGCCAACACCAAGCCGCCCAAGTTGGACCGGCCGCACCGGGCTGAGCCGCGCCCTAATGGGCCGGACCCAGACCCGGGTCGGGTCAACCGGGTTTAGGCCGACCCAGGGGGTCTAGGGCCGGGTCGGTTCGGGCCCAAAACCCCCTAAAACTAGACAAGTTCATTTAAATGCATGTATCATGTGATACAGACCTCTGATCAACGCACCATCAGTTGTAATGTGATACTTGGATAGAGAAGGTCATTTCGTTATAATACACTCAAGGCTTCAGAGAACTTTGTGTATGGCCGGGTTGGTTTTATCCCGAAATCAACTGGGCCCCCTGGAGCAGAAACGCTTATAACATGATCTCCGGATGTCCGATTGACGGCAGTCGACTTTTTTGGATTCATCTTAGTGAGATGGACCTTTTGTATTACACTGCTCGAGGTTTGGATGCAGTTAGAGTGCGGTCGGGTTGGTTTTGACTTAAAAACTAACCGGGCCCCTAGAACGAAAAAGCCAATAACTTTCAAACCGGGTATCCGATTGACGCGCCATCTGTCACATTGAGTTCGTTTTGTCGAGATGGAATTTTGGAATACATCAACTCCGGACTACGTGTCAGTTGATGTATCAAACCCCTTGGCTCATGGAGCAGACCCTCCCTGAATCGAGAATGTTGTGTGCGGGAACACTAGAGTTGGCTGCGACTGCGACGACGATGAAGACTTCACTAAAATCCTCTGTGGGTTTAGCAGCGATGATGACTGCACTGAAATCCTCCGTGGGTTCAACAGTGATGATGACCATACTGAAATACTTTGTGGGTTCGACGATGATGAAAACTATTCTTGTATCCTACGCGGGTCCATCATTGTTTGAATCTATTCTTGTATCCTACGTGGGTCTGGCAGAGTAGCTGGTCTTGTATCCTACGTGGTTCTGACAGCTTAGATGGTATAGTATCCTACTTGGGTCCCAGCTTATACAAATCAGTGTCTACATCTGATCATCTCTATCAACTTATGAAGAAGTATACCTGTGTGAGGTGAGTCTTGACATTCAATCATTATATTCGATATGATTGACTTTCTTTCATATCTGGATTGGGTTATGCTTTCCTGTGTGGATGTGATCGAACTTGGCCTAGGATGTAGGAGCCGAACTGGAATTCATGACATAGGTATATGTATGGGCATATACCTAAGTATTCTTGGTTGTTACTTCGTGATTGTATCTTTCCTTTTTGGTTTATCCTTTGTGGATTCTGGGAGACCTTCGGGGGTCTCGGGGTCCCCACTGAGTAGCTTATACTCACCCATGCACGGGCTATTCCCGCACTACGTTGTGTTGGATGCAGACGAAAGACATCGCTGATCATGGTTGAGGCTTGTGGAGCAAGTCAGTACCTGGAGATGGACCACTGGGTGGGACGTACATGGAGCGGATGACTGGACCCGTGGAGCTGAGGAGACTAACTGTACCCACCCTACAGGTGGACTTCCAGTGGACGGCTCGACGTTGCTGCTTTACATTCAGTATTTGTACATTCATTCGAGTTGTACTTTACTTTCAGTTTTGTTTGTATTCTATCCCATTCACTTTCCGCACTTACTATTGTACCCTGTTTACTTAGTGTTTATTTCTGCTGGCTTACTCTGTGGTGTTTGTTTACTTTATAAAGGAAATGCCTTCCCATTTTATTCGGGATTTACGCCGTGGTGGTAGTCGCCAGCCCCTGACCTATGAACGACGAACATGGGGTAGTCATGGCACGGGTCCCGAGGACGGGTCGTGACAAACCACAATTTGGGAGCATTTCATAGTATTAAGTGATCATTCGAAGAAGGTATTGTAATGTGTGTTAGTGAAAAATGGCAATTTAATTTCCAACGCTTGAAGGAAGTTGAATGTTTACAAATAGAACTACCAAATGCAAGATTTGATGTTACCTATAGGGGTCTTTGTATTGATAATATGGTAGAATTATCTCTTTGGGGAGATTTTCGGAATATATATTGATAAAAAAATAATCATGTATAAATACACTTAGAAAGAGCTCAATTTACACCAACAATGTTGGTAAGAGATGATCATGGAATATGAGTACACAATTCACTTCTATCTGAGTAAAAAAATTATGAAAACACTCTAAGTAGAAACAATCCTACATCTTTATCAATTAATAGAGTTGATAATGGTCCAATATTATCAATCATGCCAATTATAGAAATGATAATCATTAATGAAAGAATATCATCAATCCTTTCTCAAATGATTTATCGACCATCTCTCATCGAAAAAATAAAGGATTCTCAAAGAAAATTTGTAGAAACATAGATGATGATGGAATCCATTAGAATGGTAAATCCTAAGAATTTAAAATTAATTATAAAGGAATTGTGAGATTTGGTTTAAAACTATATCGTCCATAAAATAATAAATTAAATAAATAATTGGTGGATGATTCATATAGTTTAAATTTATCTATTCACCCAAGAATCATAATGTTGTATCAAGACATCTATGAGAATAGTTTGTGGGACAATATGAATAGAGAGATCTGTTAATATACATCAATGTTCCTCATATGCTAGAAAGTGATTGATGAGTGGTAGAAGTATTGAGGGTTAATGTAACCATTATCCATACTAACATTGAAATATTATTACATCACCATGGATTCTTTCTCTAGAAATCCGAAGACATCCAGGGGAAATCGTATTTCATATGGTATTGTGCGTCATCATAAAAATACGAATCACATTATCACAATTCAAGATGAATTATCACTTGATAAACATTTTAGGTTAACCATCATAGAATTGGTAAGGACGCATAGAGTACCACTATCAATTTTATATGATTATATGTTCTAGAAGAGACTCCAAAATGCTATGAATAATGAGTTGAACCTCATTATGGATATACACCCTTAAACTAATGGCTAATTTGAGTGAACAACCCAAACACTTGAGTACATGTTGAGATCATGAAAATTTCACTCCAAAATATGATGGGAACATTATCATTATTTAACCAAGTTCTATAACATGAAAATTTTCCACTTGGGCATCCAAATGGATACCTATTAAGATCTTTATGGGAAGAGTATAGAACACATACATGCTTGTATGGTTTTGGGGAATGTGAAATTTTATGTCCAAAAAAGGATGGGAAAATGTTTTAAAAATATAAGACAATTAATTAGAACATCAAGGCTACTCAGAGTCAACATAAGTTCTATAGTGACAATTGTCTATGAGACCTAGTGTTTGATGTTGGAGACCTGGTATTCCAACAGATATCTCTATGGATGAATATTATGTGATTTTAGAAGAATGTAATTCTTAGTCCACGATTCATCTTCCCCTTAGAGACCCTTGATCTCATCGTATTTCGTGTCCTACCTACTAGTAATCCTACCAGTCATATCTCATGTACATGTGGTATATTTTGTATCCCTCTTGATTATATAGACACCTAACCCCTCACATATACTCAATCTATAGGTAGTTCCATTATAGAATGACATTTCTTATGACTAGAATCTAATTAAAGCAATACATCATATATAAAAGGTTATATGAAATAAGACAAATCACCTTTTCATAGTGTTGTGGAGGAACAACATGTTTGAGTAATAAATGTGGTAACAATAGTAGGTGATGGAGAAGAGTTACACTCATCACTTTTAATGTTGGAAATGAATCTTTCTGGGGATAAATTTCTTAAGGGGGGTGATTTTAACAAAGTAAACTATTATAAATCAATTATCCATTTTTTTATTAATTTAATGTCTTTTGATGTAATATAGTTATAGTTAACACATGGTTTATTATGGTTCATCCAATTAGATTGAACATATTATAAAATATCATTAACATAGACAAAGTAGTTTCTAAACAGTGATCACATGATTATTATAAATATAGTTTTTTGAATATCTAGTTGACATAAACAAAGGAAGTGATGGACTCAACTAGTAGGATCGAACCATATAATGAAAATGTGTCAGTGTTTCCAAGGGATATAGTAATTATTTGATTTATATTAACTATTCATAATATTTAATCCAAAAAAATAAAACAAAATCCAAATTATTTTTTGGGGAAGTTCCATGTCATTGAGGTCAAATCCCAAACCATGTTCGCCAAACCACCCCTGATAGTCCCAACTTCTCACACCATAATCATATGGAGTTTGTTCTATTATTAAACTGATATGTATCAAAAACCTAGAATGATGAATATAGAAAATATTTTTTATAGAATAATGGATATATTCTCATCCTATTATTGTTTCTTTTGAAATGATATTTACATTGATATGATAATACATAAATTGTATTTTTTTGTTAAAATTAAAATTGAATTAAAAAATATATTTTTTAATGAATATTACAAATAAATATTATTTTAATATTATTAAAAAAAAATTAAAAATAAAAATGATAATATATGTTTTAGTAAATATAGTTTAATTTTTATAAGGGTTCAAAAAATTTTATTGTCAAAAAACGACAATTTATTAATAAATATACATATATATTATTATAAGAGTTAAAATATACATATTTAAAAAATTGTTAATATGAAATGAATAATAATTTTGGAATAAAAACATAAAAATTATCACATTGTCAAATTTTCTTAATTTTCAGAGATAAGGGTATTTTCTTGTAAATATTAAATATCATATAAATATTATTTTTGTTTTATGACTTTATAATGACCCAAAAGTGATGTAATAATTACAGTAAATTGGTTCAAAGGCCAAGTAATCGTTTTACCTTTATAATAATGTAATATTTGTTAACATTATTAATTTTTTAATCCATTATAATTCCTCCAAAACCAATAATATATTTGAAGGTTTTAAACTGATTTCATTAAGAGTGTGACTCACCACCACATAAGAAAGTGAATTATTTTTATATGTTAGGCCTTTATAATTATTAAATAATAATAAAAATCCTATTTTATAAAATATTAGGCAAAACCCATGGTATGATTTGTGGTTATGGATATTTTATTTTGAAGAGTCCAGAACATAAATAATAATGAATTCCCCCTCCTTTCTTTTATAAACCCACATAAGATCACAATTAACATTAATAAAATAATTTTAATAATGTCTATAATCTTTCGTACACTTTCTAGAGTCCTACTAATTCACTCCAATCTCTCAAGTAACTCATTAAAATATTTTTCACTCATACACTCATGTATGTGATCCTCACATTCCTCTCCTCCTTTCAACTAAAACACCTCCTTTGGAATTTTTGTTCTTAATTGTAATTTTTTATGATATAATTTATTTATAAACAACATATACTATCTAATAGATATTATTTTAATGTAATATATTTTATTCTTTATCATTTTCATATTTATCTATGCCGTTACTACACAAAAATTATGTATTTGATTTATCTCTTATTATTACTATTGGAAAACATCATTTAATTATGTCCCTTAAATTTCATTTTATTACTTAGGAATATGATCGTAATTATTTAAATTACTATAAATTTCATTTATTAATGATTATAATCCCCATTCACACAAATTAGTAATATCTTTATCCTTTATATACACATTACCATACCAAAATATATCTAAGATTATTTTCAATATTCCGTGTTAACTTATGCTTTCCAGTTAAAATTTATAATTATTTTATATGATTTGACATATCCCTATTACTTATAATTTTATTTATATGTGATGAGGTTCTCCATTATCTCTCACTTACCAATTTTTTTAATCTTTATGTGATGTCGTTATGCTACAAAAAAATTTCCATTATTTTCCCTACCAGAACAATAGTGTAGTGAATACCATTCAAATTTCCTATCATGGGTTTTCACATTTATGAACAAATAATTTTTTATTGGGGACTTAAATATTTTTATTTATCACTCGTTGATCATGGAATAATGATTTTTTAAGTATTAATACTTGTTGTATGATCCATATGGAACACTTAATCAAGAGAATGAAATAAATTTGATGGGCGCACATGATATTATATAAAATTCTGAAAAATCGGGTAATTATTAATATCATGATACATCATATTTGGATAATGAGTGAGGATAATTCATTTTATATTAATATTTCTACTATGATTTCTTGGCGGTCCAGCCATTACCGATGTTTATGATGAAGTGTTTTAATATCTTCGAACATTCCCCAAGATTCCATTATGATTATCATGCTATATCAAGACTTATTATTCATATTCTTTTTATGCATCATTGATATAATTATTTTTAAAATTTTATAATCTTATTCATGACACTCTTTCTATATTCACTTATTTGGATTTATAGTTAACCCCTTTCATTTACTAGTCCCTAGGTTATTTCGTGTAGTTTTAAATGAAATGGAATTTTATAAGAATGTTAAGGATTTTTTTAATAATTTTGTTGTTTTGCATGTTCAATATGATATTATATGTATATAATTGAAAAATATTTTGAACTATTGATCTTTTTGGTTATATAATGGGTAAATTTATGTAATAAACCATGAATTAAGTTGTAATAAAGAGATAGTTTTTTGTAGTTGGTATAATTAGAAAAGTGTAGTTATTATTTATATTATGATTAAAAAACTATAGAGAAAGCATTGGGGAAATGAATATATATATATATATGAAAAAATAATTAAATGTTTTCAGTATAGTGTTAGTGTTTTATCAATAAAATAAATCCTCATTTCGAAACTACGAGTGAAAGAGGATCTAGAACAAATATATCAAAGGTTAACAACTCTAACATGGTGTCCAAGGCCTAAAATAGAGAAACATGATACACAAAAATGGTCCATATAGAGGTCCTGGTTTGAAACACATTGGGGATATGTTTTTTCAAATTCATAATATCATTACAAATAATAATTAAGTGAAAAAATACTAAGCAATTATATATTAGGAAATAGAACATGGAAAACATAAATTGAAGTGTAGAAATACATAAGATAATGAAATAAATATATTTAAAAAGATATCACATTAATTTAATTGGATTCCCTATAATGTATTTCATATTTTAAAATATATAACCTTGAATATCCTTTTATTCAAGACAATTTAAGGAAATAGGAGTAACGAGGTAAATAATCAATGTGATGGGTAATATGCTGACTACCCCAATGAGATTCACAACCTGATGGGAGTGGGTGTCTAGAACATTATGAAAGTAATATCTCAGTTAAATCATGTTATTAATAGAATAAAAGATGAAGAGGATCACCCCCACCCCCAAAAGAGATAAAAAATTCCAATTGAGAGATGCATGTGAAAAAATTCCTCGTAATTTCAATAGATCATTTAATACCTTAATCACAAAACAATGGATCATCACTATTGATAAATTATTCTCCATATATAAATGTTTAAAATAATATTGGTTTATACTCTATTTTTTCATTGTAATGGATAATATAATTGGTTGTGGACATTCTCATGAATACAAATATTGCATATGAGATTGAAGTGATGTAGTGAATGGAATTCTGGAAAATGTTTTCGATAAATATTTTCCTTGAACACACTGACATAAAATTGAATGGTATTTTATCACCCTTAAGAAAATAGATGAGGAATATATCAAGATTTATGAGAAAATAATCGCAAGACATATATGATATGGATCAGGCTTTTCCATTACACAAAAATTTAATTTTTACTACTTTTTTAGGGCTAAAACATAATCTACAAAAGCCGAAGAGATTTGGGACAGCGATAGCTATGATGAAATTGTCTTCAGCTTCATCAAAGTCAGAATGGGGATACGTGAATCTCAATGGTATCATGTGGATAAGAAGCATAAAGTGGAGTATAATTATAGGAGTATGATGGAGGAAAAAAATAATCCATTAAATTTTGACATCCTACTTATAAAATTTGCGAAAAGAATCTCCCCATAAATTTCGTAAAGGGAACAATTTAATGATTTATGTGTGGGAATAGAGGATACCTAGCTAAAAATTTCCAATAAGATAAACCCACTAATGAAATGGAGGAAATTAATTATCTAGTAAACAAATAAATCATTACACATTGTTCAACTATAAGGAACTAGGGATCTTTCCAAATAAATGAATTAAAGAAATGAATTTCGTAGGAAACCCACAATCTACAAGGTAGTAATAGAGATCATTTCCTATCACAGCCGCTAAGGTGGATCCCATAAAAAATGTGGTAAATGGTACACCAATTAATTATTTATTAATATATAATATTGTAGAAATATCAAAATACCACCGAAAATCTTTGAAGTTGAGATGACATCAAAAATGCAGAAGGTGGAAATTATTTTATACCAATAATATTTATAAAATAGTGAGATTTATTGAGATATTATTTTAATTTCATGTAGTTTTTTTGTTTTATGATACACCAAGATTATATTCCTTAATAAAAAACATTGTATTAACATGAAGAAAACACAACAATAGTCATGGCTAGTGTTTCACATCATTTCATATTCTTTTGATAGAAGTCATTTCATGAAACAAAGAGTATTGATGTAGTTTAATGTATAAATTAACATATTTATTATTATGTTATACACAACCCCAATGGATTCTTCTACTACAGGCAACACTGACTTGGAATGCATCACATGCAAGAGTGACCTTCCTTGATAGCTTGTGTTGTATGTGATACCAAGTTTCACTAAACAAAGATATATTTTTACAATATTACTATTTTATGGGATATAAAATAGAATTTATTAATATTATTAACCAAATATTGAACTTTAAATAACATTAACATTCATATTACACATATTCTTGAACAATCTATGAAAAAAAATCAATTTTTCAAAAAAAGAAGTATTTTATTTAAAAAAACAGGTTTTCTACCATTTGATGGCACACCCATTTTAAATCTATTTTTTACACATTAATTAGTTAAATTTGACAAAATAAATTTATTCTTTGTATGAGGGAAATTAAAATTTACTTTTGTTGAATTTTTGGTATTTTTCTAATAAAATTAAAACTTTAATGAATAAGGAACAATACTACATTTTAATTCAAAACTACATTTCCAAATAATTTATTTATTTAGTTTTATTACTATTTTAATTGAATTTAACGTTTAAATGGATTAAATTTTTATCATTTAACCAAATGTTTCTCATTATATATAATTTCACTATTTAAATTAGTCATAAACACATATCAATAATTTAATTATTATTAATTCTTAAAAATATATTTTCTAGTTTCGACAATGAGAATAAATATTAATTTAATTACCCAAATGTAGATGTTTTGAATTTAAAAAAATTAATTCCATACTTTTAATCACAATAATTAACTTGTGTAAATAGACAACTTATATTTTGGGACATTATTAAAAGTAACTTTACTAATTATTTTATTTGTCATGGTTAAAGGGAAAATCTTGTACATAAGGAAAAAAAATATTATAAAAATATTAAACTACCCAAAAACATATCATTATCCTATTATAGGACATATTTCCAACCCTGAGCATACATGGGTCGATTTTGGGACTCCATGGAACCAATTGGATGTTAAAATGATATTTTAGAAAAATTATTTTAATGTAAAGGGAAATATGACAAAAAAATGTATCATCGTAATAAAACAATTTTAACATGGGGTTATACATAAGATATATTATACTATAAATATTAATTATAAATATCATAAATTATCAAAATTATTGTATTTTATTTATAATTTTTAGACACCAAATAAATATATTTGTTTATGACACAATGATGATGTAATGATTACCTTATTAATTAATGATTTAAATAAATGAGATTGTAAATATTAAAATAAATTTATTTTGAATTTTTTTATGCCATAATCGAATTTTAATGATGATTATGGATAGTAATATTTTAATTAAGGAGTATTTTTTGAATTAAAAAAATTTAAATAGATTTTATAAAATTCTTGATATGAATAGAATAAAAATTGACCAAAATGAATTTTTAAAAAAAATACTATTTTAATAAATGATATAATATTCTTAAAAATCTAAATATATAACAAAATTATTTATATAATTTTTAAAATTAAGCTAATGAACCACTTGAGGTTCTATTGTCATTTTATAGTAATGATATCAACCATATAATATGAATATACAATAAGACCTGGTAAGAGTTTAATTAGATGACTAAGGTTTAAAACTAAAAGATAAGGCTACATATGAGACATAATCATGTCTAAAATATATGTTATGTCTTCATTTCAAACAATAATCATATTATCTTCGAATTAAATGAGTTTTTGATGTTTATAAACCGAAAATTATGTTATAATAAAATAATATTTCAATACCGTCCTAAAGTACCCCTCCTCCTCTCTTATAAAAACGCATCTCATCCCACAATTAATCAAACAAACATTATCATTATTGTTCAACAAAGTCCTAAACAGTTATCCTATAAACATTCTTAGTTAACTTATGGAGGTCATGGTTTTCCAAAAATCCCATCCCAATTGTCTCTAATAAGAAATCCGAAGGAAGTCAAATGAAGAAGTGGTAATTACTTTTCCAATTCAATTCAATTTATTTTATTATTATACTTACTATTAATTTTTTTATTCTATAATAAATTAATAAATAAACTATATTATAAATTCATAGATATTATTATAATTATGGGACCACCTTATACCACCATTTATCCATCCTATGAATAACAAATCACCATGTGTTTGTACGTATGTCTTACCATCTCCATGTCATGGTATAATTTTTTATTCAAAAATAATATATTATGATGGGTATAATGTATTTAAGTAATTATTATAACATGATAGTTATTATTTATAATAAATTTACCATCCTATTATATATCATTTAACCATCAAGAGAATGATATTGCCGGTCGTGCGTATGTACGGCCTACCATCTCTACGACGCGGTGATATTCATTTTCCACGATAACAATTCTTGAATGATTATAAAATTTACATGATGAGTGAAAATAATAACTATGAACACAATTTAACTATTATAATACATCCTATTCATAATAAACAATCCTTACATGAAAAAACATGAATTGGAAAATGAAGCAGTTAACACCCAAAATAATGGTAATATTTAAATAATATTAACAAAATTATATAATAGGGTCATATATGATATCATAAATATGAATATGGTATTAGTATAATATAATAACATGATTTAAAAATTATACAGGAGGTTACCACACCCTTGATTAACAAAATGTACAAGGTAAACAATATCTTTGTAAAGATCGTTTTTATTCAAGATTATTTATATGATGTATTTAATGGGAGATATTTATCATCCATTTCGATGTTTTATAATAATATTATTATAAAATGTCTAATGTTCTTCTATGTATGTTTAAATTGATTTTTACCCAATATTTATTTTACAATATTCTTTTGAAGGAATCTTCTTTTTGTTTACCATACAAGGTACTTTTTGACTTTTCTGAAAAAAGTACGTGAAGAATTGTTTTTAAATTATATGACATAAATGGATTTTTACATCTTCATAATGCATTATTTCTGTGAATAATCCACTAAACTATTTCAATTTAATTTTTAATTAAATTTTCTTCCACTAAAATTGGGTGTCATTTTT
This sequence comes from Viscum album, assembly GCA_963277665.1. NCBI lineage: Eukaryota > Viridiplantae > Streptophyta > Magnoliopsida > Santalales > Viscaceae > Viscum > Viscum album. The sequence continues at coordinate 1,131,624,386 of OY728142.1, read as the reverse complement.
TTAAAATGAATCATTTTTTAAGAACACATGATATTTTCCTCAAGAAATAACATCAAGCAGTTTATCAAAATTATTTTACTTCTAAGATAAATATATTTTAATGGGGTTATGTTTATATCCAAAATATTATATTTATTTATAGTTTTAATAATGTAATTAAATTTTATATGGATTATGTTATGATGAAATGATGTTTAAAAACCCATTTTGTTTCATGGGATATACTATGAAGATGTTTTTTATGTTTTCATGGAAAATGTAATAATGATTTCATTATGAGATGGGTGGGACCTATATCTACAACTAATTAATTGGGTAAATATTTATATCTCATTGGATAAACATTACTAGAATATATTGAAAGTTTAATTCCGTAATACATGGCTGGAATGAAATATAATCATGGTTGTAATGGACTTTTCCACTATGATGGTCCTGAAAGCACTACATTGACTTCTATGGGAATCATATTATGTGATTTTTAGTTTTCCAAAATTACATGTTTATTACCAATGAAATTTTATAATGGTTAATGCTACTTTATTATCTATGCCTTACATACTGCCAAAAGTTATTTCATGACTCAAGATTTTGATGGTTAAACATTTTGTTCATGCTTTTACGTTCAATTGTTTATGGTTTGTTTAATTTTTTCCATTTTTACCATTACATAGAATTTGATCAAACCATTTTTATGTTTTTTTTAATCAGGATATAAAAAAAGGTTTTTGGTAGGAAAAATGCGGATGATCTTTTTTATAGATATTGATGTTCTTTCACTATGATTATAAGATTATGTTACAAGTTTCCAAAGAAACTAAACTAATATAGTCTTTGAGATTTTGATTGTGTCATGCATTAAGTCTTTTTAAAAATAAATGTAAGGTCCATGAACTTCAATATGGGTTCATTAGAGTTGTTATTAGAGATAAGGTTTATAGGTATCCTTTAGAAACTTAGATCTGAAAACGTTAGTGAGATCCCTAGATATATTTCTAAGATATGTATATGGATGTCCCTATGGTTATGTATAACTATTATTTATAGTCCTATAGTAATTACAACGATCATGAATAACATAGTATTAAACCTAATATGTTACAGATTTAAAGTCCCCCTTTGATTATGTTGTTTTCCAAGTATGATTTTTTTCTCTCACAATATTCTTTTTGGGTTTTAGACGATGGATGGAACCCAAAGGAACTATGTTAATGATCAATGCACTAGGAAATGAAATAATTGTCCTCATGAAAACCAAATGTTATGTGAGACTGAATTAAAAATATTTTTATTATAATTACATGAGCTATCGATCATTAAGGACATCCAAATAATAAGATAAAGGAATAACATTCTATTGAGTCCTTCATGAGGAAACATACATCATCTTTTAGTCGGTCTTATAATCCACCTGTTACTAAACAATGGATTAGTACCATTGAAAAGATATATCCCATCCTTTAATATTCTAAAAATGAAAATTTATTTTTTGATATATATCAATTAGAAGGTGAAGAAGAATAGTGGTGGAATATAATCAATATTATAAGGAACCAAGATGAAATTGAATCCATGTAATGGGAAAAGTTCAAAAACTTATTTTTCAATAAGTACATCCTTTATAATCTTCTAAAATGTTGGAAAAGAAATTACTTGATCTTGACATAATGGATGATGAATTTGTTGGTACAAATGAGAATTATTTTATAAGAATGGAAAAGTGTACTTATGGCTTTATCATCCAACCTGAAAGTAAAGTTGATCGACTCTTCAATGTCATAAAACAATGTCTTCGAAGATAATTAACTATAAGGGACATATATATCTATGAAGAGATTGTGTGTTGTGCAATCAAGGTAGAACTAGAACTCGGTGTTATATATCCATCTCATGATTTTTATAAGAAATGAAGATGGAGTTCATGGGAAAATATTGAAAAAATGGGGAAATGAAAATGAATGTTTCCTTATTATTAATGCCTAGAAAGAATAATGGTAGAGATTGTATTAATGGGACTTGATATTTTTTTTGATGTTTGGAAAAGATGGTCGTCGAGTAGATGAGTGCCTATATAATGAGAACAATGTATTTAATGATGTGAATAGTAAAAAGACCTCAGGGAATACACCACCAACACTTCAATGCTACATGTGAAAGGAAATGGGGCATTATTCAATTCAATTCCCTAATTAAAGGGTTAATGATGATGTATGTTAGCATCCTCTTAATGGAAAATACAAACGGAAGTCACGTGTGATCACTATTGGCAAAGTTGAGTATGACAACGAAGTGTTATAACGATTAAGTATTTATGTAATGGGATTCCAAAATAGTGTTGCAGAATCTCATTTATAGTATTATGGAATTTTTTAATATGTGTGTAATTGATTATAGTTATTTTCTAAAATTATATGGTAGAAATACCCAAGAAATGTGATTGAAATATTTGTAGAAATCACATGATATGCACCTAATAATGGGATAATAAGGAAATGAGATGTTTTATGGAATTAATGATATCATTACTCATATAAGGACAAAGTGATATCATGGTATGAGTATATAGAATATTTTGTATATTTGGTGCATGGATGGAGTTTATTTTGATAGAAATCTTATTTTCAGTAAGGTTTGATTGTTATTATCATGTTTAAATATAATACATGATTATGGTAACCACATTTTTGGAATGTGACAACAAAGAACTGAAAAATGAGATATTTGAATCAAACGTTATGTCGATTTAGTTCACATCCTTCTAATAATTTATATTTTAGTTTTTGGAAGGCTTTTTATTCTATCCATTTATGGATAGTATATGTTATATTCTGATTGAAGTATGCTAGATTAATGTATTATATCAATATAGGTGGACATATTCTTATTTGATAACCCATTCCCCACTTTTTATTGAGACATATGGGATGACATATCATTCTATCTCATGATCTTATAACATTTGAAAAATGAAAAATTCAACTTCATTAATTTAAATAATTGGTGAAGTGGAAATTGTTCAGGGAACGACCAACGATGAGATTATACTAAAATCATGTAAGTATTTTTCCTAATGTAAAAATTCACCATGTTTATGAAGAAGATATTGAATCCAAAAATGTTATCCTAGTACCTTCTTATACAATGAATCATATAGATCCTCAAATAATAATTGATTTATTTGTTTCTAGTAGTTAAATTTCTCAAAACCTTATTCTCAATCACTGTCCATCAGAAATTGATGGTTATATTTCTCTTCTATATCCAGGTTTTTACTTACCACCTAAATTTTTCTATGTGTAAACCCCATTATGTGTTTATTTGGGTAACTATTTTATTTCTATCATTAATTTTTTAAAAAAAATTTCAGTATCATTTTTTATAAAGTGGGGTTCCATGAAGGAAACATTCAAGTAGAAAACCATTTATTACCCCGACGAATTTCAATGGTGAAATTTATTTTCAAGGGGGTAGAATGTTGCATCCCATGATTTTATGAGATATATTATTTTAATGTATTTGATTTCTTTTGTTGTACAATACACCAAGATTATCTTGTGCTATACGCAACACCGTATTAGTTTACAGTATATGAAACACTATTCTTGGATTGTGTTGCACACAATTTCATGTTCTTTTGAAAAAATTAATTCAATGCAACACTGAGTATATATTTTGTCCATTGTATAAATGAACTATGTTTATATTATGTTATACGCAACACCAATGGATTCTTTCACTACACATAACACTAACTAGGCATGCATTACATGCAAGAGTCACTTTCCTCGATAGCTTGCATTGTGCACGATAAAGAGTTTCACTAAACAATGATATATTATAAATTAATTATTCTTTTATTGGATATAAACTAGACTTTATGAATATTATTGACCAGATTTTGAATTTTATATAACATTAAAATTCATCTTACACATTTTCTATAACATGTTAAGAGAAGAAAGACAATTTTTCGAATAAAAGAATTATTTTTCAAAAAAATATAGTTTTACCACATTTGATGGTGCAGCAACTTAAAATATAGTGTTTGTCCAATTTATACTGTAAATCTAACCAGATAATATTATTCTTTTTAATAGGGATATAATAATTTACTTTGGTAGAAATTTTGTATTTTTTTGATAAAATTTAAATTTTGATGAATAGTGAAAAATACTACATTTTAATTGGAAAATGTGTTTCCATTTAATTTATTTATATAGTTTGATTATATTTTTAGCAGTTTTTAAAGTGTAATTGGATTATATTTTCATAATATAATCCAATTTTGGTCAGTGGATGTGATTTCACTTCTAAATTGTATATATAATCATGTCCATATTTTGGTAGTTATTACTTCTTTTAAATATGCTTTTTAGTTTTGAATACATGAATTTATGTCAAATTTATTACTAAAAATTATGTGTTCTGAATTTGGAAAACATTTATTCCATATTTTGAATCACATGGTCCTAATTGTAAAAATATATACCTTTTAGTTTTAGACATTATTAATAGTATCATGGGAAATTATTTTATTTACCTAAGTAAAAGGGTAAACCAGATAAATAAATAAAAAATAATAATATTATAATAATATTTAACTACCCTAACACATGTTATAATCCAATTAGAGGAGATACTTACAACCATGGTCATCCTTGAGTCTATTTTTGGACCCCATAGAACCATTTGGATATGAAAAGGAAATTTTATAAGAATTCATTTAATTTAAAAAGACATATGAAATAAACTTGTATCTTCTAAATAAAATAATTTTAATATTGGGTTATACATAAGTTAAATTGCACTATAAATTGTAATTGAAAATAAAAAAAATATTTCCTACATGATGGTATTTTATTTATAAATTTTAAACACAAATTAATATATTAATTTATGACCCAATAATGATGTAGTTATTACCTTATAATGAATGATTTAAATAAATGAGATTATAAATATTAAAATTATTTTATTAACTTTATTTGTCATCCATGATTTTTATGTATGATTAAGAATTTTTTTATTTGAATTAACATATTTTTTTATAAATAATGAAGTTTCTATGTATTTATAAAAGATCACGATATGAATGTTATAAAAATATACATAAATGTGTTTTTACAACAATTAAAATTTTATTAAAGATATAATAGTCCTAAAAAACTACGATTCTGAAAAATGACATAGACAATCTTTAAAATTTTAATAATCAACCACTTGATGTTTTATTGACATTTTAGTGTAAATATATTAACCATATAGTTTGAATATAAAAGAAGACATGGTAAGAGTTAAAGTAGTTAACTGATGGGTAAAGCTAAAAATAAGGTTATATTGGAGACATAAACTTTCATAATTCTTATTGGTTGATATTATTTATAAAAAGCCACATATTATCTTCTTATTAAAAGAGATGTAGAACGTTTTAAAAATAAAATCAGTTTATAATAAAATAATTTTTCTATAACTTCCTAATGTGCCCCTCTTCCTCTCTTATTAAAATGCATCTCCTAACACCTTTCCCCACACCACCATGAGAATTATAGCTCAACCAAAACCAGAAAAATTCTCCTATAAAAATTCATAGATAACTTACGTTGGTCTTGGTTTTCCAAAAATTCCATCCCTAAAGTCCCTAAGAAAAGATCCAATAGAATTCCAACGAAGAAGAGATAATTTCTTTACCAATTCAAATTAATTTATTTTCTTCTTATACTTCCTCATTGTAACATCCCAAGTAAGTAATGAATAATAGATATTTTTATCTATGTCTATTAATGATTAAGATATTGTTATAGAGGCTTAAAATGAAAATAAATACAATCTTATGCATGGAATACACTAATATTCTTAAAAGATTGTTTTACTGCCTTTTGATGGAAAACCATTTTTGAATCTATATTTTGACAATTTTATAAACTATGTTTGTCAAAATAAACATATTATTTATGATTGGGACATCAAAATTTACCTTTTGTGAATTTTTGGTATTTTCCTGACAATGTTCATTTTTTAATGAATAGTTAAAAATACTGCATTTTACATCAAAACTGTTTTTTAATATAATTTATTTATATGATTAGATTATGTTTTGAATTGGTTTTGAAGTGAAATTAGAATATATTTTTACCATTTTATCCAATGGTGGTAATTGGAATCAATTTCACTTTGAAATTAGACTTAAACTGGTGTCAATCTTTTGATACTTATTGTTTTGTAAAAACACGCTATTTGCTCTTGCAGCGGGAATTAATTATTAAATTAATTAATGTGACTTATATGATTTGAATTTTTAAAAATATACTTCATTTTTTAATTTTGAATATCAAATATAGCTTAGGGTGAATTTTTGGTAATTTTCTGAAAAACTTCAATTTTTAATGAATAGTGAAACCACTAAGTGGTAATCAAGCAAACTGATTTTTCAGTTAAATGAAAATTTACCACTAATGTGTTTTGAATTTTGAAAATCCGACATACATGGTTGTCATTAAGAAGTAAAATGTGGTTCAATGAGATTAAAATAATTTTTTGGTGAATAGTAACTTATTTAGTTTTTAATCGCGATTAGTGGTAATTAGTGTAGTTTAAGGTATAAATAATGCTTTAATAATATGAAATGACCTAGACACAAGTCCCAACATTATTGGTTGTGTCATGGCCGACCACGAGAAGCCATGGGTCAACTTGGGGACCCCATGGAGACATTTTGGTTGGGAAATGACATAAATAACTTTTTATTTAATGTAAAAGTAAAAATGACACAAACATAATATGTTTTACGAAAACAATTTTTACATGGGGTTATAAAGATCAGATATTTGATTATAAATAGTCATTGGAAAGATAAAAATATTTCCTACATCATAGTATTTTTTTATGATTTTTAGACATTATATAAATTAAATTATTTATGACATAATAATGATGCAGCGATTACATCATTATTTGACGATTTAAATAAAATGGAAAGATAATATAAAATATATGAACTACACATGTCCAAAACCAATTGGATGAGTGTATTTCGAACCCTTATCACCTTATCCACGAATTATAGCAATGTGGGACCTTTTGAAACCGAAACACATTTTCAAATAAAGTAATATTTCTTTACTTTCCAAAAGTGCCCCTCCTCTCCTCTTATAAAAGGCCCCCACCTCTACCTCATTTCACACACTCCTCAAGCCTTTGGCTCGGCCAAACCCTGCCCATTTACTCTATCCACATCCCTATCCTCATCCTAGAGGATTCCCTTTGGGCATAATCCTTTCAAAGGAAGCCTTTAGGCTCAAATAATAAGGAGTTACACTTTTAAAGGTAATTCATTCTCTCATGTTCATTTGTTTTATTTTGTTTCTCCAACCCCATAAACTATTTTTATTTACTTCCTTTGTAACAACACCAGTATCTTCAATATACTAGGATGTTGTTATAAGATTTATTTTAGCTACACTCTCACACAACTACATCAAATGGTTAAAGAACATACGGTTTCCGTGGATGGTGAAATTCTGCCTCCCGAAACGATGATTGTTCAATACTCATTAAACACCTTCAAAGGTGGCCATTATGATGTCACTATTTTTATATATGATATATAATATGTTTATGTTTTTCTTAATCTTCTGTTTTTTCATTTTGGGCATACCTTTATGGTTCCCATTATGGGTAAACATGATATCTTCATTTTAGGAAGTGCGGACTACCGCCCCCTGAAAGTGATTTGATTCGTTAATACCCTATGTGGGATGTGTAAAGGATAAAGTTAATGATATTATATATGTTATTATACTGGAATTATAATATACTCTTATATCATTATGATTCCTTTCCAGAAAATACGAAATAGAAATGGAAGTAGCGTTCATGCGTACGTACGGCTTACCGTCTCCATGAACATTGCATTTCATTTCTTACCTCTAAATGTGATGTAATATTATAAATACATTTATATGATGAATATATATGATATATATGTTATCCAAATCATTAATATAATTCTGGATATAATGAACCTTTGACCAAATTAACAACATGTAAGTATAAGAAGTCTATTTTTGACTTAAGAACCAAATACCGACAAAATGAACATTATTAACTTAAATGATTACATGATGTTCATAACACGGTAGAAAAGGAATAATGAACATGAAAAAGGTTCATAAGCAAGTAGAGATTAACTCAAGTTTATTATTCAGGAGATTAAAGAACGGTCGGGTCAAGTCGGATACGAGGTATGGGACTTCGTCTCAATCTCCTTTCGTTGAGGCATAATTTATTTTATACACAACTTTCTTTTATACGATGTATAAACCACTTTGACTTTTGCGTTTATTCAAAAGGAATCTTTTTTTATACTAAGCGTTTACTAAACGACAAAAGGGAATGTTTTTGTCGTACGTATGCGGCGACAACGACTTCTCCGCCGTCGTGACCGTTATTTGAGTTTCGGCTTCCTCTACAATCCATACATTCTTTTAAAAGAAAAATAAATACCATGTTTTACTTTTCTTTTATTTTGGTATTGAAAATGGTTTTCATTATGTTTTTATATCAATTTTTTGTATTGATATCTCATGATTGAAATGTGGAAATTTTATGTTTCCTTTATGCATGTTTTATGTGATATGATTATGTTATGGTTCTTGGGCATTATTATGAAGACGGGTGGTTCCGTGATAAACTAAGGGCGAGTGTGCCCGTTATAGCTCTCCAATGCATTGGGTAACGCGGAGGAGTGAAACGTTAAGGTTTCTCCGAAGAGATTTTGGGAATATACTGTGATGGGTATTCCAAACGTAACCAAGAGGGTTACTCCCTACATAAGAATGTTATGAATGCCTCAAGTTACCTTTACGTATTATGATTTCTTTGATTTATTCATGATTTTATGAGGTATGTTAATGTGCCTATGTTTTATGGGTAAAGTATGATTTCATTCTTATGTATATATGAACTCATGTTTCCTTTCCATGTTTTTTTTATAACCCATACTGAGTTTTTATGCTCATCCCAATTTTTTGAAATGTTTTTCACAGGTCAAGGGAAAGGTACATGATAATATGATAGAGTCAAGGATGTGTCAAGAAATAATCCATGTTTTATTTTAAATGTGTTTCCATTGATGGGAATGAAGAATACTATCATTATGTAACCACTTTGTTTATATGTGGAATGTAATGCAAGTTTTATGATCTAATTCTCTAAAACTCTAAACCCGAAAAGATCCTCAATGTGTAATCTTGTAATAACTCAAGATTAAGTAAGGTTTAAGGCTGGGGCCTTATAGTTGGTATCAAAGGGAGGTTTAGATAACTTTAGGAGTTAGAATTCTATTAAATGATTATCCAAAAAATATTTTTTTTTCTTTTTCGAAATGATATAGCATTTAAAGATTACCATGTTACTTCATCTAAGACATGTTTGTTCAGAATGGTTTTCCACAGAGGAAACAGGGAAGCAGTGCTAGGAAGGAATACAAAAGGAAATAACCTTACGAATCAGCATCCAGAAATGGTCTGAATTGGAACTGAACAGTTTGTTGCAGTAATGGTGCAGTTGACTCAAGCGATAAATGGCGATGGTATCCATACACGAGATAAGCCAGACCAACCGCAGAGGAACATGTCAGTGGTGGAACATTTCATGAGGCAACATCCACCATCATTCAGAGGATCATCTGACCCTGTGCTAGCTGAAGGGTGGATTAAAGCACTGGAGAAGATTTTTGATGTCATGGGGTGTTCAGAAAATCAAAAGGTTAGTCTTCCTATTTACCATTTGGAGGGTGAAGCAGATCAGTGGTGGTCTATGGTTAAAAATATCAGGGACGCCGATGAGATTGATGCTCTTGACTGGGATGAATTCAAAGGTATGTTTCTTGAGAAGTATTTTACTAAGGTTGTTCGACTTAGTATGGAAAAGCAATTCTTGGAATTGAGGCAAGAGGAAGACTCAGTGGATGCCTATGAAGAAAGGTTCCCTCGATTGGCAAGGTATGCTCCAAATTTTATCCGGGACCTTGATAGTAAAATCAATCGTTTTTACTCAGGATTAAAGCCAAAATATTGAAGGGCATTAGCTTCTCGTGAGTTTAAAAGTTATGAAAAGATTGTTCGATGTGTTGAGAAGGTGGAAATGGAGTTTTCTGATTACCAAGTTTTCTATAACAACCAGCAGAAGAAAAGACCGAGGCGGCAGGAGAAAGGTAAAAATTCTTCAAAAAAGTCTGATGGTAAGAGAACTAAGTTTCTAGTTTGTGATAAATGTGGCAAAAGGCATGCTGGGGAATGTCTTCTGAATTCTGGAAAGTGCTACCGATGTGGTAAGATGGGACATAAGGCTCGTGATTGCACTGAAAAGGATCAAGGTGAAGGTAAGAACAAATTTGATTTATAGTTAGTGAAATGTTATAAGTGCAATGAGATGGGTCACTATGCAAACGAGTGTCCGACGAAGAGCTTGAGTGATGGGAGGTAGTTAGACTACAAGCAGAAAGGGGTGGTGAAATCCTTTGCAACTACTTTAGCAGATGTCGGGCCATCAAATGATGTTGTATCAGGTACTTTGTTTGTTTTTTCAGATTATGCCAGTGTGTTGTTTGATTCGGGGTCTACACATTCGTTCATCTCTGAAACCTTTTCTAGTAAAATGGGAATACCATCTCAAGAGATGACTCCAGAACTTTTGGTAAAAACACCTGGGGGAAATGTCGAGGCAAAAAGAATTTATAAGAATCTTCCTATCCTTATCTGTGGAAAGATCCTACTTGCAAACCTTATTGTTCTACCTCTAGTAGAGTTTGATGTTATCCTAGGTATGGATTGGATCTCTATTTACCATGCTAAGATTGACTGTAGAGCTAAAGAAGTTTCTTTTCAGAAAGACTTTCAGTTTGTTTACAAGAATGAACCCTTACTTTTGATAACATATCAAGAGGCCAAGAAACTTGTAAAAGATGGAAATGAATGTTACCTTGCACACGTCATTGAAAATAAAGGAACTGTTCAGATTAATGATGTGCCAGTGGTAAATGAGTATCCTGATGTTTTTCCTGATGAGTTGCCTGGAATAATACCAGATCGGGAAGTTGAGTTTACTGTTGACTTAGTTCCTGATGCTAAGCCAATTTCAAAACCCCTTTATCGAATGGTACAAATTGAACATTTAGAGTTGAAGGAGCAATTGCAAGATTTATTAGAGAAAGGTTTCATTTGACCTAGCACATCACCATGGGGTGCTCCTGTTTTATTTGTTAAAAAGAAAGATGGTTCTATGAGACTTTGCATTGATTATAGAGCCTTGAATAATATCACTGTTAAGAACAAATATCCTTTCCCTCATATCGATGATTTGTTTGATCAGCTCCAGGGAGCTCAGTTTTTTTCAAAGATTGACTTGAGATCGGGGTACCATCAGCTGAAGGTAAAGGAGGCAGATATTCCGAAGACCGCGTTCCGTACGAGATATGGCCATTATGAATTTATAGTAATGCCTTTTGGGCTAACCAATGAACCTGCTGTATTCATGGACTTAATAAATAGAATTTTCCATGAGTTCTTGGATAAGTTTGTGGTGGTTTTCAATGATGATATTTTGGTGTTTTCTAAAAGTAAAGAGGAGCATGAAAAACATTTAAGGGTTATCTTGAAAACCTTAAAAGAAAAGAAACTGTATGGGAAATTCAGCAAGTGTGAGTTTTGGTTGCAACAAATTTCTTTCCTTGGTCACATTGTTTCTAAAGATGGAATAACTGTTGATCCTGCACAAAAAAAAGTTGTGGAAGAATGGCCAAGACCCACAAATGTAACCGAGATTCGTAGCTTCCTTGGTTTGGCGGGCTATTACCGAAGGCTTGTTAGAAATTGTTCACGGTTATCTAGTCCAATGACTAAGCTAACTCGGAAGGGTGTTAAGTTTATCTGGACAAAAGAATGTGATGATTGTTTTCAGGAATTGAAAAGAAGATTGGTGAATGCTCCAGTTTTGGCACTACCTTCTAGGAATGGTGAGTTTGTTATATACAGTGATGCTTCATTGAAAGGACTTGGTTTCATCCTAATGCAGAATGATCAGGTAATTGCTTATGCTTCACGACAGTTGAAAACACATGAGGTAAATTACCCTACACATGATTTGGAACTAGCTGCTGTTGTTTTTTCTTTAAATATTTGGAGGCATCATTTGTATGGAGTAAAGTGTGAAATATATACCGATCACAAAAGTTTAAAGTATATATTCACTCAAAAAGAGTTAATCATGAGACAAAGGAGATGGCTGGAATTAATCAAGGATTATGATTGTACAATTCATTACCATCCAGGAAAAGAAAATAAAGTGGCTGATGATTTGAGTCGAAAAAGTAATGCTTCATTAACAATGTTGCGGTTGGAACGTGATCCTTTGGTTAATGATTTGATGAACTTTGGCAAAGAAGTTGTTGGTACAGGAAGTCCTTCTGTTTTGTTTCAGGTATCATTGAGATCTTCTCTATCAGATAGAATCAAGCAAGCACAGAAGCAAGACAGTGAGTTGCAGAAAAAGGTAGAGCTGGTTCAGAAAGGTAAGTTGCCTGAATTCAACATTGATAGTGATTGTGATTTGAGATTTGGGAAGAGATTGTGTGTGCCTTGTGATTCACAGTTGAGGAGAGAGTTTTTATGTGAAGCTCATAGTTCTCCGTTTTTAGTTCATCCGGGCAGTACTAAGATGTATAGAGATCTGCGGGAGTATTACTGGTGGGATGGAATGAAAAGAGATATTGCTGATTTTACTATGAAGTGTTTGACTTGTCAGCAGGTTAAAGCAGAGTGGCAGTTACCGAAAGGGATGCTTCAGCCTTTACCAGTGCTAGAGTAGAAATGGAAGAATATATCCATGGACTTTGTTGTTGGATTACCGAAGACATCTCGAGGTAATAATGCAATCTGGGTTATTGTTGATCGCTTGACCAAATCTGCTCATTTCCTTGCTATACGAGATACTTTCTCTCTTGGTCAACTTTCCCGTTTGTATCTTAAAGAGATAGTCATGTTACATGGAGTTCCTCTCTGCATTGTATCGGATCGTGATCCTAGGTTTACTTCCAACTTTTGGAAAGGCGTTCAGAAGTCATTGGGTACTGAATTAAATTTTAGTACAGCTTTTCATCCTCAATCAGATGGGCAGTCAGAACGAACAATTCAGACATTGGAGGATATGCTACGAGCTTGTTCTATGGATTATCAGGGAAGTTGGGACCAACATCTTTCTTTGGTTGAATTTTCATATAATAACAGTTTCCATTCTAGTATACAGATGGCACCATTTCAGGCATTATATGGGAAGCGGTGTCGAACTCCAGCTTTCTGGGATGTAGTGGGTGAAAGGAAGTTGATGGGACTAGAATTGATAGAAGAGATGGCAGAAAAAGTTCAGTTGATTCCGAAACACATGAGAACAGCTCAGAGCAGGCAGAAGAATTATGCGGATAACCGGAGGAAGGATCTATCTTTCGAGGTAGGTGATCCTGTTTTTCTCAAGGTTTCTCCTTGGAAAAGTGTGATGAGATTTTGTAAGAAAGGAATGTTGAGTCCATGGTTTGTTGGACCATACGAATTTCTGGAGAGAGTTGGATCAGTTGCATACCGAGTGGCTTTACCTCCGAGTTTATCTCAGGTACACAATGTTTTTCTCGTTTCGATGTTGAGAAAGTATATGCCAGATCCATCTCATGTTTTGAGTCCAGAGGTAGTTCAGTTGGAAGAGAACCTATCTTATGAGGAACAACCGGTCTGTATTCTTGACCACAGGGAGAAAGTGTTACGGAATAAGGTGATTAAGCAGGTAAAGGTTTTTTGGAAAAACCACATGATTGAAGAGGCAACATGGGAATCTGAAAATGCAATGAGGGATAAGTACCCCCATTTATTCGATAAGTAAATAAATTGTGGAGACGCAATTTTCTAAAGGGGGGAAGGATGTAACATCCCAAGTAAGTAATGAATAATAGATATTTTTATCTATGTCTATTAATGATTAAGATAGTGTTATAGAGGCTTAAAATGAAAATAAATACAATCTTATGCATGGAATACACTAATATTCTTAAAAGATTGTTTTACTGGCTTTTGATGGCAAACCATTTTTGAATCTATATTTTGACAATTTTATTAACTATGTTTGTCAAAATAAACATATTCTTTATTATTGGGACATCAAAATTTACCTTGTGTGAATTTTTGGTATTTTTCTGACAATGTTCATTTTTTAATGAATAGTGAAAAATACTGCATTTTACATCAAAAATGTTTTTTAATCTAATTTATTTATATTATTAGATTATGTTTTGAATTGGTTTTGAAGTGAAATTAGAATATATTTTTACCATTTTATCCAATGGTGGTCATTGGAATCAATTTCACTTTGAAATTAGACTTAAACTGGTGTCAATCTTTTGATACTTATTGTTTTGTAAAAACACTCTATTTGCTCTGGAAGCGGGAATTAATTATTAAATTAATTAATGTGACTTATATGATTTGAATTTTGTAAAATAGACTTCATTTTTGAATTTGGAATATCAAATATAGCATAGGGTGAATTTTTGGTAATTTTCTGAAAAACGTCAATTTTTAATGAATAGTGAAACCACTAAGTGGTAATCAAGCAAACTGATTTTTCAGTTAAATGAAAATTTACCACTAATGTGTTTTGAATTTTCAAAATCCGACATACATGGTTGTCATTAAGAAGTAAAATGTGGTTCAATGAGATTAAAATAATTTTTTGGTGAATAGTAACTTATTTAGTTTTTGATCGCGATTAGTGGTAATTACTGTAGTTTAAGGTATAAATAATGCTTTAATAATATGAAATGACCTAGACACATGTCCCAACCTTATTGGTTGTGTCATGGCCGACCAAGACAAGCCATGGTTCAACTTGGGGACCCCATGGAGACATTTTGGTTGGGAAATGACATAAATAACATTTTATTTAATGTAAAAGTAAAAATGACACAAACATAATATGTTTTACGAAAACAATTTTTACATGGGGTTATAAAGATCAGATATTGGATTATAAATAGTAATTGGAAAGCTAAAAATCTTTCCTACATCATAGTATTTTTTTTATGATTTTTAGACATTATATAAATTAAATTATTTATGACATAATAATGATGCAGCGATGACATCATTATTTGATGATTTAAATAAAATGGAAAGATAATATAAAATCTATGAACTACACATGTCCAAAACCAATTGGATGAGTGGATTTCGAACCCTTATCACCATATCCACGAATTATATCAATGTGGGACCTTTTGAAACCGAAACACATTTTCAAATAAAGTAATATTTCTTTACTTTCCAAAAGTGCCCCTCCTCTCCTATTATAAAAGGCCCTCACCTCTACCTCATTTCACACACTCCTCAAGCCTTTGGCTCGGCCAACCCCTGCCCATTTAATCTCTCCACATCCCTATCCTCATCCTAGAGGATTCCCTTTGGGCATAATCCTTTCAAAGGAAGCCTTTAGGCTCAAATCAAAAGGAGTTACACTTTTAAAGGTAATTCATTCTCTCATGTTCATTTGTTTTATTTTGTTTCTCCAACCCCATAAACTCTTTTTATTTACTTCCTTTGTAACAACACAGGTATCTTCAATATACTATGATGTTTTTATAAGATTTATTTTAGCTACACTCTCACACAACTACATCAAATTTTTAAAGAACATACGGTTTCCGTGGATGGCGAAATTCTGCCTCCCGAAACGATGATTGTTCAATACTCATTTAACACCATAAAAGGTTTCCATTATGATGTCACTATTTTTATATATGATATATAATATGTTTATGTTTTTCTTATGCTTCTGTTTATTCATTTTGGGCATACCTTTATGGTTCCCATTATGGGTAAACATGATATCTTCATTTTAGGAAGTGTGGACTACCGCCCCCTGAAAGTGATGTGATTCGTTAATACCGTATGTGGGATGTGTAAAGGATAAAGTTAATGATATTATATATGTTATTATACTGGAATTATAATATACTCTTATATAATTATGATTCCTTTCCAGAAAATATGAAATGGAAATGGAAGTAGCGTTCATGTGTACGTACGGCTTACCGTCTCCATGAACGGTGCATTTCATTTATTACCTCTAAATGTGATGTAATATTATAAATACATGTATATGATGAATATATATGATATATATGTTATCCAAATAATTAATATCATTCTGGATATAATGAATCTTTGACCAAATTAACAACATGTAAGTGTAAGAAGTCTATTTTTGACTTAAGAACCAAATACCGACAAAATGAACATTATTAACTTAAATGATTACATGATGTTCATAACATGGTAGAAAAGGAATAATGAACATGAAAAAGGTTCATAAGAAAGTAGAGATTAACTCAAGTTAATTATTCAGGAGATTAAAGAACGGTCGGGTCATGTCGGATACGAGGTATGGGACTTCGTCTCAATCTCCTTTAGTTGAGGCATATTTTATTTTATACACAACTTTCTTTTATACAATGTATAAACAACTTTGACTTTTGAATTTATTCAAAAGGAATCTTTTTTTTATACGAAGCGTTTACTAAACGACAAAAGGGAATGTTTTTGTCGTACGTATGCGGCGACAACGACTTCTCCGCCGTCGTGACCGTTATTTGAGTTTCGGCTTCCTCTACAAGCCATACATTCTTTTAAAAGAAAAATAAATACCATGTTTTACTTTTCTTTTATTTTGTTATTGAAAATGGTTTTCATAATGTTTTTATATCAATTTTTTGTATTGATATCTCATGATTGAAATGTGGAAATTTTATGTTTCCTTTATTCATGTTTTATGTGATATGATTATGTTATGGTTCTTGGGCATTATTATGAAGACGGGTGGTTCCGTGATAAACTAAGGGCGGGTGAGCCCGTTATAGCTCTCCAATGCATTGGGTAACGCGAAGGAGTGAAACGTTAAGGTTTCTTCGAAGATATTTAGGGAATATACTGTGATGGGTATTCCAAACGTAACCAAGATGGTTACTCCCTACGTAAGAATGTCATGAATGCCTCAAGTTACCTTTACGTATTATGATTTCTATGATTTATTCATGATTTTATGAGGTATGTTAAAGTGCCTATGTTTTATGGGTAAAGTATGATTTCATTCTTATGTATATATGAACTCATGTTTCCTTTCCATGTTTTTTTATAACCCATACTGAGTTTTTATGCTCATCCCAAGTTTTTGAAATGTTTTTCACAGGTCAAGGGAAAGGTACATGATAAGATGATTGAGTCAAGGATGTGTCAAGAAATAATCCATGTTTTATTTTAAATGTGTTTGCATTGATGGGAATGAAGAATACTATCTTTATGTAACCACTTTGTTTATATGTGGAATGTAATGCAAGTTTTATGATCTAATTCTCTAAAACTCTAAACCCGAAAAGATCCTCAATGTGTAATCTTGTAATAACTAAAGATTAAGTAAGGTTTAGGGTGGGGGCCTTATACTCATTCTATGATGATTCCATAATAAAGTAATAATCCCATGATTTTCTATATGATGTGATTTTATTATAATTATGGGAAAACCGTATACCTCGTTTTCTCCATCGTATGAATAAAAATATCACCATGCGTGCATACATATGACATTCTGTGTCAACGTCGTGGTTTAATTTGTTTAAAAAAAATACTTTATTAGGATGGGTATAGTGATGATTTTATTGGATTTAAATAAATAATATAACATGATTATAATTATTTATAATTAATATATCGTCCAATTGCATATCATTTATCAATGAAGTGAATGATATCGTCGCACGTGCGTACGGATGACCTACCGTCTCCATGAAGTGGTGAGATTCGTTATCCACATTAACAATTCATGAATGATTATAAATTTTATATGATGAGTGAAAATAATAATTATGAACATAATTTCATGAATAAAATAGATTATATTAATAAAAAACATGACTTACCTGACAAATAAGGAATTGGAAAACAAAGAAGTTACCACCTAAAATAATGGTTATATTGAAATAATATTAACAAAATGATATAATAGGATCATATATGATATCATAAATTTGGATAAGGTCCTATTATAATTTAATAAAATTATTTACCCATTATATAGAAGGTGAAATCTCCCTCGATTAATGAAAAGTACATTGTAAGGGATAACATTACTAGTCTAATTTTTATCTGAGATTGTTTATATATAGGTATTTAATAGGGGTATATTTATCATCCATTTAATGTTTTATAAGAATATTATCATGAAATGTATAACATTATTTTATATATGTTTTATGTAATTTTTACCATTTTTGACATTTACTACATTGATTGAAATGAATCATTCTAATGTTTACCATACAAGGTACTTTCTGAATTTTCCAAAAAAAAAGTACTAGAAGAATGTATTTTTAACTTATACGACATATTAGATTTTTAAATCTTCATGACACCTTCTTTCCATGAATATTTCTATAAAATATTTCAATATTATTTTCAAATAGATTGTATTATTTTAATATTTCATGTCCTTTTTATTAAATAAAATGTCTTTTTAGAAGAATGGATATTTTTCTTATTAACTTTGTTCTAGTGGTTTACATAAATTATTTTACATCTAAGAAAAATCAATTTAAATAGAGTTATGTTTCTATACATATTATTACTATTATTTGATATTGTTAATGATTTAATGATATGTTATGTAGATTATTTAATGTTGGAATGATGTTTAAGAAACCCATTTTATTTTATGGGTTATGATATGGTGAATGTTTTTTTATGTTTTTGTGGAACATGAAAGAATGATTTCATTATGAGATCAGTGGGAACTATATATCCCTATAATGAATTAGGTACTTATTTATATATCTTGATATAGACATTAATATAACAACATGTAAATCTGATTCATTAATACATGGATGGAAGGGAATGTAAACCCAGTTCAGTAATGGAATTTTTCCCCTGTGATGGTCTTGGAAGCAATGGCGTGAATACTATGGAAATAATATTATGTGATTATTAGTATTCCACAATAAAATATTTTATACCAATGTTATTCTATCATTCATAATGTTCCATTATGATCTATTCCGTATGTGCTTCCAATACTTATTTCATGACTCAATATTTGTATGTTTAAACAGTATGTTCATGCTTAGACTTTCAAATAATTATAGTTTGTTTTATGTTCTCCATGTGTACCCTTACTGTGCATCTGATCTCTCCCTTTTTATGTTTTTTTCTAGTATATAAAGAATGGTTTTATGTAGGAAAAAATTTCATTATATTTTTATGTGATTTTGATGATCTTTCACTATTATTAGAATATTATGTTCGATGTTTCCTAGGACAGTAAACTAATACAGCCTTTGGGTATCTGTTTGTGTAATGTGTTAAGTATTCCAAAAAAAAGTAATGTCATTGTACGTCAAGATTGGGTCATTAGAATATTACTCAACCCAGGAAAATTTTTTTGGGATGAAATTTCCAAAATAAAACCATTCAAACAACTTATTGGTGGAATTTTATGACATTATGGGCATGGATTTGTATTCCCTATATTGAGCAATCATATATTTCTTCGATAAGGAAATCAATCTTCATATCTTGAATCATACTCTGATTCTATAAAAGTGCAAGAATGGGAATGAATCTTTTGTATCATAAAATCATTAATCATGGATTTTATTTCCCTATGATAAAACGGATCTAGATCAAATGATTGATTATATGGAATGAATCGTCCTTGATGATAAGCCTATTGTGAGGGAATATGCAGATGTGTTTTCAATGTAATTTCAATGTCTTCCACCTATATGAGAGGTTAAATTTTAAATAGAGGTTAAAAATATGGATTTACCAATATCCAAGTCTCCATACAGAATATATTTTGTTTTACATGAATATCTTATGAAACAAATTCATGAGAATATTGATAAAGGTTTCATACAACCAAGTCCTTCACCATGGCGTGCACCAGTCCACATTCTCAAGAAGAACGATGGGTTAGTGCATCATTGCATTGATTACCATGATCTCAACAAGATTATGATAAAGAAAAAGTATCTGATTAAAAATATTTAGTAATTAATTTTTCATAAACCCGTAGAAAAAAACTTATCCTAGGTTGATCTAGAGTTGGGATTTTACTAAATTAGGGAGTTGAAGGAGCATAACCCTAAGACTAGTTTTCTAAATGTTATAAGAAATATTATTTCATAGTGATGCCTTTTTGGATCACAAATTATCCCAAAATATTCTTAGAATTTATGAATAGTGTCTTTAGAGATTACCTATACAATTTTTTGTGGTTTATAAAGCTAATAATATAATATAATACAAAACCAAGTAGGGTGATGAAGATCATTTGAGCACTATGTAGAATAAAATGAGAAAGGATAATATTTATGGAATGTACAAAAAATATGTGTTATATTTAAATGAATTCTAATTCTTAGAGAATATTATCATAAGAAATGGTATATTTTTTGATCCTTAAAAGATAGAATCCATTGAAATATGGTTGAGTCCAACATTCATGATAGATATCTATTATTTCCTTAAACTAACTGGGTATTATCATCGATGTTTGATACAATTATTGTAATTTTAAAACCTTATAAAAATGAAAACTCAAAAGGGATTAATACTTTCATAGAATGATTAATGTAAAGAGAGATTAAAGGTTCTAAAAATTAGGTCATCACTACCCCTATTCTAATAGAACCCACATGTGGGTATCATTTTGTATTATTTAGTGATGTATCAAAGCAGGTACTGGGTGTGTGTTAATAAAAACGAACAAGGAAAATACTATTCATCGTGGATGTTTAAAGATCATGATGAAAACTACCCAACACATGATCTGGACTATTCTACATTTATCTTCATGTTAAAAATAAATTGGAATTGTCTATTTGGGTAGAAGTTGAAAATATATATGAATAAAATAATCCTGGATTATATATTCATACACAACGATATCAATGTTTTCTAACGATGATGGTTAGATTTGATCAGGGACTATTATTTCTCAATTCACTACAATCATTATAAGGAAATTAATGTGGAAGAAACTCTATTTATAACATATCATATATATTTATCAATTATTAGAATTAAGAAGGATCCATTTCTCATAAATCTGTAAAGGAGGGACATGGGATTCCTTAAGGAATGTACATCATCAAACCTTTCTCAAATGTTGTCTCTGACTCCCCTCATGGTGAAAATAAATGATTCTCAATGAAATTATATTGATATTAATAAAAACATGGAATCTATGATAAAGGATAAATCCTCAGAGTTTAAAATTGAAGAAGCAGGAATTGTGAGATTTGGGTCAAAACTATGTCTTTCGTAAAATCTTTAGTTAAAGAAGGAACATTTGTATGATATAAAGTTTTAACATTTTACATTAACCTAGGAAAAAAATATCTATCAATATCTCAATGAACTCTATTTTTGAGACAATATGAAGGGGTTTATAACTGAATATACATCAAATTGACCAATATCCAAAAAAAGTAAAGTCTGAAAGGTAAACGTCTAATGGGGTGATGAAACAAAATCTGATACCAACATGGACATGATAGATTATCACCATGGTCTTCGTCCCCAGTCCTCTGTAGACATCTAGGTGGGAAAAAAATTATATGGGCTATTTTGAATCATTATTTTCAAACAGGTTGAGGTTAAATCCTTATTTATTGAACATAAAAATATTATCTTTAAAAAATATGGAAAAAGATGAAACCCATTACAACTGCTATGGAATAATCCATAATCATAAAATACCTCAATGAAAAATGGTACCAAAGGACCAAAATGATATAAAAATTAAGAAAAAAATCAGGAAGAAATCATGTCACCCACTTGATTGATAATTCAATCATTTAATATATCAAAGAAGTTGTGCCTCCCCCTGTAAAATTATTGCACAATGTCAGACCATCCCAACATGATAGTGCACTCCTCCCACGTTCAAAAATGTTGAAGAAGGACCATATGATTGGTTCTAGTTAACATTATAAAAAATTTAAAGGATTTCAAGATAGAACATGTTACTCTAATATACCTTAGATAAGTGGGAAGGATAAATGTAGTACCACTATCAATTTTATCTAGTTGAGATCAATGATTCCAATATATGTTCTAGAAGAGTTTCCAAAAAGCTTTGAAAATTGAGTCAAAATTTATCAATGATTATCAAACTCAAAATAATGGCCAATATGAGTAGACTATCCATACACTTGAGTACATGTTGAAATCATGCACAATTAACCTCAAAGGACAATGGGACCATCACACTAGTAAGGGATCCTCACCTTCCTATCATCCTTTAATTTAATCACTCCCTTTAGAATTTTTATTCCTAATTTCAAATTTTTATGATTAATTTTTTTTAAATCCCCTAATATAAAATGAATGTTATTATAATAGGATATAATTTATTCTCTGTCATTTTTATCCTGACCAAATACATTACTATGGTGAAATTCTATAACAGATTTCTCTCTTCTCATTACCATTCATGGAATTATTTTGTGATATGCATCCTAAATTCCATTTAATAATGTTCAGATATGTTCCTCTATATTACTCATACCTTAATTTTAATTTATAAATAATCAGAGTACCCTTTCACTATCATTAATCCTCTCATGATAATTTATATACACCCATTACCATACCAAAATATAGTTGGAATACATTAATTTTCTTTCATTAAATTACGCATTATATTTCTAACTTTTGATATTGGGATATGTTTTTACATATACCTCTCACTTAGAATTTGTTTTTTATAGGATGAGATTTTCCCTTCTCTACCATCAACCTATTTTTATAAATATTTTACTGACTATATTATGCTGCCAAAATTTCACTGTTATCTTCGATGCTGAAACAATTGTATAGCGAATACCATGCCAATTTCCTATCACATATATTCACATTTATGAACATCTAATTTTTTTATTTAGGAAATATATGTATATATATATTAATAACCCCATGGCTATATAATAAATTATGATTATAAATTAATCCATGTTGTATGATCCATGTGTCATATATAAGCCCGAGAATGAAATGAATGTGATCGGTGCGACCAAAATTATATTGTGCTCCAATGAATTGTGTAATGTTTATTTCATGATACATCATGTTGGGACAAGGATAAAACCTAATTCCTTATATGAAACCTTTTCCACCATGATGTCATTGAAGTTTATCCATGATCTAATTTTATGATTTAGTGTTTTATGATGTTTCCATATTTCTTATGTTTCCATTATGATTATCATTCGATATCAGGCTATATTGTTCATGTTTCATTTATACACCACATATATGATTATTGTTTACAATTTATTATCTTATTCATGATAGTTCTTTTCCATTTAATTAATTAATTTTATTTCTCACCCATATCTTATGATTTTCACTACATTTTCTCGTGCAGTTGTAAAAGACATGGATTTTTAAAAGAATGTTTTAGAAATTTAATAATAATATTATTTTATACCCTGATCTAGATGTTATGATATGTAACTAATTCCAAAATTAACTAGACATATAAACCTTTTAATTTGTAATAATTCTACATTTAAGTAAAAAAATCATGAATAACTATGTAATAAATAGATGGTTCTTATAGTTGCTATCATTGGAAAAATTTAGTTATTTTTAATTAGGATTATAAAACACAAGATAAATCCATAGGGATAAGACTGTGTACTAGAAAACATCCCCAAAATTTTGTTAGTATATAGAAACTTTTTATATCATGAATATAATTAAATGCCTAGATAATACAACTATACATGTTTATGGTATAGATGTACGAAGTGGTAATAACTCATAAATAATTTTTTTGGTCTGGCTTAAGGTATCCTGGTACATGAAAATTTTATTTACAACACACATGGGTTAAAACCCTTTATTGATATTCTTCGGTAAATTCATTATATAATTATAAATCAATATTTCGGGAAAATAATCCCATAAGAATGTAAGTTAAGTAATAGATGCTGGACAACATATATTGACTTAAGTAAATTCACATATTAATTAAATAAATGTATATTAAATGTTATCCCTATAATTCCTTTGTATTAACCTCTATTTTTTAATTGTTAAAAATTATCATCCCTAATTTTCATTTTATTTTATCCAATGGTTGGAAATATCATGAATTAGGTAAATAATAAATGTGACTGGAAATGTTTTTACATTCCCAATTAGATGCCCAACCTGTTAGACATGGGGATCACAAACAATATGATGATAATATATCAGATGAATTATGGTATGAATAAAATCATAGATAAATATGACCTCCATCCCAAGAAGATATTGAAAAAACTATAATTGAGATCTCCATGATAAAAATATGAGACTAAGTACAAACATTAAATGGATCATATATCCCTTAATCGTGGTACAATGGATTAAATCCATTGAGAAAATATTCTACATCCTTAAATGATTCGAACAATGCATGTTAATAAAAGATGTTAATCCTCTGGAAAGAGATACTAATTAGGGGTATATATTGATCAATAATACAAATAATGAGGATGATATTGAAGTGATTGAGTGGATGGAATTCCAAAAAAAATGTTTTTTGATAAATAATTTCCCTACACTCTCAAAAATAAAATGGAAAGGGATATCTTCTCCCCAAAAAGAATATACAAAATATCTATCAGGGTGAATGTTGAAAAAATCCCAATACATGCAAGATATGAATTCGATTTTGTTTTTACCACAAATTGTATTATTGAAGGCCTCTTTGTCTCTATAAACATAGACTATGAAAATACCTAGATATCCATTACATTGATAGGTATGACGACATTTCATGAATATCCATCAATGTAAAAATGTAGATCAAAAAATATCAAGGATAAAATTTGGATAATATGAATTAAGTTAATTATAATTCTTGTGGTAGGATTGGGAAATAAAATGATTCCTGGAAATTTAACCATCCCACTTGTGAAAGGTGTTGGAAGAAGCACCCCAAAATTTTCCTAAATTGAATGAAGAAATTTTTTTGGTGTGGAAAGAAAGGACACCTAGCTGACTATTTCCAAAAGGAGAAACATGATAATGATACATAGGAAAGGAATTATAAATTCAATCTCTAGTGCATTTTTCATTACATAAAAATCATGGAAACATAGAACATTAAAAATAAATGCACTAAGGAAAGGGTTTTCAGAGACCTCCAATAACCTTAAATGAAGAAAAGGAGATATTTTTCAATCACAACCACATAGGTGGATCCTGAAAACAAATTGGTGAATGGTACTCAAGCTATTCATTCATGATTAGAGTACAGAGTTTTTTCTTTTGGTTCAACACATTCAACCATATCCTAAAAGTTTATTAGAAATAACTAAACACCACCACAAATCATTTAAGTAGAGCTTTTAGTGAAAATAAAAAAGGGAAAATTATTTCATCCCATGTATATAACTCCTCCCCTTTCAAATTTTAATGGTTTAACATCCCCACAGTCCTTTTTATTCTCATTTTGGTGGATTTTTATGCAATTATGGATATGTGTTGTTTTTCCTTATATAGATCGAAAATAAATTTCTTGGAGTATGTATCTCAAATCATCCTCTGATTCTGTACATCTGCAAGGAGGAGGAGGAATCTTCTTTAGCACCAAGTCCTCAAAAATTTATATTATTTCGTTGAGAGAAAACATATCATTCTTAAATTATTTAGCCTATTTAAAGAATCATTATTTAAGATATTCCTATTGTAAGGGAGTACACTAATGTTTTCTTGAGTAATTCCCACTCTTCCTCCAAGATGAGAGGATGAATTTTCAAAAGATGATATTACGAAGAAAATTATTATTATCAAAGACTCTATACAGAATAGATATTGTAGAACATGTAGAGTTGAATAATATCCCATTTAAAAATAAGGATAATGAGTTTATAAAACCATGTTTATCACCATGGGCTTCAGTAGTCCTCTTCATCAAGAAAAATGATATTTTAGTGTGACTTTTCATTAATGATCATGATATCAACTAGATACTAATAAAGAAAAAAGTAAACTCTAACATGGATTGATGACTTGTTAGATAAGATACAAGGAGAATTATACTTCTCATAGGTGGATATATGGTCAAGAAAATACCATGTTAGGGGTAAGAAGGAAAGTATCCCTAGGGCCGGTTTTTATAAAAGTAACGGGCAATATGAGTTGATAGTGATGACTTCAAGGGTCACTAATGCTCCATTAATCATTAAGGAATTGATGAATAAAATATTTAGAGATTACCATGACAAAAAATTTCTAGTATTTATCATTGATATTATAATATACTGCAAAACCAATGAGATTCATAAAAAACATCTATGAAATGTGATGATGACCTTATTAAAGAAGAATATTTATGAAATATAAAAAAATGTGAGTTCCAGTCATATGAGGTCTCATTCTTTGGGAATATCATCACAAGTAAATACATATTCATGGATAGTTCAAGAAAAAACAAATTTATGGATGGTTGATTCTGATATCCAATATTGATAAATGAAGTATTCATGGATTAGATGGGCTTTATCGTTGATTTGGGAGAAACTTCTCATGATTTTCAAACAATTTGACCAATATAACTTGGAATGGAGTAATGTTTATGTCTGGGTGGTGAATGTGAAGTGAGACTCGCATAGCTGAAAATGAGTCTTATCACTGCTCCAATGCATACACTACAGATGGGTGTAGACAATATCATAGTATTCAGTAATGGTTTGAAGAAGGTATTGTGTTTTATATTAATAAGAAATGAAAAATTCAAGGCCTATGATTTAGTGAAGTAGAAATTTTAGGATCAAAACTCCCTAATTCATGACCTAGAGTTAGTAGTAGTTATCTTTACATTGTAAATATGGTGAAATTATCTCCTTGGAAATATGTGAAAAATATATATGGATAAAAAAATCTGCATGTACATATTAACACAAAAAAGATCTCAATATGCGCCATCGATGATGGTTAGAGTGGTTCAAGGACTATGAAAAATCAATTTAGTATAATATTGATAATTAAAATAAGGTGAGTGATTCAATAAGTAGAAAATTTCTCACATCATTATCAATGATATGAATTTAGAAGGATCCCATATTCATAGATCTACAATGGATGGATATGTATTTCATTATGTAACTATAATCATCAATCCTTTCTAAATTATTTCTCAACCATCCATCCTAGAGAAAATATTAGATTCTCAATGAAATGATGTAATTGTTTTGATGAAGGTATATGCCATGAGAATGGGAAAATCAATTATGTTTAAAATAGATGAAGAAGAAATTTCCAAATTTTTGACAAGAAAATGTTTCCCATAAAATATTGAGTTATAGAAGTGTATTTTAGATGATTCCCATAGTTAACCATTCTCTATTCAACTAGGAACCTCAAAGGATATATTTGGATCTCTTTGAGATCTATTTTTTGGACAATATGAAGTGGTAGATTAAAATATAT
The DNA here is from genome assembly GCA_963277665.1 of Viscum album. NCBI lineage: Eukaryota > Viridiplantae > Streptophyta > Magnoliopsida > Santalales > Viscaceae > Viscum > Viscum album. The sequence continues at coordinate 1,131,596,808 of OY728142.1, read as the reverse complement.
ACATCAATGTGACTAGTATAACCCCATGTGGTGTCTAAAAGGTGTAAGTATAAAGGTATTATGAAACCATTACCTATACCATCATTTAAATTGAAGAATGTTTACCTGCACCTTTTCACCAAAAAATTACCGAAATATATGGGAAATAGTGCTATAAAGGTATCATCAGATCATCTTACAAATAAAAATCACATTATTTCAATTTTAAAGTATTTATTACTAGAGAAACGTTCACAGATATACATTAGATAATTGGTAAGGAAACTTTTAGTACAACTACCAGTTGTATCCAATGAAAATCCATGACTCACCAACATGTTCTAGAAGAGTCTCCAAGATGATCTGAATACTGAGTCGAACTATAACATGGCTTATCACCCTCACATTGATTTACATTATGAGTAGACTACCTAGACACATGAGCACATATTGAGAGTATACACTATTGGATTTAATGGATGATGGGATATACATCATCCTCTTGTTGAGTTCTATTACAATAATAATTATCGCTTGATCATCCAAATAGTTCGCTATGGAGTGCTTTTTAAGAAGTGTTAAAATCATTTTCATGTTTGGATAATGGTGGGTAATTAAAATTGGTAGTTTCTAATAAGGTCTAAGAAATGGTGGAAGTATTAGATGATTCAGTAGCAAATCAAGGCTGCTCAGTGTTGATAGAAGAGCTTTGTTGATAATCAATGATTAGACCTAGAGTTTTATGTTGGAAACATGGTATTCCTAGGAATATCTTCATGTAATAAATTATTGATATTTTTTAAGAAGGTAAATATTATACAAATATTTATCTTTCCATTTGAGATCCTTGATTACATTTGAGTATTAGCCTACAGGCTAGAACTCCCACCAAACGTATCTCAAGTATATGTTTTTCATGTATCCCTCTTAAGAATGCAAATATTAGAAACCTCACATATACTCAATCCTAAGGTAGTACAATTGAATACTAAACATTCATATTATGATAAGCCATTTATGATATTAGATCATATAGAATAGTATCAAATAAATAGTACAATGCACCTTTTCATTGTTTTTTGAAAGAGCAATAGGTTTGATGAAGAAAGGTGGGAACCATAGGAGGTAACGAAATAAAGTTAGCATAATTTTTTGTATTTTAGTAAATAAAAATATTGAGGGGAAAATTTAGTAATTGGGAAGAGTTTATTTACTGAAACTATTATAAATAAAATTACACTTTTTATTTTATTTATATGTTTTATTAAGTAATATGGTATTAGAAAACACCTTGACATATTTTTTTATCTAATTAGATTGAAATTTTCATTATGTATGATTATCATTGATAATATGTCTGTTTCAGATTGATAAAATTATTATTTGAATTATAGGTTTATAAAAATCCAACAAATACAAAAAGGAAGTGTTGAACTCAACAAATAGGATCATACCCTATAAAGCCGATTTATTAGATCTCATAAGAGATTTAACTTTTCTAGGGTTTTTTTCTTTAGTAATCCAAATCTCAGATCCAATAACTTAAGGATGAAAAAACCATTTTCGGTAGAAGTTCAAGATCACTGAGATCATGACCCAAACCATGATGGCCAAAATATCCCATGAAAGTCACTCCATCGTGCACCTTACTCTAATGTAATTTTTTGGGGTATTAAAGGAATATGTATCGAGAACATATAAGTATAAATATGTATAGAATTTTCTTTAATAATAATATATTATCATCCCATTATTGTTACATTGTAAATTATTTTTATTTTGATACAATAACGAAATTTTTTTTTTTTGTTATTATTAAAATTACTTTTAAAATTTTATGAGCTAATGGATTTAGTAAATAAATTATCATTTAATATTATTAAATAATGTTTATAAAAAAAGAACATATAATTTTTATAATTTCAAATGTAATTTTCACAATAGTTATAAATCTATTATTGTCAAAGAACTACAATTTCTTATTAAATTTGGATTTTATTTTAAATGTTAAATTCATATAATTATAAAAATATTTATATTAAATGAATATTATTTTTAAAATAATAATTTTTAAATTATCCAACATAAAATTTTTTATGATTTTTTTAAACATTTAAGTGTTCAAGAAAAAAGTAAAAAACATATAAGTATACTTTGTGTTTTATGACATCATAATAACCCAAATGTGATGTAATTATTACTATAAATGAGATACATGAATATATAAATGTTTTAAATGTAGAATATTTATATTTTAATTGTGTTTTATTTATTTACTAATTAATTTATGATTACTCCAAAGCCTATAATATATTATAAAGATTAAAAATCATTTCTTTATTAGTGTGACTCGCCTCGACCAAATCAAGGGAATTATTTTAATAATTATGGCCATTGGGCTAATAATATTTTAGAAACCTGTCAAATATTTTTAGAAAATAGTTGAAAAACCCACTGGATAGTCTTTGGTTTTAGATATTTTATTAGGTATATTCCAAAATATATATAATAATGAAATCCCTCACATTTCTAATATAAAACTGCCCAATAACCCATTTATCTTCATTGAAACTCCATAGATCACATCCATACTCTTCCATGAACTCTCTTGAGATCTCAAATGTCAACTTCAACATCTCATGAATCCACTCCCAAGCTTTTGGAATCATACTCTCAAGTAAGGGATCCTCACATTCCTCTCCACCTTTCAATTAAATCACCTTCTTTTGAATTTTTCTTCTAAATTGAAATTTCTTGGGATGTCATTTATTTATAAAAATTACCTACTTTACAATGAATTTTATTTTTATTGGACATCATTTATTAACTATCATTTTTATATTTACTTAAAATGTTACTATTCTGAAATTCTGAAATGGAAATATCTCTTCTCATTATCATTAAATAACATCATTTATGTTATGCCCCTTAAATTCTATTTGATTATGTTTTGATAAGTTCTTATATATCCCATGTACTATAATTTTAATAGACAAATTAGGATAATCCCCTTTCAGTATCACTAATCCCCCCATGATCCTTTAGGTACATTCATTATCATGTCGAAATATAGTTACAATTGAATTCAAGTTTCTTTATTAACTTATGAAATCTATTTTAAATTTAAAAATATGGGATATTTTTTCCATATCTATTACTTCCCATTTGATTTCAATTTTAGTATATTCCCAATTCTCTATCATCAACCGATTTTTTTTAATCATTATGTGATGCTGTTATGATAGAAAATTGTTACTATGATTTTCCCGGCCAAGACAATTCTGTGGTGAATACCATACACATTTATTATCATGGGTGTTCAAATATATGCTATTTGTTTTGGATTTCGGACATACATATATGTATTATAAAATGCGTAATCTTGAAGAAAATTAAATGAGATAGGGCCACTAATTTTGATTTAATCTCTCATATTTCTCTAATACAGAGCCTTCATAGGATTATCTCTATGCCCAGTTATTTGATTTGTGATTCCTTCTACATTTCGACTCTAGTTTGAGATCTATCTATCATGTTGGATCAACAAAAAAAAATCTATATTCTTCATTAGATCCATTCATCGTTATTATTCTTCTCAACTATTTTTTTCACAACATCATATAACCTATTTTATGGAGTTTTTCAATTTTTACTATTTCCTATGATCTATGAAAAATAATAAGATGATACTAGATGTAAATTATTTTATGCCTATATGCTTGGTAGCCATGAATTTTTACCTCAAGTATTTTTACTATATATTCTATGTGTGGATTCCACACATTGGATTATAAATGAATTGCCTTAGAAATTTACATAACCCTCATTTAAATAGATATCATTGATGGACATAATCTTAATTTTCTATATTATTGTTGGTATTGGTCTTCAGAGACTATTTTAATACCTTCATGCGTTCTATAGAATTTCCCATGGTATTATTAATATTTATGTGAGAAATTATTCTCTTATGTGGATGAGGATTGACTCCTAAATGTATTTACTATAATATTTTGACTGAGAGGTGAGGGGTACGATCATTTATCATGTTTAAATAGAGAAAATTTTAATGGAGTTTTAAAAAAAATTGAATAGTTTCTCTATCCTATTTGGTACCTTATACTAGTGAGACATGGTCATTGAGGCCCTTATACTAATGATATTATCCCATGGGGTCCCTAATTCTACTGATACTAAAGCATGAAATACCCAATACTTTTGATTATTAGGACTTACGTCCCTTATAATTATAATATTGGGAATGAAGTCCCATATACTTGTGATATATGTACATGGCATCGCATATACATGTAATAATCATTCATAGAAACCCTTATACTCATGATACTCGTGCATGATGTACCTCATTACTATGGTACTCGGGAATGGTGTCATATAAACAGCTGATAATCAGAATGGATTACATTATCATTTTGATCAAGCGAATTTATCTCTCTTATAATTTTGATATGTAAAACCCTGACCCTAGTTTCCCAGAGTCGATGCATTATTACATAACATTGGCATGATCACAAGAGATCAAGTCTTCAATGACCGATTAGTTTAGTATCCTTGGATGTACTAGATACATACATAAGTTTTACATTACGTCATGAAATAAAAACATAAACAAAATTTTTTCCCCATTGAACACACTTATATCCTTATTGGATCCCTATAGATCAACCATAAAATACTTTTTCACATCTTAGAAAAAAATAAACATATAAAGGGTGGAGCTCAGATACTCTTTGAGCATATCAATATAGAAGAAACTTTTATAAATAACCATAAACATTTAAAATAATAATAAAACTAAAACAAATGACTTTTTAATTTAAACATCAGCATAATATGAAAAATATAAATCAAAATAATTCTATTTACTTATTCACATTGATATTATACTAGTCGAATAATCCAATGTAATATCAATAGACGATTTCATTAATATGGAATTCATAATGTCAGACATCATAAGAACATAGTCAAGGCCTCGTTCCTAGACTAAAAAAAATTATTTAGTTAAGTCTGTGTGCCAAGACACTAGTTTTTCTCATGAGACCTTTGATGCAACATGGAGCCATAGCGGTCTCCTCCCATCACATACTATGTCCAATGCATTCCTCATATGAAAAGGTTGAAACATAACATAATTTTTTTTTATTAAAACTAGCATAAGAAATGTTAATAAATTAACCATAAACCATGAATTGTGTAAAAATAAAACATCCACTATCAAACATATCAAAAAACCTTCAATACAATATGGAATATTATATCATAATAAATCAACATCAAACAAGTGTAAAATCCATCAAATAATGTTGACATAGACTAAATTAGAACTATTTATGTGAAATATTTATTTCTGTTTTGATATAATTTAAAAATCACATATTTATAAAAGAAAAAATTAATTTTCAAAATATTATTATAATATTGTCATGTAAGATTCTAACGTGTTATAACTGTGGAAAATTGCTGCACTAGTTGTATATGTTAAAAAACATTCTTTCCTTCATTTTGTCAAAAATGTCGTCAAAGACATTGTTTAGAAAAGATGGAAATATTCCTTTATAAACATATTATAAAAAGTCCAAATAGGTATAAATTACTATAACCCCTAGTCTAGGAAATATTAAAAATGTTTTGATATACAATTTTATGAAACATGGATGTGGATGATAAAGAGGTCCTAGTAGATAGTCACGTATAAACAACCTCAGATAATAAAGAGATTAAAGAATTAACCCTTACCCTGTGCATTTCCTTGATCATGGGTTTGTTAACCTCCTATTTAATAGTTAAATAATTTTTATTAAATTATCCAAGAACCAAATACATCAATATATTGTCATATATGATCTTATAATATTTCGTGGTTAATAATAATTCTATAGTATCATTGTTTCGGGTGTAAAGTGATTCTTTTTCTTTATATGTTATGTTATTTAAGTCTTATTTTTTATGGATAGGATGTATTTTATTCATATCCATAATGATATTAAGTTCATAATAATTATTTCTAATCATAAAATGAATATTATTCTTCAATGGTTAGGATGGGTTATTAATCACATCGTGTTCATGGAGACGGTAATCCGTACGTACACACGAGCGACAACACCATACTATTGATGGTGAGATCACATGTAATTGGTTGGTATATCATATATAAATAATCCAAAACATTTTAGATTTATTATTTACATATTTTATACTCATTATTATACCCATCCAAATAATGAAGAGTTTGAATAGAAAACTACACCACAACATAGAGATGGTAAGCCGTACGTACGCATGTAAGGTGACCTGTAATTCATGGGATGGATAGAACAAATAATATGGTTGTACCATATTTATAATAAAATAAATAAATTTAGAAGATATTGGAGTTATTATTTTGTTATAGTAACAACAAAGAAACAGGAAGTGGAAGAAGAAGATAACTTTGAATGAGTGATGAAATTATTACCTCTTCTTCGGGTGATTCCTTTTGATTTGATCAAAATGGCTCCATAAGATGCATTTCTGATCAATGTAAGTCATCTAGGACTAAGGGAGGGTATCAGAGAGGTTATTTGGGGATGTTTTGGCCGAACAAAATGGCTTTGGAAGTGTGAGTTTGGTGGATGGGAAAGTACCCTTTTATAAGAGAGGTGAGGGTCACTTTAGGAAAAGCTTGAAATGTTATTTCTTTATACAATAATATAAGGTATATAATGGCTCAAAAATGATTTATTTCGAGTACAAGGTGGGTAGGGGTCTAAAATATCTCAACCAATAGGTTTTATACAAGTTTCGGTCACTATATTAACCTTATCATTTTGGTTTAACTCTTGGTTAAATAGTTTAACTTTTACCATGTATTCCTATATTACTTTAACAAATGGTAAACAAACATACTATAAAAAGACAAGAGAACCCCATGTGGTTCAATATTAATATATATATTATTATATATGTCTTTTGGCCTATCCTTATATTTTTAAGAAAAATATATCAATTAATAATATTGTATTTGTTTTAAAAACTCATTTATATAAATTGTGACACTATTTGGTATTTTGTTTTTGCGAAAGTCATAACAACAATATTAATTTAATAATAATTTATTTAATCAGCCATAAAATTTAATATTGACCTATAAAATTAGTGGAATTAATCAGAAGTCTCAATTTACATTTATTTGGATATTTCTAATATAAATTATTTTAATCATTCATTAATAAGGTAATTACAGCATCATCATTGTGTCAGAAATAAATTTAATTATTTAATGTTGTAAAATTATAAATAAAATATCATTATGTATGAAATATTTCCCTCATTCTAATGAATATGTATAGTCTAATATATCTACTGTATAACACTATATTAGAAATGGTTAGTTATTAAACTTTGAATTAAACACTTTTAACTCTTCTTGAAATAATTTAATAATAAATGTAATAATCTAATAAAAGTGGACCTAAATGTTCATATTTTATTCATAAGGATGATTTTTCTAGAAATAAACAAATCCAATAGAATTAGGACATGTGTTAGGGTAATTATAATATCATTTTTACCTTTAATTACCATAATTACTTTTAACCATGGTAAATAAAAAAGCAAAAGTTACTACTAACCAAAGACTATTTTTATTCTATTGAACAAAAATTTATTTAATTATTTCAATAGGGTCTCTTTTATTTTTTAATTTAACTCACATAAGCAGTAAAATTCTGTTTTATGGAAATTTGTAATTTCTCCTAGAATGTGGGTAAAAGGTGAAAAAATGTTTAATATAATTTTATATATCTAATATTATTATAAAATGACTTCAATGAATTACATTGACCATATATAGGTATTATGTATCTATTTTTACCTAATATAAATTAAAATTGAAAATATAATTATTTAAATTAAAAGTCGGTTTTAAACAATAACTCAATGTTTTTTACTATTCATCAAAAATTGAATGTTTTCAAAAAAATATCAAAAATTCACCCTAAGAAAATTTTGATATTACGAATCCAAAAATTAAGTCCAATTTGAAAAATAAAATTTATATAATTTCAAAAATTTGTTATTATTATTCATAACAGCTAGTTTGATTGGTCGTGGTGTGTTAAAACTCAAAGTTGCGTTCAACACAAGCTATTTCATTAATCAATGGGAAATATAACATAGATGCTTAGGGTGTTACATTCTCCACTCCATCAAATAATTTCTTCCAAAAAATTTCTAAAATATTACTATATAAAAAGATTTGGGTGGTTATTCATTATAAGTTCCTCTAGTTCCCATGTTGCCCTTTCCATCGTATGACCATAGAACATTCACCAGACGAGTCACCCAGTTTCTCAACACTTGTTCCCTGGTATCAATAATCATAACAGGCTCTTCACTATATGAAATATTGGGTTCGAGTTATATTTCTTCATATTTGAGTACATGTGTTAGGTCAAGCATGTATTTTCTTAATAGTAATACATGGAACACATCACGTTCTTTAGAGAGACTTGGCAGAATTTCCAAACGATAAGCTACAACTCCTATTCATTCTAGAATTTCAAATGGTACACCATACCTGGGACATAAACTAATCTTCTTACTGAAACTTATAACACCCTTACATTATGATACTTTCAAGAAAACATGATCTCCTACTTGAAATTCCACATCCTTCTTTCGGTTATCAGCATAGCTATCTTTTCTTCTTTGAGATACTTTGATGTGGGTTTGGATAATCTTCACCTTTTATATTGTTTCCTCAACAAGTTCTGGGGTTATGAGTATTATTTCACCATCATCATCTCAACAATTTGGTTCATGACATCTCTTGCAATATAACACATTATATGGTTCAATAAGAATAATTTAATGGAAGCTATTGTTAAAGGAAAATTTTAACAGAGGTATATATTGACCCCATATACCTTGAATGTCAAGTGTGAAAGATCTAAAAATTTAGTCCAAGGGTTGAACAATTTTTTCTGATTGTCCATCAGTTTGAGGGTGGAAGGAAGTGCTCAAACTAAGTTAAGTATCCAAGGACTTATGAATACTTTTTTATAATCATGGTGTAAAATAGGGATCAGGATCAGAAATAATCGATAGGGGTACTATATTAAGTCTTACAACATCATTAATATATATTCTTATTAAACGTTCAAGTGGTAAATCTTCTCTTATAGAAATAAAATGTGTTGAATTGGTAAGATGATAATAAATGACCCATATTGCATCATTCCTTCTAGTAGTCTTTGTTATCCCCATGATAATGTATAGAATAATATCATCCTATTTCCACACAGGTATGGGAAGAGGCTGCAAGACTCCTCTAGGATATTGTCTTCTAGAATTCACTTCTGGAAAAACCACACATATTGTCATATAATCAGAAATCTATCTCTCCATGTTGTCCCACCAAAAATCTTCCTTCAAATATCTATACATATTAGTGTAGCCAGGGTTTATAGAAAAATTTGAGCTATGAGAATCATCTAACAATTCTATTTTTTTGATCAGGTATGTCAGGAACACAAAGTCAATTCCTAAATTTCAATATATCATCTTAATATATAAAGTCGATCAATCTCCCATTGTTCACAACATTAATATTCATTTGAAACACCTCATAATTAGTCTGAGATCTTTTAATCCTTTCTAGTAAACATGGTTTGGAAACCATTTGAAAAAGTGTTGATGTTTCACCTTTAATGACTATTATCAATCCCATATTTACTAGATCCATGAACATATGATCTCTTTTAACTCTCATATTGATCAAAACTCTATGATCCTTTCTTCTGAACACATCTTCCACCTTATTTTCTTTCCCTAAGTGGTAGTGTATAGTGCAATCATAATCTATGCACAGTTTGAGACATCTCCTTTGCCTTATATTGAGTTTTTTTGTGAGAAAATATACATCATACTATTTTGATCAGTAAATATCTCACATTTTTTCGCTTAAATATAGTGTCTCAATATCATCAAAGAAAATATTACTGCTCCTAACTCAAGATCATGAGTGGGATAGTTTTTTTCATAAGTTTTTAGCTGCCTTGGAGCATAGACAATAACCCTATGATTTTTCCTAAGGACACAACCAATTCCTCTCTTTGATGCATAACTATAAATAACAAACCCATAATTCCTCAATGGTAGTGTAAATATAGGAGCATTGAATAATCTTCTCTTTTGTTCTTCAAAACATTCTTCACACTATTTTTTACAAAAAAATGAACCCCTTCATGTGTGAGATTGGTTAATGGGTTAGCCAATCGAAAACAATTGTTGAAAAAACGTCGATAATAAAGTGCTAAACAAATAAAACTATTTACCGTTGTTATACTCATCGATGATGGCCATTCATGGATTGCCTTGGCCTTTGATGGATTGAGAGAGATTCCATCCTTAAGGAAAATATGGCATGAAAAAAAATATCCTCAAGCCAGAATTAACACTAGTAAACTACCATATAATTACATTATTTTATGGGTTTTCAGAATAGTGTACAAGTGATTTTCATGATCTTCATATCTTTTTGAGTATTCCAATATATAATAAATAAATACCACTACACATTCATCAAGATATTATTTAAAAACTCTATTCATTTTATCCATGAAGACATAGGGTGCATTAGTCAATCCTGAAGGCATTATTGTAAACTCGAAATGCACATACCAAGTTTGAAATGCTATTTTCAGAACGTCTTCCTTCTTCACACACAACTTTTGATATCCATATCAATGGTAAATCCATGAAAAATATTGATCTCCATGAATTTGGTCAAATAAATAATCAATTCGGGGTAGGGGAAACTTGTTCATTATTGTTGTATCATTGATCTCCTTGTAGTCAATGAAAAACCTCATAGACCCATATTTCTTATTAATGAAAAAATAGGGGCTCCCCATAGAGAAACACTAGAGAAAATAAATCCTTTGTTACTCAATTCATCTACTTGTTTCTTTAGTTCCTTTAATTCCACAGTGTAAATTCTATATGGGGTCTTTGATATGGACATTGAACTATGAATTAACTCAATGGAAAACTTAATTTCTCATTCTGGAGGATGTCTTAGTAAGTCCTCTAGAAACACATAAACATAATATTTTACAAAAGGAACATCCCCTATTTGAACATTCTATTACTCATCCACAGTTATTTCATTCCCTTCCTCCATAATAATTGAATTTAGTAGAGTTATTGGGGGTGGATCTAGGTAAGAAACAGGTGGTGATGTTTCCTCTCTAAAGATAATGTACTCATTATCATTATTGTAAATTGTAACCTCCGTATTCATACAATAAATTTTCACATCATGGTCTGAAATCCAATCCATTCAACATATTATGTCAAGATTAATCATGGGTATGATGATGTGATCAACATATAAATATCATTTATATTCCCTAATGGAAACTGATTCAAAAACATTATTTCAATCATAATTCACTTTGGTGTTTTGACTGACAACTCCATTGTTAAATCAAATTGGATATATCTAATTTTATTAGAAAATTGGGAAGACATAAAACAATGAGATGATCTACAATCTAATAAAGCATTGGATACCCTTGAGGAAACCATTGAATTACATGAAACCATGTCTTTTGGAGATTAAACCTCAGTAGTACTGATCATGTATGATTGGCCTCGCTCCATTGGACTTTTTTTGAGATACGTTTCCCTGGTGCATAGGAAATTAATTTTCATAATTCCCCATATCTCTACAATTATAGAATTTGAAATTGAAATCCACTTTCTTTCCCTTGCAATCACGAGCTTGTTTGCCTTTTGACAATATTTTTTATAGACTCTCATTCCCTTCAAGAAATTACTGGTGTGTTTCTTTTCACATTTACTACAGGATTGATATTCATATTTTCCCAATGTCCCCTTATTTCCATTTCCATAGTGTTCATAAGATATCTTCTTATCTTTCTTTAATGTCATAAGACATAGAGAATTAATTTTATATCTTCATAGAACATGAGAAAATATATTCATTTGATGAGAAGGATTTTGAGACTAATGATCGATGGAGAAATAGTTTTAACCCATTAAATAATCGATCAAACTCACTCCTTGGGATACGTCTATAATCTGCTACATTTTTTTTCTAACCTTGTAATGTTAGACTCATAATTTGCGGCATTCTCATCTTCCTTTTTCCTAAGACTCAAAAATTGTCTTTTCATATCTGCTTGATGGTCATGATGAAAGTATTTTTCTAAGAAATGCTCTTCAATCTGCCACAATTCCATATATTATACTTCTTAATCTTATGTTGTTTTTTGAATTAATGACCACCCTTGATCTGTATCTCCTGTGAAGTGATAAACATCCATGAAAACATTTTACCTTTCGCTATACCCCAATGAATGTAATTTTTTTAGGAACATATCCATTACTCAACTACAAATGGATTTGTAGTTCTATTTAATGTTGGTGGTTGCTGCCCCATGAAGAGACCTATCATTGATCCTCTACATTGTAGATCAGGGTTCTCTATTCGGGTAAAGTTATTATTATTCATAACTTAAGTGAGTTGACCCAGTATGGTGATAAGCTAATCAGCACTAGTTTCTTTACTATATCCAATATAATTATCCTAAGTAAGAGGTAAATCCATACATGGATTATATAAATTTATATAGTTTCTATTACTTTGACTAGGCATCATTTCTAAAAAATGGCATACACTATATTAGTTTATGAATCACAATACAAAATTCCAAACTTGTAAAACACTAAACATTAATTGAACCGTTTATGGATATAATACATAATCATAAAAATGTTATCTTTATGGAGGTATATAATTAAAAATCCATCATAATGGTTTGTAAATAAAATGTGAATTATTCTATCCATATCCCCCTATAGTGTCGCAACTAAGAGTGCAGCAAGGCCCATTGTCATGTACCTTGATACCCTAGTTCAAGCCTGAAACTTTATTTCAGAGATTTCAATCATAGGGACATCTATGCCAGAGCCGTGTCTACCTACTCATATCTAGAGAAGGAAATATTTCTTGTAAAATATAAAAAATCTATACATTACAAAAATTATAGGAAGTTTATCTATACTAATCCTCAATGTCTATCTTAGGGTAATGTTCTATAATCAGAGTTTTTCTAAATCTAGCTTCCATGGATGTAATAAACTGCCAATGATTCTAACTACAACACTTCGACCCTAGTTACTCAGAGTCGGTGCATTATTACATAACATTGTCATGATCACAAGAGGCCATGCCTCTAAAGACCAATTAGTTTTGTTTCTTTGGAACTACATGATACATACATAAGTTTTACATTATATCATGAAAAAAAACATCAACAACATATTGCCCCATCTGAACACACTTATATTCTTTTCCTATCCCTTCAGACCAACCATACAATACATATTAACATCCATGGAAATATAAAACATAGAAGGGTGTGAGATCAGATACTCAGTAAGGATAATAATATAGTGGAAACATTCATAAATAAGTGTAAAAATTTTAGTCAATGTATAAGAATAAATCAAAATCCTTTTTAAACATAAACATCAGTATAATATGGAAAATATAAATCCAAATAACTTCATTTACTTATTCACATTGATATTCTACTATTCAAATAATCACATGTAATTTCAATATAGAATATCATAATGATAGAATGAAAAATGACGGACATCATAACCATAGAGTCAAAGACATGTTCAAAGAATGCAAATAATATTTTGTAAAGGCCTTTTCCCAAGACACTATTTTGTCTCTTGAGACCTACCGATGCATCGAGGAGCTATAGTAGTCTCCACCAATAACATAATATGTCCAATGAATTCCTAATATGAAAAGGTTGTATCATAACATAAACATTCATATTAAAACTTGCAGACAAAATTTTTATACATTAACAATAAACCCTGAATGGTATAAATATAACACATCTTCAGTCAAACATTTCACAAAACTTTAAATACTATATGTAATATTGTATCATAATAAATCAATTACAAAAAAGTGTAAAATCCATCAAAATATGTTGACATAGATGAAATAAAAACCATTTAAGAGAAATATTTCTTTTAATTTTGAAATCATTTAAAATTCACATAATTATAAAAGAAAAATTTTATTTTGAAAATTGTTTTATATGATTATATGGGAAGCTTCTATGTTCTTATAATTTCGGAATATATCCTCACTCACCATATGCGTTAAAAAACATTCTTTCCTTAATTTTGTCAAAAAGGTCATAAAAGACCCTATTTGAAAAATGTCAAAAAGATTAAATTATAAACATATTATAAAAAGTAAAAAAGGGTATAAGTAACTTGATCCAATAGTCTAGTAAAGAGTATAAATATTTTGAAATGCATTTTAATGAACCACTGATTTGGATGATAAAGAGGTCCCAGTAGATGCTCACGTATAAACAACCTCAGATAAAAATTAGATTGTAAAATTAACCCTTACCGTGTAATTTTCCTTTATCAAGGGTAATTTAACTTCTGTTATAATATTTATATAATTGTTACTAAATTATAAAATAACCACATACATAAATATAACATCATATATGATCTATAAATATTCCATTGTTAATAATATTTTAGTACAATCATTCCTTCGGGTGTTAACAGATTCATTTTCTTTTTTATATTTTTTTAAGTAAGTCATTTTTATTATGGATAGGATGTATTTGATTCACATCCATAATTATATTATGTTCTTAAAAATTATTTTTAATCATAAAATAAAAATTATTCAGATGGGGAATGAATTTCATTGTGTTTGTAGAGACTGTAACACGTATGTACGCACGAGCGAAAATACAATTCTATTGATGGTGGAGTCGTAGGTAATTGGACGGTATATAATATATAAATAATGTATAACTTTTTATATTTATTTTTTATATCATTTATACTAATTATTCTACCCATCCAAATACTGATGTGTTTTAATAACTAACTACCCCACGATGTGGAGACGGTAATCCATACGTACGCACGTAAGGTGACATGTCATTCATTGGATGGATTGATTAATGAATACAGTTTTACCAGAGTTATAATATCATAATAGTATGTAAAAGGTACTGGAGTTATTATTTTGGTATGGAAACAAAAAATAATGAGGAAGTGGAAGAAGAAGATAACTCTGAATGAGTTGGTGAAACTATTACCTCTTCTTCAGGTGATTCCATTTGATTTGATCAAAAGCGCTCCATAGGGTGACTTTAGAATAAAATTAAGGACTCTAGGACAATGTTAGGGTATTTGGGAGGATATTTTAGTCTGGTTTTGCAGAGCCAGATGGATTTGGGGGTGTGATTTTGAGAGAAGGGGGAGTAGCCTTTTATAAGAGAGGTGAGGGTCACCCTAGGAATAGCATGAAATATTATATTTTTATACTATCATATTCAGTTTATAATTGATCCAAAATGATTTATTTCGATGATAAGGTGGTTATGGGTCCAAAAAATTTCAACCAATATGTTTTAGATAGGTTTAGGTTACTATATTAACCTCATATTTTTGATTTAACTCTTAGGTAAATAGTTTAACTTTTACCATGTATTATTTTTATTATTCTAATAAATGGTTAATTAAATTTTTATAAGTAGACAAGAAACCCCCAAGTGGTTCATTGTTAATATATATAACATTATCTAAGACCAATGGTTTATCCTTTTTTTAGAAATATCATATTAATTAATAATATATTTTTTTTTTAAAAGTCATTTATGTAAATTTTGATACTAATTGGAATTTTATTGTTGTGAATGTCAAAACAACATTAATACTTATTAAATAATTTATTTAATCAACCATAAAATGTAAAATTAACCTAGAATATTATTGGAATTCATCATAAGTCTCAATTTATATTTATTTGGATATTTATAATATCAATTATTTTAATCATTAATTAATAAGGTAATTACTACAAAATCATTATGTCATAAATAAATTTAATTATATAATGTCTAAATATTATAAAAAAATACCATAATTTAGGAAATATTTTTAACTTTATAACGAATATTTATAGTTGAATTTATCTTATATATTACCCTATATGGTTTAGTTATTAATCATTGAATGTAACACTATTAATACTTTTTTAAACAAATTAATAATAAATGTCCTAATATAATCTCAGTGGACCAAAATGAACATATTTAATTAATAAGATTGAATTTGGTCTAAATAAACTTATTCAATACAATTTTTACATGTGTTAGTGTAATTATAATGACAAGATTACCATTAATTATCCAATTTTATTTTAATCGTGGTAAATAAAAGTCAAAAGTTACTATTCACCAAAAATAATTTTCATATTATAGAACCACATTTTACTTACTGATGTAATCTGTGTCTCATATATTTTTGAAATTCAACTCTCAGAAAAGGTAATATTTATTTTTATGAAAATTTGTAGAATCTCCTAGAATGTGGGTAAAAGACGGTAAAAAGTTCAATGACATTATATATATATAATATTATTATAAAATTTCTCCAATAAATTACATTGAACATATATAGGTACTATGTGTCTATTTTTACCTAATATAAATTTAAATAATATAACTAATTATATAAATAAAAAGTCATTTTTAAACAATAACGCAATGTTTTTCACTATTCATCAACGATTGAATGTTTTCAGAAAAAATACCAAAAAATCACCCTAAGCTAATTCTGATTTTATAAATCCAAAAACAAAGTCCGTATTGATAAATTATATTTATAAAATTTCTAAGAGTGGGTATTAATATTCATAACGACTAGTTTGAGTGGTCGTGATCTGTTAAAACTCCATGTTGCGTACAGTGCATGCTATTGCATTAATCAAAGGGAAACATAAAGTGCAAGGATGGGGTGTTACATTGTACATGGGAATGGTGTCACATATACTTTTCATACATGGGACTGGGGACCGTAATGATATTAAAAACATGGAAAATAAATTCTATACTACTTTACAAGACACTATTTACTAGATGTTGATGCAAGAGTTACACCTCGGGTCCAATATATCACTATATATGTATACTTATGGATATAAAATTAACTTTATATATATATATAATACATATATATAAATTAATATTATCCTATAAATATATGTTTTTGGTGATATCTGCTCAGAGATTCTGTAGGTAGTGGCCAAAACCAAGTACTGTCAACTTGGTGTCCTTAAAAAACTTTAGCCAACCATTTATATTTTACATTACTACATTTACATTAATATATATGAAAACTAGTCATATTATATTAATTTTATAGAAACATCTAGAAACCATTGGTGTCTTCTTATTGAGTATATCTCACAACTAGTTTGGTACACCATTTTTTACATGTATAGACATCATGGATGAAATAAGGGATGTGGGAAGGTGCCAAATTTTTTAGGTGTGATTGATTTTACTACGTGAGAGGGGGATAATGTGGATGATCAATGTCTCGTGTTGTTATGTTGTGATTTTATTTTTTAATTGTTAGTTCTTTCTATATGTCAAAATGTATCTATTCCATACTCATTATTTTTATAACCGTTTTTTCATGGAGACATGACATGGAATCATTGTGTATATGTTACTCGATATTTTTATAGATTACTGTTTATATTATTTGAATAATTTATCTTTTATTGATACATGAAATTATTATTCCTTTGTTTATTCATTTACTTCTCTCTATTGATACTGTAATTATGAATTTATAGTCTCTCAACTATAACCCCATTGAACATCATCGCTAGTTTGCAGCCTTTGGCCTACGTAGAGGCACTCTTTATGGAATGTGACCAACTAGGCTCAATTACTTATGATGTAAGAAATTATGGGAAATTACGTAACAATATAGTATATTTATATTCATATCCTTATTATTTTATGATGGTATGAATAATAAAATAACATTATAGAGTTTGGTTATGATAATGATCTTGGAATTAGCTTACCTATTTACACATAAAATCCTAATTACCATAGATGGTAATTGGTGGTTTGGATTCCCCTTGTCGTAGATGAATTGATTCCAACATTGGGTGAAAAAATAATATGTTATGTTTATTATTATTATGATTGTGGATTCAATTTTACTATTATCCTATTATGTTATGGACTTGTTTCTTCATCCATCTCCATAGTGAGTTATATAGTCACATTTCATGCAGAATTTCATGCTATAAATGTGAATATCATTTCTTGTATTTCCTATGACTTATATGAGTTACTTGATAAATATAAATATATATTTTTTCAAATGTTAATTTCATGGGAATGGTAATCATTATTGGTTTCATAATTTGACTACACGGAGATAATAGTGATTTTATGCGTAGCTTTATACACAAACCTACACCAGTAAGTTATTGTGTGTTGAGTCATTGTACAATGGTCTCATGGGTAAGAAAGTGTTTGTGGTTTGGATTATATGGACACCATGTTTCTCTTTATAATGTGTAATATACTTTTGATATTGGTAGTTGTGATCAATCTAATTCAAAATTAGAGTGTTTTTATATAAATAAATAAAAATTTACATATATTTATATTAAGAAATAAAATCAACAATATTAAATACATATGAAAATGGAATCCTATATGTAATTTCTTATATAACATGAAATTGAAATTCTTTTTATCCGTACTCCTGAATTATAAAATAAAACATTACCCTATCCCGACCTTATTAGTGGGTAGTAGGCGGTGTAACCTGTGTTTTTATGAGAATTACATTTCCCATTACTAGATTTAGGAGGATGCAGATGGGTGAATGTTATATGGAATAGATTTTACAATATTATGTTCATATAATTACGTAATATAATGTTCTTAAATCCTTTCTAAGGAGGTGAAGACTATGCTCTGGATCAGTTATGACCTGGGAAAATAGTGTTGTCTCTAGTGGTGCCTCTGGTGGAACCTCCATTAATACTAAATTTGGGCACATATTCTTAGTTTCATGAGGGGTTTATTTACCATATGATAACTATTTAGATAAATTAGTGTTTTTCGCCTTCAATGGATGATCTAACAAGATAGTTTCATAAAAAAAGTCCCAACCATGTTTTTTTAGGATGACGACTAAAAACTAATGAATCATGGATGGAGGACACACTGACTATCAACGAGCACCGAGAGAAACCTCATGAGAGAATAACATATATTGATATATATATATATATATATATATATATATATATATATATATGATTTGATATTCTGACTAGTGATGGGGTTATTTTATCACCCATGGTGATTTTTATTAGGGTTTCTCTGGGGTTAGTTTTTAGACATTATTTTAGGACTACTTTATTCCATTGATGTTGTGATAAGACTTGGGAAGAGAGTTTATGAATCTAAAACAAGGTATTATGCTTGTGATGGACAATTATACTTTATTCATAGAGATCCAATGCTTCACAGCGACTCTTGATGGTGATGAGTTTTCAATAGCGAGAAACATAATGATGGGATCACATATTCCATCTGAGACAAGGTAAATTTGTTTCTATTATACAGCAATTTTGAAATAGTAAACCATATTCTCATCACTATGTGGAATCTGAGGGAACCAAATGGTGTGGGAATTGGCGCATTATAATTCAGACTAGGATGTTTTTCGATTAGATGTCAGAAATTACTCTTTATTTCTATACATTGGAGTGGTGAAAACTATATAAACCCCAATTGTAGACATATGTATGTCCACTAGAGTGGGATGGAAGGCCATAAAGGGACCTAAGGTCCTATAGAAACCCTTGAGTGTTGAGGATACTGAAGGATGGGGATTCTTTATCATCTTTATATGACCTTTCCATATATTCCTAGTAGTAAAGGATCCAAATCAACTAATCCTTCAGGATAATGGAATGTATAACCTCTCCGAGAAGGTATCAAGAGAACTACTAGAAATTTTGGCAGA
This sequence comes from Viscum album, assembly GCA_963277665.1. Taxonomy (NCBI): domain Eukaryota; kingdom Viridiplantae; phylum Streptophyta; class Magnoliopsida; order Santalales; family Viscaceae; genus Viscum; species Viscum album. The sequence continues at coordinate 1,131,576,876 of OY728142.1, read as the reverse complement.
GAAACTGGACATAACTGAGGTAGAAATGCTTCATATAATCAGTGAAATAAGATGGTACCCACTCAGGATAGTCTACATAAATACATAGATATGGATTATGCCATATTTATATAGTGAATCCCATACCTAATGAATATGGTATCAAAATATCTATAATTTGAGGTACTATTCTAGTATCCTCAACTATTGTCTCTACATTATTCTATATAGCTTATTTATATTCCATAATATATATAGCTATTTTGGACATCCTAGGGATTGATGTTGAGTATTTGTATGGCATGCTGAACAATGAAATTTTATTGAATATTCAATTAGAGAGTGAATTCTAGTGAGGGGCATTACAACTTGGGGTGGGATGCAATAATTTCTCATGGGACATCTTCATCCTTAAGATTTTGGGATTTGATGTCATTATTGGGACATCCATTCTGGTTCCCTATCATTCTTATATAGACTTATTCCACCATAAGGTATCAATTAAATCATCTAAGTGGAATATATATCATTATCTTAGTTAGTGGGATATCCATGAATGTAGAGATGGACCAAAGAATTGTGTCTAGGGAGAGTGAAATCTTAGATTTCTTGTCAATATATTAGAGATCAGGGAATGCATCAGGTTTATTTTCCTATTGTTAGTGATCAGTTTAGGGATGTATTCCTAGAAAATTATTCTGGTTTACTTAATGTGGGAGAAATATTTCACTATCAATATATTTCTAAAAGATTCACTAGTTATTACTCCTCCATATCGGATGACCACTACTATGTTTAATATGATCAAGAGGAAGAAAGAGGATCTAGAGGCTGAGGGTTTTATATAACCCAACACCTTAAAATGGGTTCAAATATACTATACACTAAGAAGATTGATGGTACCCTTAGATATTGTGTGAATACGATCAGTAGAATGAGATTGATCTCAGGAAATGATATCCACTACCTCAAATGGAATACTTCTTAGATCATCTCCTATGTTAAGGGCTTTTCTGAACAATATAATTTAGGTGTGGATTTCATCAGGTGTGATTTAGATATTTAGAAACACTACATACAAATTTTTTATGTGGGTATGGTCTTTATTTGTATCACATCATATCAGTCAGTCTTACTAGATGGCCACCTATTTTCATGGATTTTATGAATTATGATTTCTACCCTCATTTTGATACATTTCGGATAGTATTTATGGATGATTTATTAGTGTTATTTCATATTCGATGATAATAATATAAAAAACATAATATCATTATTAATATATTAAGATATCATTAGATATTTTATAATATATTCTCACTCATCTATTGGATTAATTAGGTGCACTTCTAGGGTCTTAAAATTCCATAAGCCATAGTTTTTGTTGACCCACAAAAGGTGACTATCATAGTTACTTGGGAGAATTCCAAGAATTTATTTGAGATCAGTAGTTTCGTCAGTGTATATGGATATTATAGGATCTATAAACATTATTTTTTATGACTAAAATTACCTTTAAGAGGTTTTATTAAGAAGGGGGGGGGTGTTTATATTGTCAGAATCTTGTGAGAGTGCCTTTCGGGATCTGAAAAATAGATCGACTTCGGTGTCAATCCTAATTATTCTAGACATTGAAATAATATACAATGTCTATTATTAAGAAAAAATTATTAGTCTAAGAGGGTTTTTTATGCCTAATCATTGAGTTTTTTTGTATTGATACCATTAATTGAGACTGCACAAGTGAAATTACCCAATGAAAAATATTGAGTTTGAAGTGGTGGTTTAGGCCATGAAAAGTTGATGGAATTAACTATTGGGAGGTTGTTTGGGTTTTTTCATCAGCCAAAAAGACCTAGGTATATCTTAAAACAACTTTATGTGAACCAAATCCAAATAAGGTGGTTTTTATACTTTCAATAATTTCATTCAGATATTTCATACAATCCTAGAAAAGGCAAGGTGATAAAGGATGCTTTGAGCTAGAGGATTTAGACACAGTCAAAATGAAAGGACAATAATGATTGGAATCATATTTATATATTTCATTACATAAAGTAATAGGTTATAGACCATCATGAAAATATAATGTTTCATCATTATTTGTGACCTCTTCACTTTTGGATAGATTTAATATGAGGCAGTAGTTAAATACCATGGGTTTAATCTTATGAAATAGTGTTTCAAGTGATGACCCACCTCCTGGTTGGGTCATGGGTGGGGATGATACCTTAATAATCTATGGATGCGTGTGGGTTACTACGCAAATGTTAAAGTAGTTTATTTTATGGTCTCATGATTATAAATGGGTAGTACACCCTTAAAAAGATGTATCGTGATCTTTGTCACCAATATTGGTGTCCGTGTATGAAAAGGGAGTTAGATGGGTTTATAACAAATTGGTCCACCTATATATAGGTGTTGGAAAAGAACCAATGTCTTCAAGGGATTTTAGAGCTGCTATCAATATATTATTTGAAATTTTATTTTATTATGATACATTTTTTGAATGGATTACATAGATCCCCTCAATTAAGTTATAGAATATGTGTGATCATCGATAGTCCAGAAAAGGATTATCAATTATTATCTATTAGAGGATCATTCTCAGTGGATGAATGTGAGATAAAATATGTCTGTTATATTACATTCCTACATGAGGTCACTATCACTATCATTTTAGAGATGGATTCTTTTTTCATATCATCTTTTGATCTTCGTTAACAAAAATATATTTTTACGAAGGTAATTTTTAGCACAACATTTCATTGTAAAAATGATGGTTAGTGAAAAAAACATAATACAAGTACTAGATGAAAAAATATAAGATTGAATCCGTGATTGTTGTTGTTTATGGATGAAAAATATAACTTATGTCATGTTTTACAGCAATAGAAGCTTTCAAGAGATAATACAGATGGATGCCTATGACACTTTATATGGAAGGGCATGTTTTTATCTTTTTCACAGGTAATATTTCTGTGAGAAAATCTCAATTATACCTTTTATAATTATGTATAATTTAGAGGAAGTTAAATTGATAGTGATGCTAATTTCTATATCTTAGTCTTGTAAGAATTCATACACCGATTTTCACCATCGACCACTGTAGTTAGAAGTCACGAATGGCTATTCAAACCTATTTTGAATAGACTAATATATCAATGGATTATATGGAAGGGGAATCATTCACATCATTTTGTTAGACTATATGATGTTTTAGAGATATTTTGGATGGTATCCTATTAATTTTAGTTACCTATGAGTTACTCATCTAAGAATGAAATCTTCAATGATTCATGGAATAACCAGTATAATCAAGATCCATCACATTTCATTCATTATGATAAGGATGATATACGTAGAGATAAATCCTTTGACAAAAAATCATATACATATTGTCGACAAGATCACTATTGTCAAGAACCGAATCTGGTTGACATCAAAACTGGCACTCGACCCGGCCCACAATAAGGCCCGAAGGGCATTCCCAATCCCCACGGGATGGAACAAGTTCTTGGGTATCATAAAATGAATATTGGGAAATATTTACCAAAGTTTATAAACATAAAATAACAAAAGAATTCAGTAACACGAATCTAGATTTTTCAATCCAAACAATATTTTACAAAAAATTAGAATTGAATTACATATTTTAAAAAAAATCAACAAGGCTATAACAAAGGTACAAAACCAAAAGTGACTATCCAAATAACCCTCATGGAAAGGGGCACCGTCCACATTCCATCTCCACAAGACTTCACCACCAAGGACCTGCTAGAAACCCAAACCACTAGAACTAAAAACTATACCCAACCTGAGAAAACAAAAATAACCTAGTATAAATACACCAAAGTGTGTAAGTAGAGTGTGATGAAAATCTCGATAGGATACCACCACTAATAGATTCTACGTGATATACATTTAATGATGAAAAGCATGCAAGGTTTCAAAAACATGACATGCTAGTTGCAATTTCTAAAAGCTGCCACATTAAATAAAAACACTTTTTCGGTGGGAAAATTTAAAGAATAAAAACATTTAAAATAAATACCAAATCAACTGAATTTTCTATCCACTCATACCATATCCCGACGGTAAGTACAAAATAAATATTGGGCACATGCAATGGGAAATAACCGCTAGGCACTAGCTAGCTGTGGGTCCCAGGTACATTGTATCTCAGTGATAGTAACCTTAAAAAATAACCATTCTCATGCACGAGACACTATTAGGGAACATACCCATATCCTAGTGGTCCCCAATCATCATCATCATAATTTATTTAGAGTTGTAAGCGTCAATCTTGCTAAGTGAAACTGATGCCAACCCCCACGGATTTACTAGCATAGTAGTACACGTACACCCACCTAGATTCCAAGTAGTCCCTTTGTGCAGAAACATGATCAACAAGTCAATGAATATACTTTTCACATTCAAATATAATTTCCATACCACAAATTCACCAAACATTCCACATGTATACACCAAAAGTAACAAAAGTCCTCTTTTTAGTCAAATTGATTTTGAAATCTGGCTCACACCAAAATAACCCAGAACACTTCTCACATTTCTTTAACACTTCCACAAATACATTAAATTAATTTATAAAACATTTACATTGTCATACACATCACATAACAGCCCACACACACATTTCAAAAAATACCCTTTTACCTTCAAAATAATTTTATCACCAAACATACACGAATCAACCCACAAACAAGTTTTTCCCCAACATCACAATTTAATAAATCATTTCAGAAATTTACATATCATTCTAAAAATGTTTGAAATCTTTAAACATCACTTCACCTTTAAAAAACAATATTAGTTGAACACTCACACCAAAAAAGTACATATACATCTTTCTCCCACTTTGTTTAACCAACTAAAACATTTACAATTTTAATAAAAAGAACCCAAGTGGTGTAACTATGTCTTGCACACAAATACCACTTCAAAACCATCATTTAAGACCAAAACCATACCAATTATTATTAAAAATAGAATTGGAATCCCTAGGGACATATAAAAAACCTCTTTCATGTTTTATATAATCACCTTTAATAATACCACAAAAGATACAATTCAAAACACACATTTTCATTAAATGCTTTTATTAAGTATAACAATGTTTTACACATCAAAACAATTCATAAACCCTCTTTTTGGGCCCACGTGACACTAATACTTTACCAGACCATAATTTTCAGGCCAGAAATTATTTAGTAAACCAATTACATAAGTTATAAAATAATCCAAAAAAATACCCCATGAGTTACACATGAAAACAAACAATTTCATGTTTAAAAGAAACTATAAAATTAAACACATAACCAAATCAATGATAAACAGTTTTTGCACCAAACCCAACATATTAGTAATAAAAAAATTAATAATTACATAATTCTAACTCATCAATAAGTGTTTACACATGGAACCATCTACCGAAAGTGTCGAATCCCTCAAAACTTGCTGTGAAACATCAACCGGACCACCGACAGAAAACGAGGAAGATAAATCCATCCTTAGAAAACAATATTTGATCGATGAGACACCAATTAAAACCATAGGTTCGAACCCTAACTTCTGGACATTCTATAAATTCATGAAATAGTGAGGAAACCCTAAAGAGAAGGACATAATTGAAGAGAGAAACACATACCCAAAACAATTTCGAAGAAAACAACCCAAAATCCACCATTATCTGAATTTTAAATTTCTAAACATTTATGGGAGATTATAAAAAGGATTAGAAGATCATTTAGGAACTGGAATGGGGGAAAAAGTAAAAATAGAGGGAGTTGTGAAAGGATCAATTTACCTCTTCAAATCTGAGATATTTGGGAAATCCAGATATGTTTCTCCCTATTTCAAGACACTATTGAGCTCCAAATTTGGGTATGAGAGAATTTGGGAAAGCCTTAGGTATGTGGTCTCAGGGGAGAGTTGGAATAACTGACAAAACGTAAATATTAAAGGATATATGAAAGAATTAAAATTTATTTTTAATGGAGAAAATAGGCTTTCGGGCAGACCCAATCCCTTAAATAAAAACCCATATCCACCATGATTATAGATTTATAAATGGTCAAAATTAATATGGTGGTGTTAATAGGTCAAGGGATGACAATTAGGAATTTTAATTGATGAAAAATGTTTAAAATTGAAGGAGTTAGAAAGGAATCAAAATTTATTTTTAAATCTGGAATTGGGCTCACAGTTTGGCCCAATTCATGAAAACTCATCCATTCCTCCATAAAAGAATGGGAAACCACAAAAACAAAGCATGAATGGAAATTAAATCGAATTTAACATTAAAATAAGTCATGTATGTGACAATTCTCCCCACCATTAATGCTTTCGTCCCCTGAATGTCACATCAAGGGTAAAGCAACAAGAAAAACCAACTGTGAAACCAAGAGGTACTCCCTTCCCAGGTTTCACACCCAAAGGGAAAAACACCTCTAGGGATCAATTAATTAATTATTACTATCACAACCAAAACATACACCACATTTCTGAAATGATAAATCACAGTCATTCTTTATCCAAAAATAAAACTCTTTAAACACTATCTGAACAAAACTCAATCAATTCACCCAAACGAACAACAACATCGATCAAGGTTACACTTACCTTGCTATAACTAATCCATTGGGAACTCTCCAATATAAATGTTTTCCGATGGGAGATGTAGTTATCATGATATCTCTAAATGATAATACCTACCACCATGCCAAGTCCACAGATAAGTCTACGTTACTGGTATGGGGGAACAAAAATAGGCTCCCCACCATAAGAGACAACCTATATTTTTTTCAAGATGGAATCAGGAAACTAACAGGGGGATGAATGGAATACCTATCACAAAGGGTATAAATCCATTAGAAATTCACAAAATAACTTATATAATACTCATAGTGGGTCTCCCCTCCATAAGAACCAATCATCTTAACCGACCAGCATGGGCCGGTACAGAATGACCCCAAAATTTAAAGAGTTGGGACCACCACATAGTTAGTCTGCTAGATTTGGGAAACCATGCACTAATAGTGGGGATCCTTATATCTACATGGTTTTATGAGGAATGGTCACTACTAACCAAGAGAAAACCATGTTCTCATCCTGTCTATCCAAACTTCAAAACGTTTTCTAAAGACTCAATGGAAACGAAAATGGGGGGAAATAACATTGGGCGATGACATGGGTACAAAACCCTCAACCTATTTCTACCAAATAGAAAAAATAGAAGAAAGATGATGACATCATGGGTTTAAACTCTTTTAATATTTCATACTGAGGATGTGATATTTTAAAGGGTTTAAACGAACCTATTATTTTCTATGACTATGAGCCAGCTTCTCTCCCAGACCTATGGCTGCAGCATAAATGATTGAAGCATCTTCAGCCTCGCAGTTAGGCTTTGGAAACCCCCAAAACAATAATTAATCATTCGGTGAAACCATAAACCACACCGCATTCCCCGATATGTTTTCCAAGACATAGCACTTTTCAATCACACTTTAACCTTACCAAATTTTTCACTGGAACAAGGTCATAAAATATGCACACAAATCACACGTTGTTTTTTTAGGTGAGAAACAATAGAAGTAAATAACACATATACTCAAAATCCTAAAAAAATGGATGATTTTGAAGTTTTTCTAAGGGATTCATCCCAAAAAATAACAAAGACTCTCAGAGTAGTGCATGAATTTCACCTTTATGGTCAATCAAGAACATGACATCACAAGGAGTCACCGAACATGACCACTGCGACTAATGTAAACAATGCATGGAGAGAGACATTATACGACATCCCCAAACAACACGCTATTCTAGAAAGTGGCCACAACATTCTATCATGACCTTATTTCCCACACTGGTGGTTTAACGTGAACTCATGCATCAAAGAAACTATTAAGAACCCATAAGCCCTCTTAGACACCATTGAGACACTCATCCCCACTATCAACTCTAGACCACTTATAGCTTCGATGAATAAGGAAACATAAGAAACTAAGGTCTCTTTCAACCTTCCACGAGAACTATCCCACAAAAAGAGTATCTAAAAATAAAATAAAGTAATGGGTGTAGACTAAATCAAGAAAGATCGATAAAAGATTCCTTATATTGATCAACTGGAGGATTTTTCAATAGCAAAATAGCCCGGGTTGCTCTTCAGTTATGAATTAACCCTTAATGGGGGCATAACTTATCCAATGAGAGAACCCAATGACCCATCCAATCTAGTGGATTGGTAAAAACAATCCATAAAACAGATCCAAACACGTGAAGGGAACCTCCATAAAGGTGTCATGAAACATATCTCATAGGAGACTACTAATAGGTTTTTCTACCCAGCCTACCGACCAAACATAAACACAGAACATAGTTCAAAAAGGAGGGGTTCATAGACTCAAAACATCCCAAAACATCAAAATTTTCCAAAAATAGATAATATAAGCCATCCCAAACAATTTATCAAGTCATCATGTTTTTCTTTAAAAACATTTCTTGAAAACAAAAGGTTCAGCGGTTATCATGTCCACTAATGGTACCCCATGGGCCTTACACAATCATGTTTTTGTGCCACACCAGGCAACCTTCTCATATCCATCCTGACACTCATCTAGTTGTTCCATAAACCATCCATCATCCACTATAACCGCATGAATGTGGTTTTTCATGAAAATACCAAAGGTTAAAACGAAAAATTCTTTCCACTTTTCAAAACCAAAATACTCAACCAACACATCATTTTTTATCAAAACTGCTAACCACAAGATCAAAATCCCAATTCATATCATACAAAAAAATTCAAAAAGACATAACCATTTATAAAATAAATCACTTTCATGATATTCACATAAATTTTAAAACATATTATCCCATTAAAACACCCTTGGATTGTTTAGAAAACTATATTTGAAACACTTCCCCAAACCATCTTCAATATAGTTCTTTCATTTAAAAGAGGCGTACGCACACCACATTCCATTTCAAACAATTATTAAAATTCTGCTCCACCATTTCTTAAATCAAACCATTCCCTCTTTATTTAAAATCATTTCACAAAAACATTACGCTTCTTAAAACCAAAGTTCCATGTTTTCAAAACAAAAGCACAAAAAAATGAGAGAGGAAACTAGTTTCAGTGGGTGACTTGGACATATGTTTTTCGGCCATATTCCAATCACTTCACAATCACAGAAATTGTTATAGAGAATATCCTTGGATTCACATGGCTTTCCAGGATCTGTGAGTGCACTAAGACAATTAACCCAACTCTCTTTTCATTTCCCCTAACCATCATCGAACCAAGAAAACAAATGGACTTAGATAAATCCCTACTTCTCATTGAAACTTGAATCCCATCATGAGGTGTGGTGATCAGGAACACTACCCATAACAAGAATTCCATGTCCCAACAATCCTAACTCTAGACTATCCTGACTCTTCCCCAAATAACATGACACAAAGAGTAAACCTGAACCTCCTTCGATACCAATTTGTTACAAACTGAATCTGGTCTCCATCAAAACTGGCACTAGACCCATCCCGCAACAAAGTTCAAATGGAATTCCCAATCCCCATGGTCGGGCACAAGTCCCTAGTCATCATAAAATGAAAATTGGGAGAAATTTACCCAAATTTATAAAATTAAAACAACAATATAATCCAATAAAACGTATCTGGATTTTTCAATCCAAACAATATTTTACAAAAAGTCATAACTAAATTACATATTTTAAAACAACTCATCATGACTAAAAAAAAGGAAAAAAACCAAAATGTAACATCCCAAGAACCCTCAAGGCAAGAGGCACCTATCTCAAGCCATCTCCACAAGACTTCACCACCAAAGACCTACTAGAAACACGAACCACTGGAACTAAAAACTGAACCAAACCTGTGACAACAAAAATAACCATGTCTAATTACACACACGGGTGTAAGTAGAGTGTGAGAAAAATCCCAATAGGATACAACCTCAAATAGATTCCACGTGATAAATATTTAATGAATAAAATCATGAATGTTTTCAAAAACATGAAATGCTAGTTATAATTTCTAAAAGCTGCAACATTAAATAGAAATAGTTTTCATGTGGGATAATTTAGAGGATAAAAACATTTAATATAAATAACAAAGCTATAGAATTTTCAATACACTCATACCGTATTCCAAAAGTAAGCACAAAATATCTCGTGAGAAAAAGCAATGGGAAATAACCCCTAGGCACTAGCTAGTTATGGGTCCGAGGTACCCTGTATCTCGGTGATAGTAACCATCATAAAATTTTGTTATCATGCACAAGAAACTAGTAGGGAACATAACCATAACCTAGTGGTCCACATTCATCATCATCATAGTTTAGATTGTGTTTTAAGTGTCAATCTTTCTAAGTGAAACAGAGGCCAAACCCCACAGATTCACTAGCATACAAGTACGCGTCCACCCACCTAGATACCCAGTTTTTTCCATTGTGCTCAAACAATTTCAACAAGTCAATTAATATAATTTTCACATGAAAATATCATTTCCCCATCATAAATTAACCAAACAACCCACATTTATACAAAAAGAGTCACAAAATTCCACTTTTCATTCAAATGTATTTTGAAATCCGACTCACACCAAAATAACCCCCAACACTTTTCACATTTCATTAACACTTCAAAAAATATATTAAACAACTTTATAAAACATTTACCAGGTCATAAATATCACAAAATAACCCACACACACATTCCACATAATACCCTTTTACCTTTAAAATCATTTTATCATGAAACATCCATGAAACAACCCACACACAACAACATATGCACCCTTTTCCCACTTTGTCTAACTGACTAAAACATTTACAAATTTCATAAAACGTACCCCAAATATGTAACTATGTCTTGCACACAAAACCCATTTCAAAACCCTCATTTAAGACCAAAACCATACCAATTCGTATCCAAAACATAAATGGCATCCCTAGGGACATTTATAAAACCACTTTTATGTTTTATATAATCATATTGAATAATACCACAAAAGATACAAATGAAAAGACACATTTTATTAAAATGATATCATGATGTATAACAATGTTTTACACATCAGACATATTAAAAACACCTTATTTCAGGCCAAAATGACACTAATACATTTCCAAACAATAATTATCTGGCCATAAAATATTTAGTAAACCAATTCCATAAGTTATAAAATACAGATAAATAATACCCCCAAGAGTTACACATGAAAACACGCAATTCCAAGTTAAAAAAATATATAATTAAACACTTTACCAAATCCTTCATAAAACGTTTTCTCACCACACACAACATATGAGGAACAATGAAATGAATATATACATAAAGCTAACTCATCAATACTTTTTTACACATAGAAGCAGCTATTGGAAGTGTCGAATCCCTCAAAACATGGTGTGAAACATCAACCGCACCACCGACTCAACAAAAAAAAAGATAAATCCAGCCCTAGAACACAATATTTGATCAAATATACACCGAATAAAAACCCTGGGATATAACACTAACTTCTAGACATTCTATGAATTCATCAAAGAGGGAGGAAACCCTAAGGAGAAAGAAGGAATTGAAGAGATGTACTCTTACCCAAAACAATCTTGAAGAAAACTACCCAAAATACTCCATTATCGTAATTTTAAAATAGCTACACATTTATGGGTCGTTAGAACAAGTTTGATAAGATCATTTAGGAACTGGAATGGGTGAAAGGAGTAAAAATAGAAGGATTTATGAAAGGATTAATTTCCTTCTTTAAATTTAGGTGATTTGTGAAATCTAGATACGTTTCGCCCAATTTAACGATTCTATTGAGATCCAAATTGAGGAAGGAGAGCATTGGGGTGCGCCTAGGTAATTGGTCTCGAGTGAGAGTTGGAATCACTGAAAAAACATAAATATTAAAGGATATATTAACGAATTAAAATTTATTTTTAATTCCAAAAATGTGCTTTTGGTCAGGCCCAATCCCTTAAATAAAAATCATATCAACCATGATTATGGATTAATAAATGGTCCAAATTAATATGGTGGTTCTAATAGGTAAGGGTATGATAATAATTAATTTGAATGGTTGATAAAATTTAAAAAATAGAGGAGTTATAAAGGAATCAAAATTTATTTTTAAATCATGAATTGGGCCCACTGTTTGGCCCAATTCATGAAAACTGACCCATTCCTCCATAAAATCTTGTGAACCCCTAAAAAAAGCATGAATGGAAGTGGAATGGGATTTAACATTAAAATAAGTCATGTATGTGACAATTATTTCCAACATGAAAACATTCCACCCATGAATGTCACATCAAGGCCAAAGAAACAACCAAACCCAAATGAGAAACCAAGAGGTACTCCCTTGAGTGGTCTCACCACCAAAGGCCAAAACACCTCCAATGATCAATTAATGAATTATTACTCTCACAAATAAAACATACACCACATTTCTGAAATGATCAATAAAATTCATTCTTTATCCCATAATAAAACTCCTTAAACACTATCTGAAAAAAACTCAATCAATTCACCCAAATGAACAACAACATTGAACAAGGTTACACTTACCTTGCTATAACTAAACCAATGGGCACTCTCCAATCTCTACGTTTCCCATCGAAGATGTAGGTACCCTGATATCTCTGAAATATACTACCTATCGCCAAGACAATACCATGGATAAGTTTGAGTTACTGATATGGGGGAACAAAAATAGGCTCCCCACCATAAGATACAACCTATATTTTTTCCGAGACAGAATTAGGACACTAACAGGGGGAGGACTAATTGGAATCACTGGAACAATGGGTATTCTTCTATAAAACATTTACAATAGAACATATATAAAAATCCTAGTGGGTCTCCCCACCATAAGAACCAACCATCTTTGCCTACTAGAACGGGCCGGTACATAATGACCAAAAATTTTAAAGAGTTGGGATGACCCTAAGGTTAGCCTGAATGGTTTGGGAAAACATACACTAATAGTGGGGATCCTTCTATATACATGTCTTTCTGGGGAATTCTCACTACTAACCAAGAACAAACCATGTCCTCAACCTATCTTTCCAAACATAAATGATTTTTTGAAATACTCAATGGAAAACAAAGTGGGAGGAAATAACATAGGGTGATGACATGGGTACAAGGCCCTCCACCTATTTCCACCGAACAGGAACAATAGAAGAAAGATGATGACACCCGAGGTTTAAAATCTTTATATCATTCACACTGTGGATAGGAATTTGTACAAGGGATTAAACAAACATGTGATTTCCCCTGACTACAATCCAGCTTCTCTCTGAGACCAATGGCTGGAGATCAAATGATTGAAGCATCTTCGGCCTCGCTGTTGGGATTTGGAAACCCCCTAAACGATAATTATTCATTTGGTGAAACCATCAACTACACCACACTCCCCGATATGTTTTCAAAGACATAACACATTCCAAACTCACTTTACCCTAGCCTGATTTTTCACTGAAACAAGGTCTTTGAATATTCACACAAATCACACTTGTTTCTTCTGGTGAGAAACTATAGAATTAAATAACAAACATACTCACCTTCCTAAAAAATGGATGATTTTGAATTTTTTCTAAGGGATACATTCTCCCAACATAACTGAGACTCTCAGATTATTGAATGAGTTTCACCTTTATGGTCAATCGAGCACATGACATCACAAGGAGTCACCAAACATGACCATTGCGACTAATATAAACAATGCATGGAGAGGGAACTTTTACAACATCCCCAAACAACACACTATTCTAGAAAGTGGCCACAATACCCTATCGTGACAATATTTCCCACAGTAGTAGTTTAACATGAACTCTTTCATCAAAAAAACTATGAAGAACCCATAGTCCCTTTTAGACACCATCAAGACACTCATCCCCACTAACAAACCTAGACCACATCCAGCTTCGGCGAATTAGGAAACGTAAGAAACTATGCTCCTTTTCAAACTTCCACGATCACTCCCCTGCGATAAGAGGATCTAAAAATCAAATAAAAAATGGGTGTAGAATCAATCATAAAATATCAATAAAATATCCCTTATATTGATTAATTGGAGGATTTTCCAATGGAGAAACAATCCGAGATTCACTTCAGTTATGCATTAACCCTTAATGGGGGCATACCTTATACAATGAAAGAACCCAAGGACCCAACCAAGATGCTACATTTGTCAAAACACGCCATAAACTAGATCCAGACACATGAAGGGAACCACCATAATGGTGTCTAGAAACATATCTCATAGGAGACTACTAACGAGACCTTCTACCCAGCTTATCGACCAAACATAAACCCAATACATAGTTCAAACATGAGGGGTTCATGGACTCAAAACGTCCCACAACATCAACATTTTTCAAAAAGACATAATATAAGCCATACCAAACAATTAATTAAGACATCATGTTTTTCCTTAAAAATATTTCTTGAAAACAAACAGTTCAACGTTTAGCGTATCCACCAAAGGTACCCCATGGGCCTTACACATGAATGTTTCTGTGCCACACCGGGAAACTTCCTCATATCCATCCTGACACTCATCCAATCATTCCATCAACCATCCATCATCCTATATAACCTCATGCATGTGGTTTCTCACAGAAATACCAAAGGTTATAACAAAAAATTCTTTCCACTTTTCAAAACCAAAACAGTCAACCAACACATCCTTTTTCTCAAAACTACTAACCAAAAGATCAAAATCCCAATTCACATATTAAAAAACATTTCAGAAAGACATAAACATTTAGAAAACAAATAACTTTCAAGATATTCTAATCAATTTCAAAACAACTCATCCCATTGACACACCATTTTATTTTTTAGAAAACTATATTAGAAACACTTTTCAAAACCAACTTCAATATAGTTCTTCTATTCAAAAGAGGTGTAAGAACACCATTTTCCATTTCAAAAAAATTCTGAAAATTCAGTTCCACCATTTAATAAATCAATCCATTCCCTCTTTATTGGAAAATAATTTCACAAAAACTTTACACTTCTTAAAACCAAAGTTCCATGTTTTCAAAACTAATGCACAAAATAATGCAAGAGGAAACTAGTTTTAGTGGGTGACTTGGACGTATGGTTGGAGGAAATATTATAATCACTTCACTATCACAGAGAGTGTTCTAGGGAATATCCTTGTCTCTACATGGCTTTCCAGGCCCTGGGAGCTCACTAATACCATTAACCCAACTATCTTCTCATTTACCCTAATCATCGTTGAACCAAGAAAACCAAAGGACATAGATAAATCCTGACTACTCTTAGAAACTTGAATCCCATCATGAGGTGTTGTGATCAGGCACAGTACCTATAAATGGAATTCCAATTCCCAAAAATCATAAATCCAGACTATCCTCAATCTTCCCCCAATAACATGACACAATGAGTTAACCTAAACCTCCTTTGATACCAATTTGTCACGAACCGAATCTGGTCTCCATCAAAACCAGCACTCGACCCTACCCGTAACAAGGCCCTAAGGGCGTTACCGATCCCCATAGGCTGGGACAAGTGCCTTGGTATCATAAAATGAAAATTGTGAATGATTAACCAATTTTATAAACATAAAACATCAAATGAATCCAATAAAAAGAATCTGGATTTTTCAATCCAATCAATCATTTACAAAAAATCAGAAATGAATTACATATTATAAATAACTCAAGAATACTATAAAAAAGGCACTAAAACCAAAAGGTAACATTACAAGAACCTTCATGGAAAGGGGCAACGCCCTCAAGCCATCTCCACAAGAATTCACCACCAAGGACCTTCTAGAAACACGAACCACTAGAACTAAAAATTGTACCCAAACTGTGAAAAAATACAAAGTCTATTTACACCCAAGGGTGTAATTAGAGTGGGAGTAAAATTCCAATAGCATACCACCACTAATAGATTTCACATGATAAAAATTTAATTACGAAAAGCATGCATGTTTTCAAAAACATGAAATGATAGATAAAATTTCTAAAAGCTGCAACATAAAATAAAAAAAGTTTTTAGGTAGGCTAATTTAAAGAATAAAAACTTTTAAAATAAATACAAAGCTACTAAATTTTCCAGCTACTCATACCGTATACTGACGGTATGCACAAAATACTTAGTGAGCACAAGTAATGTGAAATACCCCTTATGTACTAGCTAGCTGTGGGTCCTAGGTACCTCGTATATCAGTGATAGTAACCATCACAGATATCTGTTATCATGCATGATCCACTAGTAGGGAACATACCCATAACCCACTGGTCCCTAATAATCATCATTATACATTATTTAGAGTTGTAAGCATCAATCTTTAAAAGTGAAACTGAGGCTATACCACATGGACTCACTAGTATACTAGTACATGTCAACCCACCGAGATTCCCAGGTTTTCCTTTTGTGCTCAAACAAGTTCAACAAGTCAATGAAAATAATTTCCACATGAAAATATCATTTCCATATCATAAATTCACAAAAAATCCTACATTTATAAAACACAAGTCACAAAATTCCTCTTTTCATTCAAATTGATTTTGAAATCCGACTCACACCAAAATAGCCCACAACACTATTCAAATTTCTATAACACTTCCACAAAGCCATTAAACAATTTTATAAAACATTTACAAGGTCATACACATCACATAACATCCCAGACACACATGAGAACATAATACCCTTTTACCTTCAAAATCATTTTATCACCAAACAAACACGAAACATCCCACAAAAATTTTTTCCCCAACATCACAATTTAATAATGCAGTTCAGAAATTTACAAAAAATTCTAATTTTTTTTACATATTAAAACGTTACATAACCTTTAAAAAATAATATTAGGTGAAAACACACGCCAAACAGTACATATGCGCCCTTTTCCCAATTTTTTTAACCAACTAAAACATTTACAATTTTCATAAAAAGAACCCAAGTGGTGTAACTATGTCTTGCACACAAAACCCATTTCAAACCCCTCATTTAAGACTAAAACCATACCAATTCCAATCCAAAATAGAATTGGAAGCCATCAGTACATTTAAAAAACCACTTTCATGTTTTATATAATCACCTTGAATAATACCACAAGAGATACAATTGAAAACACATATTTTCATAAAATGATCTCATGAATTTTAACAATGTTTTACACATCAAACCTATTAAAAAACTATTATTTTAGGCCCACATCACACTAATACATCACCAAACTGTAATTTTCAGGCCAAAAAAGATTTAATAAATCAATTCCATAGGTTATAAAATACACAAAAATAATACCCCATGAGTTACACATGAAAACACCCAATTTCAAGTTAAAAATAACTATAAAATTATACAGTTAACCAAATAAACAATAAACAATTCTCTCAACACACCCAGCATATGAGAAATAAAAAAAATGAATAAATATAGAAAGCTAACTTATCAATAATTGTTTACAGATGGAACCACCTATCGAAAGGGTCGAATCCCTCAAAACTTGGTGCGAAACATCAACCACACCACCACCGCACCACAAGGAAGATAAATCCAGCCCTAGACCAAAATATTTGATCAAAAATAAAACAAATCAAATCCTAGGTTCTAGAACTAACATCTGGTCATTCTATAAATTCATGAAAGAGGGAGGAAACCCTAAGGGGAAGGCAGGAATTGAAGAGAGAAACACATACCCAAAACAATCTTGACAAAAACGACTCAAAATACACCAATATCTGAATTTTAAAATATCTAAAAATTTAAGGGAGGTACGAAAAAGGATGATAAGATCATTTGGGAACTGGAATGGGTGATAAAGAGTAAAATTAGAGGTAGTTATGAAAGGATCAATTTACCTCCTCAAATGTGGGAGATTTGTGAAATCTAGAGAAGTATCGCCCAATTTCACAATTCTATTAAACTAGAAATTGGGGGAGGAGAGAATTTTGGCTCGACTATGGTAGGTGGTCTAGGGAGAGAGTTATAATCACCGAAAAAACGTAAATATCAAGGGATATATTAAAGGATTAAAATTTATTTTTTATGTAGAAAATGGGCTTTTGGGAAGGCCCAATCACTTAAATAAAAACTCATATCCACAATGATTTTAGATTCCTAAATGGTCCAAATTAAAATGGTGGTGTTAATAGGTCAGGGGATAACAATTAGGAATTTTAATGGATGAAAAATGTTGAAAATAAATGTGTTATAAAGGAATAAAAATTTATTTTTAAATCTGGAATTGTGCTCACGGTTTGGCCCAATTCATGAAAACTCACCCATTCCTCCATAAAATCTTGGGAAACCCCCAAATCAAAACATGAATAGAAATTAAATTAAATTAAAAATTAAAATATATCATTTATGTGACAATAATGTCTCCTAAACAAAGTCCAAACCCTCTAGTATGAGTGATATGGCAGCCTAGTTGAGTTAAAGATGGAATTATGGAGTGAGTGGCCAATGTATGGGCTTAGTGAATGATTTAATTCTTAGTTGATGTGTTACCAACATTATAAGAGAATAACATATATTTTTTACATTAAATATTGAATACTCTATGATGTAGGATTTTCATTTTACTTATTGATATTTTAAATTTTGGTTAATCCCTCAAAGATACTAAAAATTAGAGTAATTCATTTTTATTTTTTGAGGGAAGGTTTCCGGTGGTCCAAAGCCTAGATATAGGCCAAATAAATACAGTGTATTTAAATAAATTGTGTTTATTAAAAACACGATGTGTTTTGGTTAGGCCAACCGCTTTTTTTAACCAGTATTGGGTTTTCCCAAGAGGGGAAAACCCAAACATTTCACGTTGTGCAATGTTTACTCACTGTTCAAATTCATGGGGTTTGTTTTATTAAAACCATGTATGTCCTATTATTTTTATAGAATCCCACCTCTTTATCAAGAAGGAAGGATCCCTAGAAACTCCTATAAGACTAAATATAATATATCTATATTCTTCTAAAATAGGACTCTAATTCGAAACTTGACTATTGGTTGGATTGGCACTATTTAAATATCCACTCCCTTATATACCTTCATCATTTTCATCAATTAAAGTGAGTTAATTTGGTGAATGATCATATTAACAATTTTAGAGGGTTTTCCTATGATTCCAAAAAAAATTATTAACCAAAATCAAGGATGAAACTAGAAGATTGTTCTTCTATATCTATAAGTTGAGGGTATATAATTTATCCCTAATGTATTATTGTTTTATATTTTTCTTTGTGTTTCTTCCTATTATATATTTTATGTCTTTTATTAAAATAGACTTAAACCTCAATTTAAATTTAAATACATGGTAGTTGTGAACTCGTGTCCCCTTAAAAATTATAGGATTGGACCATGTCACATATTTCCACCACTTGACATGTGACTATAGAACATCCATTAGTAATATATCTGATTATTTGACAATACCATATCTTATTTAGCATTGGAATGAATCCTAAATTTATTGATTATAAGGATTTCAATGATAAGTGAATTTCACCACCACATAAAATGATTAAATGAATATAATGGTTACACCCTTGTAAATGTGAGATTTTAATAGTTTTTAAAGCCTATTAGGTCCCTTATAATTGAGATGCATCAGAATGGAGTCTCTTGTTCTTATTTCACTCAAGCATGGAGTCCCTTATACATGTAATAATCCAGCATGGTGTACCATAAACTTGAGATAACTATGGATGGACTCTCTTATACATATGATAATGATTATGGAAACCCTTATACTTGTGATGTATGGGAAAATATACTATTATACATTTGATACTAAGGAATGTATTTTATTATACTTGTAATACTTTGTAGTGGAAACAATTTTACATGTGATACCCTAGCATGGATCCCATAAAATTGTGACACTAGGCATGTTATCCAATATACTTGTGATCCATGGGCATGGTGTCCCCTATACATGTGATAACCCATCATGGAGTCCCTTATATTTATGTTACTTGGGAATGATAAACATTATGATCTTGGACACATAGACATGGAATTCCATAATACAATATGAGACTCTTGAAACATAACTTGGAAACATGAGTTTTTTCTGAGGACCGGGAAAGCACTTTGTATGTACACATGTGGACATAAAAATCAATAAAAATATTATATACATATATAAATACATGTGTGTATAAATATATGTATATATTTTTTGGTTATATAATTCAATGGTTTTCTTGGCACAAGCAGATGAAGGTAGTTTAATAGTGGGGGTATTTAGGAACCATAGTTGACACTTTTTAGTTTACATTACTACATTTTCATTATTATTTATTTACACTACTCACATTATATGAACACGATGGATACTAATAGACACCATTGGTTGTTTTATAATGTGTATTTATAACATCCTATTTGTGATGTCATTTGGTACATAGATAGACATCATTAATGCAAGTAGGGATGATATGAACAATTAATTTTCGATTCATGGTTAAATTTAACATGGGAGTGGGGGATCACATGATAGAAGTATTGATATAAATAATATGTGGATATAACATTTTGGCCTTTTGGTTCTTTTGACATGATTGTATATATGTTTTCCAATTTTCATGTTTGAATGTTCCTTTTATATAGATACATAACATTACATCATTTTGTATAGGGAACATGATATTTTTTATGATGCCAATTTATCTTATCTATATAATATACCTTCAACTCTTAGTGTATATTATGATTCCACAATTTATTACTTTTTTCCACTATTGTGATACTCTATTAATTATGGTATTATCTCCCCATTGTACCACCATCAACCCTCACTTCATGTCTGAACCCTCTGGAATACGAGGATGCACAGATGAGTCCATTTGGTCGACCAATTTAAGTTACTTATGAGTATATCAAGTATAAGATGTTAAAATTTCCATAAATTACATCTTTGGGACTTTCAAAAGGCGATGATATCATAGTGAGATCATTATTTTAATCAATTGTGTTAAAAAATTTCATTTTCCCCATAATTTATTGATATTTTCTTTATTTTCTACACTAAAAACATCATATTATTCTACTAAGACATCAACTTGAGTTCTTCATAATACATTCTTGTGACATATAAAACTGAAATATTTTTTCTCCATGGTCTATACCAACCAATATGTTAGAAAACTATTTTCTTCTCTTCCATGGTGTGTCCAAGAGTTGGTTGTTGTATAGGTTTTTAATAATATATTATGATAATTTATTTGGAATAATCCCAATTTTTTTCACTATAGTATTCACCCCATTTTTTGGTCATAAAATAATTGTTTCTCACATTCAATAATGACCCAATTCATTTAGGATCCGTCCATAGAATAAAACCAATAAACATTGTGTTATAATCAATAATCATATTAGGAAACCACATAATCTTGAAAAAATAGCTACACGTTGTCCAAATCTTGAAGTATTTGTTTAAAACAATGACAACATAGACTTAAACTAGGTCATTCATAGGCATTATTGAAAATTTTCATGATGGTTCATAATGTGTTTGTGTATTTCCAAAGAATAACATGTGGGAGTTTCAAACTATATGTGAAATGAGGGCCATTATCATGCACCCAATGATGATCGATTTTTGCTAAATATTCCATTTTCAGATTTATTACTCCAAGGTACACCTATTTGGAGCCATACACACCTTAGAATTTAGAAAGGGGTGCAATTTCTTGCAAACCACTCGCAATATCTTTTACCAAAAATCTAGTAAAATTTCTAGTAATTTCAATTATCCTTACATTTATCCTTAGACATATCCCTAGGCATATCCTTATAAATATCCCTTGAGATCTCACTTATATTTTATCATCCTAGTTTCAAAATTATTAACTAAATCCTTATCTAATATGAACATTAGTGACCCAAAATTCTCATATATAAATATTAAATAATAATGTATATATATTTATTACAAAACATAATTATCCTTGACAAATTCATTTTCATATAGTCTCTTTTAAAACATGGACATATAATTAATTGGTTTGTATGTTAGTTATAACATCTCCCAATATTTTATTTATAATAAGAAACTGTCTCATACATATCATTCATAATACCAGTTATCATATTATAGGGAATGGAAACATAAAAAGTGTCAGATTGGATGCCATGAAATGGTAAACAAGGGAGATATCAAAATATCATTCGTAAAACGGTATTAAAATTATAAAAAAATTGGAAACTATACCATGACTTTCATATATTATAAACATGAGTCGTGGAAAAATATTGCATGTTTATAAGACAGTAATCGTAATGGGATCAGTAAACATGAACCATGAAAATATAACATTAACACAAGTCAAATATTTATGTCATACACCAAAATATAAAAAAAATTCCTAGGATGTTCATTAACATTTCCAATTCAATCATAGAGGAATTTCTTTACTACTAAAACCATCATGGTATTCAATGTTCACTCAAAATTCAATCATTATTGAAAATGAACCTTATAGAACTATGGTCACTCACTATTACAGTCCTATTAATCGCATGAGAAATGATGCATTACCCAATGCATTGGAAAGAGATATATGTCCCACCAACCATATAATGAATATCATACATACACATGATGAAATATCAAAAAACATTAATCCTATCATAACCCATGTAAAGAAATGTATTTCATAAACATTTCATCACAACATAACCAATGAGAAATAAATTGGATTCATAATCATTTTAAGATTTCAACAAATCATTACCCATGGA
Organism: Viscum album; assembly: GCA_963277665.1. NCBI lineage: Eukaryota > Viridiplantae > Streptophyta > Magnoliopsida > Santalales > Viscaceae > Viscum > Viscum album. Next base: position 1,131,554,110 of record OY728142.1, on the reverse strand, counting down.
AAAATAAATATGTTTAATAATCATCTAATCATGATATTACTCATGGAAGATAAATAGGTTTCGTAAAGTTTTATTATCATATACCCCATGTAAGAAAAGGGGATTCAATATAATTTATGCATGGTATAACCCATGTCAGATAAACACATTTCATAATTTTTTTCTCATGGAAGAACCATTGGAATTGAAACTAGATTCATAAGTGTTTTTTAATGGTATATACCATGGAAGGGAATTTCATTTCATCTATATGGTATCATATTGAACACAAAATATATTGGGAAATTATAAATATGGTATCATTTCATTATATAACTAACAAAGAATATGTAACATCCAATGATGTCATCTTATATGAAAAATGAATTTCAAAAACAACTTAAATAATTTATTGAGAAAAATATGCATTTCAATTTAAAAAAATATTTTTTTCAAATAAAATATTTTCAATATTATTTTCTTTGAGAATAAAATTTGAAGCATATAATAGAATATTTGAAATTCATTTAAATCATTAGTTGAGGAAAATCAAAATTAATTGAATAGTATTTTTTAAAATGAAAAAAATCATAAAACATGTTGAAATACATTTAATTGAAAATAAACCATTAAATATTTAAATAATGTCCAAATAAATTATTTGGTCATAATGGTGGGAAATATTAATCATTCCATAAATATTAGAATAAATATTCTTCTCGAATTTTAAACAAAATATAAAATATAATTATTTGGAAAATTCCTTAAGGATTCTCTTCAAAATATTTTTCAAAATGTATAACATGGGTGAAAATTCCATTAATTAATTATTTAGATCATTTAAATTAAAATTTAATACACTTTTTAAGGAGAATGGTTTTCAAAGTAAATGTTTTTCAACCAAATATAAAAATAAAGATGATTTTTCTAAAAAATATTATTTTGAACTCTTTAGTACATAATAAATGGAAAATGAAGGAAATCATGTATTCTCATGGAATAACCAAAACATAAGATAATTTAATAGTTTCATCAGATATAGTTATTAATAAATCTCTATAGGAAGTATAAACCTAAACTATACTAATAAATGATGAGATTGAATCAAAAAACCCAAACCACTAGGGGAATATGGATTCGTAATCCACATGATAGAATAAAATTAAATGAAATTTAAATATCATGATCATAAAATAAGATAATTATATTATATGTTGATTTTATTTTATATAAACCTTATAATGTATGATAGATGCATAACAAAACATATGTCTCAATAAAAGAAAATTGGTGGAAAATCACGTATCGATATGTTATCTTTGGAAACTTACACCCCATGAAATAAATATAACCAAATGGATATGAATATTCATTTAATTTTTAGTCGATTAAAATAAAAATAAATTCTAAGGAACTATAATGATCTCATAAAAGAAAAAAAAAATTAATTTTCAACGTGACTCACAGAAAATAAAATTGAGATAAGAACATATACATTAAGCCTTGAATTTCTTTATAAACATTAAAACATCCTTTATAATAAATATTGGTCTTTATACATATTTTAGAGAAAAAATTATATATTTTAGACAGAATATTTTATAATTATGACATTTTATCAGTTATTTATTATCAATTTGCTGTTAAAATTACCTTATTAGTAATAACTATTTCATTTATCATGTATGTTTGTGTTTGGTGTTCTCAATCCTCGTAATTTGATCTTCGTTACATTTCCATTGGAATTATCACCCTCATATAAATAATATATATATATATATTACATAAATATATATTAATATTAATCTACAAATTCTATAGATAAAAAATGGAATACACCATTTATGACGATATTAAGACATACATACGCATGAACGTTTATTTATTTTCAGGATGAATTAATTGAAAGACTGGAAAATAATAAATTATGATTCTAGAAAACATTTATTGTCATATATATCACATATATTAATTAAATTTATGATAATTACCTTCCAAACGAAGAGTTAGCGAAAATAGGATCACATCACTTTGCGAGGCTGTAATTTTCTATACACATGAATGACTTTATTATATCCCCTATAGAAAGGGAATATATAATGTATATTTTGTGTCATAATTAATGAATTATAATTATGTTAACAATATCATATATATATATATATTCATTTAATATATTCTTATTAATATCCATGTGCAAAATAATTGAGAAAACAAATACCATCAGTTCATGAGGAGATAGTTCACTATACACATGAATCGTGATTTCACATTACCTTTTTTAGAAAAATATATGGATTTAGTTAATACAATTAATATAATAACATCCCAATATGTAATACCCCAAGCTTCCATTTTAATCTTTTCTTTGATTAATACAATAGATTGCATTGAACGCAACTTCGAGTTCTAGCAAACCACGATCAATCAAACTAGCAGTTTAAAAAGGAGTCATGAATAGTAATAACTAATTTTTATAATTTTATAAATTTTATTTTTAAGAATTTATTTCATTTTGGGATTCATAATATCAAATTTAGTTTAGTGTGATTTTTTGGTATTTTTCTGGAATCATTCAATTTTTGATGAATAGTGAAAAACACTATGTTATTGTTTAAAAACGTATATTTATTTAAATAATTATTTTTATATAAATTTATTTTAAATTAAAAATATGTACACATTTTTTATTTTATCCCAACTTAATTCATTTGTGATGCCCCGACCCCAGTTACCCAGAGTCAGAGCATTATTTTAATACATTGGCATGATTACAAGGAATATTGTCCCGGAAGACCAATTTGTTTAGCAGTCTTTGAAAATAGATTACATACATAGACGTTACATTACACTTTAGAAAATAAAATACAACATAAATTATCCATTGAGAACTCCATTAATCCCTTAGATTAACCCTACTAATCAATCATAATACACTTCTTGGAATCCCGAGGAAATTAAAACATAGAAAGGGGTGAGCTCAAGTGCTCAGTAAGGATAACAATATACCAGAAACTTTCATAAATAATATTAAACATTTATGGAAAGTTATAACACTAAAACAAAATCCTTTTTAAACATTAAAATCATCATAATATGGAAAAGAAACAATAAACTAATTCCATTTAATTATTCACATGGATAATCTACTAGTTGAATAATCACATGAAATATCAATAGCCACTTTCATAATGATGGATTTCATAATTCCAGACCATCATAACCATATAGTCAAGGGCATGTGCCAAGACAAAAAAATAAGATTTTTTTCAAGGCCTTGTTCCAAGACACTAGTTTGTCTCATGAGGCATACTGATGCATTGTGGAGCTATAGCGGGATCCACCCGTCACTTACTAAGTCCAATGCATTCCTCATATGAAAATTTTTAAACATAACATAAACATTCGTATTAAATATGGAATAAAAAATGTCAATACATTACCCATAAACCATTAATGTTAAAAAATAACACATCCATAGTCAAAGGTATCAGAAAACCATCAATACAATACAGATTATTTGTATCATAATAAATCAACCTCAAACATGTTTAAAATACATTAAAGGATTTTGACATAGATGAAAATGATTTTTAAAACTCTTTGAGAGAAATATCATTTTTTCATGAAATCATTAAAAAGTCAAACAATTTAGAAATGAAGACATTTAAATACATTTTTAAATAAAAGTGTCCCATACAACTTTGAAACTTTTGAATGTAATTACCATTTTAAAAAATTCATTTTCATTTAAATAAATCCTTATAACCATTTTTAAAACATGGAAATTAATGAGAATTGTTTAGAAGAATAAATATTTAAGACATTTAAAATGATGGTTTCATAAAAAGTAACGTAAAATATTCCATTTGAAAACTATTTTATGAAACATGGACAAGGATAATAAATATGTCCTAGTAGATACTTTCGTAAAAACAACCTTGGATAATAAAGAGACTATAAAATAACCCTTTACAATTTGGTCACTTACGAAACATACCTCTGATTAAAGAAGTAGCATACAATTAATATGTAAATACAGATAAAATAAAGTTTATTACACATATAATTCAATTATGGGTAGTACATACACCACACAAAAGGTAATAGTGGTAATATGGCATTAATCTCATGGGAACAACGAGTGAGATGAAAACCCCTTACCTTGCACTTTCCATTAGTCAAGGGAATGTTTAAAATCTTGTATAAAGATCGTAGTATGTTATTAAAGTATATCATAACCATATTAGTATTTATGATATCATACATGATTCATTAATGACTTTATAATACCCATTTAATAATAATATCCATGTTATATTAACATTTCAGGTACTGATCGCTTTCTTTATCGTATGTGTTTTAAATTTTTACTCTTGGTTGAATCACTTGGACCAAGATTTAAATACTTCTAGAATATAAAACATCATTTATATATAATATATATTTTGAATATAAATATATATAACAGACATATATATGAAATGAAAAACAATGTTTATAGAGACAGTAGTCTGTATGTACGCATTAAGGATGTTTCCATTTTCATATTGTATTGAATAGTAATATGTGAATATGATATATGTTATTACATATATATATAAATATATATATATAGTAGCATTATTATGTCATATATTACATACTTATTAGTGATATATATTTTTATAATCATCGATGAATGATGATCGTTGAAATGAATCTCATCGCGTCATGGAGACGGTAATCTGTACGTACGCACGAGCAATAATATCATTTCCTTAAAGGTGTGCAATTGGATGGTATATTAATTTTACAGCGACATTATAATGTTATTTTCATTATTAATATAAATATTACTTTTCATTATATCCATCCAAAAAACATAGTTTTGAATAACAAATTACACTATGACTTGGAGACGGAAAGCCGTACATACTCATGCATGGTGACATTATCATTAATTAGATGGGTAGAATAATGAATATAGTTGTTATATATTTATAACAACATCACAGTATATATAATATACTGTAGTTATTATTTTAGAATGCAAACAACAATGAAAGAGTAAGTGGAAGAATAAGAGAACTTGAAAAAGTGTAGTGAAATCATTACCTCTTCTTCGGGTTCTTCCTTTTGATTTGATCAAAAGGGATCTTTATGTTGGCTTTATGACTAAAGCAAGGCCTCTAGGATGAAGTGAGGGTAGTTTAGAGGATATTTGGGCAGGTTTTGGCCAATCCAAAAGGTTTTGAATGTATGAATTTGAGAGAAGGGTGGGTGCCCTTTTATAAGAGGGGGGAGGGGCACCTTAGGAAACACTTAAAATATTATTTTATAATAAATTTATATTCGGTTTCTAATGGATTAAAACTTATTTATTTCAAGTATAAGGTCGGTATGGGTTTATATACACTCAACTGATAGGTTTTTGAACGATTTGATTCACTATAGTAACCTTATCTCTCAGATTTATCTCTTAGTTACTTAGTTTGACATTTACCATGTCTCTTTGTATTTTTAAATTATTTGGTAAATAAACTTACAATAAACTAGCAAGAGAACCACAATGGGTTCATTAATGACATACCTATAATCATATAAGTACTTTGGTCGAACCATATTTTTTAGGAATATTGTATCAATTAATAATATAATACTTGTTTTAAAAACTCTTTTTTGTCAATTTTGACAATATTTAATAAATGATTTTTTTAGTCACACCAACTTTATTAATTAAAAATGAATTTATTTAATCAATAAAAACATTCTACATTAATCTATAAAATCCGTGTATGGTATCAAAATATTCAAATTATATTTATTTTAACATTTATAATACCGTTTATTTGATTCTTTCATTAATAAAGAAAACAATGCATCATCATTGTGTCATAAATAAATTTAATTATTCAATGTCTAAATATTATAAATAAAATACCATTATTTTGGAAATATATTTGGATTTCTATTGAATATTTATGGTCTAATAGATAACATATATAACCCTATGTAAAAATTGTTTTATGAAAAGCTATATGCTTATGTCATTTTTTTATTTACATTAACTTAATTAATATAACGTGTCATTATCACTTACTAGTAGCTCCATGGGGTCCCAAAATCGACCCAAGTATTCCCATGGTCGGCCATTATTCATCTAATAAGGTTAGTAAATTTTATAATGTAATGTTGAATTATTACAATATTATTTATACCTTAAATTACTCTATTTACCTTTAATCACGGTAAATAAAAGTAAAAAGATACTATTCACCAAAAATTATTTTCATATTATTGAACAACATTTTTCATAATGTGGTTAACTGTGTCTCTTGGATTTTTGAGATTCCACTCACAAAAGTGGTAAAATTATGTTTTATGTGAATTTTGAAATTCTCCTAGGAGGTGGATAAAAGACGGTGAGAAGTCCAATAAAGTTTTTATATATCTAAAAGTACTATAAACTGACTCTATTTAATTACATTGAATTTATATAGGTATTATATATCTATTTTGACCTAAAATAAAATTTACTAAAATAAATAATTATTTAAATAAAAAGTCGGTTTTAAACAATAACTCAATGTTTTTCACTATTAAGCAAAAATTAAATGTTTTTAGAAAAATACCAAAAATTCACACTTGGATAATTTAGATATTCCAAATCAAAAAATGATGTCTATTTTTAAAAATTCAAAATATAGAAGTTTAATTTATTAATTTAAAATTTATTCCCATTGTCAAAACCAAAAGGCATATTTTTAAGAAATAAAAACTATCAAAAGATTGACATTTGTTTATGTCCAATTTCAATGTAAAATCACTTATTATTAATAGAATATTATTAAATGGTAAAAATATAATTTATTTATACTTTCAAACCATTAAAATATATAATATAACACTATAAATTATTTTGATTAAAAAAGTTGTTTTCAGTCAAAATATAGTATTTTTCACTATTCACCCAAATATGAAAGTTCTCAGAAAAACAAAAAAAATTATTGAAACTAAATTATAATTCCCCGATTTTGAAGCAGAGGTTTATTTTGTCAAATTGAATATATAAAATTTTCAAATATTAGATTTAAAAATGGTTCTACATTAAAAGGCAGTAAAATTGCATTTTTTTTAAAAATACTTCTTTTATCTGAAAAAATGTATTTGTTCTTACATTATGTCTAAGAAACTCATAATATAGATTTGAAAATTATTAGGATTATATAAGTTCAAAATTTAGTTAAAACTATTTATAATTGCTTTTTAATGACTAGTTAGGTAGTTCGTGGTGTGCTTGAACACAATGTTGCGTGTAGTGCAAGTTATTAAATTACATTGAAGAAATAATGTACTATGAAATCTTGGGGTGTTACATTCTTCCCTATTTCAATAAATTGCACCCTCACAATTTTAAATTGTTCTTCAAGAATAATAGGTTGAAAATGGAAAATATCATTCTGGGAGAACCAACATCGAAATTGGGTTAATAAAATTTAGTCTTAATAATAAGAAAAGGGGAATAAAAAAGTAACCACCAAATTATGATCTCTATGAAGAGAATATTGGTGGAAATTAGAGACACATAATTTGAGGAAAAACATAATTATTTATAAGGAGTTATTGAGGTCATCATTCACAAACAAGTTTATAATTTAGGGCCTCAAAGCCATCAATCTATGATGATTTAAAATATCATAGGTTCAACAATACATAAGTTAATAGGATAACACATCTGTAGTTTTATGATTCCTTACCTATTTTTTAAGAATTTATTTATTCAAAGAATAAGAGATGAAATATATATATATATATATATATATATAAATGACATATTGAGCTTCATCCTTCTAATAATTCCTACCACAATCTAATCTTTCACTCCAAATGATTTCAAAAAAATGAAAAAAATTATATTTACCTAAATCATATAAGGTTCCAAAAATAATGAGTTTATAATTCATTTGTCAGACTATTTAAAAAAACTAAATTATAAAAACTAGTTTATCACGTAGTCCAATCATAGGTGATGCACCTTTGTCACTCATTGGTAGCGGGTTCATGTCTTGCAGCCTTGCCGGACACAATTAGTTGTCACCCGACCTATGTGTTATCCTTTTTATAATAATCTAAAAATAACTATATCATTTGTATCCAATTTAAAAAATTATCCATTTCAACCTTTAGACTTATCTGATATACTTATATCCAAACTCTCAATCCAAAATTTATATTGAAGTTAAACACAATGAGGATCCTTTTTCACATGTAATAACCTTTGAACACCTTGATCATGTATTATTTTAAAACATGGTAACATTCTAAATTACCATAAAACTTTATTGATTATATTCATTCTCTGTTATTCATTATAGAATACTGGATATACTCCTTCTATCCAAATTTTGTTTTCAACTCCAATAATGATGGAATATACAAATCATTAATTTGTTTCAAGGAAGTCAAGAATATCCAATATAATTTATCCAAATCAACCATCTCTTATTCCAAAATCACTACCTCATTATCATGACCATATTAAGGATTACCCTTCCTTCAACTATGTATTTACCAAAAAGCATAGCTTACAATTAAGTCACTTTTATTAGAACCATATCATCTCAAATCCTCAATAAAATATTACTGCAGTACAATCCTTATTTATCTCTATAATTTATGTTACCAGTATAATGTTGATACAACACTCAAGTGAAATTATTCTATAATAACAACATAAGAACAGTAATCATTCCTCTTCATCTTAGGTGGTATCATAACTTGATTATTATCCAATAACATAATTTTTGGTATACTCTTATGAATGGGACATTGATTCACATAGTGTCTCAATGCCCTGCAGATGAAGAATTTTACATTTGAAACCTTTTTCTTACCCTTGAAATCATGTACTTGGTGTCCTTTTTCTCCACACTTATAACAAACTCCCAGTACATTCATACATTTTCCAAGGTGATTCATTCCACAATTATCACATGTTGGAAAATCCTTATTTTCCCTCTTCCCTTTATCAATATTTCTCTATTCTATCCTTTTCTTCTCTTTCTTCCCTTCAAATCCATAGGACTCAGAGAATTCTTTACTTATCTTATTAAAACATGATACTATTTATTCATATGTTGAGAATACATGGTTTACTATTTCCCTTATAAATGTTGTCTTAATAGTATTAAAGATAGGATATTTCTTAATATTTGGATCATACGTTTTGTTGGAGTTCAAATTCCTTCTACTGGGTGCCATTTCTATACAGTAGCATAATCTAGGTCAGGTTATGAATTACAATGAATATTTCCAAACATTTAAATTACCTAACATAAATTGGAAAATATATGGATATAATCCATTAAAATATTTTATTTGAGGAGATATATACTCGTAAATCCTTCATAATGATTTGTATAGAAAAATAGAATTATACAAAGCATATCCCCTGGGAGTGTCGTAACCAAGATTGCAGGAAGGCCCATTGTCTTGCACTAGTTCCTGTTCGAGTCTAGCTCAAAGAGTTGTTTTTGGGTTTTACCCTTAGGTGCATCTGTTCCAGAGCCCCCTCTACCTGCTCGTATCTAGATAGGGATTTATTTGCTTGGAAATCTCACAAAATCACTAAATTTCCAAAATTCAAGGAAGTTCTTCTATACTAATACTCAAATTCTATCTTAGGGTAATTTTATCTATGTAGAGTTTATCTAAATCTAGTTTCCAAGGTTATTTCTAATCTTTCTCTGATACCAACTGTAACACCTCGACCCCAGTTACCCAGAGTCGGTGCATTATTTTAATACATTGGAATGATTACAAGGAATCATGTCGTGAAAGACCGACCAGTTTAGCAATCTTGGAAAATAGATTACATACTGGGATGCTACATTACAAATTAGAAAATAAAACAGAACACAAATGATCCATTGAGAATTCCATTAATCCACAAGCTTAACCCTACTTATCAATCATAATATACTTCTTGGAATCCTGAGGAAATTAAAACATAGTAAGGGGTGAGCTCAGATGCTCAGTAAGGATAACTATATAGTAGAAAATTTCATAAATATACATAAACATTTAAGGCAATGTATAACACAAAAAATCCTTTTGAAACCTAAACATCAGTATAATATGGAAAAGATACAATAAAATAATTCCATTTACTTATTCATATGGATATTATACAAGTCGAATAATCACATGAAATATTAATTGCCACTTTCATAATGATGGAATGCATAATTCCATGCTATCATAACCACATATTCAAGGGCTTATGCCAAGTCTACGAATAATATTTTGTCAAGGCCTTATGCCAATAAAACTAGTTTCTCTAATGACACCTACCGATGCATCGAGGAGATATAGTGGGCTCCACCCATCACTTACTAAGTCCAATTCATTCCTCATATTAAAATTTTTTAACATAACATTAACATTCGTATTAAAAATGGCATACGAAATTTCAATAATTTACCCATAAACATAGAATGGTATAAAAATAACACATACATAGTCAAACATATCACAAAACCATAAATACAATACGGAATATTTGTATCAAAATAAATCAACCTCAAATAAGTTTTAAATCCATTACAGGATTTTTACATAGATGAAAATTATTTGTAAAAATCTTTGAGAGAAATATCCTTTTTTCATGAAAACATTTAAAAGTCACATAATTTAGAAAGGAAGACATTTAAATACATTTTTGAATAAAAGTGTCCCATAACACTTTGAATCATTTGAAACTAATTAACCTTTTAAAACATTCATTTACATTTAATAAAAATCCTTAAAACCCTTTTAAAAACAAAGAAATTAATGGGAATGGTTTAGGAGAATAAATCATTAAAAAATTTAATGAATGAACCATTAAATAATGCGGGGTGGGAATGCTTTTGTCTCTGTGGAAATTGATAGAACCAATGTTTATAAAGATAATGAATGGACCATTAAATAATGAAAGGGGGTTGAGATTGATGTTCTGCTATACTATTTTATGTTGATATGTGTTGTGAATTGTACGAGCCTATGCTCACTAAAAATCATGGCTGTTAGTGGTCTTTCTCTGTTCACTAATGAACCTCGGTGCTCCTAGATGTTTAAATAAACATAACATGGAAATTGGTTAATTAAGTATACTCGGTTAAATAAATTGAAAGAACTAGGATCAACCCTTTTCTACGATAACTCTGGTTAAAGCCCAGTTGAATTGAAACCATGAAGTTTGTAAAAAATTTTAAAACCAAAAGACATATTTTTAAGAAATAATAACTATCAAAATATTGACACTTATTTATGTCCAATTTCAATGTAAAATTACATACAATGACCTTAATTTGATTTAATGGTAAAAATATAATTTATTTATACTTCCAAACCATTAAAATGTATAATTTAACACTATGAATTATTTTTATTAAAAAAATTATTTTCAGTCAAAATATATTATTTTTCACTATTCACCAAAATATGAAATTTATCAGAAAAACACAAAAAAATTATTAAAACTAAATTATTATGTCCTGATTCTAAAGAAGAATTTTATTTTTTCAAATTGATTATATTAATGTTTAAAATATTGGATTTAAAAAGGATTCGCCATTAAAAGGCGGTAAAATTTCATTTTTAGAAAAATGCTTCTTTTATCTGAAAAAATGTACTTGTTCTTAAATTATGTCTAAGAAACTCATAATTTGGATTCTAAAATTATATGTATTATATAAAGTTCAAACTTCAGTTAATACTATTCATTACTTCTTTTGAACAACTAGTTTTGTAAGACGTGGTGCACTTGAACTCAATGTTGTGTGTAGTACATGTTATTGAATTACTTTGAAAAAAATAACGTACTATGGAATATTGGGGTGTTACATCATTGGAGTCATTTTCTAATACGATTAGATATACATAATATTATTGAACTTTTTAACATATTTTACCCACCATCAAGGCACAATTACAAATTATCATAAAATGTAATTTTACCACATATGTAAATTAAATTTCAAATATAAAAAATACATGATTTTCATCAGTATGTAAAATTTAATTCTATAGGTTGAAAATAAGTTTTGATGAATAGTAACATTTGAATTTTATCTTCCACGGATAATAGTAAATAGGGTAATTAATGGTAAAAATAATATTATAATAACCTAAAATTCCCAAAAACATGTCCTAATTCTATTAGATAAGTTATCATAGAACAAAATAAACCTTAGAAAAAAATATTGTCCTTTTTTATCCTCATGGAAGAGATTAGGACATTTATTATCTATTATATAATGAAGAGTTAAAAGTTTAAAATTCAAATTTTAATAACTAAAAGTTTTTTAATATATGGTTATATATAAGAAGAATTAAACTACAAATATTAATTAGAAATATGAAAATATTTCCTAAAATATAGAATATTATATATATTTTAAATGTTATATAATTAAATTTATTTATGACACTATGATGATGTAGTAATTACCATATTAATGAATAAATAAAATAAATTATATTATAAAAATTAAAAAAAATTAAAATTGAAACTATTTATTCCATGCAGGAATTTTCTAGGTGAATATGAAATTTTTGGCTTTACTTAATGCATTTTTTAAGGAATCATGTTTTTATGACATTGAAAATAACCATATACTAAATACTATCAAAATTGTCATAAATGAGTTTTTAAAACAAATGCAATTTTATTAAATTATATAACAGTCCAAAAAATAAAGATTATTTGAAATAACAGAGATAATGTTACATATGTCATTACTTAACCACTTGAGGTTCTATGGGAATTTTATTGTAACTATTTTAACAATGCAGTATAAAAATACCAGAAGACATAGTAAAAGTTAAACTATTTAACTAAGGGTTCAATAAAAATGATAAGTATTATTTTGTATCATAAATCTATATAAATCCTATTGGTTTAGAGGATTTAAAACTTTTCTCATTTTATCCTCAAAATAAATCCATTTGAATATATTAGAAACCTATTATAATTTTATACTAAATTAATATTTCAAGATTTTCCTAAAGTTCCCCTCACCTTATTAGAGGGTACTGCCCCATCTCTTAAATTAATTCACCCAAATCCATTTAGCTCATCCAAGACCTACTCAAATATCCTCCCATCTACACAAAATTCAACCTATAGGCCTTAATTTGACTAGGAAGTCAACCTAGTGAGCCATTTTGTTCAAAGCAAAAGGAAGCAACTGTAGAAGAGGTAATTATTTTATCCCCTCCTTCAATGTTCGTTTCTTCTTATACATCTTATTTATTTGTTTTTTTCAAAATATAATAATAACTCCTGTAACATATACATTCATAAATTTTATTATAAATGTGGTACAACCATATTCATTATTCTATTCATCCTATGAAGGACAAAGTCACCATACGTTCGTACGTACGGCATATTATCTACACATCATGGTGTAGTCTGTTATTCAACACTTAAATATTTGGATAGGTATAATAATGAGTAATATTGATTTAAATAATAAATATAAAATTTTAATTATTAGGTATATGTAATATACAACCTAATTACATATAATTTCACAATCAATAGAATGATATTTTCACTCCTGCTTTGGTAAGACATACCATCTCCCTTACATGATGAGATTTCATTCCCATCCATAACCATTCAAGAATAAATATCATTTTATGATTAAATAATATTATTTGAGAACATAATACCATTCTAGATATAAATTAAATACATCTTATCCATAACAAACTTGACTTATGTAACAAAACTTATAATGTAAAATAAATCAGTTAACACCTGAAACAATGATACAACAGAAATATTATTAACACAACAATATTAGATGATGATATATGATGTCACATTTATATATGTGGTTATATTATAATTTAATATCAATTGTTTAACCATTATGCAGGATGGTAAAGTACCCTCTATTGAGAAAAAGTACAAGGTAAGTGCTAATTTTATATTCTCTTTATATTTGAGGTTGTTTATATGTAAGTATCTACTAGGACGTATTTCTCATCCACATATGTGTTTCCTAAAAATGTATTTAAAAACATTATCAATATTTCCTAGACCATGGGTTAAAGTCATTTATACAGATTTTATAAAATATATATAAATGTTTTTGAATGATATCATTCTATCTTTTTCCAAACATGGTACGTTATGACCTTTTCGAAAAATTAAGGAAAGACTGTTTTTTAATATATATGGTGAGTTAATCAATTTTCTACCATAAAAACACCATCAAATCATTACTTACAAGCTTATAAGAATATTTCTAAAAAAAGTTTTCTTTTAAAATTATATAACTTTTAAATTATTTAAAATTATAAAGACATATTTCTCTGAAATAGTTTTTTGGATTGATTTCATATGTGACATGCTCTATTGTTGGATTTTATGTTTAATTGAAGTTGATTTATTGTAACACCCCATGATTTCATAGTAAATTATTTCTTTAATGTAATTCAATAAATTGCACTACAAGGAACACCGAGTTCAAGCACACCATAACTTACCAAACTTGCATTTATGAATAGTAATACCCACCTTTTGAAATTTTATAAATTTTAATTTTCCAAATGGACTTAATATTTGGATTAGTAATATCGAAATTATCCTAGGGTGAAGTTTTTGTATTTTTCTAAAAACGTTCAATTTTTGATGAATAGTGCAAAATACTGAGTTATAGTTTAAAAATGAATTTTTATTTAAATAATTTTTTATTTTATTTAAATTTTATTAAGGTCAAAATAGATACATAATAACTATATATGTTCAATCTAATTAATTAGAGTTAGTTTAGAATAATTTTTTATATATAAAAATTTTATTGAACTTATCACCGTCTTTTACCCATCTCCTAGGATAATATTCAAATTCACATAAAACATAATTTTACCGCTTCTGTGAGTGGAATTTAAAAACTTCGATAGACATGGTTAATATCAAGGAGTAAAATGTGGTTCAATAAGATAAAAATAATTTTTTTGAATAGTAAATGTTTACTTTTATTTACCACGGTTAAAAGTAAATAGGGTAATTAAGGGTAAAATGATATTAATATTACCCTAAAACATGTCCTAATTTAATTGTACAAGTGTATCTACAGAAACAAACAACCTTAGGAATAAATTTTTTTCATTTGGGTCCACATGGATTAGATTAGGACATTTATTATTATATAATTCATAGAAGAGTTAAAAGAGTTAAAAAAATGTTTAATAACTCAAAAAAATTTAATATTGGGTTATACATAATATAAATTCGATAATAAATATTAATTACAAAGATAAAACAATTTACTACATAATGGTATTTTATTTATAATTTTTATACATTAAATAATTTAATTTATTTATGACACAATGATGATGCTGTAATTACTGTGTTAATGGAAGATTAAGATAATTGATATTATAAATACCCAAATAAATGTAATTTGATACTTTTTATGAATTCCAATAATTTTCTAGGTTAACATGACATATTAAGTTGTTTATATGAATTATTGTCGATGTAATAATGCTTTTATAAATTTATAAAAAATAAAATACCCAATAGTGTAAAAATTGAAATAAAAGTGTTTTTAAAACAAATATTATATTATTAATTGATATTCTATTCCTAAAAATCCAAGGTTTTGAAAAAAGAACTATATCATGATATGTGTATCATTAATTGACCACATGGGGGCCTATTGGAAGTTTATTGTATGTTTATTAACCATATAATATATAAATACAAAGAGACATGGTAAAGGTCAAACTAATTAACTAAGAGTTAAAACAAACAGATAAGGTTAATAAAGTGACCCAAACCTATCTAAAAACTCCTTTTTGAGTGTATTTATACCCATACCCACCTTATATTCGAAATAAATCAATTTGGATCCATTATAAACCGAATATGAATTTATAATAAAATAATATTTTAAGTTTTTTCTAAGGTGCCCCTCACCCTCTTATAAAAGGGAACTCCCTCTTCACTCTAATTCACACCTTCTAAGCCATTTGGATCGGCCAACCACTACCCACGTACCCTCTAAACTATCCTCCATTCATCCTGGAGGCCTTATTTCGATCAGAAAGCCAACCTATGTTTCTCTTTTTATCAAATCAAAAGGAAGAACCTGAAGAAATGGTAATGATTTCACCACCCTCTTTCAAGTTCCTTTATTCTTCAACTTAATTTTTCTTTTTTGATTCCATTCAAAAATAATAACTACACTATCTACTATATAGTATTATGTTATTATAATTTTCATAAAACCAAATTAATTGTTCTATCCACCCTTTTAATATCATGTCACCATACGTGCATATGTACGACTTACCGTCTCCACGTCGTGGGGTAATTGTTATTCAATACATTATTATTTGGATGTAAATAATAATTATGTTTATTTGATGTAAATAATAAATATAAAATGATAATGAATCTGTATATATGATATAACATCCAATTATATATTATTTTAATATCAAAATAAAAATATTTTCGCTCGTTCGTACGTACGGATTACCGTCTCCACAACGTGATGAGATTCATTTCCAAGTTCACCATTCAACGAAGATTATAAAACTATATATTACAAATAAGTAGGTAATATATGAAATAATAATTATAATATATATATATATATATCTATAATTATTTATGTACTTACATATATCTTATTCACTTACTTCTATTCAATACTATATGAAAACGGAAACATGGTTTATGCGTACGTACGGACTACTGTCTCCCTAAATGGTGTTTTCCATTTCATATATACATATATTATACATATTTATATTCTAAATATATATTATATATAAATCATGTTTTATATTATGGAAGTATTTAAATCATGATCTATGTGATACAGTCAAGAGTAAGAAGTTAAAACACATACGATAAAGAAAGCGATTATTACCCGAAATATTAATATAACAAGGAAATTATTATTAAATGGGTAGCATAAAGTCATAAATGAATAATTTATGATATAATAAATATTAATATGGTTCTGTTATAATTTAATAACATACAATAGTCTCATTACAAGAGGTTAAACGTACCCTCGACTAAAGGAAAGTGGAAGGTAAGGGGTTTTCATCTCACTCCTTATTCCCGTGAGATTCATGCCATATTTCCACTATTACCGTTTGTGTGGTGTATGTACTGCCCATAACTGTATTAATTGTGTAATACATTTTAATTTATGTTATAATTCACATTCATTTTATGATACTTATTTCTTATGGTGTACCTTTCGTAAGTTACCAAACTGGAAAAGATTTTTTTCACAATCTCATTATTATCCATGATTATTTATGTGTAAGTATTTACTGGGACATTTTTATCATCCATGTCCATTTTTCATAAAAATGATTTTAAAATGAATATTTTAATTATTTTTGAAAGTTACTCTTTATCATGATCAAAATTTTAAATTTTGTAATGATTTATCTTTCTAAATATTTTTAATTAATGTCCATGTTTTCAAAATGATTTTAAGGATTTATTTATATGGACATGAATGTTTTGAAATGATAATTCTTTTCGAATTTTTCAAAGCGGTATGAGACCCATTGATTCAAAAATTTCTTTTAAATTACCTCCTTTATAAATGTGTGACATTTAAATTATTTTACCAAAAGGACATTTCTCTAAAAATGTTTTACTCATCATTTTCAACTATGTCAAAATCCTATACGGGATATTATTTTTGATTGAGGTAGATTTATTATAATAGAATCTTCAATATTGTATTAAATGAGTTAAGATATGTTTGACTGTGGATGTTCTATTCTTATACAATTCATGGTTTATGGTTAATGTATTGACAATTTTATGCTAGTTTTAATACCAATGTTTATGTTATGTTTCAAATTTTTCATATGAGGAATTTAATAGACTTAGTAAGTGACGAGTGGAGCCCGCTATAGCTCCTCAATGCATCTTAAGGTCTAATGAGACAAACTAGTGTCTTGGAACAAGGCCTTGACAAAAAAATTATTTGTAGTCATGAAACGAGGCCTTGACTATGTGGTAATGATGTCCGGTATTAGGCATTCCCTCATTGTGAAATTTGTTATTACATGTGATTATTCGACTATTAGAATATCCATGTTCATGTTTATATGGTAATGTTTCATTTATTTTTACCATATTATGTTCAAGTTTATGTTTAAAAGGCTGTCGTTTTTATTACACACTTTCCTTAAAAGTTTATAGCTTCCGCTAATTTATTTACCCTTACTGAGCATATGATCTCACCCCATTCTTATGTTTTATTTTCATAGGATTCCAAGAAGTTTTTTATGATTGATATACAGGGTTAAGCTAAAGGGAATAATTGAATTCCCAAAGAACTATCTATGCTTTGTTTTATGCTTCAAATTGTATTGTAAAGTTAATATATGTAATCTATTTTCCAAGAATGCTAAACTGATCAGTCCTACGGGACTTGATTCCATGTAATAGTACCAATGAATTAAAATAATGCACCAGCTCTGGGTAACTGGGGTCGGGGAATTATAGTTGGTATCAGAAGGAGATTTAGCAATAACCATGGAAACTACATTTTGATAATATCTGATTAGAGCACATTACCCTTAGATAGACTTTGACGATTATTATAGAAGAATATCCTAGAATTTTGGTACTGTATATATTTTTTGAGTTTTCCAAGAAGTAAATCCATGTCTGGATACGAGCAGGTAGAGGCGGCTCAGGCACAGGTGTACCTAGGGGTAACACCCGAAAACACCACTTTGAGCTAGACTCGAATGGGAACTGGTGCATGACAATGAGACTTGCTGCACTCTTGGTTACAACAATCCCAGGGGATATGCTTACGATAATTCTCATTTTCATTACAAACCACTAAGAATGGTTTATGCGTATATATATCCTCAAAGAGAACCTTTATGTGATTATGGATTATATTCATAAACTGTTCAATTTACGTTTGGTGTTTTACATGTTTGGAATTATAAATTGTGACTAAAAAACTGACCTATATTATGCAATTGTTTAAAAATGGTGCCCAGTAGAAAAAATGAGAACTCTAACAATACGTATGATCCAATGAGCAAGAAGGGTCGTATTATTCATGGTATTAATCCAAAATTTAGAAGGGAAATAGTCTCCCATGTATTCTCAGCATATGAATAAATAGTATCATGTGTTAACAAGATAAGTAAATAATTCTCTGTGTCCAATGGCTTTGAAGGGAAGTAAGAGAAGAAAAGTATGAAAGAGAAAAAAATGGATAAAGGGAAAATGGAAAAGAAGAATTTTCTTATGTGATAACTGTGGGAAGAAAACCCTGGAACTTTCCTGAAGGGAATGGGAGTTTATTATAAGTTTGGGGAAAAAGGACACCATGTATGTGACTGTACGGGTAAGAAAACCGTTTTAAATGTACAATGGTTCATCTGCAAGGAGTTGGGACACTAGGAAAATAAGTGTTCAAATCATAGGAGTATACCATAATTGATGTTATTGGATAATAATCAAGTTATGATACTACCTCAGATGAAGATGAATGTCTAGTGTTCTTATGTTGTTATTATAGAGTTATTTCATTTCATTGTTGTATCTACAGTATACTGGTTATATAAATTATGGAGATAAATAAGGATTGTAATGCGGTACTATTTTATTAAGGATTTGAGATTATATGGTTCTATGAAAAGTGACTTAATAGTAAGATACACTTTTTGGAAAAATACATGGTTGATGGAAATGTAAACCTTTAATATGGTCCTAATAATGAGGTAGTGATATTGGAATAAGAGATGATTAATTTGGATAAATTATATTGGTTTTTATTGACTATCGTGAAACTAATTAATGATTTGTTTATTTCATCATTGTTGGAGTTTACAAATTTTTTGGATAGAAGTAGTATATACAGTATTCTATAAGGAATAAGGGAGCAAGAATGTAATCAATAAGGTTTTATGGTAATTTAGAATGTTGTAGTGTTTTAAAATAATACATGAGGAAGGCGATCACATGTTATTACCTGACAAAAAAGGATCTTCATTGTGTTTAAATCCCTTATCAATTTTGGACTGAGAGATTGGATAAAATTATTTTGGATTAGCCTAAAGGTTGGAATGGATTAAGTTTGAAATTGGATAATATTGTTAAGGTTATTTTTGGATTGTTTTAAATAGACATCCTAGAGGTCGGGCGATAACTAGTCGCGTCTGACAAGGCCGCAAGACTTAAACCTGCAACCGAAGAGCGACAAGGGTGCACCACCAACGACTGGACTACATGATGTACTGGTTTGTATAATTTATCTTTTTTTAAATACTTTGGTAAATGAATTATAAAATCATTTTTTGGAACCCTATACGATTAGGATAAATAGAATTTTTTATGAAATCTTTTGAAGTGAAATTTGAGTTTGAGGTAGAAATTTTTTAATGGATGGAAATCTACTTGAAAATTATAAATTTTTTCTTCATCTATTATTCTATGAAGAAATAAATTCTTAAACTTTAGGTAAGTCATATTAAAACAGAAAATGTGTTATTCCAATACCTTACATTTTGTTTAACTGATGGTATTTTAAATCATCATAGATTGGTGGCTTTGAGGCCCACAATTCTAATATTGTTGGTGATTGATGACCTCAATCACTAACTATAAAAATTTAAGTCTTTCCTCGAATTATGTGTCTCTAATTGACACCAATGTTCTCCTAATCGATATCATAATTTGGTTTTGACTTTTTCATTCCCTGTTTCCTCTTTTTAAGACTAAATTTTAATAACCCAAATTCTGATGTGGGTTTTCCCACAATGGTATTTTCTATTTTCAGACTATTATTTTCAAAAATTAATTTCTAATTGCAAGGAAAAAATTTATAGAAGGAGGGAAGAATGTAACACACCAAGATTTTATTGTAATTTATTTCTTCAATATAATTAAATAAATTTCACTACATAAAACATCGAGTTCAAGCACACCATAACTTACCGAACTAGACGTTGTGAATAGTAATACCCACATTTTGAAATTTCATAAATTTTATCTTTCAAAATGGACTCTATATTTGGATTCTTAATATCAAAATTTTCCTAGGGTGAATTTTTGGTATTTTTCTGCAAACAATCAATTTTTGATGAATAGTGAAAAAACACAGAGTTATAGTTTAAAAACGAATTTTTATTTAAATAATTTTATATTTTATTAAAATTTAATTAAGGTAAAAATAGATACATAATAACTATATAAGTTTACTTTAATTAATTAGAGTTACTTTAGAATAATTTTAGATATATAAAAATTTTGTTGAACATTTCACCGTCTTTTACCCACCTCCTAGGAGAATTTGCAAATTTACATAAAACATAATTTTACCACTTCTGTGAGTGGAATTCCAAAAATTTGAGAGACACAGTTAATATCAAGGAGTAAAATGTGGTTCAATAAGATAAAAATAATTTTTTGTGAATAGTAACTTATTACTTCTATTTACCATGATTGAACGTAAATAGGGTAATTAAGGGTAAAAATGATATTAATATTATCCTAACACATGTCCAAATTCTATTGGACAAGTGTATCTCAAAAAAACAACTTTAGTAATAAAATATTATCATTTATATCCACTTGAATTAGATTAGGACATTTATTATTATTTAATTCAAAAAATTGTTAAAAGAGTTAAAAACAAAGTATAATAACTAAAACATTTTTAATATAAGGTTATACATAATTTAAATTAGATTATAAATATTCATTAGAAAGGTAAAATGATTTCCTACATAATGGTATTTTATTTATAGTTTTTAGACATTAAATAATTTAATTTATTCATGAAAAAAATTATGATGAAGTAATTACTGTATTAATGAAAGATTATGATAATTGATATTATAAACACCCAAATAAATGTAATTTTAGACTTTTTATGAATTAAAATAATTTCTTTGGTTAATATGAAATATTAGGATTGTTTATATGATTTAGTTTCCAATTAATAATGCTTTTATTAATTTATAAAAAAACCCAATAGTGTCAAAATTGACAAAAAAGAGTTTTTAAAACATATATTATATTATTAATTGATATTCAATTCTTAAAAATCTAAAGTTCGGCCAATAGACATATATCATGATAGGTGATTCATTAGTGGACGACATGTGGGTCTATTGGAATTTTATAGTAAGTTTATTAACCATATAAAATAAAAATACTACGAGACATGGTAAATGTCAAACTAATTAACTAAGAGTTAAAACTAAAAGATAAGGTTAATAATGTGACCCAAACCATTCTAAAACCTATTTTATGAGTGGATTTAGACCCTTCCACACCTTATATCCGAAATAAATTAATTTTTAGAAATTATAAATAGAATATGAATTTATTATAAAATAATATTTTATGTTTTTTCTAAGGTGCCCCTCACCCCTCTTATAAAAGGGAACTCCCCCTTCACTCTAATTCACACCTTCAAAGCCATTTAGCTCAGAAAACACCTACCCAAATACCCTATAATCTATCGTCTGTTTATCCTAGATGAATTAGTTTGATCAGAATTCAAACCTAAGGATCCCTTTTGATTAAATTAAAAGGAAGAAACCGAAGAAGATGTAATTATTTCACCACCCTCTTTCAAGTTCCTTTATTCTTCCACTTACTTTTTCATTGTTTTTTCCATTCTAAAATAATAACTCCAGTATATTCTATATACTAGGATGTTATTATAATTTTGGTACAATCAAATTCATTGTTATATCCACCCTTTGAATGACATGTCACCATACGTGTGTACGTACGGCTTATCGTCTCCACGTCATGGTGTAATTGTCATTCAGTACATTATAATTTAGATGGGTATAATAATGATGTGTATTTGATGTAAATAATAAATATAACTTGACAAGGATTCGTTATATATGATATAACATCCAATTATATGTTATTTTAATATCAAAAAAATGATATTTTCGCTCATGTGTACGTACGGATTACCGTCTCCACGAAGTGATGAGATTCATTTCCAAGTTCACCAGTCATCGACGATTATAAAAATATATATTACTAATAATTATGTAATATATGACATAATAATTATACTGGAGATATATATATTTATATATTTAAGTATTTATGTACTTACATATAACTTATTCACTTACTTCCGTTCAATACTATATGAAAACAGAAACAACGTTTATGTGTACGTACTGACTGCCATCTCCCTAAACGGTGTTTTCCTTTTCATATATACATATATTATAAATATTTATATTCTATATATATATGATATATAAATCATGATTTATATTATGGAAGTATTTAAATCATTATCTAAGTGATATAATCAAGACTAACAAGTTGAAACACATACGATAAAGAAAGCGATTGTTACCCGAAATATTAATATAACATTGAAATTATTATTAAATGTGTAGTATAAACTTATAAATGAATTATTTATGATATAATAAATATTAATATGGTTCTGCTATAATTTAATAACATACTATAGTCTTCAGACCAGAGGTTAAACTTACCCTCGACTAATGGAAAGTGCAAGGTAAGGGGTTTTCATCTCACTTGTAACACCCCAGGTAAATAAAGAATATGACATTTTCATATTTATCCATATTTGTGAATAAAATATTAATATGACTTTAAAGGGGACGCTATGCTCGATGGCGTACCCAACACGCAACAACGAGTTTCTTGGGAATCTTACGTTGCACTCTAATAATAAAATAATATTATTTTAAATGGTAGTTAACATGTAGCCGTTGTAATGACGGGAATAGATAGAAATAACTAAAATATGATTATATATGTTCTTAAATATTTTTACATTTATACAATAAAAGATAAAGGCTTAAAATACGGAAAGAATTCAATTTTAGGCGTATATGCCCTAGTTTTCACTAAAGGTTCACTTATCACCTTTTGATGGAGAACTGTCATTAAATACAGTTTTTCTCACTCTTAAACATTATTTTGGACCAAATAAAACTATTATTAAGAATCGGGACATCAAAATTTTTACTTTGTGTAAATTTTTGGTATCTTTCCGATAAAGTTCATTTTTTTAATGAATAGTGTAAAATGTTGTATTTTAATTCAAAACCACTTTTTAATCTAATTTATTTATATTATTAGATTATATTTTGAATTGGATTTAATGTGAAATTAGAAAATATTTTTACCATTAAATCCAATAGTGGTCATTGGAATCAATTTCACTTTGAAGTCAGACTTAAACTAGTGTCAATCTTTTGATACATATTGTTTCATAAAACACGCTATTTGTCATGACTGCGGGAATTAATTATTAAATTAATTAATGTGACTTATATGTTTTGAATTTTTTAAAACGGACTTCATTTTTGAATTAAGAATATCAAATATAGCTTAGGGTGAATTTTTGGGATTTTTCTAAAAAACTTCAATTTTTGATAAATAGTGAAACCACTAAGTGGTACTTATAAAAACTGATTTTCCGTTTAAATGAAATTTTGGCATCATTGTGTTTTGATTTTCAAAACTCCGACATACATGGTTGTCATTAAGAAGTAAAATGTGGTTCAATTAGATTAAAATAATTTTTTTTGTGAATAGTAACTTATTAAGTTTTTAATCGCGATTAGAGGTAATTAGTGTAGTTTAAGGTAAAAATGATATTATAAGAATGTGAAAACACCATGAAACTTGTCCTACACCTATTGGTTGTATCATTTCCGACCAAGAAAAGCAATGGGTCAACTTGGTGACCCCATGGATCTACTTTGGTTGGGAAATGACCTAAATAACATTTTATTTAATGTAAAAGTAAAATTGACACAAACATGATATGTTTTACTAAACCAATTTTAAAGTGGGGTTATACAAATCATCTTTTTGATTAAAAATATTCATGGGAAAGCTAAAAAGATTTCATACATCATAGTATTTTTTTTATAATTTTTATACATTAAATAAATTAAATTATTTATGACATAATAATGATGAAGCGATGACATCATTATTTGACGATTTAAATAAAATGGAAAGATAATGTAAATTATATGAACTACACATGTCCAAAACGTATTGGATGAGTGGATTTCGAAGCCTTATCACCTTATCCACGAATTATATCAATGTGGGACCTTTTAAAACCGAAACACATTTTCAAATAAAGTAATATTTCTTTACTTTCCAAAAGTACCCCTCCTCTCCTCTTATAAAAGGCCCCCACCTCTACCTCATTTAACACACTCCTCAAGCCTTTGGCTTGGCCAACCCCTGCCCATTTACTCTCTCCACATCCCTATCCTCATCTTAGAGGATTCCCTTTGGGCAGAATCCTTTCAAAGGAAGCCTTTAGGCTCAAATCAAAAGGAGTTACACTTTTAAAGGTAATTCATTCTCTCATGTTCATTTGTTTTATTTTGCTTCTCCAACCCCCTAAACTCTTTTTATTTACTTATTTTGTAACAACACCAGTATCTAAAATATACTAGGATGTTTTTATAAGATTTATTCTAGCTACACTCTCACACAACTACATCAAATTGTTAAGAACATACGGTTTCCGTTGATGGTGAAATTCTGCCTCCCGAAACGATGATTGTTCAATACTAATTTAACACCTTCAAAGGTGGCCATTATGATGTCACTATTTTTATATATGATATATAACATGTTTATGTTTTATTTATGCTTCTGTATTTTTCATTTTTATCTTACCTTTATGGCTTCCATTATGGGTATACGCGATATCTTCATTTAAGGAAGTGCGGACTACCGCCCCCTCAAAGTGATTTGATTCGTTAAATACCATATGTGGGATGTATAAAGGATGGAAATATGATATTATATATGATATTATACTAGAATTATAATATACCTTTATATCATTATTATTCTATTCTATAAAATACGAAATAGAAATGAAAGTAGCGTTCATGCGTACGTACGGCTTACCGTCTCCATGAACGGTGCATTTCATATCTTACCTCTAAATGATTATGTAATGTTATAAATTCATAAATGTACTGGATATATATGACATATATGATATCTACATAATGAATACAATTCTTTATATAATAAACATTTGGCCACATGAACAACATGTAATTGTAAGAAGTCCACTTTCGACTTAAGAACCAAATATCGGCAAAACAAATATTATTAACTTAAATGATTACATAATGTTTATGACATGGTAATAAGTGGTATAAAAGTAATAATGAACTTGAAAAAGGATCTTAAGGAATTAGAAATTAACTCAAGTTTATTATTCAGGATATTAAAGAATGATCAAGTCATGTCGGACCCGAGGTAAGGGATCCTACTCCTCTCTTTTTAAATACACTCTTTTATGTCATTCCTTCTAAGCTCATCTTTCTTGTTATTGGGATGTTCTTTTATATTATATTTACTGTAATTTTTATGTTCATGTGATGAGGGACCCTATTCTCTCTCATCAATCCATTTTGTATGTTTTGAGTGGCGCCGTTAGGCTACCGAACTTTCGTAAAAGATCTAACCTCTCTCTTTCTTTTTAAGTACTCTCCTTTATGTCACTTCTTTTAAGCTCCTCTTTGTAATGTTGGGGGATGTTCTTTTATATTACTATTGCGGTAAATTTTATTTTAATGTGATGGGATACCCTATTTTATCACATCAATCCATATTCAGAAGTTTTATGTGGCGCCGTTAGGCTGCCGAGTTTTCGTAAGGGATTTTTCATCTCACTTTTATTCTCATGAGATTTATGCTACATTTTCCACAAATTCCATTGAGTGGTATATGTACTGACCATTATTCTACTATTTGTGTAATATAATTTGTTTATGAGTATTTACATCAATGACCTATTGTCTTTCTTTCATGGGGTGTATGTTTTGAAAGATACCCAAGTCGGTAAGGGAACCTTTCACCCTCCTCTTTTTTAAAAGAATTCTTTTATTGGGTCTTTTAATTTACATATTTTTTATGTTGGGATATGTTCTCATACATCCTTATTGATGGAAATTATATGTCCAAGAGATGAGATACACTTTTTATCTCTCATCAACTCATTTTGACGTGATGTCGTTAGGCATTCAACGGAACTTTTTAACCCAATTTCGATTTCTTTGGGTTCAACTTGTAGTCATTTAATATGTCATCCATTGAATATGTGTGATTGACCTTTTATTGTTTTACACTTAATATCCACTTATATTGGGTGTATATATATTTGTCACACATATTTTTGAGATTTATTTGTCCTTAATTTAAGGATACCTTCTTTATAAGGGATTTCATCAAATTTGACATTTCTATTGAGGGTTCATTGTTGTTATGCACCAATTCACTCTTATATGGTGTATATACTGTCCTTTGGAGTATTATATCATGAATCCTTTTATTCTCATGATATTTTAAAGTTATGACTAAATGTTATTCCTTGATTATTGTATTCAAGTGTCTCTAATTTTGGTAAAACCCCTTTAACCAAAATATCGTTTTAAATGTTTTAATTATTTGTTCTTATTAATATCCATGTTTTCAAAATGGTTTTAAGGATTTATTTTTATGGATATTAATGGTTTAAAATGTTAAAATATTCAAGGTGGTATGGGACACTTTGATTCAAAAATCTCTTTATTAAATGTTTTAAATGGTTTTGGAAATGGATTCTTTTTGAATGGATTCATTATTTCAATATCCTAAAATGTTATATTGTGATTGAAATGTGGAAATGTTATTTTTTCTTTATTCATGTTTATGTGATATGATTATGTTATGGTTCTTGGGCATTGTTATGAAGAATGGGTGGTTCCGTGATAAACTAAGGGCGGGTGAGCCCGATATAGCTCTCCAATGCATTGGGTAACGCGAAGGAGTGAAACGTTAAGGTTTCTCCGAAGAGATTTAGGGAATATACTGTGATGGGTATTCCAAACGTAACGAAGAGGGTTACTCCCTACGTAAGAATGTTAGGAATGCCTCAAGTTACCTTTATGTATTATGTTTTCTATGATTTATTCATGGTTTGACGAGGTATGTTAAAGTGCCTATGTTTTATGGTTAAAGTATGATTTCATTCTCATGTATATATGAACTCATGTTTCCTTTCCATATTTTTTTTGTAACCCTTACTGAGCTTTTTATGCTCATCCCAAGTTTTTGAAATGTTTTTCACAGGTCAAGGGAAAGGTACATGATGTGATGATAGTGTCAAGGATGTGTCAAGAAAGAATCCGTGTTATATTTTAAATATGTTTCTGTTGATGGGAAGAATGAATACTGTCTTTTATGTAACCACTTTGTTTAAATTTGGAATGTAATGCAAGTTTCATGATCTAATTCTCTAAAACTCTAAACCTGAAAAGATCATCAATGTGTAATCTTGTAATAACTCAAGATTAAGTAAGGTTTAAGGCTGGGGCCCTATAGTTGGTATCAAAGGTCGGTTTAGATAACTTTAGAGGTAAGGGTATTCATTAAGCATAATTGACAATTACCATAATGGTTAGGATTTCAGAAAGAGTCTTAGTTTTAGATAAAATGAATGAGTAATTATATCTTATTGTCTATCTTACTCATTATTACATGATGTTTTTGTTGATATACTCACACTGACCTTTTTGGTTTTAGTAAATGGCCAGATCTAGCAGGCACCAAAGTAACAGTGGATGTGAAGGAAACTGTGACAGTTTTTTAACCAAGCAACTGAATGATATGGGAGCTGCAATGAGAACCCTTTGGATTATCCTCAACCAACTATCTGGAGTCATGATTGACCACCTAAACCTTGGAGATTTCTCTAAGGCATCATATATGCAAGAAACAAATCCCTACGGAAGTACAGGTAATAATCATAAAGGTAAGTGGGTTCAAAAACCTATGTGTCAAAGATGTGGAAAGAAACACCTAGGAAAATGTTTCAAAGGGACAGAAATATGCTATAGATGTGGAAATGAAGGTCATAAAGTAAGAACCTTCCATGGAAAAAGGAAGCATCCAGTTGACTCGAGGAAAGGGAAAGATGTTCTTTCTGAGGGATCAATTGAATGTTTTAAATGTGGTGTGCATGGTCATTATGCAAACACATGTCCTATAAAGAAGTTTCGTGAATGGGGTCACCAAGAGAAAACCAATATTCGCTTACCAATACCTAATGCCATTCCGATTGAGGATGAAGAAACTGAAAATGACCAATCAAAGGTATGTACTATTTCATGACTATTGTTTTCTTATTTTGGAATCTTAGGATATGATTCATGATTTTGTTTGTAGGAAAGAGGTATTTCGGAATAAGTTGGAAAGGAATGGATAATGGATCATGAAGAATGTTGAATGAGTAAGATGTCAAAATATAAGGGCTTCAAGAGTTAGGGTGAAATTCATAAGAGTATTAAGTCTCTTTTGATGATGGGGTTACATTTGAAGACTTTTTATATTATGTGTAACCCTGGTGTTTAATATAGGCAAACTTTATTCAAGTAATAGTTATCTTTTCTTTTGTGGACATAGTTATAAAGAACCATTAGGGTTTATATGATCCTTACTTTTGAGGTAATTATGGGTTACCACATGTTATGATTGAAGTGAAAGGTATGAGATAAAATTGAGGTTAAATTATTTTATGTTTATTTTTGATAATTTTATCCCTTTTTGGGTAATGATTTGAGAATTATATAGTTTTTGAAAAAGGACAACACGCAGACCGTGTGACAACCCGTCGCATCGGACAATGCTGCCGGAATCGAACCCACAACCAAAGTGCGACTGGTATTTATCGCCTACCACTGGACTTCGTGAAGTCCCTGGTTAGTTTGACTGATTCTTTTTAGTTATATGATTTTATTAATGAAGAGTAAGTTGATATTGGAGGATATGTGTTTAGGATAATTAATTTTCAATGTGAGACTTTAGGAGCAACTGATGTTGTTTGGAGATAAATGTTACGATTTAACTTGGAAGACTATGTGACTAAATCTTTCAAATATTTGGGTTTCAATCTTATATTGGTTTACTTTGAAGAATTTTATGGACAAATTGTTTATCGGATGTTCCTCGTTGAATTTTGGGTTTTGTTGGACAAATTTTAGAGATTAAGAATAGATTTTCTTTTTATAAGGGGTTATCCTTTTCTGGATTATCTTATCTTGTACTAACCTTTTTGGTTTTGGTTTTGGTTAAAGCCTAAATACATGGGATGTATATAGTTCTCTTTTGGGGATTAGGTGATTCTCTAGAAGTTGATTATAGTACTCTTAATGTGAACAAGTCTCCCTAAATACTCGTCTTCTGGAAAAAATATGATTTTGACTAAGGAATCTAGTAAAAGTTGAAAGTCAACATGATAAGTGATTATGCTTACTTATGAATAAATTCATCAATAAAAAGTAACTTAAAACAAAAATGTTGTCTATTAACTTTTCCTAATGGGGAACCCAACACCGTTTAACCCATCACATGTTTGTGATTTTCTTATTGTTAACTTTCTCCTAAACATGTTTTATATCACTCTCCATCGGAACATGACCCTATGTTTTCTCCTCCATGTCCATATTTTCATACTTAGAATCCTAGTATGGGTTAACTCGGGTGACCTCTGTGCTTATCTTTCTTTATTTTAAAGTGATTGTTTTACCGACTCTTGTTTCAACGTGGGACGTTCAAAGATGTTTCCAAGCACAATTTTAAAATTGCGAGGACGCAATTCCCAAAAGGGGGGAAGGATGTAACACCCCAGGTAAATAAAGAATATGAAATTTTCATATTTATCCATATTTGTGAATAAAATATTAATATGACTTTAAAGGGGATGATATCCTCGATGGCATACCCAACACGCAACAACGAGTTTCTTGGGAATCTTACGTTGCACTCTAATAATAAAATAATATTATTTTAAATGGTAGTTAACATGTAGCCGTTGTAATGGTGGGAATGGATAGAAATAACTAAAATATGATTATATATGTTCTTAAATATTTTTACATTTATACAATAAAAGATAAAGGCTTAAAATACGGAAAGAATTCAATTTTAGGCGTATATGCCCTAGTTTTCACTAAAGGTTCACTAATCACCTTTTGATGGAGAACCGTCATTAAATATTGTTTTGTTATCTCTTAAAAATTCTTTTAGACCAAATAAAACTCTTATTAAGAATCGGGACATCAAAATTTACTTTGTGTAAATTTTTGGTATCTTTCCGATAAAGTTCATTTTTTTAAATGAATAGTGTAAAATGTTGTATTTTAATTCAAAACCACTTTTTAATCTAATTTATTTATATGATTAGATTATATTTTTAATTGGATTTAAAGTGAAATAAGAAAATATTTTTACCATTAAATCCAATAGTGGTCGTTGGAATCAATTTCACTTTGAAATCAGACTTAAACTACTGTCAATCTTTTGATACTTATTGTTTCATAAAACACGCTATTTGTCATGACAGCGGGAATTAATTATTAAATTAATTAATGTGACTTATTTGTTTTTAATTTTGTAAAACGGACTTCATTTTTGAATTCAGAATATCAAATATAGCTTAGGGTGAATTTTTGGGATTTTTCTGAAAAACATCAATTTTTGATGAATAGTGAAACCACTAAGTGGTACTTATAAAAACTGATTTTCCATTTAAATGAAATTTTTCCATCATTGTGTTTTGATTTTCAAAAATCCGACATACATGGTTGTCATTAAGAAGTAAAATGTGGTTCAATGAGATTAAAATAATTTTTTTGTGAATAGTAACTTATTAAGTTTTTAATCGCGATTAGAGGTAATTAGTGTAGTTTAAGGTAAAAATGATATTATAAGAATGTGAAAACACCATGACACTTTTCATAAACCTATTGGTTGTATCATGGCCGACCAAGAAAAGCCATGGGTCAACTTGGGGACCCCATGGATCCACTTTGGTTGGGAAATGACATAAATAACATTTTATTTAATGTAAAAGTAAAATTGACACAAAAATGATATGTTTTACTAAAACAATTTTAAAGTTGGGTTATACAAGTCATCTTTTTTATTATAAATATTCATTGGAAATCTAAAAAGATTTCCTACATCATAGTATTTTTTTTATAATTTTTAGACATTAAATAAATTAAATTATTTATGACATAATAATGATGCAGTGATGACATCATTATTTGACGATTTAAATAAAATGGAAAGATAATGTAAAATATATGAACTAAACATGTCCAAAACATATTGGATGAGTGTATTTCGAAGCCTTATCACCTTATCCACGAATTATAACAATGTGGGACCTTTTGAAACCGAAACACATTTTTAAATAAAGTAATATTTCTTTACTTTCCAAAAGTACCCCTCCTCTCCTCTTATAAAAGGCCACCACCTCTACCTCATTTAACACACTCCTCAAGCATTTTTATAGGCCAAACCCTGCCCATTTACTCTCTCCATATCCCTCTCCTCATCCTATAGGATTCCCTTTGGGCAGAATCCTTTCAAAGGAAGCCTTTAGGCTCAAATCAAAAGGAGTTACACTTTTAAAGGTAATTCATTCTCTCATGTTCATTTGTTTTATTTTGCTTCTCCAACCACCTAAACTCTTTTTATTTACTTATTTTGTAACAAAACCAGTATCTTCAATATACTAGGATGTTGTTACAAGATTTATTCTAGCTACACTCTCACGCAACTACATCAAATGGTTAAGAACATTCGGTTTCCGTGGATGGTGAAATTCTGCCTCCCAAAACGATGATTGTTCAATACTCATTAAACACCTTCAAAGGTGGCCATTATGATGTCACTATTTTTATATATGATATATAATATGTTTATGTTTTATTTATGCTTCTGTATTTTTCATTTTTGTCTTACCTTTATGGCTTCCATTATGGGTATACGTGATATCTTCATTTAAGGAAGTGCAGACTACCGCCCCCTCAAAGTGATTTGATTCGTTAAATACCATATGTGGGATGTATAAAGGATGGAAATATGATATTATATATGATATTATACTAGAATTATAATATACCCTTATATCATTATTATTCCATTCTATAAAATACGAAATAGAAATGAAAGTAGCGTTCATGCGTACGTACGGCTTACCGTCTCCATGAACGGTGCATTTCATTTCATACCTCTAAATGATTATGTAATGTTATAAATTCATGCATGTACTGGATATATATGACATATATGATATATACATAATGAATACAATTCTGGATATAATAAACATTTGGCCACACGAACAACATGTAATTGTAAGAAGTCCACTTTCGACTTAAGAACCAAATATCGGCAAAACAAATATTATTAACTTAAATGATTACATAATGTTTATGACATGGTAATAAGTGGTATAAAAGTAATAATGAACATGAAAAAGGTTCTTAAGGAATTAGAAATTAACTCAAGTTTATTATTTAGGAGATTAAAGAACGATCGAGTCAAGTCGGACCCAAGGTAAGGGATCCTACTCCTCTCTTTTTAAGTACACTCTTTTATGTCATTCCTTCTATGCTCATCTTTATTGTGATTGGGATGTTCTTTTATATTATATTTACTGTAATTTTTATGTTCATGTGATGAGGGACCCTATTCTCTATCATCAATCCATTTTGGATGTTTTGAGTGGCGCCGTTAGGCTGCCAAACTTTCGTAAAAGATCTAACCTCTCTCTTTCATTTTAAGTACTCTCCTTTATGTCACTTCTTTTAAGCTCCTCTTTGTAATGTTGGGGGATGTTCTTTTATATTACTATTTCTGTAAATTTTATTTTAAGGTGATGAGATACCCTATTTGATCTCATCAATCCATATTCAGAAGTTTTATGTGGCGCCGTTAGGCTGCCGAGTTTTCGTAAGGGATTTTTCATCTCACTTTTATTCTCGTGAGATTTATGCTACATTTGCCACAAATTCCATTGAGTGGTGTATTTACTGCCCATTATTCTACTATTTGTGTAATATAATTCTTTTATTAGTATTTAAATCAATGACCTATTGTCTTTCTTTCATGGGGTGTATGTTTTGAAAGATACCCAAGTCGGTAAGGGAACCTTTCACCCTCCTCTTTTTTAAAAGAATTATTTTATTGGGTCTTTTAATTTACATATTTTTATGTTGGGATATGTTCGCATACATCCTTATTGATGTAAATTCTATGTCCAAGAGATGAGATACACTTTTTATCTCTCATCAACTCATTTTGACGTGATGCCGTTAGGCTTTCAAAGGAACTTTTTAACCCAATTTCGATTTCTTTGGGTTCAACTTGTAGTCATTGAATATGTCATACATTGAATATGTGTGATTGACCTTTTATTGTTTTACACTTAATATCCACTTATAGTGGGTGTATATATATTTTTCACACATATTTTTGAGATTTATTTGTCCTTAATTTAAGGATACTTTCTTTATAAGGGATTTCATCACATTTGACATTTCTATTGAGGGTTCATTGTTGTTATGCACCAATTCACTCTTATATAGTGTATATACTGTCTTTTGGAGTATTATATCATTAATCCTTTTATTCTCATGATATTATAAAGTTCTGACTAAATTTTATTCCTTGATTATTGTATTCAAGTGTCTCTAATTTTGGTAAAACCCCTTTAACCAAAATATCATTTTAAATGTTTTAATTATTTGTTCTTATTAATATCCATGTTTTCAAAATGGTTTTAAGGATTTATTTATATGGATATTAATGGCTTAAAATGTTAAAAGCTTCAAGGTGGTATGGGACACTTTGATTCAAAAATCTCTTTATTAAATGTTTTAAATGGTTTTGGAAATTGTTTCTTTTTGAATGGATTAATTATTTCAATATCCTAAAATGTTATATTGTGATTGAAATGTGGAAATGTTATGTTTTCTTTATTCATGATTATGTGATACGATTATGTTATGGTTCTTGGGCATTGTTATGAAGAACGGGTGGTTCTGTGATAAACTAAGGGCGGGTGAGCCCGATATAGCTCTCCAATGCATTGGGTAACGCGAAGGAGTGAAACGGTAAGGTTTCTCCGAAGAGATTTAGGGAATATACTGTGATGGGTATTCCAAACGTAACCAAGAGGGTTACTCCCTACGTAAGAATGTTAGGAATGCCTCAATTTACCTTTATGTATTATGTTTTCTATGATTTATTCATGGTTTGATGAGGTATGTTAAAGTGCCTATGTTTTATGGGTAAAGTATGATTTCATTCTCATGTATATATGAACTCATGTTTCCTTTCCATATTTTTTTGTAACCCTTACTGAGCTTTTTATGCTCATCCCAAGTTTTTGAAATGTTTTTTACAGGTCAAGGGAAAGGTACATGATGTGATGATAGTGTCAAGGATGTGTCAAGAAAGAATCCGTGTTATATTTTAAATATGTTTCCGTTGATGGGAAGAATGAATACTGTCTTTTATGTAACCAATTTGTTTAAATTTGGAATGTAATGCAAGTTTCATGATCTAATTCTCTAAAACTCTAAACCTGAAAAGATCCTCAATGTGTAATCTTGTAATAACTCAAGATTAATTAAGGATTAAGGCTGGGGCCTTATATCACTCCTTATTCCCTTGAGATTCATGCCATATTTCCACTATTACCTTTTTTGTGGTGTATGTACTGCCCATAATTGTATTTACTGTGTAATACACTTTAATTTATGTGTATTTAAATATTCATTGTATGATACTTATTTCATGGGGTGTATGTTTTTTATGTCACCAAATTGGTAAGGGTTTTTTACACAATCTCATTATTATCCAAGATTGTTTATGTGTAAGTATTTACTGGGACATTTTTATCATCCATGTCAATTTTTTATAACACTAATTTTAAAATGAATATTTTATGGATTTGTGATAGGTAATCTTTCTCAAGATCCTAATTTTAAATGTTTTAAAGATTTATATTTCTAAATCATTATAATTAATTTCCATGTTTTTGAAATGAATTTAAGGATTTATTTATATGAACATGACTGTTTTGAAATGATAATTCTTTTCAAAAGTTGAAAAGTGGTATGGGACACTTTGATTAAAAAATCTCTTTTAAATTACTTCCTTTATAAATGTTTGACTTTTAAATTAATTTACAAATATGATATTTCTCTCAAACTGTTTTACTCATCATTTTCAACTATGTCAGCATCCTTTACTGGATATAATTTTTTGATTGAGGTTGATTTATTATAATATAATATTCCATATTGTATTGAATGAGTTATGATATGTTTGACTGTGGATGTTCTATGTTTATACCATTCTTGGTTTATGGTTACTGTATTGACATTTCGTATTCTAGTTTTAATACGAATGTTTATGTTATGTTTCAACTTTTTCAAATGAGGAATGCAGTGGACTTAGTATGTGACGGGTGGAGCACACTATAACTTCTTGATGCATCGGTAGGTCTCATGAGACAAACTAGTTTCTTGGCATAAGGTCTTGAAAAAAAATTTATTTGATGTCTGGGCATGAGGCCATGACTATGTGGTAATTATATCCAGTATTAGGCATTCCCTCATTGTAAAATTAGTTATTACATGTGATTATTCAACTAGTAGAATATCCATGTGCATGTTTATATTTTAATGTTTCATTTATTTTAACCATATTATGTTCATGTTTATTTTTAGAAGGCTTTTTTATTACACATCTTTCTTAAATGATTATAGCTTCCGCTAAATTATTTAACCTTACTGAGCATCTGATCTCACCCCTTTCTTATGCTTTATTTTTCCAGGATTCCAATAAGTGTATTATGATTGATATTCAAGGTTAAGAAAAAGGGAAAAATTAAATTCTCAAAGAACTATCTATGTTGTGTCTTGTGCTTAAAATTTTAATGTAATGTTAATCTATGTAATATATTTTCCAAGACTGCTAAATAGATCTGTCCTTCAGAACGTTATTTCTTATAATCATGCCAATGTATTAAAATAATGCACCAGCTCTGGGTAACTGGGCTTGGGGCATTACATTTATTATTATAAAATACTCCATATTGTAATGATAGTTTTATGATTTATATGAATCTGGATGTGCTATTTTTATGTAATTTATGGTTTATGGTTAAAGTATTAACATCTATTATGACAGTTTAATATGAATTTTTATATTATGTTTCACCCATTTTATATGAGCAATGCATTGGAATTAGTATCTGACGGGTGGGGCGTTCTATAGTGCCTCGATGCGTCAGTTGGTCTCATGAGACAAAATAGTTTCTTTTCACAAGGACTTGAATGTATCTTTTTTAGTGGTCTTTGAATGAGGAATTGACCATGGGATTATGATATCCGAAGTTATACATTTCATCCTTATGAGAATAGCTTTTGATATTAAATGTGATTATTCGACTAGTAGTATATCCATGTGAATAAGTAAATAGAATTATTTTATTTATCATTGTGATATTATACAAAATTTTATGTTTAAAAGGCATGGTTTTTAGTCTTATACATTACCTTTAATGTTTAAGCTTATTTATGATTGTTTCCTCAATATTGTTATTTCTACTGAGCATCTTAGATTACCCCATTCTTATGTTTTATTTTTCCTAGGATGAAAATATGTATATTATGACTGACCTACATTGATAGGCTAAGGGATGTGACTGTGTTCAAATATGACACAATATTGTTTTTTTCATAATGTAATGTAAAACTTATCTATGTATCAAGTACATGCAAGGATAAAAAACTGATCGATATTTCTGGACCCGATCTATTGTGATCATGCCAATATTATGTAATAATGCACCAACTCTAGGTAACTAGGGATGGGGCGTTATAGTAGGTATAAGAGGATGTATAGTACAAACCATGGAAATTGGATTTTAAAAAACTCTGATTAGAGAACATTATCCAAAGATAGACATGGAAGATTAGTATAAAAGAACATCCAAAAAATATGGAAATATAGATATTATGTGGTTTTTGAAGAAATATATCCCCATCTAGATACTACATGTGGACGTGGTTCTGGAACAGATGTAAATAGAAGTGAAAACTCAAAAAAGGAGTTTGGGGCGTGACTCGGGGTTTCCTGGTACCGGACCACGAGCTTTAATGAAAACCTGTTTTGACAATCCTAGGGGATATGCTTATGATAATTCAAATTTTATTTACAAAACATTATGAAGTATTTTTTATTAAATATTTCCCCAAATGAACTTTTTTTTATGGATTACATGCATAAACATTTCAATTTACATTAATTATTTTACATGATTGGAATTATGCATTACAATTCATAAACTAATCAATTGTATTACATTGTTTAGAAATGGCGCCTAGTGGAAGGAATGGAAACTATACCAATGCACGTATTCAATGTATGAAGTTACCTCCTATTTAAGATAATTATAGTAGAGACGGTGATGCGTCTGGTTCTGAACAACATATAACCATATTGAGAAAACTCACTGAGGTTATGAATAATGACCTTACCCATATGGAGCACCCTAATTCACATCACAGATGATCAATGTTAGGCCACTTCATGATGCAACAAAACACCAACATTAAATGGGACTAAAAATCCTTTTGAAGCTGAGAAATGGATAAGTTCCTTTGAGAAAATATTACTACATTGTGGAGTAACGAAAGGTTGAATGTTGTTATAGATGTTTATCACCTCATAAGAGATGTATATCATTGGTGTTCATTAATTTTAAAAACAATGGAGTATGAAGAAGTATAATATATTGAATTAAGGGAGTTTAAAGATATTTTCTTAGAAAAATAATTTCCTCTCAAACATTGATCAGATATGGAAATGAAATTTCCGAGTATGGGGAAATAGGAGGATGAAAATTTTACTAAGTATGGGGTGAAAATTACAAGGTTATCAAGGCATGCTGAAAATTATATACATAACCAAAGAAGTAATATTTTTCAATTCATTTATTAGTTAAAACCAATTCTCCATTTGTAATTATTCTCACAATACTTATCATCATACAATGAATTAGACTTATTTGTTATCAAGCAAGAAAATTAATTCTTAAAGTCTTGTGACATTAATGTGAAGCAAGAGAAGAAGAGATCAGATGAAAACTCTAGAAAATGAAATAAGAGGAAGAAGGGGTAATTTTAATTTCCATCCTGTATTAATCTTGGGAAGAAAAATCCTAGTACATGCCTAAAGGGGGATGAGATCTTATTACAATTGTGGATAAAAATCCCATCAAACTCGTGATTTAAATGGGCTGAAAGATGTTTTCAATGTTCAATGATACAATTATAATGAAATTGGGTATTATGAAAATGAATTCCTTATGAATCAAGGAAAATTACCGTAGAAAATTCCAAGGGATCAAGGCCAATATAATTCGATCACAACCGTTGAGGCTGGAGTTTTGAATGATGTGGTTGCAGGTACATTAATCATTTCCTCAAAATTGGCCAATGCTTTTTTTTATTTTTTATTAATGCATTCTTTCATATCATCCCAGGTTTCCATGAAATTTATATATTTCCAATTTGACTTAACAAGGTAGTTTTAAGTCAAAACTCTTAAGGGATGTATAATTGAGTCAATGTTTTGTCAAGATGTTATCATTATGGAATATAAATGTTCCTTTTCCTTTATTTTATTGTCATAAACATGATTGAATTTGATATAATCCTCAGTATGGATTGGCTTTCAGACCGTGATGTGAAAAATTATTGTAAGAAGGATGTTACAATTTTTTATGATGATAAAGAACCCCTTATCATTAGAGAATAAAAATCTCCATCTGATTCTCATCTAGATCCACCCCAATAGTTATACTAAATTTAATTATTTTAGAGGAATTTAGTTAAATAACTATGGGTTAGGAAAGAAGTGTTCAAATAGAGGATATACCTATTATGCTATAACATATTGATATGTTTCCAGAGGATCTACATATACATCCTACAAAATAAGAAATTGAGATTTCTATTGACTTAATTCCTGATTCAATGACCATATCTAAGACCCCGTATAGAATTGTAACGGCCTGACCCTAGTTACCAACAGTCGGTGCAACATTACATAACATTGGCCTGATCACAAGGGATCAAATCACAAAAGACAAATTAGTTTAGTAGCCATGGATGTACTAGATACATACATATGTTTTACATTACATCATGAGATAAAAACAAAAACAACATTTTGTCCCCTTTGCACACACTTATATCCCTTAGTCTATCCCATCAGGTCAACCATTAAATAAATCTTTACATCCTGGGAAAAATAAATCATAGAAAGGGGTGAGATCAGATGCTCAGAAAAGATAACAACATAGAAAACCCATTTATAAATAAGCATATTAAATTAATGCAATGTATTATAACAAATAAAACCCCTTTTTAAACATAAAATTAAGCATAATATGTAATATATGAATTAAAATAATTCCATTTACATATTGACATGGATATTATAATAGTCGAATAATCACATGTAATATCAATATCCAATTTTATAATGATGGAATGAATAATTATTGACATCATAACTTTCACGACCCGCCCTCGGGGTCCGTGCCGTGACTACCCCAAGCCCGCCTTCCATAGACCAGGGGCTGGCGACTAGCACCAAGGCGTAATTTCTGGTAAAATGGGAAGGCATTGCCTTTGTAAAGTAAACAAACACCACAGAGTAAGAAAGCGGAAAGTAAACACTAAGCAAAAGCAGAGTACAACTGAAAGTGCAGAAAAGTAAATGGGCCAGAATACAAACCCAAACTGAAAGTAAAGTACAACTCGAAAGGGAAAACAACAACTGAAAAGTAAAAGCCGCTACACCGAGCTGTCCACTGGAAATCCCACCTGAAAGGTGGGTACAGATAGCTCCTCTGCTCCATGGGTCCCACCGTCCGCTCCGAGCACATCCCGCCCAGTGGTCCACCTCCGGGTACCGTCCCGCTCTGCAAGCCTCAGCTAAGATCAACACTGTCCGTCGTCTGCAACCAACACAACGTAGTGCGGGAAAAGCCCGTGCAGGGGTGAGTATAAGATACTCAGTAGGGACCCCGTGACCCCTAAAGGTCTCTCAAATCCACAAAGGATAAACCACGAAGAAAGGTACAATCACGAAGTAACAACCAACACTACTTTGGTATATGCCCATACATATACCTAAGTCATCAATTTCAAATACGCTCCAACGTCCGAGCCCAAGTACAACTCAGTCCACACAGGAAAGTAAACGTATTCCGAACAAGAAAGCAAAACGTAATCCACACAGGATAGCACAACACAATCCACACAAGAAAGCAACAGGATTCAGCTTACATAGGTATACTTCTTCGATAGACGATAAAGATGATCCATGGTCCATCTAAGTCGTCGGACCCACGAAGGATCGATAGGTAACTAACCAAAGGAAGATAAAGATGATCTCTGATCCATCTAAGTCGTCGGACCCACGAAGGATCGATAGGTAACTAACCCCCGCAAGACCCACACAGGATCGGGCCCACACAGGACCTGTAGGCGCTGGCTCACACAGAACCGCTGAGCGCGGACCCACACAGGATCAGACCCACACAGGATCGGGCCCACACAGGACCTGTAGCAATGATCCACGTAGGATCGCTGAGTGCTGAAGTCGTCGTCATCGAATCCACACAGGATCTCTGTACTGTCGTCGTCGTAGTCACAGTAGCAGTAGTAGCAGTAGTAGTCACAGTAACAGTCGCAACCAGCACTAGGGTTCCCGCACACAGCAAACTCGTTCGGAGGGTCCGCTCCACGAGCCGAGAGGCTGATAGATCAACTGTCACAAAGTCCAGAGTTGATGTATCCAAAAGTGCCTTATCGTCAACAGGAACTCAACGCAACAGACGGCGCGTCGATCAGACGCCCGGTCTGAGAGTTATTGGCATTTTCGTCCCCGGGGCCCGGTTGGTTTTTAAGGAAAAATCAACCCAACCGTACTCCACCTGCGTCGAAACCTCAGGCGGAGTATGCCAAAAGATCCGTCTCACTAAGAGGAACACAACACGGCTGACGGCACGTCAATCGGACGTCCGTAGCTCAAGATATGAGCGTTTCCGCTCCGAGGGCCCGGTTGGTTTCGTGAACGAACCAACCCGGCCGAACTCAAAGTAAACCGAAACCTTGAGTGCGATATACCGAAACGACCGTCTCGATCCAAGGATCGCGTTTCCGCAGACGGTTCGTCGATAGGAGGTCTGAGGCTCAAGTTATGGCCAAAAGACCGAAAAAGATTCGAAACGGGGGGTCCGGGTCCGGGGCGACCCGGCCCGGCCGGCCGGCCGGCCGGCGGCGCGGCGGCGCGGGGGCTACGGCGGCCTGGCGCCGCACGGAGGCTGAACACGGGGGGAATCAATCCCCCGCGTGATTGAAGGGCGGCGCGGCTTTTTAGCCGCGCCTGTTTGCAAACCGCCCCCCCCCCCCAACGTGGGGGGCTTGATTGGCAGGAGACGGGGGGGCCGCCTGCCCCCCCTCAAGGGAACCGCCCCCCCTCATAAAGAGGGGGGTTTTGCGAGCTGGCCGGGGGATTTAATTCCCCCGGTTTAATGCCATCCGGCTGGCCAGCTGGCCGCCCGGTTTTCTCCAACGGGACCGGAAAATCCGGTCCCCTCTTCGTCTTTCGACGCCGACGGCTCGGCCGCCGATCTTCTCTTTCCACCGCGGCCCGGAACCGGCCGCAGTGTTCATCGTCCGGCGCGGTGCGACGGCACCGCGCCCCTCCGCCGCACCTTGTTTTCTTCAACGCGGCGCGACGGCGTCGCGTTCTTGATGTTTCTTCCATAGCGCGGCGCGACGGCGTCGCGTAAGAAGAATTGGTCGAATATCCGCGTGGTGCGACGGCACCACGCCACCTTGATTAATCCGCAAAAATAAACACCAAGAACGAAGGAGGGGGTTCGGCCGTGTTCATGCGGTCTGGCCCCCTCACATTAAAACACAATTAAATATTCAATATTCTCACATTAGTCATACGAACCACGAGCAAGAATAAAAAAATTAAACAATAAAACAACAACCCCTACATCGGGTATAGGATCGAAGATTTGACAACGTCCGCGGAAGACGACGTCGCGGAGGTCGGGCGTCGTGGTCGGCGTTCGTCAAATACGATGAGGAAGAGGTGCGTCCGATGTGATACGTCGTTGGCGAATCCTTGTACGCCGACGAAGGTTGTCCGAGGAAGAAGCGGTGTTCTCTCTCGTTGACACGGAAGACGAAGAAGAGCGGCGCGTCGTTCTTCGTCGGAACTTGAGTATTCTTCGTCAAGTCTTGAGGAATGTCAAATAAATAGAAAACAACGAACTCAAGAAAACCTACCTCGATAGTCTCACGTTGACGTAGTCGTGGAATATCGGTGTCGATTCCTTTGACGTCGGAGGAAGAGTCGTTGTCGAAGGCGTTCGTCGCGGAAAACCGTCGCGGAAGAGATGATGCGGAAGAAGAACGTCACGTCGCGGATATGGCGTCGCGGAAGAACTGTGTTCTTTGGCGAAGAAGTTATTCGTTGAAGAACGGCGTTCTTCGTGTTCTTCGTCGAGGTTGAAGAAGATGAAGAAACAAGAAGAACCTTCCCAACTCCCTCAAGGAGACAAAACTAAACCCAAATTAAAATAAGACTCTATCTTATTTTATTAACACAACAACACACTAGAATTTCAAAAGTTTGAAATTCAAATAAGAGATAACTCCACATTAATTAAGAAATTATCATGTTAATTAAAGAGGGGTTAAGGGAGTTTGAGGGAAGATGTAAAGTTAGGTTTCGTGTGGGCCCCTCCACACTTAATCCTCTCAAGGGAGGTTAAGTGGGTGTGGGTCCCACACCTAACTTCCTTTGAGAGAAGTTAACTATTATGTTTAAATAAAAATTGTGTTTACATATTTTTATTTAACTTATTCTAATCTCCCAAAAACTAACTCTCAGCCCGAAACAAACGCAACTCCCGAAAAGGTCTCTTTAAGCGAATATCGGCGCTGCGAGTTCATCGGTGCCCTCGGATTTCAATTCCGAGCACCGGATCAAAAGTTAGAAATTCTCGCTCGTTCGTTCACTGAACGTACCCGAGCCAACCTTCGGAAAATGATTCCGGGCACTCCGGGCCTCGAAATCAGGTGCCGTCTGAAACCGCGCTCTTGTAAAATTCTAAAGAAAATTAAGAAAAAAATTTCCCTTGAATTTTACGGGTCTTTACATTACTCCCACCTCAGGGCTTTACGTCCCCGTAAAGATACATCAAAAACTAGGGAAACAAATGAGGGTACTGAGCACGCATCTGAGCCTCCCGCTCCCATGTGCTCTCCTGGAGATTCTCGTGCTGCCATCTGATGCGCACAAGAGGAATCGATCGCCCACGCAGGACCCGCTCCTGTCGATCCTCTATCTCCACCGGGACTTCCGTAAAAGTCGCCCCATCGTCAACGTCATGCTCCCCATGGTCAATGATGTGCGTCGGGTCGTGCACGTATCTCCTCAGCTGAGATACGTGGAAGACGTCGTGCACCCGGTGCAACTGAGGTGGTAGATCCAGGCGATAAGCCACCTCGCCAACCCTGCTGAGGACCTGGAAGGGTCCGATGAAGCGCGGAGATAACTTGCCGCCTCGGCCAAAACTCTGAATACCACGTCGAGGTGAGACCCGCAAGAAGACGTGGTCACCATCCTCGAACTCTAGTGGCCTCCGCCTCCTGTCAGCATATGACTTCTGCCGGCTCTGAGCTGTACTCATCCGCTCCTGGATGACCTGGACCTTCTTTGTCGAGGCCTGGACCATCACAGGTCCCACAAGAGCTGCAAGATTTCTTCTTTGCCGAAAATTGAAATCTGTTCTCATTCCCTGGATGAACCACATTCTTCGCCTAATACAGTCAATCCTAACATGAATGATACTAATCCATACCAAGGATGACGTCGTAAGGCCTCGACGCTACTACTAAGTG
Source organism: Viscum album (assembly GCA_963277665.1). Classification (NCBI taxonomy): domain Eukaryota; kingdom Viridiplantae; phylum Streptophyta; class Magnoliopsida; order Santalales; family Viscaceae; genus Viscum; species Viscum album. Next base: position 1,131,509,218 of record OY728142.1, on the reverse strand, counting down.
ATCCAACGGTCACTCTCGCCTCCAAGGGTTGAGTCACACTGTCGGCATCAGTGTGTGGTAACTGGGTCTCCTCCAGTAGATGTCTCACAAGTGAGGGTCAAGTCAACAGCCAAAACTGGAACCTCTTAGTAACATCACGAAAGAGGACAGGAACAAAATATCACAAAGGTATGCGTCGTTTATTATTGCAGCTCATAATACAAGACGCTACACAAAAGCAACAAGGAACCAGAAGTACAAAGGATGTATCCACTAGTTCTGCTCCTGTCCATCGGCTCCCAGAGCTCCATGATCGAAGGCCTCGACTGCCTGAAGCTGAGCTCTCCCATGCGGTCAGGGTGGACCTCCTGGTGGTGGTGGTGGTAGAGCCTCAAAGCGTCGTCCACCACCTGCTGCTCGGCCAGCTCCTCTGCCTCGTCCGTCTCCTCCCTGCAGACCGCCACGGTCGAACCTCTGCCTCTGCCTAGGTGGTTCCTCAACCGTCTGCTGCTCCTCCGCATGGCGGGTCGGGCAGTCACGAGCCATGTGGCCTTGCCCGCCGCATGCAAAGCACTGTCTTCCACTCAAAAGACTGGCTCCGCGCTGTGTGCCCTGCACTGTTGAGCCAGTGCCCTGAGGTCGTCTGCCTGAGGGTCTGGTCTGTCTGGACCCCTGAGTCATCTGTCGGCTACCTGCTACCGAAGACTCCGCTACGTGCCGCCCTGCGGTGGGTCTCTGTGCTGGTGTAGACTCAGCAAGGAAGCTCTCGATTAGAAGGGCCCGCTCCAGTACTCCTGTCTGAGTCGGTATGCTGAGGGAGATCAGCGATGCCCTGATCTCGTGTCTCAAACCCTGCTCGAAGGTCCGGGCCCGGAAGAATGGGTCCCGTACCATGTCGGTCGAGTAGCGTGAGAGATCGGTAAATCTCGCCGAGTACTGAGCGACCGTCATGCTGCCCTGCCGCAGCTGTAGAAGCTCCTGGATACGCACCGCACGAAGGGTGGCTGGGACGAACTCCGAGCGGAAGAGGCTCTCAAAGTCCGTCCAAAGTAGAGATGCCTCATCGTGCACCTGGAGCATCAAGATCCACCATCGTCCTGCTGCTGCGTGTAGTAGGCTCGCAGCGAGGATCACCATGAGGTCTGCTGGTGTCCTCACTAGCCTAAACACTCGTACCACTGCCTCCAGCCAGTCCTCTGCTGCCTGGGGATCCGTCTCCCTGCGAAACCTGGGCGGTCGCTGGCGCTGAAACTCATGTAGTGCGCTGAGGCGACGTGCATCGTCAGTGGCTGCTGCTGGAAGCATCGGGGGCTCGGCGGGTAGAGCTACCGCCGGTGCCACTGCTGACAAAGGGCCCTGCACCGAGGCCTCGTCGCTCGGTGGGCTGTCGTCACGCTCGACTCTCGGAACACTAGCTGGCTGCCGTCGTGGGGCCATCCTGAAAGGAAACAGGTGCGCCACGATCAGAACAGTATACCTGGTGAGCTGATATAAGTAATCACAAAGAAAACTTTGAAACACACACGCAATCAATGTTTTCGTGCATTAAGTCGGAAATCAGAAGTCAGGGTCCTGGTGTACGGATACGTCGGCCGCCGCACCAACATTGGACTCCCTAGACTGATAACCACACTCAATACGCTAAACATTATTTCTTCACATAGAAAAGATCAGAGTTCGCGGTAGAACCGAACTCCTCTGATACCAATTTGTCACGACCCGCCCTCGGGGTCCGTGCCGTGACTACCCCAAGCCCGCCTTCCATAGACCAGGGGCAGGCGACTAGCACCAAGGCGTAATTTCCGGTAAAATGGGAAGGCATTGCCTTTGTAAAGTAAACAAACACCACAGAGTAAGCATGCGGAAAGTAAACACTAAGAAAAAGCAGAGTACAACTGAAAGTGCGGAAAAGTAAATGGGCCAGAATACAAACCCAAACTGAAAGTAAAGTACAACTCGAAAGGGAAAACAACAACTGAAAAAGTAAAAGCCGCTACACCGAGCTGTCCACTGGAAATCCCACCTGAAGGGTGGGTACAGATAACTCCTCTGCTCCACGGGTCCCGCCGTCCGCTCCGAGCACGTCCCGCCCAGTGGTCCACCTCCGGGTACCGTCCCGCTCTGCAAGCCTCAGCTAAGATCAACACTGTCCGTCGTCTGCAACCAACACAACGTAGTGCGGGCAAAGCCCGTGCAGGGGTGAGTATAAGATACTCAGTAGGGACCCCGAGACCCCTGAAGGTCTCTCAAATCCACAAAGGATAAACCACGAAGAAAGGTACAATCATGAAGTAACAACCAACACTGCTTAGGTGTAAGCCCATACATATACCTAAGTCATCAATTTCAAATACGCTCCAACCTCCGAACCCAAGTACAACTCAGTCCACCCAGGAAAGTAAATGTATTCCACACAGGAAAGCAAAACGTAATCCACACAGGATAGCACAACACAATCCACACAGGAAAGAAACAGGATTCAGCTCACACAGGTATACTTCTTCGATAGACGATAAAGATGATCCCTGATCCATCTAAGTCGTCGGACCCACGAAGGATCGATAGGTAACTAACCAAAGGACGATAAAGATGATCTCTGATCCATCTAAGTCGTCGGACCCACGAAGGATCGATAGGTAACTAACCCCCGCAAGACCCACACAGGATCGGGCCCACACAAGACCTGTAGCACTGATCCACGCAGGATCGCTGAGTGATGAAGTCGTCGTCGTCGAATCCACACAGGATCTCTGTACTGTCGTCGTCGCAGTCACAGTAATAGTAGTAGCAGTAGTAGTCACAGTAACAGTCGCAACCAGCACTAGGGTTCCCGCACACAGGAAGCTCGTTCGGAGGGTCCGCTCCACGAGCCGAGAGGCTGATACATCAACTGTCACAAAGTCCAGAGATGATGTATCCAAAAGTTCCATATCGTCAACAGGAACTCAATGCAACAGACGGCGCGTCGATCGGACGCCCGGTCTCAGAGTTATTGGCATTTTCGTCCCCGGGGCCCGATTGGTTTTTAAGGCAAAACCAACCCGACCGTACTCCACCAGCGTCCAAACCTCGGGCGGAGTATTCCAAAAGATCTGTCTCACTAAGAGGAACACAACACGGCTAACGGCACGTCAATCGGACGTCCGTAGCTCAAGATATGAGCATTTCCGCTCCGAGGGCCCGGTTGGTTTCGTGAACGAACCAACCCGGCCGAACTCAAAGTAAACCAAAACCTTGAGTGCGATATACCGAAACGATCGTCTCGATCCAAGGATCGCGTTGCCGCAGACGGTTCGTCGATCGGAGGTCCGAGGCTCATGTTATGGGCAAAAGACCGAAAAAGATTCGAAACGGGGGGTCCGGGGCGACCCGGCCCGACCCCCCCCCCCCCCCCCCGGGTCGGCCCAAACCGGGTCGACCCGACCCGGCCCGGCCGGCCGGCCGGCGGCGCGGGGGCCGCGGCGGCCTGGCGCCGCACGGAGGCTGAACGCGGGGGGAATCAATCCCCCGCGTGATTGAAGGGCGGCGCGGCTTTTTAGTCGCGCCTGTTTGCAAACCCCCCCCCCCCAACGTGGGGGGCTTGATTGGCAGGAGACGGGGGGGCCACCTGCCCCCCCTCATAAAGAGGGGGGTTTTGCGAGGTGGCCGGGGGATTTAATTCCCCCGGTTTAATGCCATCCGGCCGGCCAGCTGGCCGGCCGGTTTTCTCCAACGGGACCGGAAAATCCGGTCCCCTCTTCGGCTTTCGACGCCGACGGCTCGGCCGCCGGTCTTCTCTTTATGCCGCGGCCCATAAACGGCCGCGGTGTTCGTCGTCCGGCGTGGTGCGACGGCACCGCGCCCCTCCGCCGCACCTTGTTTTCTTCAACGCGGCGCGACAGCCTCGTGTTCTTGATGTTTCTTCCATGGCGCGGCGCGACGGCGTCGCGTAAGAAGAATTGGTCGAATATCCGCGTGGTGCGACGGCACCACGCCACCTTGATTCATCCGCAAAAATAAACACCAAGAACGAAGGAGGGGGTTCGGCCGTGTTCATGCGGTCTGGCCCCCTCACGTTAAAACACAATTAAATATTCAATATTCTCACATTAGTCATGCGAAGCACGAGCAAGAATAAAAAAAAATTAAACAATAAAACAACAACCCCTACTTCGGGTATAGGATCGAAGATTTGACAACGTCCGCGGAAGACGACGTCGTGGAGGTCGGGCGTCGCGGTCGTCGTTCGTCAAATCCGATGACGAAGAGGTGCGTCCGATGTGATACGTCGTTGGCGAATCCTTGTACGCCGACGAAGGTTGTTCGAGGAAGAAGCGGTGTTCTCTCTCGTTGACACGGAAGACGAAGAAGAGTGGAGCGGCGTTCTTCGTCGGAACTTGAGCGTTCTTCGTCAAGTCTTGAGGAATGTCAAATAAATAGAAAACAACGAACTCAAGAACCCCTACCTCGATAGTCGCACGTTGACGTAGTCGTGGAATATCGGTGTCGATTCCTTTGACGTCGGAGGAAGAGTCGTTGTTGAAGGCATTCGTCGCGGAAAACCGTCGCGGAAGAGATGATGCGGAAGAAGAACGTCACGTCGCGGATATGGCGTCGCGGAAAAACCGTGTTATTCGGCGAAGAAGTTCTTCGTTGAAGAATGGCGTTCTTCATGTTCTTCGTCGAGGTTGAAGAAGATGAAGAAACAAGAAGAACCTTCCCAACTCTCTCAAGGAGACAAAACTAAACCCAAAATAAAATAAGACTATATCTTATTTTATTAACACAACAACACACTAGAATTTCAAAAGTTTGAAATTCAAATAAGAGATAACTCCACATTAATTAACAAATTGTCATGTTAATTAAAGAGGGGTTAAGGGAGTTTGAGGGAAGATGTAATGTTAGGTTTCGTGTGGGCCCCTCCACACTTAATCCTCTCAAGGGAGGTTAAGTGGGTGTGGGTCCCACACCTAACATCCTTTGAGAGAAGTTAACTATTAAGTTTAAATAAAAATTGTGTTTACATATTTTTATTTAACTTATTCTAATCTCCCAAAAACTAACTCTCAACAAGAAACAAACGCAACTCCCGAAAAGGTATCTTTAAGCGAATATCGGCGCTGCGAGTTCATCGGTGCCCTCGGATTTCAATTCCGAGCACCGGATCAAAAGTTAGAAATTCCCGCTCGTTCGTTCACTGAATGTACCCGAGCCAACTTTCGGAAAATGATTCCGGGCACTCCGGGCCTCAGAACCAGGTGCCGTCTGAAACCGCGCTCTTGTAAAATTCTAAATAAAATTAAGAAAAAAATTTCCCTTGAATTTTACGGGTCTTTACAATAACCACATAGTCAAGGCCTCATTCCAAGACTAAAAATAAGATTTTTCATGGACTTCTTACAAGACCCTAGTTTGTCTCATGAGACATACTGAATCATCAAGGAGCTATAGAGGGCTCCACCCATCACATACTAAGTCCAATGCATTTCCCGTATGAAAAGGGTGAAACATAACATAATCATTCATATTAAAACTAGCATACAAAATGTTAATACTTTAACCATAATCCATGAATGGTATAAAAATAACACATCCACAATCAAAAATATCATCAAACTGACAATACAATATGGAAGATTGTATCATAATGATCAACTTCAAACAAGTGTAAAATCCATTAATGGATGTTGACATAGATGAAATCAAAACCATTTAAGAAGAATATATCTTTCAATTTTGAAATCATTTAAAAGTAACATAATTATAAAACAAAAAATTTAATTTGAAAATAATTTTATTACCTTGTAAGGGAATATTCAACGGTGTTATAATGGCAGAAAATAGTTTCACTCCCCGTATAAGTTAAAAAACATTCTTTCCATAATTTTGTCAAAAAGGTCGTAAAGGATCTTGTTTGGAAAACAACAGAAATATTACTTTATAAACAACTTATAAAAATTCAAACAAGGGTATAATTTAAATTAACAAATTGTCTAGGGAATTGTAAAAATAAATGGAAATACATTTTTAAGAAACCCAGATATGGATGATAAAGAGGTCCTATTAGATATTCACTTATAAACATCCTCATATAATAAAGAGAATGTATAATTAACCATTAAATTTTACATTTCATTGATTGGGGGTATGATAAAAACTTATATAATAGTTAAATAATTTTTATTAAATTATAGAATAACCACAGATATAAATATGATATCATATATGATCTTCTAATACTTCTTTGTTAATAATATTTTAGTAGTATCATTGTTTTGCGTGTTAACTGATTCATTTCCATTTAAAAGGTTTTTACATAGGTCATGTTTCTTATTGATAGGATGTATTTGATTCATATCCATAATTATATTATGTTTCTAAACATTACTTTTAATCATAAAAATAAAATTATACAGGAAGGGTTATGATGGGAAATAAATCCCATAGCGTTCGTGGAGACTGTAATCCGTACGTACACAAGAGAGAAAATACCATTCTATTTATGGTGAAATAATTTTAATTGGATGGTATATCATATATTAAGTATTCATAACATTTTATATTTATTATTTACATTAGTTATACTCATTATTATACCCATCTAAATAATTTTGTATTTGAATAAAAAACCACTCCATGAAGTTGAGACGGTAAGTCATACGTACGCACATATGGTTAGTTGTCATTAATAGGATAGATAGAATAATGAATTTGGTTGTACAACATATATAATTACATCACAATATGTATAAGGTACTGGAGATATTATTTTGGTATGGAAACAACAATGAAAGAGGTATTGGAAGAAGAAGATAACTTTGAATGGGGAGATGAAATTATTTCCTCTTCTTCGAGTGATTCCTTTTGGTTTGATCAAAAGGGCACTGTAGGTTGGATTTCTGATTAATGTAAGGCCTCTAGGTATAATTGAGGGAAGTTATTAGGATATTTGAGTATGGTTTTTCTTATCCAAATTGATATGTTGGTTTGATTTTGAGAGAAGTGGAAGTACCCTTTTAAAAGAGAGGTCAGGGTCACATTTGGAAAATCTTGAAATATGTTTTTATTATACAATAATATTCGGTTTATAATAGATCAAAAATGATTTATGTAGAAGATAAATTGGTTATGGGTAGAAAACATCTCAACTAATAGGTTTTAGACAGATCTAGGTCACTATATTAATCATATCATTTAGATTTAACTCTTAGTTAAATAGATTAACTTTTACCATGTATTCTTGTATTATTACAAACAATGATTAATAAAAATAATATAAAAAGACAATAGAAACCCAAGTGGTTAATTATTAAAATATATTACCTTATATAAGTCCGTTATCCAATCCTTTAATTTTTAGGAATATTATTTCAAATAGTTATATATTATATTTTTTACAAACTCATTTATGTCAATTTTTACACTATATGGTTATTTGTTTTTGTGAAAGTCATAAAACAATATTACTTCTAAAAAACATATTTTATAAACCCTAACATGTAATTTTAACCTATTAAATTAGTTTAATTCATCAGAAGTCTCAATTTACAATTATTTGGATATTTATAATATCAATTATTTTAATCATTCATTAATAATGTAATTACTACATCATCCATGTGTCATAAATAAATTTAATTATATAAGGTCTAAAAATGATAAATAAAATAATATTATGTAGGAAATATTTTTATCTTTCAAATTCATATTTATAATCGAATTTACCTTTTTTAAAACATTATCTTAAAAATGTTTTAGATATTAAACAGTGAATTTAACACTTTTATCTCTTCTTGAAATAAAATAATAATAAATGTCCTAATCTAAACCAATTGGACCAAAAGGATCATATTTATATGTAAGGTTTATTTGGGTAAAAATTCACTTATCCAATAGAATTTGGACTTGTTATAGGGTAATTATAAGATCATTTTTACCTTTAATTACCCTATTTACTTTTAGCCGTGGAAAATAAAAGTCAAAAGATACTTTTCACCAAAAATTATTTTCATCATAATACACTAAATTTTTCTTACTGATGTAAATCATGTCTCTCAGATTTTTGGAATTCAACACACAGAAGTGGTAAAATTATGTTTTATGCAAATTTTCAAATGCTCCTAAAGGGTGGAAAAAAGGCGGTAAAAAGTTTAATAAAATTTTATATATCTAATATTATTAAACAATTACTACAATGAATTAAATTGAACATATATATGTGTTATATATCTATTTTTTACTAATTTAAATTTAAATAAAACATGTAATTATTTAAACAAAATTTTAATTTTAAACAATAACACAGTGTTTTTCAGTATTCATAAAAAATTGAAATTTTTCAGAAAAATACCAAAAAATCACCCTAAGCTAATTTTGATATTCGGAATCCAATAATTAATTCCATTTTAAAATATAAAATTTATAAAATTTAAGAAAGTTGTAATTACTATTCATAACTACTAGTGTGATTGGTCATGGTGTATTAAAACTCCCAATTGCGTACAATTCATGTTATTACATTAATAAAAGGGATAATTATTGTGGATTTGTGGGGTGTTACATTCTCCACTCCTTAATATAATTTCATCCTTAAAATTTCTATAATATTCCTGCATAAAAATATTTTGCTGGTTCATCATCATAAGTTCCTCTTATTTCCACATTGCAACTTCCATCTTATGATTTCTCTATAAAACATTCATCAGACGAGTTGTATGGTTTCTCAAAAATTGTTCTCCGGTATCATGAATCATGATAGGTTCTTCCATATAAGATAGACCAGCTTCTATTTGTATTTCATCATAGGTTAGTAAATGTGTTGGGTCAGGCATGTATATTTTTAATAGAGATTTTTGAACACATCATGAACATTGGAGAGACATGGCATCATTGCCAAATCATAAGCTACAACTCCAATTTGTTCTAAAATTTCTAAAGGTCTGATGTAATTGAGAATTAATTTACCCATCTTAATGAAACATATAAAACCCTTCCATGAAGATACATTCAAGAAAACATGACCTCCTACATGAAATTTCAAATATTTTCTTCGATTATCGACATTTCTCTTTTGCCTACATTGAGTTTCTTTGATGTGGGTTTTGATAATCTTCACCTTTTCCATTGTTTCCTCAAAAAGTTATGGTCCTACAAGATTTCTTTCAGAAACATCATCCCAATAAGTTAGTGTGAGACATATTTTTCTATATAATTCCTTATATGGTGCCATATTAATACTTGAATGGAAGCTATTATTATTAGGAAATTATACCAGAGGTAAATATTGATCCCACGTATATGGAAAGTAAAGTAAGAATGATCTCAACATGTCTTCTATGGTTTGAATAGTCCATTATGATTGTCCATCAGTTTGAGGGTGGTAGGCAGTGCTCAAAAGAAGTTCATAATACAAGGCCTTCTGAATACTTTTTCAGTATCTTTTTTTAAAACATGGATCATGATCTGAAACAGTCTATAAGGGTACACCATGAAGTATTACAACTTCATTAATATATATATTCTTCCTAAATGTTCAAGTGGTAAATCTTCTCTTATAACCAGAAAATGAGATGACTTGGTATGAAATCAACAATGACCCATATTGCATGATCCTTTCATGGTGTATTTGGTCACCCCATGATAAATTCCATCGTAATATCATCCAATTTCTACTCAGGTATGGTAAGAGGTTGCGTGACTCCTCTAGGATATTGTATTCTAGCTTTCACATGTTGAAAAACCATACTTCTTGAAATATAATAAAAAATATCTCTCTTTATGTTGTCCCACAAAAATATTCTTTCAAATCTATATATATATTACTGCTACCAGGGTGTATACTGAAATTGGTACTATTAGAATCATCTATCAATTCTCTTCTCAGATCATTTATGTCAGGAATATAAATCTCTTTCCAAATTACAAAATCATGACCTCATATATGATGTCGATAAATTTCCCATTGTTCATAGCATTAATTTTCTTTTAAAACTCCTCATCATTAGTCTAAAAACTTTTTATTCTTTTTAGTAAAGTTGGTTTGGAAACCATTTGAATAAGTATTGATGTTTCACCTTCCATGACTATTCCCGCATCTATATTTAAAAAATACATGGAAATATAATCCTTTTCAACTCTCACATTGTTCAAAACCCCATGATCCTTTCCTGTCAAAGAATCTTCCACCTTATTTTCCTTCTAAAGGTGGTAGTGTGTAGTACAATCACAATCCATGAGTAGTAAAAATGCAGTTTTAGGGTTTCAGTGTGTTTAATGACATCATAGCTGTGTCATGATGATGTCATGAGATATTTTAAGGGTTGGCCGGCCAAGGGTGATGAATTATTGTTTTTTGGGCCCCATGTGGCCTAACTCCATGGTAAATGCCAAGGGAGAGCACATGGGTTTGAGAAAAGCACATGTGAGATGTCCCTTGGCCATTAATGCCTTGTCCCCTCACTTTCCCTATAAATACCAAGCCCTCATCTCATCCACTCGACTCCCCACTCTTCCCAAACGAATTTCTGGTCTCATTACCTCCGAAGGAGTCCTCCCAAGGTTCCCCCAAGCCCTCAAGGTCCAAACCTTTTAGTTTCAAGAGTCACGTTTTAAGGTAAGGGATCCGACCACTCTCTTTAATTTCAAGTAATCTCTTTTATGTCATTCCTTTTATTCTCCATGTTCTTATGTTGGAGGATGTTCTTTTATACTCCTCTTACTTCCCTTTTCATGTTCATATAATGGGAGATCCCCTCTTGCTCTCATTATTTCATTTTATGAATTTTTAAGTGGCGCTGTTATGCTGCCGAAAGTTTTGTAACGGATTCTTTCTCCCTTCTCATTTTTCAAGATCTTTTTTTCATGTAAAGTATTTCAAGTTCCTTTTTATTATGTTGGGGTATGATCTCTAAATTTATCATACTGATCTTTTATGATCATATTATGAGAGACCCCATTTGATCGCCTCAATTCAGTATTTTGATGTTTTAAGTGGCGCCGTTAGGCTGCCGAATTTTTAAGTGGTTCTTCACCCTTCTCGTTCTGAAGTTCTACTTTCATGTCAATTCTTTCAAGTTACTTTTTGTTATGTTGGGGTATGATCTCTATATCTATCATACTGGAATCTTATGTTCATATTATGAGAGACCCCATTTGTTCTCCTCAATTCAGTATTTTGAGGTTTTAAGTGGCGCCGTTAGGCTGCCGATTTTTTAAGTGGTTCTTCACCCTTCTCGTTTTGAAGTTCTACTTTCATGTCAATTATTTCAAGTTCCTTTTTGTTATATTGGGGTATTATCTCTATATCTATCATACTGGACTCTTATGTTCATATTATGAGAGACCCCATTTGATCTCTTCAATTCAGTATTTTGAAGTTTTAAGTGGCGCCGTTAGGCTGCCGAATTTTTAAGTGGTTCTTCAGCCTTCTCGTTTTGAAGTTCTACTTTCATGTCAATTCTTTAAAAGTTCCTTTTTGTAATTTTGGGGAATTATATCTATATATATCATACTGAACTCTTATGTTCACATGATGAGAGACCCTATTTGATCTTTTCAAATCATTTTTGTTGATGTTTAAGTAACGCCGTTAGGCTGCCGAACTTTCATAAGAGAAATCTAATTTTTGTCTTCCTTCCATGTTTTTCATTTCAAATGGTATGTCCTTATAATTTCATTACCATGATCATGTATCCTTCTTATTCTGTAAATCTACTATTTTATGGGTCATTTATGAATGTTTTACCCATTTCACCTCTCTTTTTAATGTCTTCTAAAACCTCGTAACATAGCCGTTATGCTGCAGAATTTCCGTCTCAAAATGTCTCTCTCTTTTTCTAAAGTTCTTTTATATTTTTAAGTGAATACTCAAAGATCTTTCTTCTAAAGGGGTATTCACATATATACCAAAATGTTCTATTTTAAATTCTGGGATTTACATACATGAGGCCCACCTTCCTTTTCTGTGGGTTTTAATGTGACGTAAAGATCATGTCTTTAAAGAAGTTTTTAAAACGTTATGATTATGAAATGAAACCCATTTATTTTATGATATATTGGTTATTTATGAAATTTTTGATGATGAAATATGTGTCTCACATGATAATAAAGGCAAATTTAAGGGTGCGCCCTGATAGCGCTCCAATGCATTGGGTAATGATGTAACCACTAGAGATTACAATTTTCACGATACCTTGGTGAATAACCTTGGTAATTTTCAAATGACACCGTGGGGATGGACCTTGATGATATGTTCATGATTGTCTATGTTAAATGATGTAGCCACATCTTCAAGTTATGAAAATTTTATTTTTATTATGATATGCCACATGATTTTTTTATCATCCCTTAAAGTTCTTGTTCATGACATAGTTGATGTATATTAAGTTCACATGTTAAATGTTTCCCTTGTTTCCCTTACTGGGCCTTCTGCTCACCCTTTCTTTGGATGTATGATCCCAGGTTATGTGATGCAGTAATGAACCTAGGATGAACATGAGGAGAAGCCTTTCAAGTGTTTCAGAAGAATGTTTTATGTTTTCATGTTTTAAGTTCCTGGTTTCCAAGACACTAAACCTTAAAGATCCTCAGTTTTGTATAATGTAATGAAAGTTTATGTGATAAAAAGGCAGGATGCTATAGTTGGTATCAAAGGATGGTTTAGTTATTTGTGGAAATTAGGATATGAAAAATCTAGGAAGAACCCTATAGAAAAGTTTAAATATAGGAAATCTTCCTAGTATTTTGGTGAGTATTGAGTAAGGGGTTTCCAAGCAAATACATCCCTCTCTGGATACGAGCAGGTAGAGGTGGCTCTGAAACAGATGTACATAGGGGTAAAACCTGAAAACAACGCATTGAGCTAGACTCGAACGGGAACTGGTACACGACAACGGGCCTTGCTGCACTCTTGGTTACGACACTCCCGGGGGATATGCTTTGGTAAATTCATAAGCTTAGTATGAACCATTATTAAAGGAACAAGGATAAAAAAAATAAGGATTCACATAAGAATATATGATCCTGGATAACCTAGATTGGAACTTAGGGGATCACAAGTTAGGATATACTTTTATTCTACATGTTTATCCTTTTATGCTTAAAGTTTCCTTTTCATGATTATTAGCTAAGTAAATAATCGCCTAATTATAGTTTCTTTTCTTAGTTAATGGCGGGAAATGGAAGAACATGTCCCAAAAACCAATGTGATAGGAAATGCGACGATTGTCGTATTAATATGATAGAGGTGATTAGGGGATTAAAATATGATTATTATTTTGGAATACGTTCATTATTTTAGGGACCCTATATGATCGAGGTAAATAGATTACAATGGTATTTTCATTGAGGAGTAAGGTTGACTTATATTTTGAAGAATCGATAAATTTATGGTGGACTTATAGTAATTTAGGCTACTTATTGGAATGATTAACCTATCTTGGGTAAAATATGTTTAGTTTAGATGTTTGGAGTGGTTGATGTTGTTTGGAGATGAACAATGAAGTTTATTTTGGAAGACTATGTTATCAAATCCTTCTTGTATTTGGGTTTCAATCTTAGTTTGTTTTATTTTTAGGAATTTTAAGGAACGTTATTTATGGGATGGTCTATGATGAACTTTGGGTAGTACCATGGAACTTTGAAGATTTAAAAGTAGTTTCCATTCCTATGGGATTCTTCCTTTTTGAAGAGTTGTTTAACCTTACCCTTTCTGTTTTTGATAATGTTTAAAGATAGAAGAAATAGATAGTTAATCTTATGGGGATTATGTGATTCTCTAGAAGATGATTCTTGTTTTTTGATGAGACCAAGTAGTTTTGAGTGCTCATCGTTTGGGAGAAAAGATTAGTTTTGGTAGAAACTTATTAAAAGGTGAAACTCCACATGAAGGTAGATATATTTCCTTATGATCTTGTTCTATGTTGTAAATGAATTCCTCAAAATTATGAAAAGGAACGTAAAACAAAAACTTTGTTGGTTTACGTTTCCTACTAGGTAATCAAAGATCGTTTACACACATCATAAGTTTGGGATTTTCTTATAGTTAACTTTCTCCTAATCATGTTCTCTGTCACTCTCCCTCAGAACATGGCCCTTTGTTTTCTCCTTCATTTCCATATTTTCCTACATGGAATCCTATTGTGGGATAACTCGGGTGACCTTCGTACTTCCCTTTATTTCTTTTAAAGTAACAGTTTTACTGACTCCTTTTCCAATGTGGGACTTTCAATGAAATTTCAAAACCTTATTTTAAAGAAAATATTGCGAGGACGCAATTTCTTAAGGGGGGAAGATTGTAACGACCCGAAATTTTAAATAAATCTTGTTTCCTAATTTTATGTGTCATTTTATTTTATTTTTATACTCAACAAAAATGTTTCATTTGATAACATGAGTATAATTAAAATGAGACTGTTGGGTTTTGCTTGTTATTTGACCATTGGTCAATATGACCCCTAGAAACTAAACGTTTTGACTATTGTCTCTAAATACAAGAAATCTTGGTTAATTAATATAGAAAGAAGATTATATGGCCTCACCCAGTAGTCTTGGACCGATCGAAGCCCATCTAAAAGAACTTGGGAAGGAGGTAGCACCACTGGGCTTTGCTCTGGACCAAACCCAAGCTGAACTTCATCGTGTGAAGCTAGAACGGGATCGCCTTCGCGAGAAGTTCAAACTGATAGAAATTACTACTCGTGCGATGTTGGTCGAGCCTCCCTCGGATTCTCTCACCTTAGCACACCTTACACTTAGGTCCTATGCTGGTGTGATAAGGGGCTATGTAAGGAGACCGTAACTGCCTTGTGTAATCCTTTTTTTTTAAATAAAAATTGGGATTTCTTCTTATGATGAAGTTTATGAATTTTCAAATGACCAGGTAAATATAATATGCATATTTTTGATGAATTTTAGAAAAATGATATTTTAAAAATGGTTGTGTAAACCTTAAATAATTAAAAATGTGTAATGATTTTCGAAAAATGATCTTCTACAATTATGTTCAGTACGAAATTTAGAGACTAATAAGATCAACTTAATTTTTGATGAATAGTAAATTATGAATAGTGATTTTATGATTAGGATTAGTAATGTGTCCAAATGGATTAGTAATCTCACTTAAAGAAATTATTAATATAATCTAGGCACCTTGATTAAGTAATGTGATTCAATAAAATGGTTAAATAACGGTTTCATAAATTATTATTCAAGTATTAGTTTTTTCGGGTGAATAGTGTTTTTTAATTAAAAATTAAATTAAAAATATTTAGAAAATTATTTTTATAAAATGGATTTCAATTTTGAACTCAGAGCACCGATATTATGTTATGGTAATTTTTGGGGTTTTTTCTGAAAAAATGAATTTTCGGTGAATAGTGTATTTATTTAAAAATAAATTTAAAAATATTTAGAAATTTATTTTTATAAAATGGAGTTCATTTTTTAAATCAGAGCATTGATATTTGGTTAGTGTGAAATTTTGGGATTTTTCTGAGAAAGTTGAATTTTCAGTGAATAGTAAAAATGCAGTTTTAGGGTTTCAGTATGTTTAATGACATCATAGCTGTGTCATGATGATGTAATGAGATATTTTAAGGGTAGGCCGGACAAGGGTGATGAATTATTGTTTTGTGGGCCCCAGGTGGCCTAACTCCATGGTAAATGCCAAGGGAGAGCACATGGGTTTGAGAAAAGCACATGTGAGGTGTCCCTTGGCCATTAATGCCTTGTCCCCTCACTTTCCCTATAAATACCAAGCCCTCATCTCATCCATTCGACTCCCCACTCTTCCCCCAACGAATTTCTGGTCTCATTACCTCCCAAGGAGTCCTCACAAGGTTCCCCCAACCCTCAAGGTCCAAACCTTTGAGTTTCAAGAGTCACGTTTTAAGGTAAGGGATCCGACCTCTCTCTTTAATTTCAAGTAATCTCTTTTATGTCATTCCTTTTATGCTCCATGTTCTTATGTTGGAGGATGTTATTTTATACTCCTCTTACTTCCCTTTTCATGTTCATATAATGTGAGATCCCCTCTTTCTCTCATTATTTCATTTTATGAATTTTTAAGTGGCGCCGTTATGCTGCCGAAATTTTTGTAACAGATTCTTTCTCCCTTCTCATTTTTCAAGATCTTTTTTTCATGTAAAGTATTTCAAGTTCCTTTTTATTATGTTGGGGAATGATCTCTAAATTTATCATACTGATCTTTTATGATCATATTATGAGAGACCCCATTTGATCGCCTCAATTCAGTATTTTGAAGTTTTAAGTGGCGCCGTTAGGCTGCCGAATTTTTAAGTGGTTCTTCACCCTTTTCGTTTTGAAGTTCTACTTTCATGTCAATTATTTCAAGTTCCTTTTTGTTATGTTGGGGTACAATCTCTATATCTATCATACTGGAATCTTATGTTCTTATGATGAGAGACCCCATTTGATCTCTTCAATTCAGTATTTTGAAGTTTTTAGTGGCGCTGTTAGGGTGCCGAATTTTTAAGTGGTTCTTCACCCTTCTCGTTTTGAAGTTCTACTTTCATGTCAATAATTTCAAGTTCCTTTTTGTTATATTGGGGTATTATCTCTATATCTATCATAATGGACTCTTATTTTCATATTATGAGAGACCCCATTTGATCTCTTCAATTCAGTATTTTGAAGTTTTAAGTGGCGCCGTTAGGCTGCCGAATTTTTAAGTGGTTCTTCACCCTTCTCGTTTTGAAGTTCTACTTTCATGTCAATTCTTTCAAAGTTCCTTTTTGTTATGTTGGTGAATTATATCTATATCTATCATACTGAACTCTTATGTTCACATGATTAGAGACCCTATTTGATCTTTTCAAATCATTTTTGTTGATGTTTAAGTAACGCCGTTAGGCTGCCGAACTTTCATAAGAGAAATCTTATTTTTGTGTCCGTTCCATGTTTTTCATTACAAATGGTATGTCCTTAAAATTACATTACCATTATCATGTATCCTTCTTATTCTGTACATCTACTATTTTATTGGTCATTTATTAATGTTTTACCCATTTCACCTCTCTTTTTAATGTCTTCTAAAACCTCGTAACATAGCCGTTATGCTGTAGAATTTCCGTCTCAAAATGTCTCTCTCTTTTTCTAAAGATATTTTATATTATTAAGTGAATACTCAAAGCTCTTTCTTCTAAAGGGGTATTCACATATATACCAAAATGTTCTATTTTAAATTCTGGGATTTACATACATGAGGCCCACCTTCCTTTTCTGTGGGTTTTAAAGTGACGTAATGATCATGTCTTTAAAGCAGTTTTTAAAACGTTATGATTAAGAAATGAAACCCATTTATTTTATGCTATATGGGTTATTTATGAAATGTTTGATGATGATATATGTGGCTCACATAATAATAAAGGAAAATTTAAGGGTGCGCCCTGATAGCGCTCCAATGCATTGGGTAATGATGTAACCACTAGAGATTACAATTTTCACGATACCTTGGTGAATAACCTTGGTAATTTTCAAATGACACCTTGGGGATGGACCTTGGTGATATGTTCATGATTGTCTATGTTAAATGATGTAGCCACATCTTCAAGTTATGAAAATGTTATTTTTATTATGATATGCAACATGATTTTTTTATCATGCCTTAAAGTTCTTGTTCATGACATAGTTGATGTATCTCAAGTTCACATGTTAAATGTTTCCCTTGTTTCCCTTACTGGGCCTTCTGCTCACCCTTTCTTTTGATGTATGCTCCCAGGTTATGTGATGCAGTAATGAACCTAGGATGAACATGAAGAGAAGCCTTTCAAGTGTTTCGGAAGAATGTTTTATGTTTTCATGTTTTAAGTTCCTGGTTTTCAAGACACTAAACCTTAAAGATCCTCAGTTTTGTATAATATAATGAAATTTTATGTGATAAAAAGGCAGGATGCTATACTTAGTAAGTGACTGGTGGATCCGGCTATAGCTCCTCGATGCATCGGTAGGTCTCCTGAGACAAACTAGTGTCTTTGCACAAGGTCTTTACAAAATCTTATTTGTGGTCTTGGCACAAGGCCTTTACTACGTGGTTATGAAAGTCTGGCATTATGCATTCCATCATTATGAAAGTGGCTATTGATATTGCATGTGATTATTAGACTAGTAGAATATCCATGTGAATAAGTAAATGGAATTATTTGATTTTTAACTTTTCTATATTATGTTGATGTTCACGTTTAAATGGATTTTGTTTTGGTCTAATACGTTACCTTAAATATTTATGCTTATTTATGAAAGTTTTTACTATATTGTTATCCTTACTGAGAATCAATTCTCACCCCTTTCTATGTTTTATTTTTCCACGATGCGAAGAAGTATATTATGACTGACCAGCACAGATTGTCTATGGGATTTCAATGATTTCTATTAAAACAATGTTGTTTTAGTTTTCCGTTTTATGATGTAATGTAAACCTTATGAATGTATTTAGCACTTCCAAGGATACTAAACTAATCGGTCATTCAAGATTTGTTCTTTTGTGATCATGCCAATGATACGTAATAATGCCCCAACTCTGGGATTCTGGGGTCCGGGCTTTATAGTTGGTATAAGAGGATTTTTAATACAAACATTTCAAACTAGATTTAGATAAAATCTGATTAGAGCACATAGCCCTAAGATAGACTTTGAGGATTAATATAGAATAAATTCCTAGAATTTTGGTATTGTAACAATTTTGTGAGTATTCTAAGCAATACATACCTGTTTGTATATGATCAGGTTGAGGCAGATCTAGCACATATGTACCTAGGGGTAAATCCTGATAACACTGCTTTGAGCTAGACACGAACGGGAACTGGTGCACGACAACGGGCCTTGCTTCACTCTTGGTTATGACACTCCTGATGGATATGCTTAGGATAATTATCATTTTCATTAAAAACCATTATGAAGGGCTTATGAGTATATACTTCCTCAAAGAAAACATTATTAATGATTATGGATTATATCCATGAACTGTTCAGTTTAGGTGAAGTGTTTTACATGTTTGGATTTATGTATTTTGATTCATAAACAAATATAGTTTCTTCCATTGTTTAAAAATAGTTCCTAGTGTAAGGAATGAAAACTGTATCAATTCATTCACTCCATGTAGGTATTTCTTTCTTACTCAAGATAATTTTAGTGGTGCTGGTGATACAACTGGTGCTGATCAGCTTATCACCATACCGGGATAACTCACTAAAGTTATGAATAATAACCCTACCCGTATAGAGAAACATGATCCAAAGTGTGGAGGATCAATGTTAGAAATCTTCATGAGTCAACAACCACCAACATTAAATTAGAGTAAAAATCCATTGGTGGCTGAGAAATGGATAAATTATTTAGAGAAAATATTCCACACATTGGAGAGTAACGAAAGGGAAAAAGTTGTCATGGCAGTTTACCACCTCACTGGATATGCTGATGAATAGTGTTCATTGATTCAATACACAATGGAAGACGATGAAGTATCAAATATTGAATAGTGCGAGTTTAATGAGATTTTCTTAGAAAAATAATTTCCTCATGACCATCAAGAATATATGGAACGTCAATTTCTAAGTCTGAGGAAAAAGGGGGATGGGAATGTCAAAATGAAGGAGGCTTACTTTAAAAGGTTAGCAAGGCATGTAGAATATTATATATGTAACCCACAAAGAAAGATTAATTGTTTTTTTAATGGGTTAAAATCATTTCTTCGGTGAGCATTAGTCTCACAATCCATCTCGTCGTAAGAATATATTGTCTCATGTGCTATCAAGACAGAAAAATGATTCTCTAAGTATAAGGACATTAAAGTAATGAAAGAGAAGAAAAGATCTTCTGAACACTCTGGAAATGGAAATAAGGGGAAGAAGGGACAAGTTGAATATCCACCCTATAGTAAATCCAGTAAGAAACACCACAATCCTTTCCTGAAGAGAATGAGTGTCTTTAATAAGTGTGGTGAAAAAGGCCACCATGCTTGTGATTGCAAGTGGACGAAATAGGTTGTCGATGTTGATTGCTACAATTGTATAGAAAGGGGGAATTATGCGAATAAATGTTGTAAGTGTCAGGGGAATGTACCTCAGAAAATTCCAACGGATCAAGGCCAAGCTTATTCTATCACTACTACTAAGGATGAAGCTCCGAATGTCACGGTGGTAGGTAATTTAATGGTTTCCTCAAGTTTATAAAATGCTTTAATTGATTCTGGATCATCGCATTGTTTTATATCTTCCTAGTTTTCTTATAAAATTAGATATTTTCAATTTGATTTAACAAGGGAGTTGTCAGTCAATGATTTTAAGGGAAGTATCATTGCAATAAAGTTTTTTGAATTAGTAACCATTAGAGCACATAAATGTTCTTTAGCTGCTGATCTCATCATCATACCGAAGATTCAACTTGATATAATCCTTGGTATGGATTATCTTTCAGACCATGATGCAATAATTTATTGTAAGAAGAAGGAGGTTATTATTTTCGATGACGATGATAGAGAACACCTTATCATTAGAGAATAATCATCACCATATGATTCTTATCTAGATCCACCCACAATAGCTCCAATAAATTCAATTATTGGGGAGGAAGAGAATGAAATAACTATAGGGGGAGGAAGGCATTGTTAAAATAGGGGATGTACCTATTATAAAAGAATATGTTGATGTGTTTCTAGATGATTTACTTGGACATCCACTAGAACAAGAAATTGAGATTTCAATTGATATAATTCTGGGTTCAAGGCCCACATTGAAGACCCCTTATAAAATGGTCATTTTTTAATTAGTGTAACCAAAGAAACAACTAGAATAATTAAGTAATAAGGGATTTATTCTCTCTAGTGTTTCTCCATGGGGTGCCCCTTTCCTTTTTTTATTTATAAGAATGACGAATCTATGAGGATATGCATTGACTAGAGGAAAATCAATGCTATAAAAATAATGAACAACAGTCCCATACCTCACATTTATGATTTATTTGACCAAATTCCCGGAGCTCAATACTTTTCAAATATTAACCTTCGATCTAGATATCATTAGTTGTGTGTGGAAAAGACATTTTGAAAACAACATTTCAAACTAGGTACGAGAATTACGAGTTTAAAGTAATGCCTCTTGGATTGACTAATGCACATTATCCTGAAAAATCTTAGAAGACATGAATTATATGGGAAGTTTAGAAATTGTGAATTCTGGATTCAAGAGATTTATTTTTGTGGCTATATCGTCTCTATGGAAGGAATCTCCATGTAGGATCAAAATAACGATGTAGATGGTCAATATACAAGAGGGGGGGGGGGGCGAATTGTACACCTTAAAAATTCCTTTGGAACCATTAAAGTTGATTACATAAAACAATGTTTTCCTTAGACAAGGAAAGTTAGGAGTTTAACAAAGTTAAACTAAGAAAATTCACAACACCTCTAATCACCAACTGGAGAATTGGAACCAAGGTTTACAATATAAGATTTTACCTTAAAACATAGAGAATCTAAACTAATTAAAGTACAAGTGTAAGGAAATATAAGAAGGTTATACATTCCTTACAATACAAAAGTGCAGCAGAAAAACTAGTAGTAAAACTACAAGTAACAAGATATGAATCTTTTAACCCAAAGAGAAGGGTATCCAACAACCTTGGATAAAGGTCCCTTGATTTATACTTTCAGGAAAGTCTGTCTTACCCAAACCAGGGTAAGCCCTCGATACGAAGATCGGAATCCCTTTCTTGCTATCCCCGCAAGCCCTCAACTTCAAGGTAGTTGGATCCTCTGTCTTCCTCAGCAAGGAAGCCCTCGAACTTCAAGGTAGTCAGCACCTCTGTCTTCCTATCCCCGGATGTCCTTGAATGTAATCACTAACATTCGGAGTCGCACAATGCAATATGAATGAGCGGTTCAGAACAAACAAGGCATGAAAAGCTTCTCTCTCTAGAAATCACCTTAACAGTGTGTGATCTCTAGATTGATCAACTTCTTGTTATTGAGCTCTTTAAAATGAGCTCCTATTTATAGGAAAATTTCCAACAGTCGGCTCCCTCCTCCAACGGTCATATTTTCCATGAAGTTCAGAGGGACCTGTACATGTGTAACTCAACCAACGGTTAATAGGAAACATAATGAACGACATCGTTTAATAATAAATCATGTATAACTGAATGCACAACATCGTTTTGAAATGAAGCATATGTAAGTAAAATCTATTCAACATTTCGGAGTGTAAGCAAGTCAAAAGTTTGGAGTCTAACCAAAATGAAATTCGGAGTCTATGTTAAGAAATGTTCGGATTATGTTTTATAGGAATTCAGAGTCTGGTTTCACCAGAGATTGGAATCTGAACTTGCAGAGTTCAAAGTCGAACTAGTAAAATTATGGAGTCAAACTTCAAAAGAGTTCGGAGTCTAACTTCATACGAGTTCGAAGTCGAACCACATAAGAGTTCAGAGTCGAACTGCTTAAGATTTCGGAGTAGAACTTCATAATAGTTCGGAGTCGAACCACTTATGTGTTCGTAGTCGAACTACTTAAGATTTCGGAGTCGAACTACTTAAGAGTTTGGAGTCGAACTGCTTAAGAGTTCGGAGTCGAACTGCTTAAGAGTTCGGAGTCAAGATGTTTAAGAGTTAGGAGTTGAACTGCATAAGAGTTCGGAGTCGAACTCATGAAAGTTCAGAGTCTAGAATTTAGATTGAAACATCATTAGAGTTCACATCCAGAATTCGGATCCTAAAAACAGAATGCTCCAAATCATTACATTAAATGACTTCTGGGATTTTGGGTATGAATCCAGTTTTTGTACTAAAGAAAAATACTTCTATGTATAAGAAAATTTGGGGTACGGTAACATTACATAAAGAAGTTAATTTTCGTTATGGGGGTAAAATTTATATTTCCTTAAGTATAAGGTTTTTTTCATTTTTAAAACAAAAAGAAATGGAAAAGTCATAAGGAAAACCTTATTGACTCAACAATATCCCCATTTTTGGAAAGCACAAACATACTTTCAAAAAAGCATATAAGGATTTTGAAAAAAAATCATTAGGATTTGGAATAAAAAATTATTTCCCTTTGTTCATGGATGGAAATGAATAAAACTAACTCCCCCTTAGGAATTAAAACTCTAAGGATTGTATTCTGAGTTTCCGGAGTGGAGTTTCATTATTGTAAGAATGAAAAACTTCGTAGTGGGAAACTCCCCCTTTCATTAAGAATATTTCTCTTAGAAATTTTTCTTTTCTCCTCTTTAGGAGTAGTTTTTTTCCTTCTCCTCATTTGTGAATTTCAAAAATAATTGAAGGGAATGGAAAAAAAAATATGGTACCTGAAACATTAGTATATGACAAGATACAACCAACCAAATAATCATTTCATTAGAGTTGGAAAATTTTACAAAGAAAGGTAATTACAACAAAAGATCGGAGTGGGTTCATTTGTCTTCCTTTTCCTTCAAAATGAGCTTCTTTAACAAGGTTTTGAGATTATTCAAGTCTCTTTGGTCTTCCTCGCATTGCCTCTCCATGGCTTTTACCTTTTCTTATTGGACTTTTAAAGCTTCCGCCTTAGCCTCCAAAGCCTCTTTATGAAACTTTATTATCTCATCTTGCTTTTCCATCTTCTGCTGAAACTCAATCTGGAAATATTTTTTAGTTTTCCAATTCTGAGATACTGAGTTACGCTTCCCATTCATGTCCCTGATCTGTTGATTCCGAGAATTTTGCTCCTGGGTCAACTTTTCATAAATCTCATTATCCTTTTTATCCTCCATTTCAAAAGCATTTTGAACATCAGCCTGAAAACTCTCAAACTGAACTAAATCTTCATCAAATCTCTTAGACCACTTGGTTACCTTACTGTAGAAAATTCTATGCACATCATAATTGATAAGAAATTTTTTTTGTTCCTCTTCCATCTTCACAAACTTATCCATGACCATGGATAAAGAATCCAATTTCTGATTTATAATTTGTTACAGAATCTGGCATCTGGAATCTATTTATGGAAAAAACAGAATGGTGTCTACCAACTTCCTAAGCGATTGTACCACAAAATCATGCCCATGAGATGATGATTCTGAATCAGAAACATCTCTTTGAGACTGCTCTTCTTCAACTTGCACCAGCTTTCTTCTAGAGGTACCACCAACCTCTTTCTTTTTGATGAAATATTTTATATGTGTCTCCAGGAGAGTTTTCTTCCCCTTATCAGCTCTAAGAGTAGGTTCTTTATAAAGGGATACTTCCTCGGATTCAGACACTTGGATAATCTGGTCTTCATCTGGTTTCTTTTTTTTGACCATCCACAAAGAAATTTCTCTCATAGGATTCTTCGTGATCATACAATACATTTTCGTCTTCTTCTTCTTACTATTGGTTGTCAACATTCTTTCTAGATTCCTCATCTGCCTTTCCTGGAGTTACTAACTTTGCGGATTCAGTATTATCTTTGTAGTCATGTACTTGCTTGATCAGGTATCCAAATCTTCACTTTCCTCTTCTTCTTCTTCTTCTTCAACTTCTTCCTCTACATATTCCTCTACTTTTTGAAAAACTTCTTACTCAGCTTCTTCAACTATTTATTTACCCTTGGATCTATCCGAAGTGACATAATTCATGTCTGGAGTTTCTGGTAAAGAAGGTTCAAAATCGAATGTTTTCGTAACAGGAAACATTTCGGAATCTAACTATGAATCATTCAGCAATGATTGCACCACTTCAGCTTCAGACATTTTCTTTTTCATTATCTTTTCCTTTTCTTGTTTCTCTAGCTCCTCAGAATCTTTTTCTTTTAATGCTTTTGCCACTGCAGGGTCCAATCCAAATTGTGGATCACCTTCCTTCCTCTTTTCTTTATCATTCCTCCACTTAGCTTCCACTTCATCTGTATATATTTTATGCTTCATTGTCTTGGGGGGAGCAGAATTATTTTCCTTAACCTGAGGATTTTATTCATCAGCAACCACTTCCTTAGCCTTTCTCTTCCTCCTATGCTTTTTGGATGGTTCTGGATTCTGTGATTCTTTCTGATCTTCCTCAACTTCTTCCACAGAAAGCGGGTAAAATTTTCCAGATTCACTGGAAAAACCCATCTTAATCCTCCTAAGGGTATCATCGCTGACTAGCATAAGCCTGCAATTCCAAACATTTTATTTGCAAGAAACCATGAAAGATTCTAAGCACCAAACAATCATCATAGATAGTAACTAAAGAAACCTGATAATTTGTGCTCTCAAATTCCCTTCCTTGATGTTCTTGATCGTAATCAAGACATGACTCATCAAATTTATCTTTCTTATATTTTCCAAGAAATCTAAGACATAGATATCACTCTTCTTCAAATTGTATTTATCACATCTTCATGGAACCAGAAAGCCTTGCACCCAAAGCTGAAGGATTCTATTGTTCAATGTGAGACGAGCAATCTTGATAGTTGAATCATCCTTAAGACCAAGACACTTCAGGCCCTTCTCCTTGTTGAAACATCCTTGCACAGCAGGGAATTTGTGAGAGAAGAATTCAGCTTCTCCTTCATTGGATAAACCAACCGAGCTCGTGGCCTTGGTGTAAGATATATTATAAGTCTTCCCATAAGACATAAAGGAAAACCATTATCTTTTATCTTCCATCTGGAAGGAAATAGACTCGTAGAACTCAATCAGAAAATCAGAATAAACCGGATCTTGTTTATCTGACTTTTCTACACAGACATCTTTCCAACCATTCAGCTTTATATTCTTTGTTATAAGGGAATCGTGATTATAGAAATCTGGATGAACTAACCTTTCCCAAAAGACTAACCACTTAGAGATTGGTTTCGCAGTTGACATATCTTGAGATGTTTCTTCTACAGACATTTGGAGTGAAGAAATCTGAATGATTTGGAACGGCTTTGCAATGTTCGGAACCGGCCATAAGAAGTGAAGAAGGGCCTCCAGACTCAAAAGCTTGAAAACCGATGTGGGACGAGTCTCAGGGTCCCCTTAATATAGGTGATGAATTTGACCTTTGGTCTTCAAAAAGCCATCTAACAGTTGAAAAATATTTGATATGATCTGACTGTTGAAAATAATCCCTCAAGAAAAACATGACTCCTGTCTTTTGAGATTTTAGGGAAAACATATGGATTTGGGGAAAAACAAGAATCCGAAATTTTAAAAACAAGGAAAATTCCATCAAGAAAAATATGATTACGAAACTATAAATAAAAAATTCATAGATTTAAAATTGGCTAGAAACATCATTTGTAATTGGTAATACTCTTCTTTGAAGAAATAAATTAACAAAAACTCATTACAAAAGTTCCAGTACGACAATTTCATTACGAAAACTCAAGAACAAAAATCCCATTACGAATTCTCCATTCCAGAAGTTTTCAGTACGAAAATCCCATTACGAAAAATCTAGTACGAAAAACCTCATTCCCGATGTTTTCATTCAAATAATTTCAATCCTGAAAATTTCAGTTCCGTAAATTCCCATTCCGAAAATTTTAGTTTCAAAAATTTCTATTCCGGAAACTTCAGTTCCGAAATGTTTGAGAAAATAACTACGAAAATGTTAGTTAAACTAACAAACAAATATACTCTCCCTATGAAAATGAGTTTATTACTGTTATGATAATTGTTCAACAACATGTTAATGAAGAATTATTACCTTACAGTTATCATTCCTAAATTTTGTTTAATGTATTTAAATCTATCGGAGGGTAATGATTTTGTGAAAATATCAGCAATTTGATCTTGTGTTCCGATAAACTGAAGAATGATATCTCCTTTTAGTTTGTGATCCCTAAGAAAGTGAAGCCTAATATCTATGTGTTTTTCACGAGAGTGTTGTGCATGGTTCTTACTTAGGGCAATGGAACTTGTGTTATCACACAAAATTTGAGACTTAGTAAAACTCAGGACATAGTCTATGAGTGTGTGTTGAATCCACAACACTTGAGCACAATAACTTCCAGCTGCTACATATTCAGCTTCAGTAGTGGAAAGTGATACAGAATGCTGCTTCTTGCAGGACCAAGAAACTAACGAATCCCCTAAGAAATGACATGTTCCGGATATACTCTTTCTATCTATTCTACATCCACCAAAGTCAGAATCCGAAAATCTTTTTAGAATGAAATCATTTCGAGAAGTATAAAATAATCCTAGATCCACTGTTCCCTTAAGGTAGCGAAAAATTCTTTTTACTGCCTTTAAGTGAGATTCCTTAGGATTGGATTGATATCATGCACATAAGAATACTAAGAACATTAAATCTGGTCGACTAGATGTTATGTAAAGTAAAGTTCCTATCATACCTCTAAAAGATGTTTGATCTAATGGTTTCCCAGCTTCATCAAGATCTAGAGAGTTTGAGGTACCGATGGGAGTACTTATACTCTTAGTGTTGTCATAGCCATAATTTTTGAGAAGATCTTTAATATACTGATGTTGAGATATATAGTTTCCTTCTGGTTATTGAGAAATTTGAAAACCAATGAAAAAAATTTAACTCACCCATCATACTCATTTCAAACTCAGATTTCATTAGACTTGAAAATGAGTCACTTACTGATTGCTGAGTTGAGCCAAATATGATGTCATCAACATAAATGTGAACAATCAGAAAATTTTTCTTATATTTCATTATAAAAAGGGTTGGATATGTATTTCCCTTAACATGGTTATTTTGAAGAAAAAATCTTGTGAGTCTATCATACCAGTCTCGTGGGGCTTGTTTAATACTGTACAGAGCTTTGGTAAGTCTAAAAACATGACCAGGATGTTTTGTATCTTTAAATCCAGGAGGTTGTTCAACAAAAACATCCTATTGAACATAATCGTTAAGAAAAGCACATTTTACATCCATTTGAAAAAGTATAAAATTGAAGAATGCTGCAAAGGAAATTAGAATACGAATAGATTCAAATCTATCTAATGGAGCATATGTTTCTTCATAGTCAATTCCTTCTTGCTGGTTATAGCCTTTAGCAACGAGTCTAGCTTTATTTCTTACTATGACTCCATTTTCATCACACTTGTTTCTGAAGACACATTTTACTCCAATAACAGAAGTTTCCTTAGGTTTTTCAACCAAGGTCCAAACTTTATTCCTCTGAAATTCATTTAGTTCATCTAGCATGGCTTTGATCCAATCATCATCACCTAAAGCTTCATTAGTGATTTTTGTTTCTAATTGGGAAAGAAATGCTAGATGTTCTAATTCATTTATTAATGAACTTCTAGTACTTACAGGTTGATTTACATCACCAATGATGTTATCACTAGGATGATTCTTAAGAAACACCTAATTTGGGTTTTGTTAACCATGTTCATCAACATAGGGTAAAAAGTATTCTGGGGTAAATGTCTCAGAAGTATCTTTTTGAACATTTTCCTTATCAGAAGGATCTTATATCAAAGGTTGAAAATAAGGATTTGAAAACACATCCGAGGATGTAGGTTGGGATAGTTTGGAAATGAAAGGATCTGACTCATCAAATTTTACATGCACTGTTTCTTCAACAGTACAAGTATGTTTATTGAAAACTCTATATGCCTTAGAAGTTGTGGAGTAGCCTAACAAAATTCCTTCATCATATAATGGTTTGAATATATATCAGTTATCTTTAGTATTTAGAATGAATACTTTGCAACCAAAAACCTTGAAGTAGAAAAGTCTTGGTTTTCTACCATTCTATAACTCATAAAGAGTTTTATTAAGAAAAGGTCTAATCAAAACTCGATTTATAGTATAACAAGCAGTACTTATACATTTAGACCAAGAAATTTCTAGCTATAGAATAATCACCCAACATGGTTCTAATTATCTCTTAAATAATTCTATTTTTTCTTTCAAATACACATTTTTGTTGAGGAGTTCTAGGTTCTGAAAAACTGTGAGTAATACCTTTTCTACTACAAAAAGTTTTAAAATCAGAATTCTGAAAATCTCCTCCATGATCACTATGAATACTTTTCAATGGAATATTTTTCTCATTTTTTACCTGTGATCTAAAACTTTTGAAATAATAAAAAGATTCAGACTTCTTTGCTAAAAAATAGACCCAAGTAAATCTAGTGTAATCCTCAACTAAAAGAAACACACAATATTTTCCTCTAATACTTCCAGTTTGTATTGGACCAAAAAGATCCAAGTGCACTAAATGTAATTTTTCAGTAGTTGAGACTTCACCAATTGATTTAAATCTAGATTTATGTTGCATTCCATATTGAAAAGTATCACAAACTTTAGAAGAATAAAATATAATCTCCGGTAGATCCTTAACTAGTTTCTTCTTAGAAAGTTTACATAAATTTCTAAGGTTACAATGACCTAGTCTTCTTTTCAATAACCAACAATGATCTTCCATTGCACTTTGGAAAGGTAGGTCTTGACTTATATGGGCTTCTATGTTCAAAGTGTAAAAATTATCTTTCCTATTGGATGAGTGAATATATTCTTCCTTGGAATTGTGTACAAAGCACTTATAATTCCTAAAATTCACCAGGTAACCTTCATCACATAACTGACTTATGCTAATGAGGTTTTGCTTAAGACCCTTAACAAATAAAACATTTGAAACCAAAGTTTTACCTAGAAGAACAATATTACCAATACCAACAATTTCTCCTTGAGCATTATCCACGAAGGTTACCTTTCCACCTTTTGTTTTGATAATATTTTCAAAATAGCTTTTGTTACCAGTCATGTGTTGGGAACATCCACCATCCATGTACCATGTACTGTTGTTTATACTACCTTTATCTTCCTGAAAAAAAATAAAATAATTAGACTTTCGGAATCCAAACTTGCTTGGATTCGAGATTTCCAGACAACAAAATTTTTGGAACCCATACTTTCGTAGAAAAATAGGCATTATGAAAACCTAGAGAATGGGTTTTATTTAAATAACAATTATTTTCCCAGGGACCACCACATTGACATTTGGTACAAAATGGGGAACTTAATGGAACAATGTAGTTGTTACAAAAAATTGGTTTTGCATGGGTATAACCAAATCCAGATTTTTTTTCTCAATGGTCGTATTTGAGAATACATTTTTTCCAAATTTTCCTTACCATGGGTAAAGTTTGATAAACACTTCTTTAAGGAAAAAATTTTGGACTTGAGTTTTATAACCATGTTTGTATCTTCAAAATAATTAGATTTAGAACTAGATCTAGGCTTGAGGATACTTTTCTTAGAAATTACTTTTTCTAACTCTTTAGAATGTTTGTTCTTCTCATAACTTAAATCCTCAAGAGTTTTTGAAATATTTATAAAATCAGAATTTTTACTATCAAGATCTTTAGTAAGATCTGATATTTCTTTTGTAAGAATATAATTCCTAGAGTTTTCCTTATCAAGTTTTTTATTGAGTTTAGAATTATCAATCTCTAGAAGTTCAGCAAACCTATAAACTTCTTCATAGGTAGGTGAAGTATTTTCTTCATCAGAAGAGGATTCTTCATCAGAAGTGTTATAATACGTACTATCATTAGTATTTAAAGATACATTGGTCGTTGATTCAGAATTTCATACCTTAGCCATAATTAAATGATTGTTTATGGGTAGTCCAGCTATAAGACCAATATTCTCCTATCATGAGGATTCACAATCAGAAGATTCATCTGAAGAGTCACCACCACTAGCACTCCAGGTGTCATTTTCTTTCAGAACTTTTATAGCTTTGGTTTTGTAATACTTATTTCTATTCCTCTTAGAATACCTTTCTTTACTTTCATTATTTTTGAGAAAAGGACAATTTGGTCTAATATGTCCAGCTCTCTTGCATTCATAACATGTAAATTCTCCATCTTTCTTGTCTTTCCTTCCCTTTTTCTTATACTTGGACTGGAAATTTCTCTGGCTTGCTATCTTGTTCATCCTTCAAGAAAGATTTGCTAACTCATTCTCAGATACTTCACTCACACTAGATTCGGATTGGATTATAACTTTCTTAGACTTGGATCTAGTTATTCTCTTAGGATTCTTAGTTTTCATATGATTTGATGTTGTTTTAAAAGCAACAGTACCATTCCCATTATTCTTCTTGATGATGTCATCATCTCTCATCATTCTTGTTTCATGTTGGAGAAGAGTACCAATTAGCTCATCAAGTGAAATTTGAGTGACGTTTCTGTTCTCATCTATAGCTGTTCTCTTTGATTCCCACTCATTGGGCATAATATCAAATATCCGATCCACAAGGACTTCATCATCAAACCCTTTTTCTCCCATAGACTGTAAGCTGTTGACTATAGTCACAAATAACTGTTGAACTTTTCAAATTGGTTCACCATAAGGAAAATTGAAGCCATGGTATTCATCTCTAAGCATAGCTCTCCTAGTCTCAATCACATTAGAAGTGCCAAAGTGTGTAACCTCTAACTTCTTCCAGATACAATTAGTTGCTTTACAAGAAGAAACTTGGCTATATATATTTCTAGTCATTGAACGTAGTAGAGTATTGTGTATCGTATACTTAAGATGATACTCTTTCTTTTCCTGGTTAGTGAATGTTCTAACTTCTTTATCAGGAATTTTATAATCACCGGTAAGAATAACGAAATTATCCACTCTAGTATTGATAAAAAAAGTCTTCATTCGATCTCTCTAGTACTCATAGTCAATACCATCAAAGATTGGTGGTCTTGTAGGGTTTAGATTGTCAATAGAACCCACATTGACTCCTTCCATTCTAATAAAAACTTGTCAACTAAAATTGTTAGTAGAAAAATTTTGTAACTACAATGTTCAGAATGAAAACGTTTGGAAAGAAAATGTTCAGAATGACAATGTTCGGAATGAAAAAGTTCGGAATAAAAAAGTTCAGAATGACAATTTTCGGAATGACAAAGTTCAGAATGACAAAGTTAATGAACAATGGAAAAATGAGCAAGAAAAACTTATACGTGAGTACAAGTATTTCTGAAACCTCCTCTAATACCAATTGTAGGATCGAAATAACGATGTAGATGCTCAATATACAAAAGGGGGGGTGAATTGTAGACTTTAAAAATTCCTTTGGATCCTTTAAAGTTGGTTATGGATAACTATGCTTTCCTTCGACATGGAAAAAACTAAGTTTAACAAATTTAATCTAAGAAAATTCACAACACCTCTAATCACAAACTAGATAATTGGAACCAATTTTTACAATATAATATTCTACCTTAAAGCATATAGAATCTAAACTAATCGGAGTACAAGTGTAAGAAAATATAAGAAGGTTATACCTTCCTTACAATACAAAAGTGCAGTAGAAAAACTAGTAGTAAAACTACAAGTAACAAGATATGAATCTTTTAACCCAAAGATAAGGGTATCAAACAACCTAGGATAAAGGTCCCTTGATTTATACTTTCAAGCATGTCTGTCTTACCCACACCAAGGTATTCCCTTGATACGAAGATCTGAATCTCTGTCTTGCTATCCCCGCAAGCCCTCAACTTCAAGGTAGTTAGAACCTCTATCTTCCTAAGCAAGGAAGCCCTCGAACTTCAAGGTAGTCGGCACCTCTATCTTCCTATCTCCAGAAGTCCTTGAATGTAATCACCAAAATTTAGTGTCGCACAATGCAATCTGAACGAGTGGTTCAGTACGCACAATTCATGAAAAGCTTCTCTCTCTAGAAATCACCTTAACAGCGTGTGATCTCTAGATTGATCAACTTCATACTGTTGATATCTTTCAAATGCGATCCTAATTATAGGAAAATTTCAAAAGGTCGGCTCCCTCCTCCAATAGTCATATTTTCCATGAAATTTGGAGGGACTTGTACACTTGTAAATCAACCAACGGTTAATTAGAATCAAAATGAACGACATCATTTAATAATAAATCATGTATAACTGAATGCACGACATCGTTTTGAAAGGAAGCATATGTAAGTAAAATATATTCAACATTTCGGAGTGTAAGAAAGTCAATGGTTTCGAGTCTAACCAAAATAAAATTCAGATAATATGTTTAGAAATGTTCGGATTCTATTTTACAGGAATTCGGAGTCTGGTTTCATTAGAGATCGGAATCTGAACTTGCAGAGTTCGAAGTCAAGCTAGTAAAAGTTCAGAGTCAAACTTCATAAGAGTTCGGAGTCAAACATCATATGAGTTCGGAGTCGAACCACTTTAAGTGTTTGGTGTCGAACTGGTTAAGAGTTCGGAGTTGAACTTCCTAAGAGTTCGGAGTCGAACCAATTACGAGTTGGGAGTCGAACTGCTTAAGAGTTCGGAGTCGAGCTCATGAAAGTTTAGAATCCAGAATTCGGATTGGAACTTCATTACAGTTCACATCCAGAATTCAGATCCTAAAAATAGAATGCTCCAAATCATTACATTAATTGACTTCTGGGATTTTGGGTATGAATCCAGTTTTTGTACTAATGAAAAATATTTCTATTTATAAGAAAATCTGGGTTAGGGTAACATACCTTAAAGAAGTAAATTTTCCTTATGGAGGTAAAATTTATATTTGCTTATGTATAAGGTGTTTGTGATTTTCAAAACAAAAGGAATTGGAAAAGTCATAAGCAAAACATTATTGACTCAACAATCCATTGATCCTTCTAGGAAAAGTGAAATCCAAGAATGACTAGAACTGACCAGTATAACAAAGTTATATAGTTTTATTGGTTTAGCAGGTTATTATCAGTGTTTCGTCCAGAATTTTCTCTGATCGGTAAACCCATCAACCAAACTCACACACAATGGTGTGAAATTTTTTTAGACAAAATAATGTGAAGAATGTTTTTATTAATTGAAGATAAGATTATTCAATGCTCATATATTGAATCTGGAATCAGAGAATGATGGGTTTGTTATTTATAGTGATGCCTCAAAGAAAGGACTTGGTTGTGTCATAATACAGAATGATTGGGTTTTTTCCTATGCATCAAAAAACCTTAAAAATCATGAGAAAAACTATCCTACTCATGATCTTGAGTTATCATTTGTAATATTTTCTTTGATGATATGGAGACATTATCTCTATGGTAAAAAATGTGAGATATATATCGATCATTAGAGTTTGAAGTATATTTTCTCACAGAAATAACTCAACATGAGGCAAAGGTGATGGTTTGAAATAGTCAAGGATTATGATTGCACTTTATACTACCACCAGGGGAAATAATATTAGGTGGTTGATGCTTTGAGTAGAAAGGATCATGGAGTTTTGAACAAGATGAGAGTTGAAAAGGATCCTACAATCACGGATCTAGTAAAGATTGATGTGGTAATCACCATGGAATTTTCGACATCATTAATTATTCAAATGGTTTCCAAACCATCTTTAATAGAAAAGATAAAGAGTTCGCATACTGGTGATGAAGAGTTTCAAAAGTAGATTAAAGCGGTGAATGATTGGAGATTGAGTGAATTTGTGTATGAAGATGGAATTTTAAAATTTGGGAAGTGAATTTGTTTTTTTGATATACCTGATCTAAAAATGGAATTGTTGGATGATGCTCATAGTTATAATTTCTCTATACACCCTAGTAGCACTAAGATATATAGAGATTCGAAGGAACATTTTTGGTTAGACAAAATGAAGAGGAAGATTGCAGATTTTGTGTCAAGATTTATGGTTTGTCAACAAGTGAAAGCTGAAAGGCATCAACCGGGAGGAGTTATGCAACCTATTCCCATACCTGAGTTGATATGGGATTATATTATGATGGTATTTGTCATGGGACTAAAAAAGACTCCTAGAAAGAATGATGTAAAATGGGTCATTGTTGATCATCATACCATGTCCTCACATTTTCTTGCTATAAGAGAAGATTTACCACTTGAACATCTAGTAAGACTGTATATTAATTAAGTTGTAAGACTTCATGGAGTACCACTATCAATTGTTTCTGATCATGATCCCTGTTTTACATAATGAATCTGGAAAATTATTCAGAAAGCCCCGGATACTGAACTTCCTGTGAGAACTGCCAACCTCCCCCAAAATGATGGACAATCAGAACAAAATATTCAAACCATAGAAGACATGCTTAGATCATGCTTGGATTGTGGGATAAATATTTACTTATGGTAGAATTTTCCTAAAATAATATATTTCATTAAAATATTCAAATGGAACCATAGGATGCGTTATACGAAAAGATATGTCCCACACCAACCTATTTGGATTATGTTGGTGAAAGAAAACTGGTCGGCCCGGAACTAGTGGAGGAAACAATGGAAAAGGTGAAGGTAATCCAGAACCACATCAAAGCAGCTCAAAGTAGGTAGACGAACTATACCGATAAATAAAGGAAGGATTTGGAATTTCAGGTAGGTGATCATGTTTTCATGAACGTATCTCCATGGGAGGGTGTTAAATGTTTCAGTAAGAAGGGTATATTGAGATCCAGGTACATAAGACCATTCGAAATTCTATAATGAATTGGGTTTGTAGCTTACTATTGGGAAATGCTACCATGTCTCTCCAAAGATCACTATGTATTCCACGTATCACTGTTGAGAAAATACATGCCTGACCCAACCTATGTACTTACCTATAAAGGATTAGAACTAGAACCCGGTCTATTTTATTATGAAGAGCCTATCATGGATCTTGATACAAGAGAACAAGTGCTGAGAAACCGAAAGAGTCATATAGTAAATGTTCTATGGAGAAACAATACGATGGAAGAGGCAACATGGGAGCCTGAGAAACTTATGATGAATAACCTCCTGCTTATTTTTATGCAGTAATATTCTAGAAATTTTTTGGATGAATTTATTTGAATGAGGGAAGAAAGAAACATCCCAATCTTCCATGGTACATCTCAATTTGAATCATGCAATAGCTTACATTGTAAGCAACTTCGAGATTCTAACACATCATGACCAATCAAACTAGCCTTTATAAATAGTAAAATTGAAAAATTGAAATTTTATAAATTTTATTTTTTAAAATGGACTTCATTTTTGGATTCAGAATATCAAAATATACTTAGGGTGAATTTTTGGTATATTTCAGAAAACATTCAATTTTTTACGAATAGTGAAAAACATTGAGTTATTGTTTAAAATCGACTTTTTATTTAAATAATTATTTATTTTATTTCAATTTATCTTAGGTAAAAATAGATACATAATAATTATATATGTTCAATTTAATTCATTGGAGTTAGTTTATAATAATTTTAGATATATAAAAATTTTATTGAACTTTTTACCATCTTTTACCCACCTCTTAGGAGCATTTACAAATTTACATAAAACATACATTTACTACATATGTGAGTTGAATTACAAAAATCCAAGAGACACAGTTGATATTTGTAAATAAAATGTGGTTCAATTAGATGTAAATAATTTTTGGTGAATATTAACCTTTTACTTTTATTTTCCACGGTTAAAATTAAATAGGTTAATTAAGGTTAAAATGACATTATTATTACCATAAAACATGTCCTAATTCTATCGAATAAGTGTAATTAGACGAAAAAAAACCTTATTAATGATAAATGATCCTTTAGTTCCACTTTTATTAGATTAGGACATTTATTATTATTTAATTCAATGAAGAGTTAAAAGTGTTAAATTCCATGTTTAATAACAAAACCATTTTTAATATAGGGATACACAAAAGATAAATTAGACTATAAATATACATTAGAAAAATAAAAATATTTCCTACATAATTGTATTTTATTTATATTTTTTTGACAATAAATAATTGAATTTAATTATGACTCAATGATGATGCAGTAATTACCGTATTAATTAATGATTAAAATAATTGATATTATGAATATCGAAATAAATTTAATTTGAGACTTATTATGTATTAAAATAATTATATAGGTTAATATTACATATTTTGGTTGGTTAGATGAATTTTTTTCGATGTAGTAATGCAGTTAAGAATTTAGAAAAAACAAAATAACCAATAGTGTCAAAATTGAAATAAAATATTTTTTAAAACAGATATTATATTAGTAATTGATAATCTATTCCTAAAAATCTATGGATCATATAAAATAATTATGTAATTATATTTGTATCATTTATGAACCACTTGGGGTTCTCTTGGAATTATATTGAATGTTTATTAACCATATAATATAAAAATACAAAGAGACATGGTAATTGTCAAACTATTTAACTAAGAGTTTAATCTGAACGATAATGTTAATATAGTAACCCAAACATGTATAAAACCTATTGGATTAGTGGATTTCGACTCATAACCACCTTATACTTTAAAAAATTTATTTTTGAGACATTATAAACCGAAAATGATTCAATTATAGAATAAAATTTCTAACTTTTCCTAAGGTGCCCCTCAACCCTCTTATAAAAGGGCACTACCCCTTCTCTCTAATTCAAACTTTCAAAGCCATTTGGATTGGCTGAACTCTGACCCAATACCTTATGAACTATCATTACTTCATCCTATGGGCATTACTTTAATCAGAAAGCCTACTTATGGAGCCCTTTTGATCAAATTAAAAGTAAGAACCCGAAGAAGAGGTAAATATTTCATCACCTCTTTCAAGTTCTTTTCTTCTACCAATTCCTCTTTATTTATTGTTTCCATTATAAAATAATAACTCCAGTATAATATATATAATATGATGTTATTATAAATATGGAACAAACATATTCATTATTCTATCCATTTTTTGATTGACATGTCACCATACGTGCATAAGTACGGCTTACTATCTCCATGTCGTGGTGTAATTGTTATTCAATAAATTATTATTTGGATGGGTATAATAATGATGTGTAATTGATGTGAAGAATAAATATATCATGATAATTATTTTTTATATATGATATACCATGCAATTATATATTATTTTAATATCAAAAAAATGATATTGTTGCTTGTGCGTACGTACGGATTTCCGTCTCCAAGAAAGTGATGAGATTTATTCCCCATCGTAATCCACTCAAGACTAATTTTCAAAAGATATTTAAAAATAAGGTTTAAAGACATAATATCCTTATAAATATGAATAATATACATTCTATCCATAAAATAATTACTTACGTAACAAATAATATAAAGGAAAATGAATCATTTAACACGCAGAACGACGATAATACTAGGATATTATTAACAATGCAATGTTAAATGATCATATAAGATATCATATTAATGTATATGACTATTTTATAATTTAATAAAAATTATTTAACCATTATACATAAGGTTAACCTACCCTGATCCATGGAAAAGTACAAGTTAAGGGTTAATTTCTCATTCTGTTTATTATCCGAGGTTATTTTTATATAAGTATCTACTGGGACATCTTTATCATCCACATCCATGTTTCCTAAAAATGTATTTTAAAACATTTTTACTATTTACTAGATGATGGGTTAATGTCATTTATACCCTTATTTGACTTTTAAAAAAAAATTGAAAGGAATATTTCCATCCTTTTCTAAACAAGGTACTTTATAACCTTTTTGAAAAAATTAAGGTAAGAATGTTTTTTTATCTTATATGGCATGTGTGGCTATTTTCCTTCATTATAACAATGTACAATATTCCCTTAAAATCATATAATAATACTTTCAAAATTAATTTTTTCTCTTTTATTTATATGAAATTTAAATGATTTCAAAATAGAGAGAGATATTTCTCTAAAAAAGGTTTGGATTTCATCTATGTCAACATCTATTGATGGATTTTAAGCTTATTTAAAGTTAATTTATTATGATACCAAACTTCCATATTGTATTGAAGGATTTTTGTTATGCTTGACTATGATGTGTTATTTTTATAAAATTCATGGTTTATGGACAATGTATTGAAATTTTGAATGATAGTTTTAATATAAATTTTTAAGTTATGGTTAAACCTTTTTTTATGAGGAATGGATTGGACATAGTAAGTGACGAGTGGAGCCCATTGTAGTGCATCGATGCATCGTTGGGTCTCATGAGACAAACTATTGTATTTGAAAAATTCTATGAAAATATTTTATTTTTAGTCTTGGAATAAGGCCTTTTCTATGTGGTTATAAAATTCAGACATTATGCATTCCATCATTAAGAAAGTGGCTATTGTTATTGCATTTTATTATTCGACTTGTAAAATATCCTTGTGAATAAGTAAATGGAATTTTTTTGATTTTTATCTTTTCCATATTCTCCTGAATTTCATGATTAAAAGTCTTTTGTTTTATTTTTATACATTTCATTAAATGTTTATTCTTATTTATGTAAGTTTCTGCAATATTGTTATCCTTACTGGGCATCTGAGCACACCCATTTCTATGTTAAGTTTTTCCCTCGATGAAAAAATTAAATTCTGACTGACCTTCAGGGGTATTCTATGGGATCTCAGTGTTTTATATGGAAAAAATGTTGTTTTAGTTTTCTATTTTATGTTGTAATGTAAACATTATGAATCTATCTAGTATTTTAAAGGCTACTAAACTAATAAGTCTTTTGAGATTTGATCTTTTATGATCATGAAAATGATACGTAATTATACACCAACTCTGCGCTTCTAGGTCAGGGCGTTACAACTATATTTTAGTTAATTCTATTAATACCAAACATTCCCATGATTCAGTGATACTATTATATAAAATAATAATGTATTGGTAGTGTTTCATGTTACATTAAGACTTGGTGTTTTGTGTAACACAAATAATTGAAAAAAATTAAACTAATTGGGAAAATATTCATCAAAATTTTTTGGTGTTCTACAAATAATTGGTTGGGTATCCCCATTTATGTGTGTTTAGTATGGTGAGTGTCAAATTAAACTATCATCTCAAAAAGATGGGTGCATGAGATCTGTTATTAATTACTGCTCAACCAAGTTGATGATCGATGTGGGATATTGATGACTGAAAAATTATCATACTATATTTAGGATAAATATATATAATTCCCACTCCAATCTATTCTATCTAGATTATTTGATCATTATGAATTGTATCCTTCAAATATTCAATATTAGAGTGATTTTATTCACCTAAATTATTTCATAACACAAGATAAACATAATATTATTCTATATCTAGGGATCAAAGAAATGTTATAAAACACACTCAATAATTACAAAATCATGAATGAAATATATGTATTGTATAAATGAAATGATTCATCATTTATAATTATTTGTGAAGAGATATGTTTATAGAACATGTTAAATTCAAAAAATTATAAATGATTATTTTCATTTATGATACAGGGATGGGTTAAAGCTTCTATGAAATAAGGGAGTGCGAGATTATTATTTTTTAATATGATGTGTCATCATATGAGAAAGGATCCCATATTTTATGACATTATGTAACCCAAATTATGAGAATGAAAATTCTATGATTGTCCAGAATTCAAGAAGGTCATGCACAATATGATTTTTAATTAACACTATTTTTTTTATGAAACTAGAAAGAGAGGCATTTAAAATTTCTTATAAATACATAGATTCTATCATGAGACATGCTTCTACTATTTGGATAATTTTGGATCTCATTTTCCGATGAGAAACATAGATATATGTCTCTACTATTAGTTTCATATATGGTTTTCAAATCACTCTTAATGCACCAAGAAGAATAGGGATCCCATGATTTTCAAAATCAAGTGAATGTGAGACCCAATTAACACACTTTTTTACACAATGGAAAAAATATTGCAACCTCATAACATTAAAACCTCAATATTGAGTATTATAATGTAAATATGAATATTTTTCATGATAATAAATGTTTTGTGAAGATTATATTCCACATAAACATATATAAAGAAGGAAGATAATACCATAAAATTAGTTTATACATGAGTAGTGTTATAAAATTATTTAAAATAAGAATTTTATTTTATGAATAAGAAAATATGACATGTGATACATTTGTGTGAAGAGGATAATACATTCTATTTGCATTCCTAAATTGGAGACATAAGGAAATGCATTATACATAGGAATTTTATTGAGAATTTCTATGTAATTTTTTCCTGATGAAAATTCAATGAGTGAAGTTGGGTTATAAAATGTTTATGGAATGTTGAATATCTATATTGAAAAGATGTTCCAGAAATTCAAAGGATAATTCTCTCCTGATTATATGAACATGCATGTGATAATGCAACACATCCAAAAACCATGATGAAACCAAAGAAAAAATAGTGTGATGTTGATCATAATATATTTAAGATATTATATGATGTATATATCCAAAACAAAAAAAAATATCAGGAGATATCACATAAGATAATAAAAATAAAATTTGTTACATGATAGTTCGATAATCAATTAGAATAATTTTAGATTATGAAATATTTTAAGTTCATAAAATAATTCCAAAGAATTTGTTTTCATAACCTACATACATTTTATATTTTGTGGAAGAGTTATTTTTAGAATGAGTATTTTCAAGGAAACATGATGATCATGGAAGAATATACCAGTTAATGTGTTCTAGATTATTTAGTTGATCATTTTTAGAAATTATTGAGTTTGAATTGAAGATTCATCTTTCAACTATTTAATATTATAGGGTCACCATGAATATAATAAATATGTTTGTTAAAATATTAATTCATTTCCTTCAATAGTGGAATATAACTATCTAGTTAATTCAAACATGTGAAGTAGAGTGAATTTAATTTGTTTATAAATGCATAAAAATATTATAGAGGAAATGGTGTTCAATTATAAACCACATTATCAATGAATCATGGTGCAAATATAAAAAATAAAATTTATCAATACATGACGTGAGTATTACCTATAAATTTTTTTAGTTGGACAACAAAATTAATAAATAAATATTAGGGAAAAAATATAATAAATGAAACAACAATAGGTTTTGGCATAGAAGAGGATTTTATTTCTCATTAAGGATTAACCATGTAAAAATAGAAATGTATTTTTTTCCCATTTATCATATGTATTTTATTTATTGGTGAACATAATAGATTCATTCCTCATTACCATGAAATAGGTTAGAGTTTTTTATCAACTATATGAAAAAGTACAAACATATTGAAAAAATAGGTATACCAATTCACCCCATAATAGTGACCTTGTATAATTCATCTTGGTTTTTTGAAAAAAAAAAACGGGTGATCTTAGATACTCAGTAATGGATTGTGTATAGTGGTATATATCATAGAATAAATAATGAATGAATAATAGGGTAAGAATAAATAATGGTCAAATAATTACATATAAATAGTCACATGTGTTTGAAACATACCAATGGATATCTTATTTATTTGAATAATCACAAGGACATCAGAAAATGATTTCATAATAATGGAATTCATAATTCAAGACATCATAAACATACTATCGAGGACATATACCAAGAGATCATGTTTAAGGAACTATGAATATTCTATATTCCTAACGGGACATATCTCACGAAACCTATCAATGAACATGAGTGATATATAATTTTGGGCCCAAAAATTACTTAATATGTCCAATATTGTCATCATAGGAATAAATATTAAATAATAGTCATCAGGTGTTAATAATCAAAAACTTTAAATATTTGGAAGAACTAGATTATAAAATTTCTATAATTTATCTAGTATAAAAAATCATAATCCATAAAGATAAATAATATGGATTTTATCTTTATATTAACTCCTTATTAGAGAATAATATTCATTAATGGAAGTTGACATAAATTAAAATAATTTTAAAAGATAACCAAAACATTTCTTGTCAAAAATATACTTATTATTTTGAAATGTATTATTTAAAATATAAAAAATTTAAAATACTATAAAAATAATTTTCATTTGAAATATATATATAAATATGTAAATGAATCACAAAATTAATGAGTAATCATGATAATAGTAAAATCTATTTGTTATGTGTACATTAAAATATTTTTTCAATTCACACCATCGTAAAAAAGTCCTTCATTAAAATAACAATAAGAAAATTCACTATAAAATTTTATATATAAAGTCATGCATGGGTAAAAATGAATATAATAAATCATTATCAATGATAAAAGGTATTATAAAAACCAAATATAAAAAATACCGACATGGAAGAAAAATATTCTTGACCAAATCGAAAAATACTAATGGTATTGCTTTAAAAAAACCTTGCAAAATATTCAGTACATAGATAGAGGAAAAGGAAAAGAAAACATGAAATTTCATAAAATTCCAAATTATATGAAATATATAATATATAATTAATAAATCTTATATAATTACCCATTTGTAAACTTAAACATAAACAACCTGGGATAAAGATGACATTATTAAATAAAATCTTACCTAAGGTCCAACTTTCTTTATAATTTCATTTAACCTCATGTATAATAAATTTAAATTCTTTAATAATATATATTATAACCATATTAATTTATATAATATCATATATGGTCAACTTATTACATTTAAACAGTTATTTTTTAAAATTTATTTAGCAAACACCCCATTTCAAATTGTTAACTATTTCTTATTTCATGTTTGTTTGGGATTGTTAAATTCAGAAATTTCAACCTTTTCTTGTATACATAATAGAAATAGTTTTAATATTGATTTTAATATAATTTAAATAAATTATATAAAAATTAATAATAATACTTTAAAGGAATACATGAATAATGAATAACATCATTTTATGGAGGTGGTAATCCACACATACACACTTGAGATGTTGTAATTCTTAATTGAAGAAAGGGTAAAAAGATAAATAATATTTTATTTAACTAGGTTTATATTTATTTTATAAATATCATATATAGTCATTGGTTCCATCTTTATAACCATAATGTTAAATATTATTTAGATAACTAATTACACTACTGGAATGAGATGGTAGGTCATACATACACATGAGCGGTGTTTTATTTTATATGTAGGATAAAAATGAGACTAATATGGGGTGATAACTAGAATAATAACATTTTTTTATATTTAATATTCCTTATTTATTTTATAATAATATTTACAGAATAATTTATTTATATAGAATGGTAAATAAAATAAATACACTTCGCTAATTGTTATAATTATTCTTCAGAAAACCACCTCTAACTTACACTATATAAACTCTATGTTGGACCAATGATGAAACAATAGCCATTATGAAATTTTAAGGAATTTTGGGAACGTATTTAAAAATTATTTTTAATATATGTTTCCTAGTATTTTTTAAGAAAGTAGGGGAAGTTGTCCAATTTTATAAGTGAGGGAATGAATAGACATGAAATTATATAAAATATTTTAACAATATAAATGGTTTTTCTTGTGAATATTGCCCATCCTTTTCATATATTCAATTGTGATAAGGTTAAGGTAGAAAAGAAACAAACCAATGAGTTTTAAATTTTTATTATTATCTTAAAGCCTTATCCGTATGTTTTTAATTCATTTAACTCATTCCACCCTTAACTGAGTTGATAAATAATTATTTTGTATACTATTCATTATGAAAAAACCCATTTTTAACAAAGTAAATAAAATTAATTATTATTTAAAAAATATATATTCCATTTACCATTATTAGTCATGTAGATTTTCCATAAATCACTTTAAATATAGGTTAGAAAATCTCACAAAAAATGTTTTAAAAACTATTATTTAATAAAAAAATGATTTTTCAGAAATATAAAGTAATATGTTGATCTCAATGGAATTGTATGAATTATTTTAAATAAAATTATAAATATCAATATTTTAAAAAATACAAAAAGTAAAAGAAACCTTGTATATATAGAATAAATGTAAATACCTAAAAAAATTATTTGAACAAAAAAAATATATAGATTTTGAAAATTGTAAAGATATCTTTCATAATTAAAAATTATACATTTAAATGATTTTTATAAATTATTTAACATATATTTTTTATATTAATGTTTTATAATCATTATTGTTATTC
The DNA here is from genome assembly GCA_963277665.1 of Viscum album. Classification (NCBI taxonomy): domain Eukaryota; kingdom Viridiplantae; phylum Streptophyta; class Magnoliopsida; order Santalales; family Viscaceae; genus Viscum; species Viscum album. Next base: position 1,131,464,440 of record OY728142.1, on the reverse strand, counting down.
CTATATATTATAATGTCAATAATATAACAGTTTTTTAAAATTAATAATTTTTCTATTCATCTAAAATTCATCATTTTTTATAAAATATCAAAATATTATAATAAGACAATTGTAACACGATGAATTCAAAAATGAAATTATTTTCTTCATGTTAAATTTATAAAATTGTTGAAATAGTTTAATATAAAAAAATTGGATATATCTATATTAATAATATTATAATTTCTTTAGAAATAATATCTTACTTAGTATAACTGAGTCCAATGTGTTGTTGTAAATATTCCATGCATGATCTTTACATACTGATAGTAATATTTACATTGAATGTATGTTGAAAATTCCTCATTGTTCAATGATTCTTGGTTTATATAGATCAAAATATATTCCAGTATGTTTTCAATTATTGGGATATAAATCTGTTAAAGTAGATGTGGATGGAGTTTCTATTGCGATAAAAAAATGAGATATCCTAAAACATTGGTAAAAGAAAAATAGATGATATTTCTCTTTCTAAGAACTAATGGGTATATACTGTTCAACTGTCTATAGAATAATATTATGTAATAGGGGGTCTCATATATATATTTATCTTGATATATAAGTGGATGGTGGTGGATGATTTATTTTTTAGATTATAGTGAAATAATTTTTTTGGTAATTGGTAAAGGATTATCACTAGCTAGACTATTAGGTTGAGGTAATATATGATTTATTATTTATTTTGATTATTTAAAGTGATGTTTATTGGATAATTTAGTTGAAATTAGGTTTCAATAGGGGAAACTTATTTTTTATGTATCACACGGGGTGGTTATCGACTTTTTTCACAGATTAGCAGTTGTAGTGAGTCCTTCAGTAGATGATATGTTTTATAACTTGTGGGGTCATATTTTGTTTTCCAGGATGATGATACTATTAGTGGGATTTTAATCATATTCATTAGTCTACATGTGGGTGAACATGAAGAATTGTGTCCCACATGGTTTCTTCCAGACATTATGTGTCCCATGGTAGAAATGGGGGTAAATATTAATGCATTTATTCACTAGTTCACCACAATTTCGAAATATATTATTCTTTATTTTGGTGATTATTGATAGGTAAATGAATTCATCGCAAATTCATTAAATTATAGAGTTGGGTGTCACAGAAAATTTAGTAAGGAAATATATAGATGATGTGGTGCAACATCATGGGTTACTATAGACCATCAATACTTATTGGTATATTCATTTCACCTAATTATTCTATTGAGTAATGTGGAATGCTTTTGGATCCTATTTAGGCCTTAATAATTATTTTTATTCATAAAATAATAGAAAAATATATATTGGAATCCTGATGTTACATGCTATATTGTGGTATTTTTTAATATTTTGGGTCAAGAACATTCCTTTTGTTGAATTTAATTTTAAATAATTTCACACTTTCAATGTAATAGAACCATGGGAGGAAATGTATGGGTGACCATGTCATTATTAATTTAGTGGTATTGAAATTAGGGATTAAGTGTTCCTTAGAATATATATATTTTAATGATGTTATAGAGGACTATGATAATTAGATAGTGGATAAAGGTGGAGTGGATCTATTAGATCTGATATTAAGATTTTCTATGAATTCTTTTAGAGCTATATTTAGTGACAATTTTATCTTAATATTTTCCTCTCGTTATGGAAAACATGGTTTATCTAATTTATAAATATTTCTCCCTGGTTTATTAGTTCAATTATGGTTTTCCTATTCGTTATTTAGGTGGTATATTTGTTTGAAAATACACTAAAATATGAAAGGTTTCTTTATGTGGTGTACATGTTTCATCTTTGCCGATGTGTTCATAAAATTATCATTTCATCAATTTGGGATAGGTGGACATTGAAGTGGATGTGATGTTCATGGAGTGGATACATGAGATCAATGTTCACTAAGATAACTTATTAGGCTGACATATCACTCCTCTGGTTTATGTTTTATTAATTAATGGTGTTATAGAGGAGTGTATGCGTGAACAATGGGAACAAATCTTCCCTCAGTATCTCCATCTATTTTTTATTTTATTATTTGTTTTCCATGATGATGTGATATTAGATATGTATTTTATTATATGTTATGGTTGAAAATGATAATTACAGTAACTTTTTTCCTGTAGTTTTGATTCATGATTTAGTGGTTACATCATTCTATTTGAGTGGTTTCACCCTAAGAGTGATTTGAATGAGATTTATATTATGTCTCCATTAGATTTTTGTTTTGATTATCATGGGAAAATATTTAACTAGAGGTATCTAATGTAATAGTTAAAAAGATTCTAAACCATTCTATTTCATATATTGGGTGTTGGAGGTGTGTTGGGGATGATCGCAAAAGTAATTGTGGTATTTAGAGAGAATCTTATTAGTGTGGGATAATTCATTGAGCAGAATTTGGAATCGTTCCATTGCTGAAATCAGTAGTATTTTTTAGTGTTTTAGGTATTTGGGTCAATATGTGTAGGTTTATTTCATATCATGACATGTTCTGGTAAAAGGTATAGATTTCTAAAAATGTTATTCACTAGGTGGATATTAGTTTCATGGAATTTATACAAGATGAATGTTTTTGATAACTTTTGTCCTTGGTGATGTTGTGATGTGGGGGTATGGGTCATAGTGGGACCCTTATCATGTTGAACCCGACAATATGATTTGATGAAGGTTAATATGAACATTATATGGGGATTTATTATGTATATTTTTTATCATCTATATAGAGTGACCTCTCATGGATTGAGAATACAATTTCAATCCTTGTTTTAATGTTTTGTGACATTTATTGTGATAATAATTCCTTTCATTCCTTGTTCGAGTGTTTTTATATCAATAAATAACTTTAATATGCCCTTGATTTCTCCTGACCCCTTTTGTTATTATCTAATGACCTATTAATTAAGGTAATTTTTTTTATGTTTCATGAGATAGAAAAAAATACATTCAACCGTCAACCCTTTAGAGTGGAAAATTCGTTCATCAATGGTGTATTATTTACTATTTTCCATCTGGTTTCTTCTCGTTATATTATATTCTAAAGTCAAAAGTAATGGATTTAATTCATTTGGATGATGTTATGTTGAGTAGTATATTGTTAGGTGTTTATTGTATTTTGATGAGTCTCTGTTTATATGATTCAAGGGACTGTATCATCTCTTATCCATGTTGTTCTTTCATAGTGAACATAAAATCATCCATTGATATAGTGAATTTTAGAACCACCTTTATTTATGTATAAATTTTATGTGTCAAATTATTTTTATTAATTTCATAAATTTTATGGATTGTCATATCAACGATAATGATCCTAACCAAATGTAAATTTATTATAAGATAATCAATTGAATGTGCTTAAATATTTTCATCATATATCTAAAGAGATTTATGATGATCATTGTTATGACTGAAAACCATTTTTTTGGGCCTTTTATGTTAATTCTATGAATTATTTGTGTGAAAATAGTCATTCATAAATTGCTAGACACGCAATAATTATAAATGAACTAGTTGTGTAGATAATGTATTTTAAATAGAATAATGTATTGTCAATGTAATCATAGAATGTGTTGGGGACTTGAATATTTTATAGTGCATTTGGAATTTATTATCCTGTGAAAATGATTGTATGGTTAATGTGGAGGTTTTTTTGTGATGAATATTTTTTTTATGGTTTTGGATGTGATTTTTATTGGGTAGTGGTTATTATATGGTTAATATGGGAAGAATTAGGGGCTAGTTGTGTGATTAATGTTTGATGCTGGTCATTATTTTATTTTGGGTTGTGTCATGGGTTTTGCGGAAAATTACTATGATAAAATAGGGTTATGTGGTATTTGATTTGGATTATATACCTAGGATATAGTTTCCATTCTACTATTAGTAAGAGGGATTGTGAATATTGTCACCGGATAAAGGAATGACTAATTAATATGGGGTTTTTATTTTCCAGTTGTATTGTAATATGAAAATTTGTAATAGTGAAATAAAATGGAAAATGGATGGTTTTATTGTGGTTATTTCTTAGAGGTGGCTTGTTATTAAATATGGAATTAAATTATATAATGAACACAAATTGGTTAGTAAATAGTAAAACTAAAAATTAAAAAATGATATAATTAACTAATATTTCTTGAATGATATTGGTGGATTTAACAAAGAAGAATGTATAGTAGATATTGTTTTCATAGTTGGTATGGGTGGTCGTGTGTATCATTGCTGGTATGAAGATTTGTGTGAATAGTGGTAGTGTTGTTTTTTGTAACCCATTAGGTTGGTATTATTGGTTGAAGAATTATGTTATGTAAATTCCACATGATTATATAAACAACCCACTAAAGTGAAATACCATTAATTATTCCCATCATTCTTTGGGTATCAATGTTCTCCACTAACAATTACATTATCATGGAAACTATGGGATAAATATTCCCACTTCCATTATCTCCAACTTGATGTAGAATGATTTTTTTATGGATTGATGTAGAAAAAATCATACTACTATGTGATGTGGTATATTGTTGGAACGTATGGGGTATTAATAAGGAGGAACCAGATGTAATATAACAACCCAATAGTTATTGGTGGTGATTATTTTATAGTTTCATGAGATGAATCTATGGGGTATTATGATTATGATATATATTAGGAGCACTAGAGAGACTTAATCGGAACTAATGGGGTGTCATGTTACTGAAAATAAGAATTTTTACTCTCCATACACATTAAAAGGTAATAGTGAGAAACCAAAGGTCAACCAAAAAAAGGAAATAATAGAGTCGTCGAAGAATAATTTAATCCTACCAAAGTAATATCAATAGAATATTTTCAAGAGACTTAACTAACCTGACTATCTATTACATCCATTAGATGATCTTCAAATACAAGGGAAAACTTGTCCCTAGATAGTATATACTCATCAATGTTGATTGTCCCATTATTGATGCTCCAATAATAGATCAAGTTATTCTTATATATAAAATTGTACTTCCCTTCATTGAGAGTAATACTTAATGATATCCCAATCATGTTAGAATCTTATTCTGTAGTATCATTGAAAGAAATAACCTATTCCAAAAAATTTCATTCGATCTCAGGAGTAGTTGGAAAGATTACTGAAGTGCAACATTTTATTTATAATCATTTTCAAACAGATTGTATTTCAAATTCATTATTGACATTATCTCTATTGAATGACAGAAATGAGTATTCTTTCTTGTCTTTATGGATTCCCTTCTGCCCATATGCTGCATTTTTGAATGAATCTCCCTCCACTTCTTGACCCGTATCCTCTCTTACATATAGATCATTTTCATGTGGATGATTTGAAATGGAGCCACCATCCTATGGTTCAAAATCCAGATTTTTGAACCCTCATCCCATAAGAGTGGCCTCACTATCAACATTATCAACTTGAACCTCATTAATCTCAGCTACTAGGATGATATAATGTTGGCCTGAATAATTTTATTGTGGGACAGTGGCCTCCATATTAATATAAACCAAAAATATCCCACCTATTGATCAATTCAATGTTCATAAACCTCTTGGAACCCAAAGAGAGTGCTTATTATCCAATTAAGACTGATTCATTTTTTTTCACACCCCACATATTGTCTTCACCCAGACTGCATTATCCTCACCATGTGCAGATGCAACTATGTTATTATAATTTGCATCCTAAATGTTCTCAATATGTTAATCTACATTTTCTACTCCTATAGAAACCTCATTATGATTATCCAATGAAATACTTGAGAATATTAATTCCTAAATAAATCTTTCTACAAGATCATGTTTTAATTTCAAAAATATGTTAACCGCATTTGGTAGAGTATGTGTCGGTTAAGATCCCTTATTTGTATGATTATAAATAATTTACAGGCAATTAGTAGAATCAGATCATTTCAAACCCCTGCTTCTCAAATCCACATACTTCTATAGTACATGGAATGACCCAATAGGTGGTTCACAATGAAATGCCTAATCATAACCACAAAAACATTTTGTCCTTTACTAGAGGGCCCTTCTTCAATAGTAGTCATAAAATCTTTAAACCCTTCTATCTTTTCCCACATCATCAGACCACTAATAATGATCTAACCACTTGAAAATGGAACAAAATTAAACCCAATAATAATAAAAAACATTATTTATCAGATTGAATTACTCTCCCAGGGTAATCCATATAAAATCAGTACACTTTTGAAAAAAAATCAATCTTGATAGACACTCGTTGATTCAAAAGTTGACATAATACTTTTGTTTAGTAATCAGTGCATAAGAACCTACCAATGATGTTCCCTAAAATGTTAATAATTGATGGAGTCTGAAATAGACATGTATGGTTTGGAAATATTATTCAATGGTCCATAGAAGGGGAATCCCTCTTCATATGATATTTGTATATCCATATATGTAGCAAGAATAAGTACCCATTGTAGTTGTGAGGCATGTTTGACCAAGCTTTGATCAGGTCTTACCCTAATGCGATGTGGATCATGAAGTTCATTTTTTTGAGAAAACCAAATTTAACACATTCATGTTGATCCCACAAACCAAAAATGAATTTATTTATTTCTTCCACTGAAGGTATTCTTTATTATAATATTGTAACAATGGTTTTATTGATAAGTGTTTAATATTCATATTACACTGCGAGCAACAATGAAAGATTTGGGAATACATCGTACAAATTTGGAATGGATGGGATGTTATATGGTGATGCATAAATGAGGATATATAGAGTGGTTCATTCCTAGAATGAGGAGGGAACATGATTTATTTAAATAATGTTTATGATACAATACAGTATTGGATATGTGATGGGTAAAAGATATGTGAAATGTGTTTATGGATATAGGGTGATGAGGATGATATGGATGAGGAATGTGGTATAGTATTTATACGGGACAAGGCATGTTTCAGTACAATTATTTAATGGATTTAGAGTATATGATGTTTTATATTTGTCCATGATAGTGAAAAACTACTGTGGTTGTTTCCTAGGGAACCATTCTAAAATATTCATCTAATATTTTTTTCATGAGTTGGAAATTTAGATATTGATTATTGGTGAGGATAGGTGGTAGTAAACATACTATAAACTTTTTAATTATATTATTTATTCAATGATGCATTATTATTATCCCTATACATTTTCACATGTGGTCTCACGTACGATTCAACTAAGTATACATGTTATACTAACCCCTATATATATGGGTATAATATTTTCATGGGTGAGTTTTCTGATGGTGCATGTTAGTACATGTTTTGATCATGGGATTAGATATGGAGTTACTGCCATTTTTTTATATTTTACCTTAGGGTTTTTATTTTTTAAACCTATTCATCAATTTTTTATTTTTGTTGATAAATTTTTATTTACATAATGGTTTTGGTCTGTGATTGTCTAATGTATTTTAGCATTATATTTTGGAAATTGTTCCCCCATGTTTAATCTCTAACATAAATGTAAGTCTCCTACCTACTAATATTAGAGGAAGGCCTTATGGGGTATTCTGAACTTCAATATATACCTTAGTGGGGTTCCCAATGATAATTGGTCATGATATTCTATACAAGATCACGAATCATGATTAACTTCTTGATAAAAATTAAATCATCCTCAATCTTTAACTTCATCCAATTAATGTCGTGACAGTTATGAAAAAAATATCTTGTTAAATATATGACACCTTTAATATATCTTGTATTTTAAATAGTTGTGAAGTTAAGGATAATTGATATGTATCCTTCCCATTTGCTCGATCATCATTAAAGTCCAAATAAAATAATGAGAAGTATTAATGTTGCATTTGAACCATCGCTACCCATAAAGGCGAGAATCCTTAAATAACACATATATCCAGCCTCAAACTCTAGATGTATCCCCCTAAAATTTCATAATCAATATAATAGTCTTTCACTAGTTTTATATACTTATTAACCATCATAACATTCTCACTCAGGCACTCCACCACATTTATCCAATAGAAACTTTATTTATCATAGTATTCGATTTTAACATATATTTTAATGGACACATTGAAAATTACTTAAAATGATCCATTACAATAAAATAATTATAACTCATTTTATATTAAAAAATATAATGATTGGTTATCTAACCATAAACCATTAATGTCCAAAACACATGACATTAATGTATCCCATGATGTCTTAATAGTCATCTCCATCTAATAACCTATATAATGATGGAATGTTGTTCTGTATCATAACAATGTGAAAAAATAATGTTGAACCCTATATAAATTAATGAGTCAAATAAAGTATCTTAAGGTAAAATAATCATCTTAGAAACCTCATTATACATCGCTATCTCTTCCACCTACCACATCACCAAAGAATCCACCGAATGTGATGCCATAATAACTATGATATTGTTTTACATTATCACACGATCCCTGATCACAAAAATATTGTTACATCTCATTTTCAATGAGGGATATATAGAGGAAATAACTAACCTCTATAGACATAGTGATTTTCCATTATCTGATGAAAAACCCTGGACTATGATACAATATCTGCTACAATCCACTTTATCGCAGGCCACTAAATCAAATACTACAGAGAATGATTAATCTAGAATATACCTGGATGCACAATGGACGATTTTATAGGAATCATAAGAAGTACCATCACATATATTGATGATTAGAAGAAACATCCTTATAATCACGACATGATGATAACCATCCTCTAACCTGCACTTAGAGTCCTCATCATAAAATATGTGAATAACAACTCCTCTACATCCAAATCTATCATATTAGAATCCCCGACATTCTATATAATGGGTGATTTCTTTGTCATAAACATTATTCGTCCTCTCCCCTTCACTTACTGCTCATCAATATTATTCAATTAGTGATCCTAAACCACTATGGAACCAACTATAGACACTCAAACCACATTTTCATTTTAGATAATTCTTATCACATCCAAAACTAAATTCCCTCTCACTAATGCGTATGAAATCTACAATTCATATATATGGGAAATTTAAATTTTTATTTTCTAATAGATATTTAATTCCCACTAAGAGAAGGTACTTATCATTCATTTATAATCTTTGAATACCATATAGATGTAATTGAAGATTAATTCCACAAAAATATTAAATAAAAAATTTTATATCAAGATCGAGTGTGGAAACTTTATGCTCATGAGGTCATAATTAAAAAAACAACTATTAAACAACCAACCCTATTTAAATCAATAATTAGCCCAAATTGAGTTAAAAACATTACAAGACAATTGAAACATCAATATTCCATGAAAATGATGTACATGGGTGATAATCAACTACACCATCTTGTAGACATAATCTTAATGATTTTAATAAGTCTTAATGAAATAAAAATCGATAAAATTAAAATTTATATAAGTGGATTCAATCTGAGATAATTAAAAAAAGGGAAATTATATAATAGACTACATGATATTAGTAAATTACAAACCTATAAGAACTTATATTTTTCTTCCGAATAAAAATATATTTTTATTTTCAATGGATCAACTACCACTCTATAATGTGACACCGTACACCAAATTAAATAAACCTTATAATTTATTTCATATATTCTAATAATTCATATTGTTACTAAGGACTATGTGAAAACTTCTCATATGTTCTACCTGATCTGACATTATCATTGATTACACATGGATGTTGTTGATGAACAATATAAAAATATTAATCTCAGAACTCACAAAACATGTACTTCATGATCCCTCGAAAACAAATAGTGTGTTTGTTACATTGAAAGTCATAACTAGAAATATGAATTTCCTATAATGACACATAAAAGTTTTATTAGATATATTTTATTCTTTCACCATCATAAGAAAATTTCCCTAAAAAATTTAATCTTTGAAAAATAGATGAATCCATTTCATGTAATTGAACAGTTAATAGTTACTTCGAATTGGGAAACTTTTGTTGAGAATCACCTAGCTAAACCATTGAATTTCAATGGAATATATTAGACTACAATATTCCTTCATGATAAATAAATCTTTTTACCCTCTTGGTGATACAAAAGGTATGATAAATCCCTATGAATAAAATAAAAAATCAAAATATTTCATAACCACAAAAAGGAGAATTTTATCGAATATATAGAAAATGTAAGCTAACTAAAAATGGGTTGAAACTAAATCAAAAAATAAATATCATTACAAGGGGGAATTTTAAAATCTATTTGAGGAATAAATTCATAAAATAATTGATAAAATTCAACAACATAATTAATGAAACATCCACTAAGATGGAAATAAACTCATTCAATTTATAAGATAAATTTTCTACACTCCCGTGGTCTATATGATGGTCTCTATCATTGAAAAAACATTAAATTTTCCATTGATGTTATAAAAGAAAAACCTAATTTGGAAACAATTTATGCTTTCATTATTAGAGTACATCCAATAAATTATAATAATTAAATCATATGGTAATATCTACTACATGATTAAATCCCAAAATAGTAGATACTTTCCTATAATTACCCCACCACCAAGGAAAAAATCAAGAAAACAAGACATAAATCTATCATTAATAGTTAAACCTAGGGAAACTGGATTTATCTCTAACTTAAGTCACCTAAAATAGGCCAATTAATATATTATAAATGAATATGAATCATTAAAATCAAATAGAGTGATAGACAGTGTTTAATAATGGAAGATGATAGATCATATGCTCTTTATCCCACATGGTGCTTGTTGAATCGTCATATTTCATCATTCTATTATACGTTATTGGATAAAAAAATGACCATTTCCCAAACCATGATTAAACTTATATCCTTGTGGGTATGTGACATATTTGGGATTTCCTATGTAGTCTTTATATCACCTCTACTAACCAAAACGATAATGTCACTATTATTGATAAGGCCTAAAATGAAAAATAATATAGTAGATTCATCTGATGATAACCATTAAAAATGGTTAGAAAATGTAACTTATTACGTCCATGATAATCACATGAATATAAAAGTGGGATTTATATACTCATTGTTTAATTATAAATATTTTTTTAGATAATATAATGAAGAAATTACATAATGATTATATTCCAATCAAAAACATGACTGCCTTGAAGTCCTGGATACTCCACCTGTAGCTCTACTCATTGAGAAGTTTAGATGACTCATATATTAGTATGAACTATGTTGTACATAGAACCAGTCTATTAAATCTTCCTTAGATAGAACCTAGAAATACATAGTTACTGAAAAGGGAATAACTTACTGTTGAATAGGATTCCATAAGTGAATCTCAAAGAACCAATCTATAGCCACCTCATCCACGAAATGAATAGGGAGAAATAGATATGGTCCTTGATTAGAATTTCAATATAAATCATTCAAATACTCCCCAATTTAAGATAAGGATACACTGATCACATCAACATCATTATCATTGTATAAGGAAACTTTCAATGGAATAGATTTAAGAAATATTCCCATTAAACAAAAAATTCCTCATAATCATTACGAAATTGAATTCACCACAACATAATTATTCCATCTAATGATTGATAGACAAATTAATTCCATACTCCATCCCAGAATGGATAAATTTAAAGTTAGTATTCATAAATACTAAATAGTTCTCTATCTACTAATAAATGATATATCCTTCATAATTTTACAAGACATCATGCTAAATCATGTGCATTGTCATGTTCCATAAATCATCCTCCTTATATAGTTCAACCCTTATATGGTTAACTAATACATCTAGTTAAACCTATCTAGATTAACTATACATGGATGATCACCACCAATAATGTATATAAGTGAAGATAGATACTCTTAATCCTGATAACATGGAACCCATTTATGATAAAATGATAATATTAAATTTAAATTTCCCTATAATAACCCCAATTGAAAAAAAGAAAAAAATAATATCATGTACAATTCCTTGGTCTCTTCCACATTATCAGAATTATATTATCCATTATGTTCCAGAATTTTACAGTTAGATCATTGAATCACATTGGCCCTTAAATGAATTAAAAATATATTATCTCTCTTACTACATCTCATGATACTATCACTAATATTGTTGACCTATGTAACTGGTATAACATCACTACTTACTAACTCTAATATGCATCTTAACTATCATTAATAGATTTACTATTTATCTATTATAACCTATCCCCACAATGGAAACCCATAGTGGATAGTAGTGTTGATGCCAGTGACCCCCCAATATCTCTTCCATTATTTAATGGTTTTATAATTAGAAATAATTTTATTAAAAAATATTAATGGGAGATATTACTATCATAATCCCAAAAACAAATGAGAAGAAAAAATTAACTCCATCCAATAATACATCATCGCAATGAAAAGTGAATATATTTTTTTTACAAAAACTATGTCTCCATAATGATGTAAAAAAATATTATGGGAGGGATATAAACATCAATGACAGCCTAAGAAAACAATAATGGTTTTGTTTGATCACTAAATCACCCCTATAATCAGATAAAATATATTTTTATATATATTGATGATAATATAATTATACAACTTAGGATAAATCACGAAACATATATTGAAAATGAGAAATAATTATAAAATTATCTCGATGGAAAAAATAGTAGAATCATTAAAAACATATGAAAGGTCAACTATCAGTCAACATGGTAATTAATTAAACTACCAATATAAAAACTATGTATTATATTGTGGTATTAAAAGAATATATGTCATGATTGTACTACATAAAAACATCCCCACTAATCTATTTTCTCTCACATATCGATGGAATATATCATGTTCTTATGTTCATTCCATATCCACATTTTCATATAATAACATACCATATCACAATCACCATCACCACATATACATAACCACATATCAGATCCCCATTGCAAAATTACATGTCACATCGTCATCATAGTAGGGAAATGTGAAGATGAAGAACATCAACCTCATGCCCTACTACACCCATGCACGTTTTCCACATTATAACCACATCAAAACCACAAACCAAGTCAACTAGTATATATACACTATTAATAATATACATTAGATTAATTATATATATATATACATATGTACCTAGGTCTCCAAAACATACACTATGCCAAAATTGAGAGTGAGAATAAAGGATATTTCATCCATGTGTTCCCTCCTTATCATAGATGTTGGGTAAAACACCAAGAACCCAATACCATATGGCATCAAAAAGGTTTTAATATATAAGTGGTGGTTCAAATGAAATATTAATGAAAATATATGATTTATAATTTTCAGAAATAATCCAATCAAAATAAATCACTCTAAATAAACACAATTATTACCTAAAACAACAAACAAAAGATTACATTAACCTAATGAAAACATATTCCATAAATATACCAAAACTGACCCCATATAATAAAATATATTAGATACAACAATTTAAGAAACATCCTAGCTCATTCACTGAATAAATTTCAAAATTTACTATTTTAAACTAATTTTCTTCTATATTTAGGTTCCAAGCAGTCATTAATCAAAATTTATCGATAATAAATTCATTATTCTCATTTTTTGTGGCCTTTATTATTTTTCATTTCTATATTCCATATTTTGGAGAAACTCTAACTCAAAAAACTAAATAAAATACCATATATTTAACAACTACCGTACAAAAAATTTCAACAGATAGACCAACCACCCAATTTCCTCACCAATCATCCACACCACCACTACTACAACAACCAAAAACCCTTCTAATATTCAATACCTACAACATTAATAATACAATACCCTTATAATTACATTATTAAAGAACCAAAATATAGAAAAAATGATAACATAACAAAAAGTATCACTTGAAATCCCCTATCAATCAGTCTTCAATAATTATTAATCTCTACAAGTATAAACAACGTCAAAACATTTTTAATTACAAAGAAACCACTGCATTATATGATTTATATGTGTATCCAATATAGATATGTGAATCAAGAAATATAATTTTATTGAAAAGTTCTTCACAGTAGAAATATATTTTAAAAATAATCAACATAAAACAACAATAATAATTTATATAATGTTTATGTGAATATCCTCTTTCCCATTAATTTTTATATTTCCAATTGATTATCTTGATTATCGAAATAAATACCATCCATCCAATGAAAAAAATAAAATTATTATTTAATAGTTTTATATGTATTAGGAAGGATAAGTCTCAAATAACTAGCCTCAATGTATATTGAACAAATACAGCAAAATATTGGGAAGAATTAGTTTATAAAACAATCAATAACCCAAAATGAATTCCAATATAATCAATGATCACAAAACCACTATTAAAAACATGACATACCATAATTCAAATTTAAGAAAACATATTGTAATATCCACTATATGATGATAAAATAATGAGATAATAAAAATAATAGGGGAGGACATCACCATGGATCACTGGGAGTAGATATCCTAAATAAGAGGTCCAAAACAAATCAATGAATGAATAAAAAACAAAATAATACCATCTATCTTATTGGAACTGAAGGAAGTCAAGAATATAGGATAAAATTCATGAAATTTTTTAGATTAATTACAAAATGAAAACACAAACATTGATCAGATGAGGGGTGTAATAATACAACAATGATATTTCATTACAAAAATAAAAACAAAATATTGTTCATATCTGAGTGGTAAATATTATATAATCAAAAATTAATAATTGGTTCCATGATTTGAACAAGTTGATCAATAAATAAATTTTTAATTCCTAATGATCAATAAATAATCCTCATTTTTATCATTTCAAATATGACACACCACATTGTAAAACCAAAAGATAATGAATGACACTATGAATGATCATACCATGGTATGGATTAAAATATCTACCAAATAGGTCTCTAGGAAATTGCGGATATTGATTTAGTATAATAATAACATGTTATATTGAATCAGATGATATCATGTATGATTAAACCAATTAGAATTATACATAATTATAATATATATTTATTCACAATGATATATAAAACCATAACTTAATAAATTATTGTATATCATATTACATGAATGAAATAAAATCCATTAATAAAACATATAAAATATTAAATAGGGATTTCATTAGGTCCTATCAATTGTAAAATGATGTATTGTTCCATAACTAGCCTTCCACTAAGAGGATGAACAATGCCAATATTTAAAGGCTTAAAACCTATATTGTAACTCACATCATTACTAACAAGTACTATATATCATGGTAGGGTTCCATGGAAAATATTTAGATCACTTTTCTATATCTAACATTTCGTGAAGAAACTCATGAAACCATGCTACAAAGAACCCCTTCTACTAAAATCATAGGTCTTACTCCACCTTCTCAGCAATTCCACTCTTCCAACACCTCCAACAACTAAAATTGAAAGTTAAAAATTATATAATGTAAAATAAAATATAATAGGTGATATGTGAATGCTAGTATGAATAAATAGGTATATTTTGGGAAATACTGGATCATAAATAATTTTAAAAAATATACATTTTTGTTGGTTTTTTTATTATTAGAACAAATATTTCTTATATTCCATGTTTATAAAAACCTATAATATAAAAACCCTATATTAAATAAAAAAAGGTACTCAATAAATGAAATAAATATAGTATAAACTAAATACATTTTATAATAAAAATAAAGTATAATTTTTACTCTAACAAAATTTGAAAACCCCAACTATTCCAACCCCAACACATTTAGGGTTCTACTTTTCTTTACAAATAAATTATTATTTAGATGATATAATGATTCACTACAATATTATCTATTATTTAAAATAAAATTAAAATTACTAAAAATTATCTAAAGAATATAATTATATTCATATATATATATATTACACCAAATTAAAATGAATTAAATGAAAAAAATGGTTTATTAATTAATTTTGTAATGTTCAAATATATAGGATGATTTTTCAATTCTAAATGTTATCAAAATGATAATGAATAAATTATTTTATCAATGTATGAATTTAAAATAAATAATAACTTATAATTATAAAAATCTATGTAGGTAATAAAAAACATAAAAATATTAATTTAATGACTACATAGAAATTTTTTAGTAATAAAATCTGAATTAAATTAGTTTAGTATATGATATAACTTATATTTATTAATAGAAAATATATATATTAATAATATATATCCTAAAAATTTAAAATAATTATAAGAATAAAGAAAACTAAAAATTATTTTTTAATAAATATTTTATCATTTTTATAAGGACTTGTTGGTGGATTAAAATTTATTGAAAATTGAAAATATTATAGCAATGATCATTATATCCTCACATAAAAAGAAATTAAAAAATATATAATTCTCATTTGATGTTTCATTTGGTATAGTTTGTATGAATATATATTTTTTGAATATAATAATACATATAAATCCTCTTAAATTATTAATAATGATCTGAAATGTATAGAATGGTGAATCATTATTCTCAAATAATGCACATAATGATTTCATGATTATCTTATATGTAAAATCTTGAATTGAAAACAAAAAAATAATATAAGAAATAAATTTTTTATAATTTATGCTCTAAAAACAATAATGAAATATCATCTTTATTTTGACATCATGGTGTGCAATAAATAATAAATTATATATTAACAAAAATAGGAAACTCATTGGTACTAAATAAGTGAATTATCTCACACAAAATAGTTTGAATTCATAAATAAGATGATGAATGAAAAATTATTTCATAAAAGTGTTTAAAATGTGGAAGTGTAAGGAAACCACATGAAAGATGTAAATAGAGTCTTCAGATGATAAATAATGGAATTATAAAACAAATAATGTCATATGGATCACTTTTTTATGCCAGAGTGTCCACCACCATATTACCCACTTGTTGAGTATGATGAATCTCTAAAAAATTGTCAATGATCCTCATTAAATTCCAAATGATTTAGATAGGGGACTAGTGGGTCGGGAGAAGTCCCGTTAAAATTTTCATAATAGGAGAAGAATCAGACTTCAAAAAATAATGTGTGTAGTTGTATAGTCTACAATGAATGAGAATGTTTAGCATAAAACTTCCTTAACACTCTTATGGTTTCACATATTATAGAATGAAGTGAATTAAATAACTACCAATCCATGTTTTTCCAAATGACACCTCCCACCTATATAAATATTTATTTTATGAACTATTTGATTAAATTAAGAACCACTCTTTGTTAAGAAATTACATCCAAAAGATTTTCTCATCAGTATCCCAACCCATTTAGATCTATTATATATAAAGTGAAGATTATGAATGGTGAAATGTTTAAAATTGCCAAACCATGAAAAAAATATCATTGATCAAAGTTAATTGATAATTCTTCAAGAATTCAAAAATTACATGATATACTAGATGAATGTATTCATGAAATTATTCCCAAAAAATACTGGAATCGTTTGAAAATAGAACACCATGAGAATTACCATTATATGGTAAAAACAATATACTCCCAAACATTGTAATTTGTAATTGATCAATTATTCCAATATAAATGGGGATTCCTAGATTGGAACAAAAAAAGAACTATATGGAACATTCCTAATAAACACCCCAAAATAGATTCTCATGAGTCAACTTTTTTTTGGTTTGAAATGCATAAGAACATTGAAGCCAACATATTACATTTACATTTTGATAGGTAATCAGTACTATCTAATTCACGTAAAATATTTTTAAAAGACTACATTACTTCATCAATAATATTTTTATCTACAAGATTTTATTCTAGTTGTTATTTTCACCCTCAATGTGGATGATTTTTTATTATTCATAAGTGTTTAATTATCTCAAACTCTCAGGCTAAAAATATATATGTTCAGTTTTTATACTATGATGATATTTTGGAATAAATACATCTAATAATCATTCTAAACTACATTATAGATATATTAAATTCGTATTACATTAATAATAAATTTATCAAATTATAGTTTCTAGATGAAATAGAATGACCAATCGAAGTATTAATCATCCCAAAATAAGATGTTGTCATATCCAATGATCCACTATAAAAGATAAAGAATATTATAAATTTAACCCTACCGAATATGTAAAACATGGGTAGTCAGGGCCTCCTTTCATTAAATACCCCCTGTTATTATAACGTTCCAATATTTTACCAAATATATTATTTCAATGTAATTTAAATTATTTAATTGATTGTGATATAAGAAATACATATTTTATGTTGATTAAAATGATACACAAATTTTACCTTTAATTTTCGTCAAACATAGAGTCCCTTTGATAACATGTTTTATATACTTGGGTAAGTCTTACCAGTCAACAATATACTATTGTTATTATTATTTAATATATAAGTTATCGCGTGGACTTTATATTAGAGGATGGGAATATAAATTAGTATTTTTTTTATAGATTCCATTAAACTTTTTTTACTATCATCCCAGATATTTTGTAGCCTTATAATAAGAAGAAATTCAATTGTATATATAAAAAGATGTATATTTTTTACATGTATATTTACCAGCTTTTAATAGCGCACCTATTTTAAACAAAATTTATTGATAGAATTATAGTTTTTTATAAAAAAGAAATCATTTATTGAAATAGGATAATTAAAATTATAATAGGGCTAATTTCTAGTATTACATTCAGAGGTCTCATTTTTTGATGAATAGTGAAAAATTATGCATTTAGTTAAAAACTGACCATTCATTTAAATAATTTTTAATGATAAATTATATACTAAATTTATTTTAAATTAATAATCTATTAAATATATATCAATTAATCCAATTTCGTTAATTGTAATTTTTTTTTAAATTTCGATACAATATTTTAATGAAATTTTGATCATTTTCACTTTTAAAACCCCCTTTATCACCACTTCTACGAGATTAGCTTTAAATTTTATAATTAAACTTATGTAAATTGAATTTTTAAGAATTTAAATATATGGATTTAATAATTATAATATTTATATTATAATAATATTAACATAATTTTTACCAAAAATATTATTTAATGTAATGAAATTTAATTACGGTGATTAAGGTAACATTAACCTTAAAAATGGATTAGACTTTAACCATATGGTCAAAAATAACATATAAACTTTTCCAAAATACCATGCATTCCAATATATCGACCATATCCCCTCTTAGATTTATTTTTATGAATTTGTGGGATTCATGCTCCTGGAAATGACCCATACAATAAATTTTGTAAAAAAAGGACAAAAAATGTAATATATAAATTTAATTGCAATAAATATTTGGAGAATGGAAGAAGATTTTTACTTTTGGTTATTAACAACATTTTAAAAAGAAAATTATTATTTTTCATGAAAATTGAAATAAAATTTTTGGAGATCAATTAGTCACATTAATGGATTAACAAATGTTAATGCATAGATTATTTAGATAATAACAAGATAAAATAAATGATGCTAAAAATATTAAAAGGAATTTGAATTTAATAAATTATTGGGTTAAATATTATATTATATGTATTAATAATTTTAAATTTCAATAAACATAATATATAATAATTTCTTTATTGTATTTATCTTTTTTTAATTTAATTTAATTAAATAATATAAAAATTGATATTAATAACATTTTATAATAATTGATATTTTATTAAATTATTTAATATAAATAAAAAAATAAAACCATATTAAAGGTTATATTTAATTTTTAATAAATAAAAAATATGGTGTATTAATGGATACTTTTTCATTTTGATAACTAACATATTTAACCACATATAAAAAACATTGTAATCACGGTTTGAGTTCAAGTAGTGTTTTTTTATGTTACATAGGATTGTTTTAAAATTATTTCCCACCACACATGGAATTTAAATTTATTAAATTAGATATAATATTTATAATAAAGATGTAATATATTTTATAATTAATAGAACTCTAATTTGTTCTCAATGGTTAAACTATATCAGATAGGAAACCAGTTACTTTAATAAAAACAAAAATGTAAAAATATCGATACATAAATAAGAAGGAACAAACTGGTTAATTATCTTGGATTATGAGTGTGTGTACACCATAAATCCCATTTAATCCATTATATTTTATATTTTAAGAACATGAGTTATGAGAGACCTCTCAATAGTGTTTTCCTTTTGGTGTTGACAAGAATGCCACTCCTCTATTAAAAAAATCAATATCCCCTTTTTATAACCTATAAATCCACATTGGAAAATCTGAAAACTAAACAAATTATATACCAAAATACATACCCTCATCTTAGATTTCTCAATTTTGGAATAAATACAACCATGTAATGCCTTTGGTGGAAACAAATAGGAGTTACCTAAATAATATGTAATAATCATCAATTTGCATTCATGTTTTATTTCGTTCTTCACCCATTAATTAATTAATATTCAATGATTATATAACAACATAAATATAATAAATATACTGATATGTTGTTTTTTTAAGGTTTAAAACAACACATACACACACTTCCATCAAATGTATAATGAAATTACTATTCGGGTATGGTCAACTGCTGCCTCTGGAAAAGATGTCATTTGTTATTCCATTACAACCCCCCAATGTTTAGAATTATAATGGTCACCAAATTTTTATATTATATATATATGATATTTATGATGTCTTCATAATTCATTAGTTTTTATATAACACAGATTTTTATGTGTTCCATTTTGTGTAAATACGACAACAACTTCTATGGATGTGTGGACTAACACCTTCTCGAAGTGATGTGATATGGTCAAAAAATAAATGGAATGTATTAGGAATGTTTTTAATTACATATATCTAACATAATTATAACATATATGATATTAATGAAATTATTACATATATGAATATATAAAATATTATTTTCTTTATAACCCATTCGCACACTGATAATGTGATAACGTTGTTCATATACATGTGGACTACTGCCTCATTGATGGGATGTGATTCCATTTACATCCCAATAATTTTAAATATAAGGTAATATGATTAAATAATATATTATTTATGATATAATTTTAATTAATTAATATATATATTTTACATTAATTATTTCCATAACGAACATTGATAAATTAGAATGTTACTCTTGTAAATGTACATCATACCATCCCCATGGTTATAATGTCTGTTCATTATTCATAACCATCATTCATGATGGGTTGTAAAAGTATGATTTTCTATAAATATTATAATTATTTTAGGAATATTTTTCTGTATATGTTTTAAGAATTACACTTTTGACCATTCTTGACATACAAAATTAATTTTTGATACACAAACTAATTATGGTAAAAGCATCCATCTTAAAAATTATTTTTTATATAATTGTATATAACTGGTATATATGTAAAATAATATTAATATTAAACTTGTAAAATTTAAATAAAAAGTATTTAATTAAAATATTTTTATTATTCATGATGATATAGAATAAAAATTAAAAATTAGACTCAAGGTATGAGATTCTTGTCTCACTTTTACTTTCATGAGACATACGTCATAATCAAAAAATACTTATTTTTTGTGTTGTATATACTATTATTTATAATATATCATATAATTAATTACTTTATAATTATGTTATTTAAATTATTAATATAAAAATTAATTTTTTATGAGGATTACATTTTCAATGTTTCCAATGTGGTAATATATTTTACCACACTTTTCGTTCATTATGAAAATTTATATATTTTAAAATGATCATTTGTTTTGAAGTGTATAAAATTATCCTTTTAAAAGATATATAATTAATCTACTTATTATCATGATATTATATGGTTCATTTATTTTAATACATTCATGGGTTTAATAGTGCAAATTTTTCCATGTTGTGTGGGATTATTTGGAATGTATAATGATTATTTTTATCATAAATGATTTAATGATATTTTAATAGTATTTCCATTCCTAAATGTCAAAAAAAACATGTTATTACTTATCCTACATTGATGATATTTTATATTGATACCAACATAATTCATGGGATTAAATATCATTGTTTTAAAGATATTGTTATTGAAACCATTTTATTTCCATGTGTCAATCATGATGTAATAATATTATTATTTGACAGATTTGTTTCATGAGTAAATCATGTTACAAAGATATTTTTATCTAACACATTTCATTTCTATTGTTTAATCACATTTTTAATAGATAATACTAAACCCATTATATTTCCATGGCTTATTCATGTTTCAAATAGATTGTTACATAACACATTTCCTTTCTATAGGATATTCTAATTTCAAAGAGATTGTTATAGAACCAGTTTATCTTCCATTCGTTAATCATGATTTCAATGGTTTATGATTTTCTCCAATTATTCTATTCATGATTTTATTTGTGATGATTTTTCATTTGTATATTTAAATATAAAAGGTGGTTATGTTATAGAAAAATAATGTGGAGGGGGTTCCCAGAGAGACCAAAGATTGGTGGGTCTGGGATAGCTCCTTAAATAATTGGGAATAGAAGTGAGCCATATAGTTATTTCATTTATAAGAGTTACATGCTTAGTATTAAACCACATTGTTATAGTACTTTTATGAGTAAAAAGTATGATGGTGTAACAAAATATCCAAATCTGTTTTCAATGGATTCAATGGGTTTATAAGGTTTCTAATGATCAAGATTGAAATCACATGAATTTTTGATTATTTATTCAAATGACTATTACATTTTCCATGTTTTTATAATTGTTTTTAGGTGTATTGATGTGTATAATTTTTTATTCACTTTTATAATTTTATTATGTCACCATACACTTATCTTATCTTATGGTCATTGAATAAAAATAATTATTAGTGCTTATACTTACCCTTATTATGTATTTGAGCTCGCCCATTCCTATATCCTATTACCCGTGTGTTACTGATTTTTTTAATTATTTATTTCTATTAATGATTTAATGTGGAATATGTTTATGACCTATTTTGAAATATGTAATGGTGGGTTAAAAGGCATCAATTAAATTTTTATGAATTGTGGGTCTATTTTGATATGAATATTTTATGTAAGAGTTTCTCCTACATCTCTAAAACTCTAGAAATTAATATTTCTCGAATGTGTAAGTAATAAAATTATTAATTTTGATTTTGTATGGTTTTGATGAAAAAAATGTGGTCATAATTATCGACATTATAAATGGAAATATAAATTAATCTATTTCAAAACAATAAATGGTAGTGCGGGTTCTAGGATCTTATAGTTGGTATAAATGTTTTCTTTAGAAAACTTTTATGATAAAGATGTTTTCAATTAATATGTTTTATGGATTACATCATAGGTTAATAATCTTAGGGGTGACCATACGTTAAATGTATTTGACACCCCATTGGTGTTTAAATTTAATTTTGGTGATTTTTTTTGGATTATGTATTTATAACCCCAAGGATAAAAATAAAGTGCTTTGAGGAAAAAATTAGTATTCATGTTTAAAGAAAAAAGAGTTTAAACCTATATATTTGGTGAGTACTCGGCACATCTATAAATTTTATGGGGATTAAACCCATTATCAAAAGATGATAAGGGCTTTACACACAAACGTAATTGACATGATGTTTAAGTTGGTATGATCTTTTCTAAGGTAATAATTTTGTTTATTTGGAAAGAATGTTGTATTTTATTTTTGGAATAATGGTTTATTTATTATCAAAGAATATATTATCTAATACATTTAATATTTGTGTTTCAAACATAGTTAGGAAATGTTTGAATGATTATATGGATTGTTATTTACATAATAACTTATTCTGAACATTCGGTATTACTATTGAATTTTTAACATTAGTGTATAATTTTATGGTTTACAGTTATTGGTTATTTTATTATAATGTGATTATAGTTTTTATAATGTCTAAAGATATATGGAATATATTGATTATGCCTTTTGGGATATGTAGTTTTTAAAAGATAATATTTGTTCTTATAGAGTTTAATATTCATCTTGAATACTCATCGTTTGGAGAAAAATTTGATATTTTAGTGGAAATTGATTCAAATATGAAATTATACTCCTCAAGTAATTATATTTATATTTCATTTTTATATTTTTATAGATGGTAAAAGAATTATTCAACTCTAAGAAAAAGATCTTGAAACAAAATTATTATCATACTACCTTCAATTCTTATGAAATTATTGTTTTTTTAATCATCAATTAATATTGTTTTTGAGTACTTTAACTTTCCATTTATCACCAACCAGTTTTTTATCAATCTCCCCAATCACACACTCTAATTATTTACGCTTTTCCTCTATTCCAAGCTATGTCCCCCCATGTGAAATCCTAGTAATTAATAACCTCCAACGAAATTTAGGTTTCTAACTTTCCCTTTTTATAATAATTTTATTAACTATTTGTAAAATTTTGATTTCAATTTATTAGTTCTATAAATTTTATTCATTTTATAACTAAGAAGAATTTTGAAGGTGAAACTCATTTTAGGGTGCTGGTAGGATGTAACATCAAGAGATTTATGAAATATATTACCTTAATTAAAATTAAATTATTTATTAAATTATGATACATTAAATAAATATTTTTTATTGAATAAAAAAACCAGGTTTATATTGTGTTCGATGGGAAAATAGAGTCCCATTGATAAATTGTGTTATATGTAATGATGATTCTTAGTAAACCATAATATAATGTTGATGTTATTATTTAATTTTGATGTTATCTCCTTGTTGTTATATTATATGGTGTGACTATTACTATATATAATGTCTATAAACATGAATATAACTTTTTTTTAGATTCATCATATATGTTTTACAGTATTAAAATATGAAAAGAATCCAATTTTATGCATAAAAAGTTATATTATATTTAAAAAGTTATTTTACTGCTTTTCAGAGGCTCACCAATTTTAAATCTAATTTTTCATAATTTATCATATTTTAATGAAAATATAAACATAACTTTTTGAAATATAAACATAAAAATTAGCTTAGATTAAATTTATGATATTTTATCAAAAGTATCATGATTTGATGAATATTGTGAAAACTACCTTTTTGTCTGATACGTTTTTTTAAAAAAAAATTAAATTTTAAATTATACATTTTAAATTTTATTAAAGTCAATATAAATAAATAATTTATATATTAATCTAATTTATATCATTGGAATAATTTTTTAAATTAAATTTATATATAAATTCTTAATGAAACCTTCAACATTTTCACTTTAAGTCCCTACTTTTTAGCAATGTCTACAGGATCCACTTTAAAAATTTTTTTTTGCACTTCTGTGACTGTATTTTAAAATAAATGTGCATAAATGGTTTTAATAATAATAATATTTATTTTCTTACATGATCAACATGGTTTTGACTAATAATATTAATGAAATTAATTATAATTAAATAAAATGGTTAAGATAAAATTATCCAAAACAATGGACTATGCCTTGATCCTATAGTCATAAAATAACCCATAATGTTGTAAATGGATAATTTAATCCCATATATCTACCATATTTCCTCTTGTTTTAAATTTTTTTAGTTATTGGGGCACATTTTCATGTATGTGTCCCATATAATATGTTCTGTAAAAAAATGTACATTCCATGATTTTAATTCCATTAAAAAATTGGATTATGGAAGAAGGTATATATTTTTAGTTATAAACATTACTTTTAATGGTAAATGAGTTTTTTATCATGATAATTTATA
Source organism: Viscum album (assembly GCA_963277665.1). Lineage (NCBI taxonomy): Eukaryota > Viridiplantae > Streptophyta > Magnoliopsida > Santalales > Viscaceae > Viscum > Viscum album. The sequence goes on along the minus strand of OY728142.1, from coordinate 1,131,438,665 downwards.
TTAAATCAATACTAAGTAGTTATTTACATTAAACACTTAATAAATTTTAATGCTTGTATTATTTAGTTTATATTAAAATAAAATAAAATAAATGATGCTAAAAACATTAAATAGAGTGAAATTTTAACAAATCATTGTGTTTTATTATTTATTTAAATGAATAAGTAATGATAAATTGTTGTGAAATTAATATATTTTAAAACTATAATTGTTTTTATTTTGATTAAAATTTAATTATGTAAATAATATCAAAATTCACATTACTCACAATATCTAGTAAATGATATTTTTTTAAATGATTGAAAATTAATAAAAAAAATATCACATTATTCTAAGTAATATATAAGTGTTTATAAATATGAAATATATAAATTTAATTTACCAATTGATCATTTATAATTAACATATACTCTAATATATATTAATAACATTTTTTGCACGATTTATGTTAATGGAGTGGGTTATTGTGTAACACAATCTGTTAATTTAAAAAAAATTGAAAAAGATGTGGATTTATATATTTTAAATTATATGTAATATTTATAATTATGTTGGTATATATTTTATAATAAATATCACTTCAATTTAGTCTTAATGGTAAAATTTATTTGTTTATAAAACTAGTTACATTAATAAAAACCAAATAATAAAAATAACGAAACATAAAGACTAAAGAAACAAATTAAAGAAATTTTCTAACTTTATTCTGTTCTAAGTGTTTATACATCATATGTTTAATTCAATCCTTAATTTCTAAATTTTTTAAGAACATTATACAAGGTATACCACTCAATATTATTTACGTTTTTTAATTTTCAAGAATGCCACTACTCTACTATAAAACTGCATTCACTCTTCCCCTTATGTGCACCATTCAAGCCATATTAGATCATAAAGAATGATAAAATATGCTTAAAATCCCTACCATCATCAAAGAGTCATAAATATTCGTATACATCTATCAAATGAATCCATTTGGTGAAAACCTAACAAAGTTACCAAAAAACAGAGGTCATATTATTCAACTTTGATTTATGTTTTATTTCCTTGTCCACCAATTAAATTTTACATATTCAATGATTAAATTATAAGATAATTATTATTAGTTTTTTTATATTTTTTTAATGATAATGGTGGACCTAGAGAAACACACACTTCCATCAAAAGTGTAACAAAAATGTTGTTCGGGTAAAATGAACTACAACATCATGAAACACTGTCGTTTATTTCTTCCTATACCAGCACTCATATATTTGATTTATATGGGAAAAATAGTTTTATATTATATTTATTATATTTATTTTGTGTTCCTAATTAATTAATTAATATATATCTAAAATCATTATGTGTTTTTTTTGAAAATGCAATAACATCATTTATGGACGTGTGACTACAACCTCCTCAAAGTTATATGATATGTTCACGAATTACATATAAAAATAATGGAGGGATTAATTGTTAATTTTTAAAATAATTTAATTTTATACAATATAAATTAAATAAATAACTTTAAAAAATTAGAAAATTTCATTTCATATATTACCCTTTCACACAATGAAAAATTTATAACGTCATCTGTGGTCGTGTGGACTACCGCATCCTTGACGTGATGTGATTCCTTTTACATTAGAATAATAATATATTTATTTAAAAATAATTAAATAACATGGTATTTATGATATAATTATAATAATTTTTAATTTAAATGTTACGTTTCTTTATTTCTATAATGATCATTGAAAAATGAGAATGTTACTAATGCGTATGTTTTACCTAGTGTCTAGATTATTGTATCATTTATTCATTTTTTATAACCATAATTAATTATTAGTTTTATTAGTATAATTTATGTATTAATATGATAATTATTTCATGATTATTATTCTAGATAAGTTTTAATAATGTCATATTTGGCCATACTTGACTTACTAATGTTTTTTACCCACAATTGTATTATGGTCAAAGCCTCTGAAAAAAATGTTATAGACCACGTAATTGATTATAATTTTTTATTTTTCAATTAGAAGTAATAAAAAACATATAAATTATTATGAATCACGTATATACTTAATATAAGTTTATTATCTAGGAATATATATAATAAGAATGAAGAATCACACTCTAGGTAAGGAATTCTTGCCTCACTTTTACTTTCGTGGGAATATGTCATAATAACCACCTATTTTTGTGTGGTGTATCTACTAAATATATTGATATATTATATAAAAAATTATTTTACCTTTATGGTATTATGGTGTTTCATTTAATAATTATTATTTCATGAGTTTCATGTTTTCAATGTTACCAATGTGGTAATGGATTTTTATCCCAATTTTCTTTCCTTGTGACGTGTTATGTTTTACATGAACCTCCAATTAAAAGGATTATATAATTATAATTTGGAATGATATATAATTTATCTCATAATTATCATTATATTATATGATTCATTTATTTTTATTAAATTCCTCATTTAATGGGTTAAATTTCTCAATGTGGTATATGATGCATTGGAATGTTTAAATATTATTTTCATCAAGAATGTCTTATTGATATTTTTATGATATTTCAATTAATAAAAATAGAAAACAATGTTTTTGCCTATCTTTCAATAGATGTATTTAGTATTTATACTATCCTCAATCATTCTTTAGATGGATTATCCTTGTTTCAAAGATATTTTTTATTTTACCCATTCTGTTTCCTTGAGATAATCATGTCTCAATAATATCATTATTTAATCCTTTTAATTTCAATGGTATAATCTTGTTTTAATAAATTTTTTAAACCATTTTTTCATTGTTTTATCATGTTTGAATGATATTTTATGGATCTATTTTCCTTTCCATGGTTTATTTATGTTTCCATGATGCTGTTATGGATCACATTTCCTTTTAATGAATTATTAATATTTAAAATATATTATTATTGAATCTGTTTCATTTCAAGATGTTAATGAAGTATTAAAGGGGTTATTGGTTTCTCTGATGAGTTTATGAAATATTTTATGTGTTATCTTTTTTCAGTGGTATAAGGAAATTTGATGGGTGGTTACATGATAAACCAATTACGCTTAGTTCATTGACTTACCAAGGACAGGTCTGTATGTGATTGAAATCTAGTTAATTGGGCATGGAATTCATCAATATAGATATTACATCTATAATAATTAAATTATATAGGTCTACTTCATGGTTATTCCATTAATAAAAGTGAAGCATTTAAAGATGTACTAATATAACATTTTTTGTTTCTATGATTTATATGAGTTTATAATGTTTCTAATGATAGAGATTGAAATCTCATGGAGTTTGATTATTAATTCCTATATTTTTTCTTTTTTAATAATTTTGTATTTATATTATAGTTTCTGATGGGTATGAGTTAATTTATTATTCACTCATGCACATTGATTTAATCATTACACCATTATAAAATTATATTCTCAATTTTGACATTTAATTTTTAATTATTTTTCACACCGTTATTGACCATTAGATCTTACCCTTCTAATGTTTCATTTGTGATAGGTTGTAAAAAATTATTTTTTCAGGTTTTTGTAAATAAACGTTTTAACATGTATGATTTTGATATCTAGTTATGAAATAATAAAATCATGGAAAAATGGGAGAAATATTCGTTTGATTAATTATGGGCCTTAGTTTTTATGAGTTGTTTATGCCGTAGTTTTTCCTAATTCTCTAAAACACTAAACCTATCATATATTTAATTTACAAATTTTTCCTAGAAGTCCAACCTATAATAGAATCCTATGCTTGTTTATCATTCATTCTCTACATACAGTCCTACATCATCCTGATATGAATATTAACATCATTTAATAGTTTATATATGAATTCCTAGTTCACCTAATCATTTTTTTTGACTTTGTGATTGATCCTTTTGTGACCATGGAATATTATTTCAATATTTTTATCAATATTCTCGAGATCCCAAATGATTGATAGTAAACTCATAGGAATAGATGTTAATACACTATAAATTGGAGCGATCCTACCCCAAAATGGAATAAAATGAACTTTCTAATAATTGTTATATCCAATAAATATATCGACTAGACTATCTAAATTTACAATGACTATTTTCTATATTGATAGAGTTTTTTTCAAGGGATTTCATAATAAAGTTCACATTTGATAAGTAACACTATTTTTTTATCAGTATAGACCACATTCTCAAGTATCTACCTGATACGTATAAAAAAATTAATATTGATTGTTGGTTTCCACTCCATATACCATTCTAGTTTAAAAAGGAATTGAATTTTGGTCAAATTTATGTCATCTATTTTTGAATAATAACATATCATATACACAAGATAGGTGATAGATACCTTTAGTGTTTTATATAAATTACTACAGATGCACTTCACTATCTTCTAATGAATATTTTGGATTATTATTTAGAACGTCTTGAGGAGTAACAGTGAGACTACGAGAGAGAGTATATCTTAGGATGAGGCAGTGGGTGGACCTGATGAAAAAAAACATCCAACCCATTAGAGTAATTGAGATACTAGTAGAACAATAGATAATAAAAATGTGATCACAAAACCATTAAAATATTCAACAAATCCTCATGATTTTCAATATATATTTCCATTCAATTTTATCATATTATTTATCTATAATGACCCAAAATATTATAAATTTATTTTATTTTATGATTAAATTAAATTACCTATTATATAATGTGGTTATTGGAATAACATGTTATACTTTTGTTCTTTTAGTACATTATATATTATATCCCATTGGATTTCAATGTTTGTTATACATCATAATTGTGGATAATAATTAAATTATACATTTATCATTTGATTAGTATATATTAAGAGTTATGATAACGTTTAATTGATAAAGAAAAGACATGCTTTGGATTGAACTAGTACGATAGTACCCTATGAATCCAATTTAAGAATTCTTTCATGGGAGATATAATCACAGGGATTTACCCATGAATAATACAAGATGACATTCATAAACTCAAACATTAGAAAACCCATTTATAGGAGAAGGTAAAGCTTAAAGAGATTATATCCCAAACCATATATGCGAAACCACCTCGAAATATCTCACTTTCTCACACCATTCCCTTAGATCATTCAATGTATTAATAAAGGGTCATTTATCTACTCCCTAATAGTATAAATTTGTGTAATTTTATAAATAATGTTTATATTTATCATTTTCTTGCCAAATTATACTAATTTACAAATAACATTGACAAAATTATTGTTGATTTAATGAAACACACATTTTTATTTTATGAAAAATACATTTAAATCATAGTACTTTGATTGAATTTTTTATAACTATTTAATTGGATAATATATTATTTAAATATAATCGTTAAATAATATTTATTAATTATGATTGATGATATAATGTTTCATGTAGTTTATATATAATGGTTAAAAAAATATTATAAAAAATCATTTTTTAAAATAAATATGGATTTTGTATTTAAAAGTATATATTATTATAATTAGATGAATTTTTGTATAAAATAATTTTAATTTTTGTGAAAATAATGTCAAAATTATCCAACTGTGACTTTATTATATGTTTTGGAGACATCAATATTTTTGGTCAATATTAAATATCAAAAAAATGAACTTTGTATATTATAACGTCATTATGACCCAAATGTGACATAATATAGGAAAAAAATGTTTCTGGAACCAAATAAAAATTTCACATTTAAAATATTTTTTTTGATGTTATTGGAATAATTTTTAATACCATTAATGAAACCTCAAAAACCTATATTATATTTTATTGATTTTAAATAAATAATTTTTAAACATGACTCAAATTCACATCACTATTGATATTATATTAATGATATTGGTTCATATCCCTATAAAATATTCAAAAGTAATCCACTTTTATGAATCCATTAGAATAAACTCTGAAAAGGTTTTTGGTTTCTATTACATAATCATAGAGAATCTGAAACCTATGTTTTGAAATTAATGATAAAATATATACTCTTATAATATATAATCCCTCCCAAAATTCCATTAAAATTATCTATAAACAAATTAGGTATGATATTACTCATTCTATACCTCCATAGAGCCATCCTATAGTACCCCCATGCCCTTAATAAGACACTCTTCTAAATTAAGAAGCACCCTCTTAACATAAGGGATTGTATCATCTTCCTTATAATTCTATATACTCCATTGAATTATTCATTTTGTTTTATAATTATAATTGGTATAAGATTTTATATATCCCAATTCCGCACATTATTAATTCAATGTGATTATAGAACAAGTTCATTTCCCATATGACCTTCTATGAATCATTAAGTACCTTCTTTATGATACTCAAATGTACTTCATATATTTCATACTAACAAATTATAAAGTAAATACCAATCCCTGTTTATACTCAAGGGTATTCACCTAGACATACATATCCAGCAATTATTTGGTAATTAAATTCATTTAACCCACACTCTAGAATCATGGAATTAAATGTGATAAAATATGTCCTTATGTGGAATAATCTATGTTACACAGATGAGAATATGCATATTATGATTGGTCTGTCCAGATTGCACTCCAATAAATTGGGTAATGATTTAGTCAGCTGGTATTTCAAATATATTTGATAATGGAGTAAAAACAATCCATTACGAGAATCAATCAACCCTGATCTGTTGTCTTAATTTTTATTCTTGACTTATTTTTATGGCATGATTTTTGTATTCACCACTTTTACATCCTCACTTTATGCTATAATTTTATATCATTCCAAATTATTAAAGACTTTTATTATAACCACCATTATGCTACATTGATATAAATCTTGGATAACAAGAAATTATTTATGTTATACTATTATTTTCTTGATCCATTATTGGGTTTTATAGGTGTCACCTTTCCTAGGTACATCTCCTTGTTTTTTATTGAATTATTAAAAGATCCAAAGAAAATAAGCCAACAATTCGATGCTATTATTTAATGATGTTATATTTATTTTTTATTTTTTCATTTCATTTAACTAATTTCACAATAACAAAAACATTAACATTATTCTGGTAATGTTTTATATTTAATTGTATATAATAAATCACTGAATATTGTTTATTAAAAATATGGGTTGTTAATGTTGTTATCAGTAGATGTTTTTTATATTTTTTCGATCATGATTATAAAAATCTAGTTAAATTCTTATGGAAATTACTAAACATAGGAAATATACTTAAATATTGGTAAATTATATAGTAAGTTGTTTTTGTGAAATTAAATCCCTTTCGGGATATTATAAGAGGATGTGGCTATTTCATAGAGGTACCTTAGGGAAATAACCCTAAAAAGGGTGAATTGAGTGGGATTATATAATCTCATAGTTTATGAATATAGCTATTATGAAAAAATATTTGAAAAATAATAGGGTATATTATTTTCTAAATTTACATTCTACTTAGAAACCATTATTTAGGGTACAACAATTCCCTTAAGAATTTATATTAGGAAACAGTTCAAGTATAACCGAGGTTGAAAACTTAAAAATTCATAGGGTAAAGACAATATATCATTATTGATTAATCAAATTAATATTCATGGTTTTTGATTTATTTTTTTATCAGTTTTAAAATTTCATCCATAATTTTTTAGTTATTCTTGGTCATTGAATGAAAATAAGCGAAATCATTCCATCAACCAATGTGAGGGGTAATGTGATGATTTTTCAAATGAGATTCTGAACACATTGGGAGATGTAACTATGAATTTCATGAAAATACATTCTCAATTGACTCATGTTTTGATCCAAATCATGAATCTACGGTAATTATCAAATCAACCTAACAATGAGTAAGTTGTAATTGATACTTATTTGTATTAGAGGCCTCCAAATTTAAATGAATTTTTTGATTCCTTAATATAGAATAAATGGGTATAATCCATTAAAATGAACATCAAAATCATTAAATTATTTGAAAAATATACACTTGTACTATATGTTTATCAGAGAGAGGGAGAATCCAAACAATGTTGGACTTTGATAAAAAGAAACCATAAATAATAGGTAAATGTGATTGAGTGGATGGAATTCCATAAATTTCTCAATAATATGATCTACACACTCTTCAAAATAAATTTTACTGTTACTTCATTATTCTCAAGATGAATAATGATGAATCCATCAGTTAATATATGGAATAAATGGAAATTATTTCATGGTATGCCTCCAAATTTTTTCATTAGCCTCAAAAGTTGTTTTTCCAACTTAATTCATGGGATAATGGTGAGACAATTAAAAGACATTGATGTTTAGGAATTTGAAATCTATGAAACAATTTACCGATGTAACCTTAATGTATAAATGGATATCAGGGAATCTTATGGTTATTGTGGTGATAATAATTAGAAATGTGAGTTTTATTATGGTGGTTATACAGAGAAATGAAAAATTATAATGAAAGTAAAATGTCCTACTATTCATAACCCTATCAAGATTCATCTTAGATATCTCATAAATGGAATATATAAATGCTTTAGATTATTAATGGGTGAGAACCTATTCAGATATTTCTAAATAATGAATCCCAACAATGTGATAAAATAAATGAATTTTCTAGTCAATCATCATCCAGTATTAAAAATTTTCAATTGAATGGAATGCATGAATTTTTCAACTCAATGCCATATGCTAAGGGTTGTTGTAGACAATCAATACCGACAACCACAATTATAGAAAGGTAATGATTATTCCATAAAACCTATTGAGGTGGATCCCCAACCTTAGGTAGTGATATGTATAATAGTTATTAAATCAAGGATTGTGAATGTATATTTTAATTCAAGTCCAACATATTCATTCATATCATATAAGTTTATTAGAACTATTATAATTACATGTAAAATCATGGAATTCAAGTGACATATAAAGTAAGTGAATGGTTCAATTTTTGTATCTCAAAAATAAAAATCTTCCTCATACCATATTTGTGGGTTTAATTTCCCTGGAATGTTTTGATCCTTACTTTATTTGATTTTTTTTGAATTCTGGGCATGAAGTATATTTCCTTATATAGATCAACCATAATCTTCTAAGATAAATAAATTGACGTCTTTATCATGAATCATCCCCAAAATTTTATTCATGCACAATGCGAGGGATGGGATTCCAATAGTATCATAATATATCGAATGAATATAATCTCCCTATGAGAAGTTTATTCTTTCTCAAATAATCAAGTCTAATGAAAAGTTCATCATTTATTATTTTCCCATTTTATGGTAATTGTATTATATTTTTACCAAATATTATATTAGTTTCCTTCACAACAGTGACATTGAGATATCTATCAATATCATACAAAAATATTTTCTAATATCCAAGACTCCATATAGAAAAAAAATTTATAAACTAGAAGAGATTATAAATAAACTATAGGGGAATATGGATAATGTGTTTATAAACCCATATGATTCCCCATAGGTAGCATCAGTCCTATTCACCATCAAGAAGGATGGGTCAATAAACAATTAATTAATTATTGTGATCATAAAAAAACTATAAATAAAAAGTATCATCTTCCATTTACTCATTATTTTTTCAATTAGATACATGACCTATAATGAATAAAAATGGTGGAACACTGGTGAAGATATTATCATGTAAATTTGATGAAGTATTATATAGACAACAACAGATTTAGAACATGGTACAATGATAATGAGTTCATAATGTAGACATTTAAAATTAATAATATTCAAAAAATCATCATGGACATAATTAAAATAGGCATTAGATATTACCTCGACAAAATATTTACAGTATTTATTGATGATATTAGCATCAAATCCATTAAAAATGATTAACATGAGGATAAATTGAATACTATACTAAAGGCCTAGTGGAATGAAAATTGTACAGTAAGAGTAATAAATTCTAATTTTTTGTTGTGTTATCAACAACAAGGAAATATTGGTTGAAATTGTAAAATATATACAATCAAAAATTATACTAGAATAATATCCATGAAAAAATTTGATTTTTGATAGGGATTTATTGTTACTGTTGTCAATTTCATAGAAATTTTTTACGGTTTTAAATCCTACTAAACAATATTACTTAAAAGAGGGTATTTTTTTCTATAATTAAAAATTTGAGGAATGCATTAAAGAGTTAAGGAATATAATTATCAATGAACCTATTCTCACTTAACCCATTAGTGGGAATTTATTGTTAATCTACAATGATTCATGAAAAATGTATTGGGTTTTGTAACAATGAACAATAAAAACATGTGCACTAACCCAAATTTAGATTCCACTAAAAGGGTACCCATACCTAGTCGGCCACATGGCCTTTAACATATTTCCCCAAATGCTAGAGGTTCTTGACAAGAAAATAGGTCCTAGGGTGTGATTGTTGGGAAACAATACCTTCATTGGTTGAGTGTGACACAGAAGTGTAAATAATAATAATAGCGGAAGAAATAAATAGCATGCAACAGAAGTAAACAACGGAAGATTGAAAGTTAAAGATAACCAGATGGAATATAATATCAGAATGATGCAGCATGTCACAATTTCTAAGAATGCAGCGAATAACAGATTCAATACAATACTATGGTACAACAATAGAAAATAAAACCCAACATCATCACATGACATGGCTTGGTCTCATTCTCTCCTGCTCTTAACCAGTAATCATGTACATGTAAAAGGAGACTTTCCCAAATCTACACCGGCATCAATATAGTCTCTTTGGGCCCAAAAACACCACCCAAACAAGGTGTGGGAAATAAATTATAGTAGTAAACCATCAATGGTCTACTCCAATTTGTCACTTAGTCTATGCATTAGTAGTGCATAATAAAGAAATCATAAAAAAAGTAAGTACTCAAATGTGAAAAAATATTACAAGTCTTATTTATTTTATTCCATTCATGTTCATTAATAAAATTCAATTACATTGAATAATATGATATTGGGATACAGACATGGCCAGTCAATGCCATGTTCTAGAAAACACAGTAGATACCTCAGTAGGAAATCTATCATATAAAATGACAATCGAATCCATACATGTAATTTATCTTGGTATAAATGGAAAAAGACTTTACAACAATTAAACCATAGTTTAAAACCTTTACCTCAGGAAATCCACTTATATATTAAATCCTTTCCCATCGGAAAAACAATACATAGTCCTCAGGCAAATAAATCCTTTCCCACAGGCATGCAAAATCTCTTCATGTAGGCAGAATAATTGAACAAGTCCAAGAATAAAATATAAGAAATTTAGCATAAGGAAAAAAATTTAATATTTACACTATTAAATGGTTAATAAGAAAAAAATTCACATCAGTACGTATATAATTATCCAATTAATTTCAAACATCCCATAACAGGGAAAACAGTGGAATTTACACATATATCCTATGCCAAAGGGCCCATCAACAGTTATCCAAGGGAAACACACTCATGGAGTGGCCCTTGATAAAAAAATAACTCTTGAGATTATTCGATTCATGTAATTAACCACCTAAAAATCCTTATTAAATAACACGGGTAAAATTCTCATTATTGACACACCCCAAACATGTGGGAGCGGTATAAAAAGACATTAAAAATTTGACATTGATCAATAAGAATGCGACCACCTACCTCATCATATTATGACTCTCTATGTATATCATAGACATCCAATTCCAGCTATAATGGTATAGATATAAGAAAAAAGGATATTAAATCAACCTTAAATAACATATCCAGGAAACATATTACCATGAATGACTCAAAAGTAAGAGAGAGCTTATTGATTGGGTTCAAACGAAACAAACGATGATTGATTGAGAGTTCAGATGATCAACTGGGAATGGGATTAAGTTCCAGTACTCATCTAGAGTTCCCCCCACTAAGCCTTATGACCAAATTAGAGAAGAATGATATTACTTCCCATTTTTTTTTAAAAAAATACAACGTACATAGTGTGTAAGTCTATATACATGGCATGTATATCATTTAACTATTACTTCACCAGATGAATTTCACTGAAATACATTCCACGACATGATTACATGACTACATGGTATGTAAGAGTATGTAAACAATGTTTAGATGGTTTTCCCCCTTTTATCACTTACATTCCCATATGCCCTATATTCCCTTCATACATGGACATACTACACGACATGTTCTTGGGAGTATATGGCGTGTAACCCATGATTCCAGTACATTACCAAAATTTCCCTTGTTTTCATGAAAACTACTCCAAAGATAAAATTGAATAAGAAATTGTACCACATTAGAGGGAATGGGTTCTTAAAAACGTCCACCTTAAATAAATTCATCTCCAAATTTCTCGTCCAAGGGTGGTGCATGAATATCTAAGAAAAATTATGGCCATGGAACATGTACGTTGGACTCCATCTCCCATGTCTCTTCATGTACTTAGCCATGCTGCCATACCACCCATACAAGAGAAACTAACAGGCCTCAGAAATCCTATATGCCTCTTGAAGCTATACAAATATGATACTTCACTAATGATGCATCAACCTGAATATCATCCTCTGCGGCCGAAAAAAACAAGTGATGGGTCTAAGTGATAATAGTGTAGCTAGAATACATGGAAGATGTCATTCATGGCATGTTACCTCTGAGGTAACTCTACATAATATGAAATTGAATCAACTCACTCTAGAATCTAAAATAGTCTTACATATCTCAGTGAATGATTACCTTGTCTCCATATTCTCTTGTGTCCCATCCTAGGTGTGACATGTAAGAAAACTCGATTCGAGACCACAATCTCCAATGCTCATCTACAATGATCATTATAAGATTTTTTATGAGACTCCACAACAGTCATTCTTCTCTGAATCCTGTGGACCAGCACATAAGTCTCTTATATGAGACATGTTACTAGTAAGGCTTCCTCACCTACCTATAACCTACATTTGGGAGAATGTCATAGCCTAAAAACTTGTCCTTTATCCCCTATATCATACTCTCTGACTAGACATCAGTCTGGGGGTATTATTTTGTTCTCGGAATCACCAGTATACCTAGCGCCCTCTGAAAACATTGCATGAAATGATACATAAAGTGGGAATCCCCATCTAAAATGAAATAATGATGGAACCCATCATGTTCTTCCTCCTCTCAGATATATAGCTATCCAAAATCATCAACACCAATGGTCTCCTTGATCGTCAAGAAGTGTACATCCTTTATAGGATTTTCAACTATGAGCCACACAACATCATTACCTTTAGGCGATCTTGGTAACCCCATCACGGAATCCATTGTGACATTATCCTATTTTCATTATATAGAAGTTAACTCTTGTAAAATCCTAGATGGACGCTGATGTTCTTCCTTCACCTACTAACATGTGGAATATCTCATAATAAATAGGCTACATCCAACTTCATACCCAGTCACTAGTATTAACGGTACACGTTGTGGTACATCAGATTGACTTCGGGATGCACTGTCCAAGATGAAGAATACAAATCCTACATCATCTCCTCACTTATATCCCCTGGAACAAAAACATTTCTATGGATACATAGAACAAAATCCTCACAAATTGTTCATCCTAGAAGAGGTTCCCCACCTTCCACACTCTCCTCTAGAACTATTACTTAGAAATATAATAGATTCCTTCTCATAAATAATCCCATTCTGGTATAGGTAATAGAACAAGATGAAAGATAAATCAATCCCTAACTGTCAGGAACCACTAAATGCATCTAAGAGAACAAATCCATAAGCTTCCACTCACCAATGGAACCATGAATTGCATGTATCTGAGTCCACTTGTTTAGTGCATCAGCTCTTGAATTGCCTTTTTCAGGCATATATGGAAGCTCAATATCATATGAATGAATGTATTCCACCCACATTTTCAATCGCATATTCAAATCATTCTGATAAATGATGTATTTGAGACTTTTTTGGTCTGTGTACACCAAAAATACTCTCCCAATAAACAATGTCTCAAACAACGCAATTCATTAACAATGACATCCATGTCGAGATCATGCATCGGTTAATTCTGCTCACGTGGTCTTTGTAACAACCCATGCTTCTACAGTACACTTCTCTTTGAAAAATGCAATAGCGTGTGTTGTATGCAATATCGAGTTCTAACACACCACAACCAATCAAACAAGCCGTTATGAATATCAATACCCACTTTTTGAAATTTATAAGTTTTATTTTTCAAAATGGAGTTCATTTTTGGATTCGGAATATCGAAATTAGGTGAGGGTGAATGTTTGGTATTTTTCTAAAAAACATCATTTTTGGATGAATAGTGAAACCACTAAGTGGTAGTTAAAAAAACTGAATTTTTCATAAAACATAATTTTACCACTTCTATGAGTATAATTTCGAAAATCCGAGAGACATGGTTAATATCAAGGAGTAAAATGTGGTTCAATAGGATGAAAATAATTTTTGGTGAATAGTAACATTTTACTTTTATTTACCGCGGTTTAAACTAAATAGGGTAATTAAGGGTAAAAATGATATTAATATTACCCTAACACATCTACTAATTCTATTGGACAAGTGTATCTCGACCAAAAACAACCTTATGAATAAAATATTTTCATTTAGGTCCACTTGGATTAGATTAGGACATTTATTATTATTTAATTTAAAGAAGAGTTAAAAGTGTTAAAAACAATGTTTATTTAGTAAAACATTTTTAATATAGCGCTACACATAAGATAAATTCGATTATAAATATTAATTAGAAAGATAAAAATCATTCATACATTATGATATTTTATTTATAATTTTTAGACATTATATAATTTAATTTATTTATGACACAATGATGATGCAGTAATTACCATAATAGTAAAAAATTCAAATAATTGATAACATAAATACCCAAATTAATATAATTTGAGACTTTATTTGAATTAAACCAATTTTATTGGTTAATATGACATGTTAGGATTGATTTAATTAACTTTTTTCGAAGTAATCATTCTGTTATGGTTTTCACAAAAATCAATTTTCCAAATAGTGTCAAAATTGACATAAAAGAGTTTTGAAAACAAATATTATATTATTAATTTATATTCAATTCCTAAAAATCTATGGATCTGAAAAAAGACTTATATCATGATAGGTGTATCATTAATATACCACTTGGGGTCTCTTGGAGGTATATAGTATGTTTATTAACTATATAATATAAAAATACAAAGTGACATGGTAAGTGTCAAACTAATTTACTAAGAGTTAAAACTAAAAGATAGGGTTAATATAAAGATTCAGACCTATCTAAATTCTATTGGTTGAGTGGTTTTCGACCCATCCCCACCTTAACCTTTAAATAATCCACTTTGGAGCCATTATAATCCGAATATGAATTTTTTATAAAATAATATTTCTAGCTTTTCCAAAGGTGCCCCTCACCCCTCTTATAAAAGGGAACTCACCCTCTTATAAAAGGCCTTGGCACAAGGACTTGTCAATATCTTATTTGTAGTCTTGGCACGAGGCCTTGGCTATGTGGTTATGATAGTCTGGCATTATGAATTCTATCATTATGAAAGTGGTTATTGATATTTCATGTGAATATTCGATTAGTAGAATATCCATGTGAATAAGTAAATGGGATTATTTCATTTTATTTTTTCCATACTTTGTTGAAGTTCAAGTTTAAAAGGCTTTTGTTTTAGTTATACATTCCCTTAAATTTTTATTATAATTTATGAAATTTTCCGCTATATTGTTATCTTTACTGGTCATTTGAGCTCACCCCTTTTCTATGTTTTATTTTTACCAGGATGTGAAGAAGTAAATTATGAATGACCTGCAGGGATAGTATAAGGGGATTAGAGTGTAGACTATGGAGACTATGTTGTTGTAGTTTTCATTTTTATGATGTAATGTAAAACTTCATGAATATGTCTAGTTATTCCAAGGATTCAAAACTAATCGGCCTTTTGAGAGTTTATCATTCCTGTGATCATGCCAATGTTATGTAATGATGCACTAACTCTGGGTAACTGGGGTCGGGGTGTTATAGTTGGTATCAGATGAGGTTTAGTACAAACCGCGGAAGAAAGATTTAGATAAACTCTGATTATAGAATGTAGATTTATGATGGAATTTGACGATTAGTATTGAAGAACATCATAGAAGTTTGGTATTGTAGAGATTTTGTGAGTTTTCCAAGCAATACATCCCTGTCTGGATACGAGCAGGTAGAGGCGGGTTTGGAACAGATGTACCTAGGGGTAAAACCTGAAAACACCACTTTGAGCTAGACTCAAATGGGAACTAGTGCACGACAATGGGCCTTGCTGGACTTTTGGTTACAAAACTCCCGATGGATATGCTTAGGATAACACTCATTTTTTTACAAATCCTTATGAAGGGTTTATGAGTATATACTTCCTCAAAGAAAACATTTTTTATGATTATAGATTATATCCAAAAATAGTTCAATTTATGTTAAGTGTTATATAATTATTGAATTATGTATTTTGTTTCATAAACTGATCTTGTTTATGCCATTTTTTCAAAATGGAGCCCAGTTAAAGAAATGGAAACTGTATCAATTCACACACTCCATATAGGGATTTCCCTCCTATTCCAGATAATTATAGTGGAGCTGGTGATGCAACTGGTGCTGATTAACTAATCACCATACTGGGACAACTCACTTAGGTTATGAATAATAACCTTACCCATATGGAGCACCCTGAACCACAGCGTGGAGGATCAATGTTAGATTGCTTCATGAGGCAGCAACCACCAATATTTGATATAGGCCTTGATCCAAGAAGAAGGAGGTTACAATTTTTGATATAATCCTTGTTATGGATTGGCTTTTGGACCCTGATGCGAGGATTTATTGTAAGAAGAAGGAGGTTATGATTTTAGATGATGATGATAAGGAACACCTTATCTTTAGAGCAGAATCGTCACCACGTAATTATTATCTAGATCCACCCCCAGTAGCTCAACTATATTCAATTATTGGGGAGGAAAAGAATGAAATGATTGTAGGTGAGGAAAGGAATGTTCATATAGAGGATGTCCCTGTTGTGAAAGAATATGTAGATGTGTTTACGGAAAATTTACCTGGACATCCTCCAGAACGAGAAGTTGAGTTTTCCATTGATTTAATTCCTGGATCAAGGCCTATATCAAAGACCCCTTATAGAATGGCCACTATAGAATTAGATGAACTAAAGAAAAAACTAGAGGAATTGAGTACTAAGGGGTTTATTCGCCCCAATGTTTCTCCATGGGGAGCCCCTGTTCTTTTTGTTAAAAAGAAAGATGGATCTATGAGGTTATGTAACAACTACAGGGAGATCAATGCTATAACAATATAGAAAAAATATCCCCTACCTTGCATTGATGATTTATTTGAAAAACTGCATGGAGATCAATAATTTTCAAATATTGACCTTCGATCTGGATACCATCAGTTGTTTGTGAAGAAGAAAGACATTCTGAAGACAACATTTCAATCCTAGTACGAGCATTACGAGTTTACAGTAATGCCTTTTGGATTGACTAATGCACCCTCTATATTCATGGATCTGATGAATAGAGTTTTCAAGGAATATCTTGAGGAATTTTTTGTGGTATTTATTGATGATATCTTGGAATACTCCAAAATCTACAAAGATCATGAAAATCACTTGCGCATTATCCTGAAGACTGTGAGAAGACATAAATTACATGAGAAGTTTAGAAAGTGTGAATTCTTGCTTCAAGAGATTTCTTTTCTTGTCCATATTGTATCTAAAGATGGAATCTCTGTTGATCCTTCTATGACCAAGTCAATCCAAGAATGTCCTACACTGACAAGTATAACTGAGGTACGTAGTTTTATTGATTTAGCAGGTTATTATTGACGTTTTATCCAGAATTTTTCCCGGTTGGCTAACCCATTAACGAAGCTCACACGTAAAGGGATTAATTTTTTTTAGAAAAATGCATGTGATGAATGTTGCAAAGAACTGATGAGAATATTAGTCAGTGCTCCTATATTTAATCTACCATCCGGGAATGATGGGTTCATTATTTATAGTGATGCATCGATGAAAGGACTTGGTTGTGTCCTTATGAAGATTGGTATGGTTATTGACTATGCATCAAGACAGTTGAAAATTCATGAACAAGACTATCCTAATCATGATCTCAAGTTAGCAGTTGTGATCTTTTCATTGACGATAT
Organism: Viscum album; assembly: GCA_963277665.1. Lineage (NCBI taxonomy): Eukaryota > Viridiplantae > Streptophyta > Magnoliopsida > Santalales > Viscaceae > Viscum > Viscum album. The sequence continues at coordinate 1,131,420,445 of OY728142.1, read as the reverse complement.
GGAGGCACTACCTCTATGGTGAAAAATGTGAGATTTAAACTGATCACAAGAGTTTGAAGTATATTTTCTCACAAAAAGAACTCAATATGAGGAAAAATAGATGGCTTGAATTACTCAAGGATTATGATTGTACAATACACTACCACCCAGGGAAATAAAACAAGGTGGCAGATGCTTTGAGCAGAAAATACCATGGAGTTTTTAACAATATGAGAATTGAAAGGGATCCAATTTTTCATGGATTTAGTGAAGATGGACATGGGAATAACCAGGGAAGGTAAAACATCAATGCTTTTTCATATGGTTGCCAAACCATCTTTACTAGAAACGATTAAAAGTTCTTAGACCGATGATGAAGAATTTCAAAAGAAGATTAAATCTATGAATGATGGGAGATTGAGAGACTTTTTGTATGAAGATGGAATTTTGAAATTTGGGAAGAGACATTGTGTTCCCGATATAACTGATCTAAAAAGGGAATTTCTGGATGATACTCATAGTTCCAATTTCTCTATACACCCTGGGAGCACCAAAATGTATAAAGACTTGAAGGAACATTTTTGGTCGGACAACATGAAGAGGGAGATTGCTGATTTTGTGTCAAGATGTATGGTTTTCAACAAGTGAAAGCTGGAAGGCAACGACCTAGTGGAGTATTGCAACCTCATTCCATACTTGAGTGGAAATGGGATAATATCATGATGGACATTGTCATGGGGCTACCAAAGAATCCTAGAAGGAACAATACAATATGGGTTATTATTGATCATCTTACCAAGTCAGCACATTTTCTTTCTATAAGAGAAGATCTACCACTAGAACGTCTAGCAACACTATATATTAATGAAGTTGTGAGACTTCATGGAGTACCCCTATCGATTGTTTCTGATCGTGATCGCCATTTTACATCAAGATTCCCGAAAAGTCTTCAGAAAGCCTTGGATACTGAACATCATTTGAGCACTGCCTACCACCCCCAAACGGATGGAAAATCAGAACAAACTATTCAAACATTAGAAGACATGTTGAGATCCTGCTCACTTGACTTTTAGTGTATGTGGGATCAATATTTACCTCTGGTAGAATTTTCCTATAACAATAGCTTCCATTCGAGTATTCAGATGACACCATATGAAGCGTTATACGGAAAGAGATGTTGCACACCAACCTGTTGGGATGAAGTTGGTGAAAGATAACATGTAGGCCTAGAACTGGTGGAGGAAACCATGGAAAAGTTGAGGGTAATCCAAAACCATATCAAAGCAGCTCAAAGTAGGCAGAAGATCTATGCCGATAATCGACGGAAGGATTTAGAATTTCAAGTTAGTGATCATGTTTTCCTGATGGTATATCCATGGAAGGGAGTCATACGTTTTGGTAAGAATGGTAAATTGATTCCCAGGTACAATGGACCATTCAAAATTCTAGAAGGAAATGGGGTTGTAGCTTACCGATTGGCAATGCCGCCAAGTCTCCCCAAAGTTCACGATGTGTTCCATGTATCTCTATTAAGGAAACACATGCCTGACCCAAAGCATGTACTCACCTATGAGGAATTAGAACCGGAACCTGATCTGTCTTATTACGAAGAGCCCATCAAGATTCTTGATACAAGAGAACAATTTCTGAGAAACCGGACGAATCGTCTGGTAAAAGTCTTGTAGAGAAACCATTAGATGGAGGAGGCAACGTGGGAACCCGAGGAACTTTTGATGAAGAACCACCCGAGTCTTTTCATGCCGTATTATTATAGAAATTTCGGGGATGAAATTATTTGAAGGAGGAGAGAATGTAACGCCCCATGCTTTTACAGTACACTTCTCTTTGAATAATGCAATAGTGTGTGTTGTATGCAACATTGAGTTCTAACACACCACAACCAATCAAACTAGCCGTTATGAATAGTAATACCCACTTTTTGAAATTTATAAATTTTCTTTTTCAAAATGGACTTCATTTTTTGATTTGTAATATCGAAATTAGCCTAGGGTGAATTTTTTGTATTTTTCTGAAAAACTTCATTTTTTGATGAACATTGATACCACTAAGTGGTAGTTAAAAAACTGAATTTTTCAAAAAACATAATTTTACCACTTCTATGAGTGGAATTTATAAAATCTGAGAGACACAATTAATATCAAGGAGTAAAATGTGGTTCAATAGGATGAAAATAATTTTTTTTGGGAATAGTAACTTTTTACTTTTATTTACCATAGTTAAAAGTAAATAGGGTAATTAAGGGTAAAAATTATATTAATATTACCCTAACACATGTCCTAATTCTATTTCACATGTGTATATCGACCAAAAACAACCTTAGGAATAAAATATTATAATTTAGTTCCACATGGATTAGACTAGGACATTTATTATTATTTATTTCAAAGAAGAGTTAAAAGAGTTAAAATCAAGGTTTATTTACTAAAACATTTTTAATATAGGGATACACGAAAGATAAATTATATTATAAATATTCATTATAAATCTAAAACAATTTCCGACATAATGATATTTTATTTATAATTTTTAGACATTAAATAATTAAATTTATTTATGACACGATGATCATGCAGTAATTACCATAATAGTGAAAAATTAAAATAGTTGATATTATAAATACCAAAATAAATATAATCTGAGTCTTTTAATGAATTAAACTAATTTTATAGGTTAATATGACATGTTAAGATTGATTTAATTAACTTTTTTCGAAGTAATCATTCTATTATGACTTTCACAAAAATCAATTTTCCAAATAGTGTCAAAATTGACATAAAAGTGTTTTAAAAAAAATTATTATATTATTAATTGATATTCAACTTCTAAAAATATAAGTTTCGGACAAAATACTTTTATCATGATAGGTATATCATTAATGGACCACTTGGGGGTCTCTTGGTGGTATATAGTATTTTTATTAACTATATAATATAAAAATAAAAAGTGACATGGTAAGTGTCAAACTATTTAACTAAGAGCTAAAACCAAAAGATAAGGTTAATATAAAGACCCAAACCTGTCTAAATTCTATTGGATGAGTAGTTTTGGAACCATCCCCACCTTATCCTTTAAATAATCCACTTTGGTGCCATTATAAACCAATATGAATTTATTATAAAATAATATTTCTATCTTTTCCAACGGTGACCCTCACCCCTCTTATAAAAGGGCACTCACCCACTTATAAAAGGCCTTGGCACATGGACTTGAAAAAATCTTATTTGTAGTCTTGGAACGAGGCCTTCGCTATGTTGTTATGATAGTTTGGCATTATGTATTCCATCATTATGAATGTGGTTATTGATATCGCATGTGAATATTCGATTAGTAGAATATCCATGTGAATAAGTAAATGAGATTATTTCATTTTATATTTTCCATACTATGTTGAAGTTCAAGTTTAAAAGGCTTTTGTTTTAGTTATACATTTCCTTAAATGTTTATTATTATTTATGAATGTTTCCACTATAATGTTATCCTTACTGGGTAGTTGAGCTCACCCCTTTTCTATGTTTTATTTTTACCAGGATGTGAAGATGTAAATTATGAATGACATTCAGGGATAGTTTAAGGGGATTAGAGTGTAGACTATAGAGACTATGTTTTTGTAGTTTTCATTTTTATGATGTAATGTAAAACTTCATTAATATATCTATTTATTTCTAAGCTACTAAACTAATTTGTATTTTGAGAGTTGATCTTTCTTGTGATCATGCCAATGTTATGTAATAATGCATCGACTCTGGGTTACTGGGGTCGTGGCATTATAGTTGGTATCAGAGGAGGTTTAATACAAACCATGGAAGCTATATTTAGATAAACTCTAATTAGAGAACATATATTTAAGATGGACTTTGAGGATTAGTATAGAAGAACTTCCTAGAATTTTGGTATTGTATAGATTTTGGGAGTTTTCCAACAATACATCCATGTATGGATACGAGAAGGTTGAGGCGGGTCTGGAACAGATGTACCTAGGGGTAAAACCTAAAAACAACGCTTTGAGCTAGAATTGAATGGGAACTGGTGCACGACAACAGACCTTGCTGCTCTCTTGGTTACAACACTTTCGGGGGATATGCTTAGGATAACTCTCATTTTCTTTACAAATCATTATAAAGGGTTTATGAGAATATACTTCCTCAAAGATTTTTTTTATGATTATAGATTATATCCATAAATAGTTCAATTTATGTTTAGTGTTTTATAAGTATGTAATTATGTATTTTGATTCATAAACTGTTCTAGTTTATGCCATTGTTTAGAAATGGAGCCTAGTGGAAGAAATGGAAACTGTATCAATGCATGCACTCAATGTAAGGATTGATCTATTACTCAAGATAATTATAGTGGAGCGGGTTATGCAACTGGTGCTGATCAACTAATAACCATACTGGGACAACTCACTCAGGTTATGAATAATAACCTTACCTGTATGGAGAACCCTAATCCACAGCGTGGAGGATCAATGTTAGATTGCTTCATGAGGCAGTAACCACCAACATTTGATATAGGCATTGATCCAAGAAGAAGGAGGATATGTTTTTTGATATAATCCTTAGTATGGATTGGATTTCAGACCATGATGCGAAGATTTATTGTAAGAAGAAGGAGGTTATGATTTTGATGATAACGATAAAGAACACCATGTCTTTAGAGCACAATCATCACCACCTAATTCTTATCTAGATCCACCCCCAGTAGCTCAACTAAATTCAATTATTTAGGAGGAATATAATGAAATTATTGTAGGTGAGGAAAGGAATGTTCATATATATAATGTCCCTGTTGTGATTGAATATGTAGATGTGTTTCCGGAATATTTACCTGGACATCCTCCAGAACAAGAAGTTGAGTTTTCCATTGATTTAATTCTTGGATCCAGGCCTATTTCAAAGACCCCTTATAGAATGGCCACTATAGAATTAGTTGAACTAAATGAAAATTAGAGGAATTGAGTAATAAGGGATTTATTCTCCCTAGTGTTTCTCCATGGGGAGCCCCTGTTCTATTTTTTAAAAGAAATATGGATCTATGAGGTTATGTAACGACAATAGGGAGAACAATGCTATAACAATATAGAACAAGTATCCCCTACCTTGCATTGATAATTTATTTGAAAAACAGCATGGAACTCAATACTTTTCAAATATTGACCTTCGATCTGGATACCATCAGTTGTGTGTGAAGAAGAAAGACATTCTGAAGACATCATTTCGAACCTGGTACGGGCATTACAAGTTTACAGTAATGCCTTTTGGATTGACTAATGCACCCTCTTTATTCATGGATCTGATGAATAGTGTTTTGAAGGAATATCTCGATGAATTTGTGTTGGTATTTATTGATGATATTTTGGTATACTCCAAAAGCTACAAAGATCATTAAAATCACTTGCGCAATATCCTGAAGACTCTGAGAAGTCATGAATTATCTGAGAAGTTTAGAAAGTGTGAATTCCGGATTCAATAGATTTCTTTTATTGTCCATATTGTCTCTAAATATGGAATCTCTATTGATCCTTCTAAGTCCAAGGAAATACAAGAATGTCCTAAACCTACAAGTATAACTGAGGTACATAGTTTTATTGATTTAGCAGGTTATTATCGATGTTTCATCCAGAATTTTTCCGGGTTTGCTAACCCATTAACGGAGCTCACACGTAAAGGGGTTAAAATTTTTTGGACAAAGGAGTGTGAAGAATGTTTTGAAGAACCGAAGAGAGGATTATTCAATGCTCTTATATTGACTCTACCATTGGGGACTGATGGGTCTGTTATTTATAGTGATGCATCGAAGAAAGGACTTGGTTGTGTCCTTATGAAGATTGATAGGGTTATTTCCTATGCATCAAGATAGTTGAAAATTAATGAACAAAACTTTCCCACTCATGATCTAAAGTTAGCAGTTGTGATATTTTCTTCGAAGATATGGAGGCACTACCTCTACAGTGAAAAATGTGAGATTTATATTAATCACAAGAGTTTGAAGTATATTTTCTCACAAAAAGAACTCAACATGAGGAAAAAGAGATGGATTGAATTACTCAAGGATTATGATTGTACAATACACTACCACCCGGGGAAAGAAAACAAGGTGGCAGATGCATTGAGCAGAAAAGACCACAGAGTTTTGAACAATATGAGAATTGAAAGGGATATAATTTTCATGGATCTAGTGAAGATGGACATGGGAATAACCAGGGAAGGTAAACCATCAATGATTTTTCAAATGGTTTCCAAACCATTTTTACTAGAAAGGATTAATAGTTCTTAGACCGACAATGAAGAATTTAAAAAGAAGATTAAAGCTGTGAATGATGGGAGATTGAGAGAATTTTTGTATGAAGATGGAATTTTGAAATTTGGGATGAGACATTGTGTTCCCGATATACCTGATCTAAAAATGGAATTGTTGGATGATGCTCATAGTTCCAAATTCTCTATACACCATGGGAGCACCAAAATGTATAAAGACTTGAAGGAACATTTTTGGTGGGACAATATGAAGAAGAAGTTTACTGATTTTGTGTAAATATATATGGTTTGTCCACAAGTGAAAGTTGGAAGTCAACAGCCTAGTAGAGTATTGAAACCTATTTCCATACGTGAGTGGAAATGGGATAATATCATGATGGACTTTGTCATGGGGCTACCAAAGACTCTTAGAAGGAACAATGCAATATGGGTTATTATTGATCATCTTACCAAGTCATCACATTTTCTTTCTATAAGAGAAGATATACCACTAGAACGTCTAGCAAGACTATATATTAATGAAGTTGCGAGACTTCATGGAGTACCCCTATCGATTGTTTCTGATTGTAATCCCCATTTTACATGAAGATTATGGAAAAGTCTTCAGAATGCATTGGATACTGAACTTCATTTGAGCACTGCCTACCTCCCTCAAACGGATAGAAAATCAGAACGAACTATTCAAACATTAGATGACATGTTGAGATCCTACTCACTTTACTTTCAGGGTATGTGGGAACAATATTTACCTCTGGTAGAATTTTCCTATAACAACAGCTTCTATTCGAGTTTTGAGATGGCACCATATGAAGTGTTATACAGAAAGAGATGTTGCACACCAACCTATTGGGATGACGTTGGTGAAAGAGAACTTGTAGGCCCAGAACTGGTGGAGGAAACGATGGAAAAGGTGAAGGTAATCCAAAACCATATCAAAGCAGCTTAAAGTAGGCAGAAGAACTATATCGATAATCGACAGAAGGATTTGGAATTTCAAGTCAGTGATCATGTTTTCCTGAAGGTATATCCATGTATGGGAGTCATACGTTTTGGTAAGAAATGTAAATTGAGTCCCAGGTACAACAGACCTTTCAAAATTCTAGAAAGAATTGGTGTTGTAGCTTACCGATTGGCAATGCCGCCAAGTCTCCCCAAAGTTCACGATGTGTTCCACGTATCTCTGTTGAGGAAATACATGCCTGACCCAACGCATGTACTCACCTATGATGAATTAGAATTCGAACCCGATCTATCTTATTGTGAAGAGCCCATCAAGATTCTTGATACGAGAGAAAAAGTACTGAGAAACTGGATGACTCGTCTGGTAAAAGCCTTGTGGAGAAACCATAAGATGGAAGAGGCAACGCCGGAACCCGAGGAACTTATGATGAAGAACCACCCGAGTCTTTTCATGCGGTAGTATTCTAGAAATTTCGAGGATTAAATTATTTGAATGAGGAGCGAATTTAACTCCCCAAGCTTCTACGGTTCACTTCTCTTTGAATAATGCAATAGCGTGTGTTGTATGCAACATCGAGTTCTAACACACCAAAACCAATCAAACTAGCTGTTATGAATAGTAATAACCACTTTTTGAAATTTATAAATTTTATTTTTCAAAATGGACTTCATTTTTGGATTCGGAATATCGAAATTATCTAAGGGTAAATTTTAGGTATTTTTCTGAAAAACATCATTTTTTGATGAATAGTGAAACCACTAAGTGTTAGCTAAAAAATGGAATTTTTCATAAAACATAATTTTACCACTTCTGTGAGTGGAATTTCGAAAATCTAAGAGACATGATTAATATCAAGGAGTAAAATTTGTTTCAATGAGATGAAAATAATTTTTGATGAATAGTAACTTTTTTACTTTGATTTACCATGGTTAAAAGTAAACAGGGTAATTAAGGGTAAAAATGATATTAATATTACCCTAAAACATGTCTTAATTCTATTAGAAAGTTGTATCTCGACCAAAATCAACCATAGGAATAAAATATTATCATTTAGTTCCACTTGTATTAGATTAGGACATTTATTATTATTTAATTCAAAGAAGAGTTAAAAGAGTTAAAATCAAGGCATATTTACAAAACATTTTTAATATAGGGTTACAGATAAGATAAATTATATTATAAATATTCATTAGAAATATAAAACGATTTCCTACATAATGATATTTTATTTATAATTTTTAGACATTAAATAATTTAATTTATTAATGACACAGTGATGATGTAGTAATTACCATAATAGTGAAAAATTAATATAATTGATATTATAAATACCCAAATAAATATAATTTGAGACTTTTTATGAATTAAACTAATTTTATAGGTTAATATGACATGTTAGGATTGATTTAATTAACTTTTTTCGAAGTAATCATTCTGTTATGATTTTCACAAAAATCATTTTTCAAAATAGTGTCAAAATTGAGATAAAAGTGTTTTTAAAACATATATTATATTATTAATTGATATTAAATTCCTAAAAATATATGTTTCGGCCAAAAGACTTATATCATGATATTTGTATCATTAATGGACCACTTGGGGGTCTCTTGGAGGTATATAGTATGTTTATTAACTATATAATATAAAAATACAAAGTGACATGGTAAGTGTCAAACTATTTAACTAAGAGTTAAAACTAAAAGATAAGGTTAATATGATGACCCAAACCTGTCTAAATTCTATTGGTTGTGTGGTTTTCGACCCATCCCTATCTTAATTTCTAAATAATCCACTTTGGATCCATTATAAACCGAATATGAATTTATTATAAAATAATATTTCTTGCTTTTCCAAAGGTGCCCCTCACCCCTCTTATAAAAGGGAACTCCCCCTTATCCTTAATTCACACCTTCAAAGCCATTTGGCTCAGCCAAAATCTGCCCAAATACTCTCTCAACATCAATAAATTCATCATAGAGGCCTTCCTTTAGTCATAAAGACATCCTAAAGAGACCTTTTGAAAAAATCAAAAGAAAGAACCCGAAAAAGAGGTAATGATTTCACCACCCGTTTTCAAGGTCCTTTTTTCTTCCACTTCCTATTTCATTGTTATTCCCATTATAAAATAATGAATTAAGTATCTCCTATATACTATAACATTATTATAAACATGTTACAACCATATTTCAGTATTCTGTTCATCCTTTAAATAACATGTCACCATACGTGCGTACGTATGGCTTACCGTCTCCACGTCGTGGTGTAATTGTTATTCAATAAATTATAATATGTATGGGTGTAATAATGATTTGTAATTCATGTAAATAATAAATATAACATGATAATTATTCTTTATATATGATATACCATCCAATTAAATATTATTTTAATATCAAAACAATGATATTGTCGCTCGTGCGTACGTACAGACTTCCTTCTCCACGAACGCAATGAGATTCATTCTCCGTCATATCCATTCAAGTATAATTATAATTTAATGATTTAAAAATAATGTTTAATGACTTTATATCATTATGGATATGAATAATATACAACCTATCCCTAAAAAACATGGCATATGTGACAAAACATATAAAATAAAACGAGTAAGTTAACACCCGAAACAACGATAATTGTAAAATATTATTAACAAAGCAATGTTAAAAGATCATATATGATATCATATTAATATATATGATTATTGTATAATTTAATAACAATTATCTCACCATTATATAGGAGGTTAACATACCCCACCCAAAGAAAATTACAAGGTAAGGGTATATTTCACAATCTCTTCATTATCCGAGGTTGTTTATACGTGATTATCTACTAGGACATCTTTATCATCTGCATCCATGTTTCTTAAAAATGGATTTCAAAACATATTTTTTACTATTTAATAGTATATGGGTTAAGTCAATTATACCCTTGTTGACTTTTATACGTGTTTTATAAAGGAATATTTCTGTCGTTTTCCAAACAAGGTCCTTTTTAACCTTTTTGACAGAATTAAGGTAAGAATGTTTTTTAACTTATACAGCAGGTGCAGCTATTTTCCACTGTTATAAAATTTTTTAAGCTTCCCTTACAAGAATATAAGGAAATTTTCAAAGTAAATGTTTTATTTTATAATTATGTTACTTTTGAATGATTTAAAAAAAAGGGATATTTCTCTCATACAGTTTTGATTTCATCTATGTCAAAAAATGTGATGAATTTTACACTTATTTGAAGTTGATTTATTATGATACAAAACATCTATATTGTATTGATGGTTTTTTAATATGTTTGAATATTGATGTGTTATTTTTATACCATTTATGGTTTATGGATGAAGTATATAAATTTAGTAGGCATGTTTTAATACGAATGTTTATGTTATGTTTAAACCTTTTCATATGGGAATGAATTGGAATTAATATGTGATGGGTGGAGCCTTCTATAGCTCCTCGATGCATCGGTAGGTCTCATGAGACAAACTAGTGTCTTTGCATAATTCCTTCAAAAAATCTTATTTGTAGTCTTGGAACGAGGCCTTGGCTATGTGGTTATGATAGTCTGACATTATGCATTCCATCATTATGAAAGTGGTTATTGATATTGCATGTGAATATTCGATTAGTTGAATATCCATGTGAATTATTAAATAAAATTTTTTCATTTTATTTTTTCCACACTATATTGATGTTCATGTTTAAAAGACATTTGTTTTTGTTATAAATTTCCTTAAATGTTTATTCTTATTTTTGAATGTTTTTACTATATTATTGTCCTTACTGGGCATTTGAGCTCAACACTTTTCTATGTATTATTTTTCACAGGATGTGAAGAAGTGAATTATGAATGACCTATAGGGATAGTATAAGGGGATTAGAGTGTAGACTATGGAGACTATGTTGTTGTAGTTTTTATTTTTATGATGTAATGTAAAACATTACGAATATATCTAGTTATTCCAAGGCTACTAAACTAATCGGACTTTCGAGAGTTGATCATTCATGTGATCATGCCAATGTTATGTAATAATGCACCAACTCAGGGTAACTGGGGTGTGGGTGTTATATTCTCAAATACCAATACTAGTACACAATAACTTGACCCCCTACTTAAAAAATACACCCATCCCAATAAATGATGCATCACAATACACAGTGTAACACATTCCCAGCTCTGGAAATATTTGTATCATCTCTGAATTCAAACTCCCCTTCAACTACTGAAAGACTACATCACCAAAATTTAACCACTCAAACTTCACACCATTCTTAATCACGCCCATAATCGTTGCTTCTAATCAGGAGAAGATGTGTATAAAATTATTGTAGTAACCAGCTATTCCCAAGAAACAATGTACATCAAAAACATTATTGGGATACTTCTAGGTAACTACTACACTCACCTTCTCTGGTTCCAATGATATTCTAGTCACTAAGATGATGTGACCCAAGAATTAAATTTGATCCATTTAGATGTTTTATTTTGATATCTTAGAATATAACTGATGATCTATCAGTGTATTCTAAAATATCACAAGAGGCTTGGCATGGTTGTTTTGATTTTGAGAATACACCAAGATATTGTCCTCAAAAACCACCAAAAAATCAAGGTGTGAATGGGACACTAGGTTCATCAGTTCCATTAAAACTACTGGTGCATTTGTGAGAACAAATAGTATAGCCAGGTACTCATATAGACCATACCTAATATGAAACGTGGTATGAGGACTGTCTGCATGTCGAACATATACCTGTGGATATCCTGACCTCAATCCAATCTTCGAGAACAACTGATCTTCATAATGTTGATCAAAAAAGTCATATTCAGTGGTAAGTGAAATCATATTTTAACTCCAATCTAGTTTTTTTATAGATAGTCCATGCATATCCTAAGGGTACCATCTTCATTTTTCACAAAAATGATGAGTGAACCCCAATGAGAATCATTGGGTCGGATAAAAGTGATAACTTCAGATCCTCTAACATCCTCTCGAGCTCTTGTAACTCTTTCATAGTCATTCTTTAAATAGAAATGGATACCAGTATCACTCCTATATCTAGCTATATAAAGAACTCCAACTCTCTAACTAGATGTAAGCATGATAAGTCTTCTGAGAAAACATTACTGAAACAATCAACCTCTAGAGGGAGATCTACCATAAATGTTCCCTGGTCATCCAAATATATACTATAAATCTATGCTATCATCACACCGAACCCCTGATGCTGGGGTCTAGATCTTCCCAAATGGACATCCCATTCATCATAATGTACAAATTATTTTCCCTATGGTGACATGAAACTCAACCTACAGTGATAGAATTCAATAATGTCCAGAAAAAAGAACCAACCATTCTATTCTGATAACGAAATTGAATCTTGTCATCTCCATTACTTAAGGAACCCATACAATGTGACACCCACTAATTTCAATGGTTCACTCCTTTCACTGATACACACATTCCATTCTAATCCCTAACTGAGTTTCTAGAACTATGACATCAAATGATGTAAAAACAACGAGCCCAAGCATTTCACAATGAATATATATATGAAACTATCTGTAGTACCAATATAAAAAAGTGAAGAATATATAATAGAGGTGGCTTGGATATTAACTCTAACAGTTGAAGGTTTGGGATCCAGCTTCTGTGGGGTCTTTTTCATTACCGAATTTTGACCTGCACTGCGGCACTCAAATAGTGCTTGGCTAGCATGAGGTAACCTAGTTTGCGGTCACTAAGATCCAAGGGTCTGACTACCACAACCACGACCACCACCTTAGCATGAACGCCCTTACGTATTATAGTTTCTTGACCGGTGAGAAGATACAGAACCTACTACTTCCCATGGAGTCAATAAAGAACCTCTCTTAATAGCCATTAGTGGAAATTCCCTCTAGAAGCGTTGTTGATGGCCCATCCTACAACAAGCTCAGCAATAACCTGGGTCCCTTGGGCACTGACATATCTTGTGCCAAACCATTACGCACTGGTATCACATCACCTTTCTAATGAAAGAAATTTTATTTCAGCTACTATCACTATGATATAACTCTACATGACACTTTATCTTTCTGGTATAAATAGTACAACTAACTAGTGCTGAATTTCCCTATCTCTCACCTCGATCTTCCCACAGATTTCGCTTAGTGATCATCGCATGATTTATCATAATAGTTACCAAAGGAAAACTTATGTCTTTATCCTATGATCAGATATCAATGCTGATTCCATCCTTGAATCGTCTAATTTTCGATATTTAATCTCCCATCAGATTAGGTTCGAATACCAGAATCTTAGTAAAATGGAAGAATAGTCTAAAACTGACAGCGTGACCTACTCTTAGTTCATGAACTCCTATGCTCAGTCAGCACTCATTGTCTCAAGAAAATTATAATAATTGATGGCCCTTTTAAAGACATCCCATGTCATATCCCGATGACACCATGCATGAGTGATAACATCCCACCATCTCTTGGAAGAATCACGATCCTATATATCTCTATATTGACCCTCCTCTCGATAAGTGTCTTTAGATGCATAAAGATAGTCATCACTGATTCCAGCCATGATTCTATTTCCTATCATCCTCCATCCCTTGAAAACGTAGGTGGATGCTACTACTAGAAGATACACATCATCTATACCATAGATGTGGAAGCATGCAGTGCTCCCTGAAAGGTGTGCATGAACATAAAAAACCCTTCAAAGAGCTGTGTATCTGCCCTTGTATCTGGTAAAACAGCTGGGGAAACATCGGAACAACTTGAGGATTCATCGTTATCCCATGGCCTTCCATTTATGAAGAATGATCATCACTTCTCTCCAGTCATACAACTCATGCTCGTCTCATCGACATTACTCTACATGGTCAAGAACACACCTTAGATCAAGATCATTGTTAAGGTATTCAATTCAAGAGTACTGAGAAAATTTATAAAAGACCCTCAATGTTTGTAAAAGAATAGGCTACATTGTGTTTATAAAGAATACATGGTGTGTACCTTTACACCATCACATGGTTGTGTTCTACTCTCATCCTAGGTGTCTATCAACCCTAGGTACACGACATGTTCTACACACACATGGATTCAACAAAAATATTTTCTCTTGGACATGTACTCCCACATGGATAAGTCTATAGAGGTTCTGCCTAGGTATTCTAAATGGCCTGTACATAAAGTACACATTGTGTTCTTATGAAAACTCCAAATCTTGTGTTTCTTCTCACATGTTAAGTTACACTTTTGGGTACTATATGACTTTTATACAAGGTAAAGGATGTGTACATATTAAAAACTTAAACACCTTCATACTAAAACATGAAGATCACACGGCGTATTTGAAAAAAGTGCACACCGTGTAACCTTTGTTTTTCAGGATAGAAACTTCTGGTATCCCAAAAAACCCCATTTAAAAATACGATCCAACTAGTTGTATACTAATTTCTGATTTGTGATGGCCTATGCTCCATAAGAATCAATTTTTGGGACCCAATCATAACATATCACAACACAATTATATAAAAACCCTATATTATGATACTCCGAATTCTCTTCCAAGAGGGACCATACACCTCATTAACATATTATTGGTGTCTATCTTATTCGAACCATATTATGTAAAAATACACTTATCACTAAAATCGGAATATCTGTCAATGTACTATCACAACAACATTTTTCTCTAGCACGACATCTATCACAATAGCATACACTCAGTAACTCTTCCTAAATGGCATAGAAAGTATGCATTGAATGTGATTTGTAACAAGTGCCAATATGATGCATTAGATGGAATACCCTTATATCATCAGGTTTCACCAAACTAAAACCACAATAATATCAATAATAATAGAAAAAACAAGTGACTCACCCAATGGTGAAATCGAATCAACAGTAATTGATCAATATAAAAAAGAACAGTTTTATTCAAGAACCCTTGGATTTCCATGTACATGGGGCAACCACTAGTGGGAAAAACTAATCACCAAATTCTATATCAATAATATCAACGCCAAAAATTAAAAAAATCTATAAATTAATCATCATATGATACCTCTTTGTAATGTCCCAAATGTAGATTCCACTAAAACATTCCCTTAACTATTTGACCACCTGGCCTCAAGTAAATTGCCCCATATTCTAGAGTATGACGACCACAACCGAGGGCCTAGGGTATGATATTGGAAAAAATATTCCCTCAATGATAGAGGGTAACACAACAGAGTAAATAATAATAATATCGGAAGCAGTAAATCAGATACAACTGTAGTAAACAATATAGTACTGAAAGGTAAATATAACTAGAAGGCATGTAATATCAGAATGATGTAGCATGTAATGTGTTCTATGAAATCAATGAAAAAAAGATACACTACAATACAAAGGTACAATAATAAAAAATTAAACATGGAAATATCGCAAGACTTGGTTTTGACCCATGATCTCTTATTCCTAAGCAGTGATCAGGTACATGTATAAGAGTCCTTCCACAATCTACACCTGTATCAATATAGTCTATTTCGGCCAAAAAACATGACCCAAACATGGTGTGAGAAATAAATCATAGTAGGAAAACACCAAAGGTATGTGCCAATCTTTCATTGAGTATATACAGAGTTCTTGTATAATAATGAAATCATTAAACTAAGAATTACTCAATATTAATCAATCCTACTAGTCAAGTTTCATTTATAATGCTTATTTTTATTAAGAATTTTCAATTACATAAAATCATTAGTTTTTTGAATGCAACAACAGCCAGCCAATACCCTATTCTTGAAAACACAATAGATACCACATCAGGAAATCTCGTTGTAAAATGACAAACAAATACAATCTTGTGATTTTTCTTGGAAGACAAATCGTAGTTCATTACCATAGTCAATATTTGGTTTAAAACATTCCCCTTTGGTAGGCAACAGAAATAACAAATCCTTTCCCATAATAAATTTACAACAGGCATAAAAATGTTTCCCACAAGCACACAAAACATCACCTACATGCATGAAAAATTTGTTCTCGTAGATAGAATAATTCAATAGGGCCTAGCCCGACATATAATCCATTCCTAATAAGAGAAAACATGACATATTCACACTATTAAATGGTTAAAAAGGGAAAAATCCAATTGGAAATAGTATTATTAAGTAATTAATTTCAAACAAACCATATCATGGAAAACAGAGGTATAACCATTGTTAACCTAAACCAAAAGAACCAACAATAGTTATCCAATAGAAACACACCCACAGGGTGGCCCATGACCAATACAAGAAGTCTCAAAATGCTAAAATTCATTTAAATAATTACCCGAACATCCTTAGGCAATAACAAGGTTTATTGTCTCAATAAAGAGACACCACAAACATGTGATTGAGACACAACGAAACATACAAACAACTTGACATTGAGGAATAATCATGAGACTACCTCCCCTGTAATACTATGATTCTCCTCATCTAGCCTCGAATTCAAATTCACGCTAAAATGGTATAGTTATCTAAAACAAGGATATTCATGAAACCTTAAATAACATGGTCAAAAACAAAAATAAATAATAATGTCCAATGGGTAGTTGAGATCTTACTGATTGGGTTCAAATTACACTGATGACGATTGATTCAGAGTTCGAATTATCAACAAGGAAGGAGTTGATGTTCTGGTACTCCTTTGGAGTTCCCTCTATGAGACTTCTCTCCAAATTATAGAAGAATAAGGATAATATCCATTTTAAGTGAAAAATGAAAATTAAATGGAATGTAAGTCTAAAAATATAGTGTTTTATCGTTTAACTATTATTTTGGAACATAAATTTCGTGTATGTACATTATAGGGCCATCCAATGTTACCACATGGTGTGTACAAGAATGTACATGATGTGGAGGTGATTTTCCACATTTTCTCATTGATATTCCCACACACCATGTATTCCCTTCATACAACAACATACTACATGTATTGTTCTTGGGAGTATATGATGTGTAACCCTGATTTAAGTAATTTTTCAAAATTTACATTGTTTTCTTGAAAACAACTCAATGGTAAAAGGAAATAAGAAATATTACCTCAAAGGAGGAACGAGGTTCTTACAAGGTTATATACATTGACTCTGACCAATTAAAGACCCACAATAAGAACAACCAAATTGAAGATCTACAATTGGTTGTGGTGATCTTATCATAGATTATTTGGTGACATTTTCTACATTGAGAGTTGTGTTATATATATACATACTATAAAATCATCATATAATTTTTCACATAAAATTGGTATAATTTTAACGAATGCAGGTGGATAATGCTCTATTTTTATCTTGGGAATGAAAACAGAGTTGTAGATTCTCTTATTTGAAGTATCCTACAACCATACACATAAGGCAGACTACAAGGGATCCAATGTTAATTAACATGAAAAGGATGGAAATTGATACCATAAAAAGATCTTCAACCTACATTTCTCTAATAACTTCTAAACAATATATTATTTTGGGGGTCAAGGATTCCCAAAAAAATGATGTGGTACAACAAAAAAAGGTAGAATATTTTTGGTATTCTAATTATATCGAAGATGGAGTAATATGGTTTGAAACCTAGATATGTGTCCCATGAAAACTAGAAGTGATGAGGGACTATCTAGCTGGTGTGAAAAGGTCATCATTTTATATTCATCTAGGAATAAATATGATGTATAGATATTTTTAAAAAAAATTGGTAGCACAATATGAAGTTGGAAACTGTGTATTTTTCTTCCTAATTCATGGAGTGCCAAAAACTCAAGGATGAAAAAAAAAATTATGAGTATGATTCATAATTTCCTATAATTGTATAGAAGTTGAAAAAATGACCATTAATTTTATTCTATGACTCCCCATGATACCTATACAAAATTACACCATATGATTTGTATTTGATCTCCTTCACATGTCATCACATTTCCATTCTATCATGGTATATCTCTCTGTTGACCAAATATACCTGATAATTATAAGGTATGTGGACATAAATCATGCATTTAAACACTCTATTACAATTAATTAGAATACAAGGTTTACATTGAGGTTTTCTATAGGCCTTATAGAAGTGTTGGATACAAAATAAAACATAAACACAACATATCAAAATCAAACGAATTATCACATTTTGAGGACCATTAAAACCTTATTGAACATTTTGAGTGCATGTTCAATGAATTTTTAATAATTTTTTGATCAACACCTTTTGATAGTGGAGTTAACATATAGTGATTGTTTTTTATTCTAACATTAAAATGGTTCCCTATAAGGATCATCATGGGAATAGGTGTCAAACTCCATCATACTGGGATATATTTTGGGAGAGGAAGCTGATGGGACAATATATTATACAAGATATGATAATAAATTTTTGAACCATACAAAATCATATGGAAACAATTAAATGTTGATATAAATGACATGAAGCAAATCATAAATCAGACCTAGAGTTTATAGTTGATGATAATGTGTACCTATATATATTTCTAGGGAAGATTTTATTGAGGATGGGGAATATCGGAATGCTTAGTCCATGATACATCATCCCCTTTGAGATCATTGATTGAAATAGAACACTATCTTATAGACTAGAACTCCCACTTAACCTATCGATAATATATATTTTGTTCCATGTACATGTATTAGAAAATAATATATTATCACCCTAACATATACTGAATCAAAAGTCAGAACCATTATATTATGATATTTCATATAAGGAGTTACTGGTGAAGATCTTATATCATGGAGAAAATGTGCTATGAAGCAATAATTCTAACTTGGTGAATGTGTTGTGGTGCAACCAAAAGTGTGAAAAAAATTCTTGGGAATTAGAAAAGGGGATGAAATATAAGTACCCTCATCAATTTTAGTGTATGAAATAAAAATTTAATTGTTGAAATTTATTAACGGGGTATGAATTATATTACCCAAATGTTTATAATTGAAGTTACTTTTGTGATTAAATTAAATTCCCCTCATGTAATGTGGTTGTAGAAGTAAAAACCACTAAATTATTTATTTTTCCCCATTATAGTCTATATCCTTTCAGATTTTAATTGAAATTAATTATCAGAAACATTGATAATATAGTCCTTTTTCATTGACTCTATTATTAGTATATATTAAGGGTTATGATATTGTCTGATTAATACAAATTAAATAAGTAATGTCCTTGACCAGTAGATTCATACCCCATGAATCCCATTTATTAGAGATTCTATAAGAGATATCATCACTAGGATTTTTCCCACGACCATGATCATGATGAGATTAAACAAATAAATCATGGTAGAAATTTTTTATTGGGGAAGTTCTACATTTTTGATACCACAAACTTATCAATGTACAATGAACAACCCCAGGAAATTATCACCATCACACACCTTACCCTTAGGAAGTTCACTAGTGTAATTAATGGATATGTATCTGGACACCAACAATGTGAATTACTCTACTTTTATTAAATTTTAATTATATATATCCTTGTAATATTAAATTATAATGAATCTATAATGTGTGATGAAAATTATATTTTGATGCGACGAAACACAATTTTATAATTCTAGGAAATATATACTACAATAGAAACATTTTTCTTTATAAAAATTCATGAAAATTTTAAATTAAAGATACTTTTATAATGAATTATTATTATATAATATTAATTAAATATAAATTATAATATAATTGTATGATATCAAAAAGAATTTTTATATGGGTCAGAAAAATGTTATTTAAAAAATATTTTTTTTAATAAATGTGTAATTTAAATTCAAGATAATATATTCTCATTCATAGAGAATTTTATAGAACAAATAAATATTCCCTTTTAATTAATATATTTATGTTATCTAACATTGATTTTTTCATTATTTTCAGAGGTGATCAAATTTTTACATCAAGATTAAACATGGTATAAGTATTTTTCTTATACATTGACATCTGAATGACCAACAATTTATATAACATATATATAATGAAAGGTATTCCTGAAAAAATATATAAATCAACTTTAAATAATTTTTTAGGTTATTTTATTAATTTTATAAAAATTTACTCAATCTTCTAGTACCTATATTATATTTTTTTGATTAATATCAATTCCTTGTATGCTTGACACACTTCCACATCATTTTAATGATATTGGATCATTAAATTATAAAATAATGAACACCCCTCCACATTAGAATAATCCATTGGAATAATACATGGACTGGTTAGTGTCTTTTGTTACATTATAATATAAGGGTCAAAACATATGTTTGGAAATTAATAATGAATTTTCCTCTCTTTTTCAACATAAACCCACTCTTCCACCCATTCAACTTCATTAAATACACTATGATAATGAACTTACTCTAACCTAACTTCTATATACACCTATAATAACCCTTGGTTTTAATTAATCCCCTCTTGATATTTAAAAATCGCCATCACATGGAAATAGATCATCTCATTCTTTTATTTATTCTATAAACACATTTAAATTTGGCCTTTTGAGTTTGAATTCTACATTTTTAAATACGATTTTAAATTTACTACTTACGAACCTTATATTTTACATGTGTTTTGGCAACCCTTTCACTATAATTAGTCCCTCTTCTGTATAATTATGCATCGGCGTTATGTTATCGAAATTTTCCTATGATTTTTCAGGCTAAACTATTGTGTAGTGAAAACAGTCCCACTTTTCTATTCAATTGTATTCAATTAGATATAAATAACCTTAATTTATTTTATAATTCCATATATATAACTCACAATCCCTAGTAAATGTATTAAACTTGATGAAATATGTCAATATATTGAATGATATATCTGGAATATGTGAACATTTTTATATTATAATGAGTTAACAAAGATAGTGACTCAATGAATTTTGTAATTTTTTTGTTTCATGAGACCTAATGTGTGGTATAAAGGATAAAAAATAATATATTATTGGAATATAACCATAATTTGATGTTTTATTTATTGTTAGGCTTGAATTATGTTTATGAAGTGATTTATGGTGTCACCACAATCCCATGCTTTCATTATGATATAATCTTGTATCAATATTCATAATTCAGGATTATTATTCTAAATCCTATTATGTTACCTTTATATGACTCTTTCAATATGTGTAATGAATTAGCATATTCAAGTATTTTATAAATCCCTAAATGGTATTTATAGCTCATCCATTTCTTATATATGTCTGAAAGAAATCCCATACAGTTTTAGAGGATAAAATTATAATAAAGGAATATTTCATTTTATTTTATAATGTTATTGTATTTTATTCATAGTTGTTGTGTCATTTTCATAATTTTTGAATGAAACTAGGATTAAAGATTTTTTGGAATTGATTTATGTTTACCTCTATAAAATAAATCCTAAAATAAAGTGTATAAATGATTTTGGTTGTCATATTGTCCATGTATATATTCATAAATATATTGTTCCCAATAGACTAATGATCATGATATATAAGAAAATAATTTACAAAAACATTATATCCTTAGAAACTCGTTCAAATTATAAGGACACAGCCTTAAACCTTTCATAATATTGAACTAAATGAATAATTTGCATTGAGGATCTTTTCAGGTTTAGAGTTTTATAGAATTAGGATATAACTTTTAAATCTCAAAAGATTAAAAAATAGACACTTCTACAAAGTTTCCAATTTTAACATAAAAGCAAAATTCTTGAAATAAACTAATGTCTAGTTCTAGGTTTTTAGACAACATGACTTTTCCTTCATCCTATCCTTGACCCTATTCGACATTATGTCTTGTGAAAAACATTTCAAAAACATGGGATGATCATAAAAATATCAGTAAGGGATATACAAAGAAGGAAAACTGTTAGTTTTTCAAAAAAAAACAGGTAAACCATGAATACTTTATCATAAGTAATAGTTTTCACCTTTATGAAGTAGTAAATACTCTTCCCTGAATACAATATCATTACTTAGCCTTTTGTATCCAAAATATTTCCATAAACCCATATAAAGAATATAAAACATATAAAGGTAACTTGGGACATAAAAATACTTAAATTGAATAACCATACGGTCTACTTCCACGCATATCACTAAATGGAATAGCCATACGATCGACATCAATACCCAATGCATTGGGGGTTATAACGTAACCACATGTCCTTGTATTCACGGCCCCACTCGTCATTTGGTTTATCACATAACCACCCATCAAATTTCCATGTACCATTATGACACATAAAATATTTCAAATATAAACATTTCCCTAATAAAAATTAATTTTCAATCACAAGAAGTAATTTTAATATATATAAATAATCAATCCATTTTCATAAACCATTTAAAAGAAGATTTTTGAATCAAAGTGTCCCATACCACATTGAAGATTTTAAATTAATTATAATTTGAATACATTAATGTCCATATAAATAATTCTGAAAATCCATTTTTAAAACATGGACATTAAGGGGAAATAATTTTAAGAATAAATCTTTAAAACATTTAAAACGGTATTTTTGTTATTGAGTTTTACTAATAAAAAGAGAGACGCTTAAAAACAAATAATCGGGGAATAAAATTTAATCAGAAATTTATAATATCATGATAAAAAATGGATTCATGATATTATATGTAAAAATATCGTATATAAACCATATATAAGTGAATCAATAATGAATTATCAATGGAAATGTAAATTGAGATGAAATCCCTTATAAAAATGTTGTCCTTAAATTAAGGATTAATCAATTAAATAATTATGTGTGACAAATATTAATACACACAATATAGGTGGATATTAAGTGTAAAACATTAGTGATCATTCACATATATTCATAGATTGAAAAATTCAAGAAGTACAAGTTGAACCCAATGAATTGAAATTGGGTTAAGAAGTTCCCTTGTAAAACTTCAAAGACAAAACAAAAAGTAAGTCTTTTAAAAATAGTAGGGCGAAAGGTTCCCTTTCCAATTTGGTAACATACAAAACATATGCCACATGAAAAATAGATCATTAAATAAATATGTAAATACTCATTTATGAAATCATATTATGCAAATAGTACAATCATGGGCAGTACATACACCACACAATAGGAAATAGTTTCTAATATAGCATGAATCTCACGGGAATAAAAAGTGAGATGAAACCCTTTACCACGATGTAATCAACTGAGTCATATTTCCAAAAGTTAATATCCACCAAATGAATCACATAATACCATGAATATAATAAGAATCATGATAATATATATCAAATGGCAGTACAAAATACACCACTTGAAATGAATAAGTGGCAAACAATGGAAATCTCATGGAATTAAAAGTGAGATAAGAAAATCCCCTACCTCGTTGCCGACTTGATCCGTTCATTGTTTAAGCTCTTGAATAATAAAATAACATTAATTAATAATTTCTTTAGAACCTTTTTATGTTTATTATTCCTTTTATATTACTTATTACTATGTTATAAACATTATGTAATCATTTATGTTAGTAACGGTCGTTTTGTCGATATTTGGTACTTGTGTAAAAAATGAACACATTATAATTACAATTTGTTCATGTGGTAATATATTAATTATATTTATAATTATATTAATTATTTAGATATCATATATATAATATATATCCAGTATATACATGTATTTATAATAGTACATAACATTTACAGGTAAGAAATGAAATGCACCGTTCATGCAGACGGTAATCCGTACATACGCATGAAAGCTACTTCATTTCTATTTCATATTTAATGGAATTAAATAATAATGATACATAGTAGTATTATAATTCCAGTGTTTTATAATATATAATATCATTAAATAATTCCTTTATATGTACAACATATGGTATGAACGAGTCATATCATTTTGAGGGGGTGGTAGTCCGCACTTCCTCCAATGAGATTATCATGTTTAGACATAATGGAAACCATAAAGGATTGATATAAAAATAAAATAAAGAATAATAATGATAAAATAAACATAATATATATCATATATAAATATAGTTCCATCATAATGGCCACCATGAGAGGCCGTAGGAGATAATCGAAGAATCACCATTTTGTGAGGCGTAAGTTTTTCATCCACAAATACATTATTTTCTTCACTAATTAGATAGAGGTGTGTGTATGTGTAGTTTTAATACTTCTCATAAAAACATCCTAGTATATTAAGGATACATGAGATGTTATAAAAGATAGGAAATAAAATATTTTAGGTATTTGAGAAGTAAAAAAAAAGAAACCAATTTAAGAGAAACCACTACCTTTAATTTGGGTAAATCCCTTTGGTTTGAATCAAAGGACTTCTTGATGCGCCTTTTGCCTAAGTTAAGGATTCTAATAGGAGGAGAGGGATGTAGGGAGATTAATTGGGTAGAGTTTGGATGAGCCAAAATTCTTTAGAGGAGTGATAAATTGGTTAAAAGTTTTCTCCTTTTATAAGGGGGACGATGGGCTCTTTAGGAAATTGTGATAATATTATTTTATTATATCATGATATTTGGTTTCTAAAGGACAAAAAATCATTATAGTCGAAGATATTATGACTCATAATCGAAGTAATATCATCCAATAAGAATTGGACCGGTTTTGGATGTTATTTTAATATTTATAATCTTATTTATTTAAATATTTTATTAATGATGTAAATACTACATCATTATTGTGTCAAAAATAACATAATTTATGTGATGTATAAAAATTATAAACAAAATACCATGATGTTGGAAATATTTTTATATTAAAAAAGAATATTCATAGAAGAAAATATAATTTATATAACACTATATAAAAATTAATATACTAAAGAAATTTGTTTATGTCATTTTGGCCTTTACATTAAATTAATTAATCTAAAGTGTCATTATATTTCATAAGTTTCTCAATGTGGTCCCAAAATGGAACCAAAGATTCCCATGGTCGGCCATTACTAATAAAATAATGTTTGTACAGGTGTTAAGGTAATTTTAAATTATTATAATATTCTTTTAACCTTGAATTGCCCTATTTACATTTAACCGTGGTAAATAGAAGTCAAAAGTTACTTTTCACCAAAAATTATTTTAATCTTATTGAACCACATTTTACATCTTGATGACAAAAAAGTATGTTGGATTTTCGGAATTCAATTCAAATAAGTGGAAATTTTTTATTTAAATGAAAAAATCAGGTTTTTAAACTACTACTAAGTGGTTTCACTATTAATCAAAAATTGATGTTTTTCAGATAAATACCAAAAATTCAGCCTAATATATATTTGATATTCTGAATTCAAAAATTATTTCTATTTTAACAAATTATAAACATATAATTGGAATTCATTAATTTTAAAATTAATTCTCGTTACCAAACAAATATGTGTTTTTAAGAAACAATAACTATCAAAAGATTGATAATTGTTTATTTCAAATTTCATCGTGAAATTAATTCCAATGACCAACATTGGATTAAATGGTAAAATTATATTATAATTAAATTTTAAAACCAATTAAAAAGATTATATAACCATATAAATAAATTATATTTAATGGGACTATGGAATAAAAATACTATATTTTTCATTATTCATTAAAAAATGAACTTTATCATAAAAGTTCCAAAAATTTACCCAAAGTAAAATTTTTTGTCCCCCTTATAATGAAGTATTTTATTTTTTCAATTATAATGTATTAATGTGACCAAAACTATCGTTAAAGAGGGTTCTCCATTAAAAGGTGGTAAATCGACATTTTAATGTAAATTATAATTAAAATTAGATTCATTCACATTTTATGTCTCTAACTTTTATTGGATAAATGTAAATACATTTAAAAAACATGTATAATCATATTGTAGTTAGTTTTTGTTCATTGCCACCAATAAAACTGCATGGAGTTAACTAACATTTAAAATAATAATATTATATTATTCGTGTGCAACATATGATTTCAAATATACTAGTTGCTGTGTATCGGGTACGCTATCGAACATAGAAACCCCTTTAAAGTAAAATTAATATTTAATTCACAAATATTATTAAATATGATAATTTCATATTCTTTATTTATAAAGGATGTTACATCCTTCCCCCCTTTTTGGAATTCCATCCTTGCAATTTTAAAATTAGGCTCGAGAACTTTGTTGAATGCCCCACATCAAAAAAAGAGTCAATAAAACGATCACATTAAAATAAAGGAATAGAAGTAAAAAAGGGTACCCGAGACAACAAATAATAGTATTCCATGAAAACATGGATATGGAAGAGAAAACAAACCATCATGTTCTGATGGAGAGTGATAGAAAACATGTTTAAGAGGAAGTTAACCACCAGAAAATCACAAACATGTGATGGATAAAACAGTCTTTGATTACCCAGTAGGAAAAGTTAACAGACAAGGTTATTGTTTTATGTTGCTTTTCATTGAATATTTATTTATTTGATCACTAAAAACATATGGAAAAACACATACTTGTTATGTAGACATTCATATTTTACTAGATTTCTAACACAAACTCCTATTTTTTCCAAATGATGAGTATTCAGGATGAATTGTTTTTCCCATTAAGAGCACTATAATCAAATTCGAGAGAATCACATAATCCACAAAATATGAAATATATATTTCCCATGTCTTTAGACCTTTACCAAAACCAAAATGGTTTGCACCAGATCAGATTATCCCCAAAAAGGATAATATTTTACAAAAAAAACTACTCTTAATCTCCAAAATATTTCAAACAAAACTCAAAGTTCAACAAAGACTATTCAAAAAAAATATTCAATGTTATCCAAACTAATATTGAAACCCAAATCTCAAAGGGATCTAATCACATAGTCTTCCAAGATAAATCATAACATTTATCTCCAAATAACATCAGCTACTCTTAAAGTCTCTTATTGAAAAGTATTTTACCTAATCACATATCCTCCATGATAATTTAATCATTTTCATAGCTAAAACAAAATATACTTATTCTTGATTCATAAAATAATCTAACTAAAAATAATTAGTCATACAAACCAGAGACTTCATGTAGTCCAGTGGTAGGCAATAAATACCAGTCGCACATTGGTTGTAGGTTTGATTCCCGTAGCTTTGTCTGACGCAACGGGTTGTCACATGATTAGCGTGTTGTCGTTTTTTCAATAACTATATAATTTTATATCATTCCAAAAAAGATTTAAATTTATCAAAAATAACTAGAACAAACTTTAACCAAAAAGAATTTCTAATAACTAAATTTCTTGAAATTTAATGATCATATAAACCCAAATTGTACTTTATAACTATAACATCAAAAGAAAAGATAATTATTTGTTGAATAAAATTTTCATATATCAAATGTCAAGGTTACACATACTATAAAAATACATCTAATGTAATACCATCATCAATAGAGCCTTAATACATTTAAGAATTTCACCATCCTAAAATATGTCATAACACTTGAATACCTTATATGTTGACTTCTTATTCATTCAACGTTATTCATGATCCATTAACCATTCCTTTTCATCATATTCTGTAATAATTCTTTCCTACAAATAGAATCATGAATTATATCATAAGATTCAATAATATCAAAACATATGTTAAGAAATAATCCATACCATTCATTGGCCATTGCCAGTTTCTTCATCCTCAATCGGAATGGCATTAGGTATTGGTAAACAAATATTTGTATGATCCTGGTGATCCCATTTCCAAAAAATCTTAGTAGGACATGTGTTTTTATATTGACCATGCACACGATATTTAAAACATTCAATTGATCCATTAGAAATAACTTCTTTCCATTTTTTAGAGTCAATTGGATGCTTCCTTTTTCTGTGGAAGGTTCTTGTTTTATGACCTTCATTTCCACATCTATAGCATCTTCCTATCCCTTTGATACATTTTCATAGGTGTTTCTTTCCTCATACTTGATACATAATATTTTGAACATACATACCTTTATGATTATTACCAGAACTTCTGTGGGGATTTTTTTCTCGCATATACGATGCCTTATAAAAATCACCAAGGTTCAAGTGGTCAATCATGACTCTAGATAGTTGGTTGAGAATAACAATAAGAGTATTCATTGAAGCTCCCATTTAAGGTTTAAGGTTTCAGAGAATTAAAACATAACTATTAAACCTCAAAATATTAAAAACTAGATACTTCTACAAAATTTCCATTTTTATTTCATAAAATAAATACACTTGAAAAAAAGTCATGCGTAGTTCTAGGTTTTTAGACAGCATGACTTTTCCATGATCCCATCCTTGACCCTATTCCACATTATTTCCTGTGAAAAACATTTCAAAAACATGGGATGATCATAAAAATATCAGCAATGGATACAAAATTAAAGAAAACTATTAGTTTTTCAAACCAACAGGTAGACCATGAATACTTTATCAAAATTAATACTTTTCACCTTTATGAAGTAGTAAATACTCTTCACTAAATAAAAGATCATTACTTACCCTTTTGTAACAAAATTTTTTCCGTAAAACCCATATAACGAACACATAACATTTAAAGGTAACTTGGGACATAAACATACTTAAATGGAATAACCATACTGTCAACTACCACACATATCACTAAATGGAATAGCAATACATCCAACTTACATAACCAATGCATTGGAGGTTATAACGTAACCACCCGTCCTGGTATTCATGGAACCACCCATCATTTGGTTTATCACATAACCACCCGTAAAATGTCCAAGTACCGTTATAATAGATAAAATATTTCAAATATAAACATTTCAAAAATAAAATTTCATTTTCAATCACAAGAAGTAATTTCAAGATACTGAAATAATCAATCCATTTTCATAAACCATTCGAAAGAAGATTTTTGAATCAAAGTGTCCTATACCACATTGAAGCTTTTAAATGAATTATAATTTGAAAACATTAATGTACATATAAATAAATCTTAAAACCCATTTTTAAAACATGGACATTATGGAGAAATATTTAGAAGAATAAAGCTTTAAAACATTTGAAACTATATTTTAGTTAAAGCATTTTTCTAACAAAAAGAGAGACTCTTGAATAAAAATAATCAAGGAATAACATTTAATCTGAACTTTATAATATCATGAGAATAAAGGGATTAATGTTATTATATGTCAAAGGACAGTATATAAACCATATAAGAGTGAATCAACAATGACGTCTTGATGTAAATGTAAATTGAGATGAAATCCATTATAATGATGTTATCCTTAAATTAAGGATAAATTAATTACATAATTATGGGTGAAAAATATAGATACACCTAACATAAGTGGATATTATGTTTAAAACAATAATAGGTTATTCACAGAAATTCATTGGTTGATATATTCATGAATTACAAGTTGAACACAAAGAATGGAAATTGGGTTAAGATGTTCCCTTGTAAATATTCAACAACCTAACAACATCACTTTAAAATTCAGAAAAATAGTTGATGAGATAAAATGGGTATCTCATAACTTAGAAATAAATTTACATCAACATGGATATAGAAGAAAATATCCCAACATAATAAGATGTAAATTAAAATACATAACAAAAAAATTAGTCTTTTAAAAAGAGGAGGGTGAAATGTTCCCTTACTGATTTGGTAACTTAGTAAAACATTTTCCATATGAAAAAAGGATCATAAAATGAAGATGTAAATACTCATAAATGAAATTATATTACACAAATAGTTCAATAATGGTCAGTACATACACCACACAATCAGAAATAGAGGCAAATATAGCATGAATCTCACCGGAATAAAAAGTGAGATGAAACCCTTTACCACGTTGTAATCAACTGAGTCATATGACCAAAAGTTAATAACCACAAAATGAATAACAGAATACCATTAATATAATGAGAATAGTGTTAATATAAATCAAATGTAAATACAAAATACACCACATGAAATTAATAAGTGCTGAACAATGGAAATCTCATCGAATTAAAAGCGAGATAATGAAATACCTTACCTCGTTGTCTGACTTGACCCGTTCGTTCATTAATCTCTTGAATAATAAACTAATGATAATTTTTAATTTCTTAAGAAACTTTTTTATGTTTATTATTCCTTTAACAATACTTATTACCATGTTATAAACATTATGTAATAATTTATGTTAGTAACGTTCGTTTTGTCGATATTTGGTACTTGAGTAAAAATATGAACACCTTATAATTAAAAGTTGTTCATGTGGTAAGATATCCATTGTCTTTAGAATGATATTAATGATTTAGATATCATATATATAATATATATCTAGTATATACATGTATTTATAATAGTACATAACATTTACAGGTACGAAATGAAATGCACCGTTCATGTAGACGGTAAGTCGTACGTACGCATGAATGCTACTTCATTTCTATTTCATATTTAATTGAATTAAAATATAATTATACATAGTAGTGTTATAATTAAAGTATTGTATCATATATAATATAATTAAATAAATCCTTTATACGTACCACATATGGTATGAACGAGTCACATCACTTTGAGGGTGTGGTAGTCCACACTTCCTCTAATGAGATTATCATGTTTACAAATAATGGAAACCATAAAGGAATGATATAAAAATAAAATACAGAATCAAAATGACAAAATAAACATATTATATATCATATATAAATACAGTACCATCATAATGTCCACCATGAGAGGCCATAGGAGATAATCGAACAATCACCGTTTTGTGAGGCGTAAGTTTGCCATCCACAGAAACATTATTTTCTTCAAAAATTTGATGGAGGTGTGCATAATAATAGTTTGAATCCTTATCATTATAGCCTTTTAGTATAGTGAGGATACTGGTGTTGTTACAAAAGAAATTAATAATATGTGTTTAGGGGTTGGAGAAGTAAAATAAAAGAGAAAAATTTAAGGGAAACTGTTACCTTTAATTTGGATAACTCCATTTGATATGAACTAATGGAATTATTAAAGTTCCTTAATCCTATAGTAAGGCTTCTTGGAGGAGGATGGGTATGTAAGGAGATTAATTTTTCAATGTTCAGATGATCCAAAAGGATTGATATGTGTGAGAAATTTCTTAGAAGTGGTCTCCATTTATAAGGGGGATTAGGGTCTCTTTAAGAAAGTGTGATAATATTATTTTATAATATAATGATATTCGATTTCTAAAAGTAAAAGAATCATCAAATTTGAAGATAAAATGACTCAAATTCAAATTAATACCATCCAATATGAATTGTACAGGTTTTTTATGTTATATTAGTATTTATAATATTTTTTATTTAAATCATTTATTAATGAGGTAAATACTACATTATTATTGTGTCCTAAATAATTTAATTTATGTGATGTCTAAAAATTAAAACAAAAATACCACGATGTAGGAAAATATTCTACCTTTACAATTAATAATTATAGACGAAAATATATTTTATATAACACTATATAAAAATTAATTTACTTAAAGAATTTAATTTATGTCATTTTTTCCATTACATTAAATTAATTAATCTAAAGTGTCATTATCTTTCAAAAGTGGCTCCGTGTGGTCCCAAAATATACCCAATGATGCCCATGGTTGGCCACTACCCATCCAAAAAGGTTATGAAAAGTGTTAAGGAAATTTTTAATTATTAAAATATTATTTTAACCTTGTATTACCCTATTTACCTTTAACCGCGGTAAATAAAAGTCAAAAGTTACTATTCACCAAAAATTATTTTCATCTTATTGAACCAAATTATAATTATTGATAACAACCATGTATGTTGGATTTACGAAATTCAATTCATATAAGCAGTAAAATTTCATTGAAATGAAATGTTAGTTTTTTAACAACTACTATGTGGTTTCACTATTCATCAAAAATTGATGTTTTTCAGAAAAATACCAAAAATTCAGCCTAATCTATATTTGATATTCCGAATTCAAAAATGATGTTTATTTTAATAAATTATAAATATATAAGAGGCATTAATTATTTTTAAAATTAATTCTCGTTATCAAAACAAATATGTGTTTTTAAGAAACAATAACTATCAAAAGATTGATACACGTTTATGTCAAATTTCAAAGTGAAATTAATTCCAATGAACAACATTGGATTAAATGTTAAAAATATATTATAATTACACTTTAAAACCAATTAAAAATATAACATAACCATATAAATAAGTTTGATTAAAATGGACTTTTGAATTAAAATACTATATTTTTCACTATTCATTAAAAAACGATCTTTATCAGAAAAATACCAAAAATTACCCAAAGTAAAATTTGAGGTCCCCATTCTAAATAAGAATATTATTTGGCCAATTAGTATTTATTAATGTGACCAAAACTATATTTAATGATTGGTCTCCATTAAAAGGAGGTAACTCATCATTTTATTGTAAATTATGCCTAAAATTAGATTCATTCACATTTTAAGCCTCTAATTATTATTGGATAAATGTAAATACATTTAACAAAAATTTATAAAAAAATTGTAGTTAGTTTTATTCAATCTTGCCAATACAACAGATAAAAGTTAACTACCATTTAAAATAATAAAATTATATTATTATTGTGCAACATAAGATTTAAAAAAAACCTGTTGTTGTGTATCAGGTACGCTATCGAACATAGAAACCCCTTTAAAGTAAAATTAATATTTAATTCACAGATATTAATAAATATGAAAATTTCATATTCTTCATTTATCCGGGATGTTACACCCATAATAAAAGAAAATTCTTTTATACAAATGAGCATGGAAATGGTATATGAGATTATTTCATATAGAATTTTGGTCATGAAATTTTAGAATAAGTTACTTGAAATGTTGGGCTAAAACTATTTTAAGGGATATAAAATAATAACCTTAGGAATAAAGAACATAGTTATTGTGAATGTGGCCTAGGAAAGCCACCCCCATTAAAATTATATTATATTGTATCTATGACTATCATTATTATCCCGTATATATAAATATATTATGAACCTCGAAATCAATCAAGTTCATGGGTGCTCTTTGGAATGATATTACCGATAAATACCTAGATCACTGCCCCTCTGTGCATGGATTTTCTTATTTCCAAAAGCTAGTTATCAATAGACACATGAAAATTGATAAAGGAGTCCTCCATATCCCTTCAATGATAATTGTCTATATAATTAATCCATATCCTTGAGAAATATATTAATTACCATTTTTTTGAAATGTAATTAACCATTATTATTATATGATCAAGCTATTGAAATAAACTACTATTATTTTTTAATTTCAAATTATTTTTATTAAAATTAAAATTATTAGCAATAACCTATCTAAGATCATATTTCACTATTTCAGGGAATAATATCATAACATTTTTGAAATTATAATATAATATAACCAGTAAAAGATACCTATTAAAAATTATATAAACTCATAAAAAAGAAATATAAGACATATATATAAATAATTATAAAATAATATATTATCATTATAAAATATTTACTAATTTTAGACTCAAAATTCCACCTAAATCAACAGATATATAAAATATCTAAATTTTTAAACCAAATTTTTAACTTTTTTTCAAAATAAATATAGACAAGATGGAATTTATTTTTAGTACCATTGAAAATATTTCAATATATTTTAAAAAAATATGAGAATTTACAAATAAAAAAATTAAATTTATGTTCACTCGTTTATCAAATTATTATTCATTTCTATATTTATTTGTCTTTCAGAGATCATAGGGAATAGAATAATTTTTTTGATAATGGGTGATAAAAATATATATGTATATTTATACTTTATATGAAAATATTTTTTTATAAAATTAAATAATAGGATATATTTATTTTTTATCACATTTTATTGGTTTATAAAAATTTTATTATAGAATATTAGCATATTGTTACATGTTTGGTTGTTTAATAAATGTTCATATAAGATATTGGTAGTATGATTAATTATTTTAATATAACTATATTAAAATATTAACATAATTTATCTATTGATTAATATTATTGATCTCATGTGTTACATCCTGAAAATTTAGTTTAATAGAATAATAATTTCGATAGCTCTTTCAAAATAAAAAACAGTGAAATAAAAAAATTATGCTATATTTTAAAATTTTATTATATAAATGTTTCCACATTAATAAGGATGGGGAATTATGTAATAATTTATTTTTAAAGATAAACCCCATATAATTATTGGTATAAGGAGACCCATTACATAGCATAAATGTTAAAGGGGATTAATTCCTTAGAGAAACTAGGCCTATGGCCCGAAAAACAGGGCATGAAATCACAAGACCCAACTACGACCCATAATTTTTTCTATCCAACAATCCCCCTCAACAGTAATCAGTGTTCCATTCCACTATATTCCCACACTTGGTCACATAATTGATGGATCTACATGTCACCCATAAAATTTTTCGATTTCGCAGAGTTCGTAGAACACCCCTAACAACCATCATCATTCATGCTCACTTGCATCGTGCATCCGTCAACTTCTCCTAAATCCAACCACCATAATGAGCCTCTTATCATGTGGCCTCCAATGATGCTCCAATAATATCCCATAATTAACTCATAATATCCCAAGAATGGGGTCCTCCCAAGAAGCCATTCTTATGTCACAATTAACATAGGGTAAAATTTAGTAATTTTTTAAATGATTTATTTTGTTAGTTAATAATTAAAAATACCTATATTTCAAATGAACGACTATATATTAATTATATAAAACAATTTTAAATTCTTTTTATACTTTTTATTTGATCTTAAATCGGAATATAATTCATTTAATATAATTATATAATGTAGTCTACTTGATTTATCATATACATGATTTTGAAATTGGATAATTTTTATGGTTATGATTTTATTTCAAAAAACAATTTTTCATTGTGTTTTATGAATATATATTAATATTTATTCCTACCAATTAAAGTCATCGGATATTGAAAATTTTATACCATATTTTTTGGCAATAAAATTATATTTCAAAAGTATTACCCTTTTCTTTTTTTTTCAATTATGAATATTTACTATGGTAAATATTTTTCACCTCAGTAAGTGTAAAATTGTAAAATTGGATAAAACTATGTTATATGTTATCAAAATACATCAAAAGCATTATCAAATTTCCTTGCATGAGAGTAATTCAATCATATATTTCGAAAGAAAATAATGATTTTTTTCATTTTTCCTTGATAATGTTATTTATTTTATTTTATGTATTGAAAATTCAAAAATGTCAGTCTCTAGTTTTTTAAATTATTTAAAATGATCACATAGGTATAAGAATATGTTTTTAATGAATACAAAATATTATTTGTAACATTATTATTATTATTATTCTGTTAATTTATTTTTAGTTCTAATTAATCATATTATTTAACTAAAATTATACAAGTCGTTGACAGAATGCCTATGAAAGTACAAGAAACATTAATCAAAATGAATTTAAAAACATAATAAGTAATTTTTTATAATTTTAATGAAGGTGTAACATTAATTTTTGTGTTAATAATAATTTATAATTTAATTTTATGGAATTTATATACTAATTTATTAGTTATCTTGATTCAATTACATTCCAATTAAACGAATAGAGTGAAAATTGGAATTTATTAATATTTGTGATAAATAATATTTTATTTAAATATTTAACACTTATAAAAGTACATATATATGAATAGTAAAATTATTAATCATCAAAAATTTCATTTATCATCAATTTATGAGTAAACTAATACATTATATATAAAATTATAACACATTCAATTGAAAATTTTATTACCACGGTTGAAGTAAAAATTCGTTATCTAAGCGGTAAAATGAAAATAAAATGTTTAAAATAAAATGTAAACCTATAAAATTCTTATTGAATGATGCTATTTCAACAATATACTATCTGAGATTTTAAATTCTAGGCCCATGGTGTTACCATAACATTAAAATAAATTTATTGCATTTAAATATTTATATTAATTACATATATGTCTTTTCCCTCCATTATAAAAAGACACACACACATTCTATTTTTACACCACATTATGCCATCTATATCAACCAAAAACTAACCAATTATCTTATGAAAATTGATACACACAATTTATTTTTTATTTTATCCTTAAAAGAAATTTATGTGGGTCATTAAGAAGTTATCTTAAGGAAGCATACCAATGAATATATAATCATCTTAACAGAATAATTTAGGTATATATAATATTTTAATTAATCTCAATTTTTTATAACCCTCAAAAATAATAAATAAAAAATCCTAAATATTTTTTATATACTACTATTATTATGGGAAAACCATTTTTCCACTCTTTTCTATCATGCGAAAAAAACAACACTCATTCATATATATAACTAACTCTCTCTTAATTGAAATATAATTAATTATTCATTAAAATGATGCATGGATGGTTAAAAATTTGTAACTAATCAGTATATATAATTTTTATTATATAATAATTTTTATTTATATATAATATGTCACATACCTTTTGAACTTTCCATTCATTTATAAAATGAAGATGTTTCTCATGTGCATGTGTGGATTTCCACCTCCATGAAGGATTGTGATTAATTTTTCATTTCCTAATTACATGGATGAGAATAATAATAGAGTTAATAAATATATATATTATATATAAGATATGATATTTATTTTTTAATGTTGATATCTTATTTTCATTTAATTCAATTCATTTTTCAAAAAGTGAAAAAAGTGTTCACGCATACATAGGACCTATTATCTTTAGAAAAAATGTAATTCATTTGACTATATTCACCTATATTGTATGATTTTAAATATGTATATAATAAATATATATTATAGTTAAATAATTATTATAATTCTAGATATAATGGATCCATTACAAAGTGGAAATGATCTACACTCATGAAACATTAATTAGATGAAAAATGGGATGGTT
The DNA here is from genome assembly GCA_963277665.1 of Viscum album. NCBI lineage: Eukaryota > Viridiplantae > Streptophyta > Magnoliopsida > Santalales > Viscaceae > Viscum > Viscum album. Next base: position 1,131,383,307 of record OY728142.1, on the reverse strand, counting down.
AGCCCCCGAAAATGATGATTTTAATCATGTCTTGTTAATAAACAGGGGAAATAATAGTATTTATTTATCTTATATCATATTATAAATATGAATTTTTATTTATAAGTTAATAACTTTTTTAAATCCGTTTTACATAAGGATAATGTGTGTTCAACAAAGTTGATGTGTGAGGTACAAGGTTTATTAACTCAATTTACATTCATTTGTTTATACATCTACATTATTGGATGTTTTGTGAAGTAATGATGTATAATGTAAGATACATTAAATAAATATATATTACATAAATTTTGAGTAATAATCATTACATACTATAAAAAATTCACAATAAGAATGTATTGGTATAATTTCATTAGAAACTAGGTAACATAAACAACTACTTCATAAGCCATCTTCTCTCTCTCCCATTATTTCATCATAATTACACACCTTTTTTTGAAATATATACTTAATAACCTTCTTTATGACCTAGGGGAAATAAACATATGAAATGATGATCTTAGATACTTAGTATGGATAATCAAGGGAGATATCAATCAAATCATAATCATAAAACAAAAGAACATAACATTTGAAAATCATATCCTGCATTTGAATTATCATGTTATCATACCATCGGATACATCCTGAATGATGATAAGAATCCATGAATGTAATCCACAAATTTCATAACATAAGACATAAATTTCTGTGGAATACACAAATCATTGAAAAATATTTCATATTATTCAAGTCTCATTTCAATGACCATAAAAGTAGACAAAGTCCATTACTTAACCGAGTACACACTGTGTTCCAGCATTGTATAAGAGAATCAGGATCATTTCACATTCTCTTTATGTCTATATAACGACTTATAAATATTTACCCAATTTATTTTAAGGCGATATATGTCCCACAAATATCATTATGAAACCAATTGTTATGTATTCTACAATAATATAAATCATTCATCATAACGCAATGAATAAAATGGGGTTCTTTAACCATCATTCCACCATAACATAATCCATGTGAAACAAATGGATTTTATAAATATAATTCCAAAATAAAAACAATAAAACTATATGGACAAAAATGATATAAAAATAACCCTATTAAATAATTCCATCTTAGATGTAATTTTATTTTTATATATCACTTCAAATTAATCCATAGGAAAAATATACTTTCATCTTTGAAAAAAGTGTATTTCACCAAATTCCATGATTTTTTAAAAGAAAATAATTTATTTGAAAATAAACCTGATGTGTTGTATAGGAATACTCATGGATGTAAGTTATTATTTATATGTAAAAATCTGATGATGACTTAAATGTTAGAAATATATTATCCTTATACTTTTTCAAGAATAATCAAAAAGTACCTCGTATCGAATAACGAATAAAGATTCTTTTCATTCCATTTAATAAAAAATAACCATTATGTAAAATTTAGTTTTTAAAAAATTTATATGATTATAAATTATATTCCATATTTAAGAAAAATTTATGTCGATAATAAATATATCCCAGTAAATACTTATAATTCAAAAATATCGAGTAATAATGAGATTGTAAAATTATCTCGTTACTTTTAGTTCCGATTTCCATTGTTTGTATCAAAAAATACAGTAATGATTTAAATAATTTCATTGAGTTATTACAGAATCATATTAATTATTATAATATCATATATGATCATATTATCATTTTTTTTAAAAAAAATTCTTTTCTACCTTTTACTCGGTTATTAATTGCTTTATTTGTTTATGGATGTTTTATCAAATAAGTTATGGTTATCCTATAATGGTCATAGTTATATCATTTCAAGAGGATTATAACATTATATATATAATATTATTAATTATATACATAAAATAATCATTATTTAAGAAAAATAATATCAAATAAATCAAATCAAATCATGGAGATTGTTGGTCGTACGTACCCACAGACAACAATATCATTTCCATCACTATAAAATTGTATGAAATTGAATGTTGTATAATATTTCAGAATAAATATAATGTAAATATAATAATATATTTTTATTAAATACATCATTATTCCCATCCATGTATGGTGGGGATGAAAGACAGATTACACCACTGTGTAGAGACGGTACGCCATATGTACGCACACATGGGGATTTTGTATATCGTACGATGGATAAAAAGTGAAATATTGTTCTTCCATAATAAAAATAACATATAAATATTTAAATGATACTATATTTACTACATTATAATAAAAAAACATGAATTGTAAGTTGATTCATAAATAAGTTTGAATGAATCGTTAGAGAAGATTACCTCTTCTACTAGGTGCTTTCTCAAAATCACCTTTTAAAAAACTATTGTTGGACTTTGAAGAAAACCATAACCAATAATCTATATCTAAGGAACTTCATATGGTAATATAGAAGTGTATGGATGACCATAAAGGCTCAATGTGAAGTGATTAGGTGAGAGAAGAGGGTCCCTTTTATAATTGAGGTGACATTCACTTTTGGGATCTCCAAAAATATTAATCTATAATTAATTCAAACCCAATCCAAAAAACTAAAAAATGTACCAATTTATAATATGATATAATTTAGGGTTATAATATAACAAACCAATATATTTGATATATTTTTTTCTATAAATTTAATACTTATTATTTTAATTAACACTTTGTAATTATATTTAATTTTCAACTAGGGTAAAAAATATTTCAATATTTCAATATTGAAAAATTTATTTATTTTTGTTCAATTAGGTCATAAAAAGATAATATAAAATTTTTTTGTCCGTATAATAATTAATATATATTATTGAAAAATAGTTTTTTGATTTTTTATTAATATAATAACACATTATTTTATAAAACAATCGATGGTGTTGATTTTGACACTACTAAATTAATTAATTTTAAAAAAATTTGGGATAACAATTTATCTTCAAAAAAATTATTTTATCATTTTTATAAGAAGTCAATTCAGCTATAAAAATCATTAAACATAATAATTATCCCAAATAATATTTCATTTAATAATTTTATTAAAATTTATTTGTTATGTCTATTAATAAATTAATTAGTACATAAATTTTTGGTAACTATTATATATATATATATTTGTTGAATAAAAATTTAAAATAAAATATTATGAAGAATATAAGTATACTAAATTTTAGTAGAGTATTTTTACTAGAATTCATATTTGTAAAATCCAATTTAAAATGTTGTACTAATTAAATTATGAATGTGAAAACATTAACATCACTTTAAGTGAAATAATATTGGTGTCACAATATCTTCTAAAATAATCCATATGGTCAGTAATTAGACAATCAGATGGTTATGGTTTAGAAATAAATGACTAATAAAACTTAGTGTTTTTTTGTTTTTTTGTTATTATTATTATAATAAAAAATTTAATATTGATTTCCCATAAATTAATTAATTTTTACATCATCAATGTATAAGTCTTTGATGTAAATAGTTATTTCCAATAAAAATATAAATAAATCACCATGATAAAGAATAAAATATTTTTTTTCGAAAGATTATTTATAATTAAATTTATATTTTATAAAAGATTATATAAAAAATAATATAGTTATTAAAAATTTAGTTTAATATATTTTATTTTTATTTAAATAAAATAAATTAATTTACTAATCTCATCCAAGTCGAATGAAAAGGAAACCATTTCGACCCAAGGATGATTATGTTCAAAAAAACTCTTTCCATGATAGTAATACAAGAGTTAGGGTAATTTTATAATAGTATTCATTCACTTAATTAACTAATTTACTAATTTACCATTTTAATAAAAATTATTGAAGTCACTATTCACAATGCCCAAAATTAAAATAAAGCTATTAAAATAATTTGGACCCACAAATTCAAAATATTGAGTCCTTTTTTTTATATTCAAAACATATAAGCTGTAGTCATTAATGTAAAATTTATCTTATTATCAAAAAGAGTTAATGAGTTTTAAATGTTAAAACATTGCAAAAGATTGAAACATTTTGACATCTAAATTCAATGTAAAATAAATGATAATGACAAAAATTATATCCAATGATAAAAATTAATTATATTTATAATTTTAAACCATTAGATATTATAATTTAACCACATAAATTAATTCAAGGAAAATTTTTATTCTCAATTAAAAATTAGTATATCTTTATAATTCATCAAAATATGAATGTTATTAGATAAATATTAAAAATTTATCGAATGTATATTTTTATATCATGGCTCCAAATAACATGTTTATGTGGTCATATATAAATTATTAGTGTCAAAATTTAATTTTAAAAGTGGTATAATATTAAATGATGAAAAATTACCATTTTAAAAAATCTAGGTTTTTCAACATCAATTTCATTTATTCATTCCCTTTGACAGAAATATTTATTATATGAACATAAAATATTTATCATTAAGTATATAATGTATATTTTTTATTAATTTCATTTACAAATAGTAATTCACTCTATTTTAATAAAAATAAAAATATATAATTGATTTATATTTTACATAAATAAATGGTATAAAATGACTTCACCATAGATTTTTAGAAGATATATTTAGTACCAGTAACCTACTGAATAGGTTAAATTAGTCATTTTATAAAAGGGTATCTTACTGTACATTTATCCTCACGATTGTGTTCAAAGCAATCTATTTGAAAAATAAAAATTATTTAGAGAAAAGATTTCATAAAAACATACAAGTGTCACATTCTATCCCCTAAAACTGAATTTAAACTTTGAAATTCTTCACTAGGATACAAATATACAATGATATATCTCACTAAACATATTATCATGTTCCCATGTAGCTTCCTCAAATTTTTTTTTCTGCAATAAAGAATAAAAAATGTTAGTGGTTGTGTTTTGGAAAATCATTATGCTACGACCAAGACTCTCTATTGGTTATTCTTCATAAGAATGATCTTGATCTAATAGCATGAATTATGATATCAGTACCTGTGAATGATCTGGTATATAGTTTATCAAGAGATATACATGGAACACAACATGATCTTGAGTAGGCTTTGGTGGATTCACCAATCACTAAGATACCATCCCAACATGATCTATAATTTCAAATAGAATAATATACCTAGGTCTTAGCATTCCCTTCTATACAAATATCATTACTCTCTACCAGGGTGATATTTTAGGATACACCATTTCACCCACTTCACAATCCAGGTCTTTTCATTGTGTTTCATCATTTCATTTTTGCCGAATCTGAGAAGCCCTTATGTGTTATTGAATATATCAAACCTTTTATGTCATTTTATCAACAAGATGAGGTCCTAATATTTTTATTTCCCCATATTCTTCCCAAAAGTTGTAGTTCTACTTTTTTTTCTACAGAGGGATTTATAAGGAGTAATCTGAATACCGGAGTGAAATATTTTTTCATATGAAAATTACACTAAATAAAGTTCTATTCTAAAAAAAATATTAAATCCATAGCTAATTATCCTATCATATTTTCTATAGGTTTAATTGTCCACTAAGACTGAAGGACTATCTATGTGAGGTAAGAAGTGATGAAACATAACTTTGTATCTTGATCCTACTTAAGAATTTTGATGAACATTAAGGTAAACCTAAAATCCCAATCATTTATAATGTAAATTGTTAATCCATGTAATATTACAGCTTTTGTTTACATATATCCTATAAATATGATCAAGTGATAAATTGTTTATAATAGAAACAAATTTTTGGGACTTCATAAAGTGATCAAATGTAACCCATATAGCTTTATGGCCTTAAAATAAGTTTGGTATTTCTAATGAAAAACTGCTAAGTGATGTTTTATCATTTTTATTATAGTATTGGTAATGGCTACAACATCCCCACATAATTCTATCTCTCATCCTTATAACACCCCGAGATTTTATAAAAAATAATCTTTTTAATTTCATTAATGTCTTGTGTTGTACGCTACACCAGAAGGAGCTTGCACAACACGTATCCCTGACTTGGCATGCATTACACCCAATTGCGACCTTCCAAGATAGAGTTTGTTGTACGCAATACCGAGTTTCGATAAACAACGATATGTTATATAAACTAGCTGTTATAAATAGTAATACCCAGTTTTGGAAATTTTATAAATTTTATTTTTTAAAATGGACTTCATATTTCGATTCAGAATATCGAAATTAGATAGGGTGAATTTTTGGTTTTTTCTGAAAACATTCAATTTTTGATGAATACTGAAAACACTGGGTTACTATTCAAAAACAGACTTTTTATTTAAATAATTATTATTATTATTTAAATTTATTTTAGGTCAAAATTGATACATGATACCTATATAAGTTCAATTTAAGTCATTGGAGTCATTTTATAATAATTTAAGATATATAAAAATTTTATTGAACTTTTCACCGTCTTTTACCCACGTCCTAGGAGAATTTGAAAATTCACATAAATATTAATTTTACCGCTTTTGTGAGTGGAATTTTGAAAATCTGAGAGACACGGTTAATATCAAGTTCTAAAATTTGGTTCAATGAGATGAAAATAATTTTTTGGTGAATAGTAAATTTTTAATTTTTTATACAACGGTTAAAAGTAAATAGGGTAATTAAGGGTAAAAATGATATTATTATTACCATAAAACATGTCCTAATTCTATTGGATAAGTGTAATTCGACCAATAACAACCTTAGGAATAAAATATGACCATTTATCCGACATGGATTAGATTAGGACTTTTATAATTAATTTAATTAAAGGGTTAAAATAGTTAAAATCAATGTTTAGTAACAAAATCATTTTTAATATAGGGTTAAACATTGGATAAATTCGACTATAAATATTTATTAGAATGATAAAAAGATTTCTGACATAATGGTGTTTTATTTATAATTTTATACATTAAATAATTTAATTTATTTATGACACAATGATGATGCAGTAATTATATTATTAATGAAATATTGACATAATTGATGTTATAAATACCCAAATAAATGTATTTTGAGACTTTTTATGAATTCCACTAATTATATAGGTTAATATGACATGTTAGTATTGATTTATTTAAGTTAGTTTGAAATAATCATTCTGTTATGATTTTCACAAAAATCAATTACCAAATAGTGTCAAACTTGACATAAAATAGTTTTTTAAACAAATAGTACATTATTAGTGGTTATATTATTCCAAAAAAATATATGGTTGGACAAAATGACATAGATAAGGTTATATATATTAAAAATAAAAAACATGGGGATCTTTTGGATTGTTATTGTAATTTTATTAACCTTATAGTGTAAGAAAACAAGAAGACACGGTAAAAGAAAAATTATTTAACATAAAGTTAAATCTAAATGATAAGGTTAAAATAGAAACCTAGTCATGTCTAAATTCTATTGGATGATGGAATTTCGACCCATCCCCACCTTAGAATCAAATAACACAATTTGGACTTATTAAAAACCGAATATGAGTTTATAATAAAATAATATATTTAGTTATTCTGAAGGTGCCCCTCTCCTCCCTTATAAAAGGGCACCTCCTCCCTCTCTTCCTCACACCACTTTGAGTCTTCCAGCTCAGCCAAACCCTATAAATTTCTCTTATCCACTTCCCTGGAAACATCTTAGTGGTTCTTCTCTTCTTTAAAGACCAATCTTAGTGCCCTAAAAGGAGTTTTCAAAAAGGCGTGTCGAAATAAGAGGTAATATCTGTTACCGATTCTTTCAACGTTATTTCTTCTTCTTTTTATTCTTCTTCATTAGTTGTTTAATTATGAAGTAATAACATAATTATCAATAATATACTGATATTTTATTATAATTATGAAACAACCATATTTCACCATCTATCCATCCTACAGAAAATGAAATCACCGCGCGTGCATACGTATGGAATACCTTCTCCACGCCGTGGTGTAATATGTTTTCGGCCACCACCTTACTTGGATGGGTATAATGATGTAAATAAATAACTATATATGATTATTACCAAGTGATAATGATTCTTCAATATTATACATACACTTCAATGCAATTCCACGATCATGGGAATGATATCATCACTCGTGCATACGTACGGACTACTGTCTCCACGACGCGATGACATTCATTCTCCACGTTAACCATTCATGAATGATTATAAAGTATATATTATAAGTAATAATGAAATATATGAAATAATAATGATACTTTATTTATGTGTATATATATGCATGTCATCTACTTAATTTCATTCAATTCAATAAGGAAACATAAACAGCGTTCATGCGTACGTACGGCCTACCGTCTCCATGAATGGTGTATTTCATTCCATTTAATCAATATATCATATATATATATATATGTATATACTGAATATATATTATATATAAATCATGTTATACATTTTGGAATTATTTAAATCATGATATAAGTAATAATATGAAAAACAACACATCCAAACTCGTACGATAATTAAAATGATTTAACCCAAAACGCTACTTTAACATGGACCATACAAAAGAACAGGTAATATAACATCATAAGTGAACCATATATGATATCATAACAATGAATTTGATTCTGTATTAAGTCAATGTCATTATTTAAATCGTTATACAGGAGGTTCAGAAATGTACGAAGCATATTAGACCTAAGGTAAGGGATAATTTTTCCAATCTCATTTTTATCTGAGATTGCTTATACGTGTTATTGTTTTCATCCATGTACATGTTTTATAAAAGTATTTTCATGTATTTTTAATGTCCTTTTTACCCATTTTTAATTTTACTACATGGTATGTAAGGAATTGTTTATTTTTTACGTTACGAGGTACTTTTTGACTTTTCCAACAAAAGTACGAGAAGAATGTTATTTTTATCTTTTACGGCATGAATGGATTTTTACGATTTCATAACGTCTCATTTTCATGAAGCTTAATATGCAAGATTTTATGACAATTTTCAACAAAATAATTTTATTTTAAAAGTTCAAGGCATTTTGTGAAAAGAAAATTATTTTGAATAAGAAAGGATATTTTCCTCAAGAATTCATTTCAAAGGTTTTATCAAAACCATTTTCCATCTATGATGACATTATTTCATATATGTATGTTTCATGTATAATGTCTCTATGATTTATATGGTTTCACTTTTCTTATGATGAAATGTCCATTTGTTTTATATGGATTATGAGATTATAGGATGATGTTTATGAAACCCATTTTATTCTTTGCGTTAAGATGAATGTTTTAAGTTTATTTTGTGGCACAAGTAAGAATGATTTTATTATGATATGGGTGGGACCTATATCTCCCTCCAATGCATTGGGTAATGATTTATATCTCATAATATTGACATGTCTGGAATGGTATGTTAATCTGGTTCAGTGTTATAGGACTGAAACGAGGAGTGAACTAAATTCAGAAAGGGACTTTGTCCACTAAGATGGTCTTGGCAGCAATGCCTTGGCTACTATGGAAATCATAACATGTGCTTAATGGTTGCCAAAATTACATGTTTTATTCCCATGCTATTTTATCAGGATTGATGTTCCCTTATGATATATGCCTTACGTACTACCAAGATTCATGTCTTTGATCAAGATTTTGATATATAGATTTTATGTTCATGTTTTTGCATTCAAATGTTTATGGATTTTTTTATGTTCACTATGTTTACCATTGCTGGGCATTTTAGAACACCCATTGTATGTTTTATTTTCCCCATGATATAGATATAGGTTTTAGGTATGAAAAAATAGGAACATCTTTATGGGAGATATTTAAGATCATTCACCACGATTATAAGAATATATTCCAAGTTTCCAAAGACACTAAACTATTACGGTCCTTGTGTGTCTCTTTTTGTTATCTAATAACTATTCCTCAATAGTAATGTACTGTCCATGTACGTCAAGATTTGGGTCTCTAAAGTTGGTATCACAGGAAAGGTTTAGTCAACCTTTGGAAACTAGGCTGTGAGAACTTTAGTGAGATCCCTCGAGAAATTTCTAAGGTATGTCTAGGGATGTCCCTAATGTTTAGTATAAGTATATGTTATAGTCCTAGAATTATGGTAATGATCTTAGAATTAAACCTAAGATGTTATATATTGAAGTTACTCCCCTTTATTATGTTGTTTTTCCTAGCTTTATTTTTTCCTCTCACACTATTCTTCTTGGGTTTTAGATGATGGATGGAACCCGAAGGAACCGTATTGATCAATGTAATGGACAATGAAACGATTTTCCTCCTTAACAAACAAATGTTATGGGAGATGGAGTAAAAAATCTTATATCTATTCTTACAAAATCTATGAATCATTCTGGACATCCTAATGAGCAGATAAGGGAACAATATTCTATTGAGTACTTCATGAGGTAAAGTCCACCTTCTTTCAGTGGGTCCTCGGTTCCTCTTGTTGCTGAACAATGGATCAGTACCACTGAAAAGATATTTTCAGTTCTTCAATGTTCTGAACATGATAATGTGTAGAGGCCCAAATCATGACATACATGGACATTACATTACGTTTGCGGAATACTTAGTACATAACAAAAACACACACACATGGACCGTAATAGTTTAGTGTCTTTGGAAACTCGGAACGTAATCTTCTAATCATGGTGAAAGATCTTCAACATCTCCCATAAAGTTCTTCCCTCTTTTTTTTCATACCTATAACATTTCTATATATCATGGGGAAAAGAAAACATAAAAGGGTGAGCTCAAATTCTCCGCAAGGGTAAACAAAAGGAATATCAATCACATCATATTCATAAAAACATAACATTTTGGAAATCTTAACCTGCAAAAGAGATCATAATATCATAACATGGGATAAATCATAGTAGTGAAATGTAATCCCAATAATCAGAACATAAAACATGAAAATTTGTGTCACACACACATAATCATATAGAATCATTTCTTATTTGTCAAGACTCATTTCCAAGACTATCTTAGTGGACAAAGTCCATTTCTGAACTGAGTTCACTCCTCGTTTCAGTCTTGTTTCACTGAACCGGTTTAACCTGCCGTTCCAGCCATGTCTATCTCATGAGATATAGAATATTTACCAAATTCATTGGAGGGAGATATAGATCCCACCCATCTCATAATGATCCCATTCTTATGTGTGCCACAAAATCATAAACCATAAATCATAGCATTACCCATGTAATAAAAATGGGAATCTTAAACATCGTGACATAATAAAAAAATTCATATAAGATAAAGGAATTCATAAAAATATTTCCATCACAACATAATCAAATCCATGTAATAATATGGATAGAAACAAAAACCAATATTATCTTAGTTGGAAAATAATTTTGATAAAACACTTGAACTCCATTCTTGAGGAAAATATCCTTTATACTTCAAAAACATTTTTCCTTTCTTAACATGTCATACAATTTTAAACTAAAAGAAGTCGATTAAATATAAACATGAAAACTTGTAAAGAAATATTATTGGAAATAATGTTTTCAAAATCCATTCATGCCGTATAAGTTAAAAAAACATTTTTCTCGTACTTTTGTCGGAAAAGTCATAAAGTACCTCATACGAAAAACGAAATAAGATTACTTTCATATATTTTACTAAAAACTCACAGAGGGGTAAAATATGTTGTAAAATATTTTATAAGGATATAAATATTACATATTTATGAAACAAGGATTTGGATGATAAATATTACCCAGTAAATTCTGAAGTATAAACAATCTCGGATAAAAACTGAGATTGCGAGATTTTCCCTTACCTTAGGTCCGATTTGCTTCGTAAGTGTCTGAAAATCCTTTATAATGATTTAAATAATGTTATTGACTTATTCCAGAATCATAAATATTGTTATGATATCATATATGGTCATATTCTTAGCTTCTTACTAGTAATATTTCATTACTATTTGTTATTCGGGTGTTTATTACTTTTTGTTCTTATGCGTGTTTTGTCGAATAAATTATTATTATTCACTTTAGGTTATAGATACCTCATTTACAGAATATTATTAGTGTAATATATATCATATTAATTCATTAAATTCATTTATATAATCATTATTCAATGAAGATCATGTAGAACGAGTCGCATCACATCGTGGAGACGGTATTCCATACGTACGCACAAGCGAAGATATCGTTACCATGATCGTGGAATCATATTGGAGTGTATGTATACTATTTCAGAATCAATATAACATTAAAATAATCATATATAGTTATTATTGACACCATTATACCAATCCAAGTAAGGTGGTGGGGTAAAATAGATTACCCCACAGCATAGAGACGGTATTCCGTACGTACGCACGCGTGGTGATTTCTTTTTCCGTAGGATGGATAGATGGTGAAATAGGGTTGTTTCATAATTATATTAACATATTAGTATATTAGTGATACTAATGTTATTACTTCATAATGAAACAACTAATGAAGAATAAGTGGAATAAGAAATAAAGATGAATGAATCGGTAACAGACATTACATCTTCTTTGAAGTGCTTCTTTAAGACCTCATTTTAGGGCAGTACAATTGGTCTTTGAAGAAGACCAGGACCTCTAGGATGTTTCTAGTGAAGTGTAGAGGAGAAAATGGCAGGGGTTTTCTGATCTTGAAGACACAAAGTGGTGTGAGGAAGAGGAAGAGGAGGTGCCCTTTTAAAAGGGAGGAGAGGGTCACCTTTGAAATAAATAAAAATATTATTTTATTATAAAGCCAAATTCGGTTATAAATAGCTCCAAATTGATTTATTTCTAAACTAATGTGGGGATGGGTCAAAATAATCTCATCCAATAGAATTTAGACATGTTTAGGTCATTATACTAACCTTATCATTTTTTTAACTCTTAGTTAATTAGATTGACATTTTCAATGTCACATTTTATTTTAATATTATATAGTTAATAAACAAACCATATACATCCATGAAACCCCCAAGTGGTCCATTAATGATTCAAATATCTTGATATAAGTATCTTTGACGAACCATTGATTTTTAGGAATAAAATAACAATCAATAATATAATATTTGTTTTAAACACTATTTTATGTCAATTTTGACACTATTCAATAGTTGTTTTTTTAAAACTCATAACATAATGATTACTTCGACCAAAGATAATCAAATAAATCCTAACATGTCATATTAACCTATTAAATTAGTTTAATTCATAAAATGTCTCAAATTTTATTTATTTTGTTATTTATAATATCAATTTTTCTAATTTTTCACTATTATGGTAACTATGTCATCATCATTGTGTCATAAATAAATTAAATTATTTAATGTTTAAAATTATAAATAAAATATCATTATGTATGAAATCTTATTATCTTTCTAATGAATATTTAAAATTGAATTTATCTTATGTATAACCCTATATTAAAAATGTGTTAGTAAATAAACATTGATTTTAACTCTTATAACTCTTCTTTGAATTAAATAATAATAAATGTCCTAATCTAATCCAATTGGGCCTAAATGGTAATATATTATTCCTATGGTTGATTTTGGTCGAATTAAACTTATCCAATAGAATTAGGACATGTTTTAGGGTAATAATAAAATCATATTTACCCTTAATTACCCTATTTACTTTTAACCATGGTAAAAAAGTAGAAAGTTACTATTCACCAAAAATTATTTTCATCTCATTGAACCACATTTTACTTACTGACATCAACTGTGTCTCTCAAAACTTTCAAATTCCACTCACAGAAGTGGTAAAATTATGTTTTAAGAAAATATTCTGTTTTTTAACTACCATTTAGTAATTTTCACTATTCATCAAAAAATGAAAGTTATCCGAAATGTACCAAAATTTCACCCTAAGCTAATTTCGATATTATTAATCCAAAAATGAAAACCATTTTGAAAAAAATTACAAATGTTTAAAAAGTGGTTATTACTATTCATAACGGCTAGTTTTAATAATATTTTAATAGCATATCGTTGTTTAGTGAAACTGGGTATTGCGTACTACACACGATATCGAGGAAGGTCGCAATTGTGTGTAATGCAAGGCAAGTTAAGGATGCGTGTTGTGCAAGCTACTTTTGGTGTCGTGTACAACACAAGACATTAATGAAATTAAAAATAATATTTTTCATAAAATCTCAGGGTGTTACATTCTACCCCTCTTAAAATTAATTTCGCCCTCGAAATTCATCGGGGTTATAAATGGTTTACTACTCGAAAGTTTCTTAAATAGAAACCCACATCGTTAAAAGGATTACAAAAACTAATCTTTCAGAAAAAAATTATGAAACGTAATGGTTACCCAAAAAAAATAACCACTGGGTTTCCACCTAGGTGAAAAATGGATATGGAAGAGAAATCTAACCATCATGTTCTGATGGAGAGTAGTAGAGAACATGGCTATGAAAAAGCCAGGAATCACAAAGCCATAAATTTTTGACGATCTAAGGTACCATCTGATTCATCATATATAAGAGCACTAGGACAACATTTTTGGTTTTCAAGATCATTTCCTTAATGTTGATGAAATTGGAATTAGAAGAAATACTTTCTTGATTTTGGTATAGTCACACCATTGGTCATTCATTGGACAATTTCCACTTCATCTCTTAAAGAAATGAAGTGGAACTTGTCATTCGTGATGTGTTAGCAGATCTTGTGGTAGAATGATGGGACATTCCATCTGTCTCACACAAAAGGTTAGAAAAGTTATCAAAAAAATACATAAGTCCATCTATATTGAGATTAATCATATATGGTTCCTAAAATGGACTTATACTTCATATATCATACTGCTTAATATAATAAAACTAGTTTCTACTAAACTGGTACTTCCTGTAGGCTAGTGGTAGGCAATAAAGGCCAGTCGCACTTCAGTTGTGGGTTTGATTCTCACAACCTTGTTCGACGCAATGAACTGTCTCCCATCCTGTAGGTTGTCCTAATTCTAAAAATACATTACATGAAAATCCCATAAATAATAACGAAAAAACTTCTATCCTTAAACAATACTAACTTATGTCCAACATAATTCATTCCAATACTTAGTCTTATCCAAAATAATTCTATCTAATCTCATATTATAGTGAAAACTATTACCAAAGAGTTCATACAACTAGCATGTTAGTACAATTGTTGATCCCCATATATCATGATATATGTCTTGTTTGTCACATTCCAAACATTAGAAGGCCATAATCATGTATTCTATTGAAAAATTAATACCCATTAAATCTTAGTGAATACATTAGTGTTGTCAAAAGTTAACTCTTTTCACAGACCAAAACCTCAAACCATGATTTAACAATTTTTTTATATCAGTCATGAGCATATAAATTCTGTAAAACATTTCACTTTTTCCTTATCCCTTCATTATGCGCATAATATCTGAATCACATTCCATGGTTACCGGTACCATAAAATTGTTGAAAACCACAATAGACCAATACATAAATATTCCAATATTCCACGATACTATATACAACATTATTTTGGAATCCCATTACACAAACACTTAATCATTCCACCACATCGTTGTCATATTCAACATCGCCAATGGTTATCACATGTGGCTTCCCTTTGTCCATGGACTTAAGTGGTTTCTCATGTCGATCATCACTAACCCTTGGATTAGGGCATTTATTAGAATAATGCCCCATTTCCTAGGACTTGAAGCATTAATGTGTAGTAGGTTCATTCTGTGTATCCCTTCCTTTGTTTGCATCATTAGACATCTTCTTCCCATCATTGCGGCATTAAAATGCCTGACGTCCTACCTTTCCACATTTGAAACATTTACTTGTCCCTTTAAGAAAATCTCCACCATGCTTCTTTCCACACTTTGAGCATAAGGAAAAAATCATCTTCTTTTCACCATTATTATGAGATTTTTCCTTGAACTCCATCTTTCATTTCTTGTGAAAACTATGAGATGGACAAGTAACACCAACTTCCATTTCTACCTTGATAGAAAAACGCACAATTTCTTCATTTCTACTGAAGTCTCTTATAGCTAATGTCCTTCGAAGATTTGGTTTTAATCCACTGAAGAATCGATCAACTTTACATTCAGGTTGGATGATAAATCCAGATGCTTACCTTGAAAGCCTTGTAAAATTTTCTTCGTATATACCAACAGATTCATCATCATTTTGCTTTAGTTCATGAAACTCCTTCTCCATCCTTGTTTAAAGAATACGAGGGAAGTAATTATTGAAAAATAAGTTCTTGAACTCATCCCATTCTTTGGACTCAATTTCATTTCTTTGCCTCGTATTCTTGATAAGATTCCACCATTGATCAGCTTCACCTTCCAAACGATATACTGCTAAAATGACTTTATCATGTTAAGAACATTGAAGAACTGAAAATATCTTTTCAGTGGTACTAATCCATTGTTCAGCAACAAGTGGATCAGAAGACCCACTGAAAGATTGTGGATGTTGCCTCATGAAGGACTCAATATAATATTGTTCCCTTCTCTGCTCATTTGGAAGTCCAGAATGATTCATAGCTTGTGTAAGTATAGCAATAAGATTTTGCACTCCATCTCCCATAACATTTTTTTGTTCATGAGTACAATCATTGCATTGTCCATTTCATTGATCAACATGGTTTCTTCGGGTTCCACCCATCATCTAAAACCCAAAATAAATAGTGTGAGAGGAAAAAATCATTCTAGGGAAAACAATATAATAAAGGGGGAGTACATTCAATATCTAACATATTAGGTTATATTCTATGATTGTTACCATAGTTATAGAACTATATCCTATATGTATACTTATCCTTAGGTACATCCCTAGACATACCTTAGAAATGTCTCTAGGGATCTCACTAACATTTCCTCACCCTAGTTTCCAAAGGTTGACTAAACCTTTCCTCTGATACCAACTGTAGAGGACCGAAGCTTGACGTACATGGACATTACATTACTTTTTTGGAATACTTATTACATAACAAAAACACACACACAAGTACCGTAATAGTTTAGTGTCTTTGGAAACTCGGAATGTAATCTTCTAATCATGGTGAAAGATCTTCAACATCTACCATAAAGATCTTCCCTCTTTTTTTCTTACCTAAAACCTTTCTTTATATCCTGGGGAAAAGAAAACATAAAAGGGTGAGCTCTAATTCTCAGTAAGGGTAAACAAAAGAAATATCAATCACATCATATTCATAAGAACATAACATTTTGGAAATCTTAACCTGCAAAAGAGATCATAATATCATAACATGGGATAACTCATAGTAGTGAAATGTAATCACAATAATCATAACATAAAACATGAAACTTTGTGTCATACACACATAATCATAGAGAATCATTTCTTATTAGTCAAGACTCATTTCCAAGACTATCTTAGTGGACAAAGTCTATTTCTGAACCGAGTTCACTCCTCGTTTCAGTCCTGTTTCACTGAACCGGTTTAACCTTCTGTTCCATCCTTGTCTATCTCATGAGATATAGAATCTTTACCCAATAAATTGGCGGGATATATAGGTCCCACCCATTTCATAATGATACCATTCTTATGTGTGACACAAAATCATAAACCATACATCATAGCATAACCCATGTAATAAAAATGAGAATCTTAAACATCGTGACATCATAAAACAATTCATATAAGATAAAGGAATTCATAAAAATATTTCCATCACAACATAATCAAATCCATGTAGTAGTAGGGATAGATACATGAACCTATATTATCTTATATGGAAAATAATTTTGATAAAGCACTTGAACCCCATTCTTGAGGAAAATATCATTTCTAATTCAAAAAGGTTTTTCCTTTCTTAACATGTCATACAATTTTACACTAAAACAAGTTGATTAAAAATAAAATTGAAAACTTGTAATGTAAGATTCTTGGAAATAATGTTTTCAAAATCCATTCATGCCGTATAAGTTAAAAAAAATTCTTCTCGTACTTTTGTTGGAAAAGTCAAGAAGTACCTCGTACGAAAAATGACAAAATATTCCTTTCATATATTTTACTAAAAACTCACCGAAGGGTAAAATTGGATATAAAATATTGTAGAACGATATAAATATTACATATTTAGGAAACAATTATGTGGATGATAAATATTCCCCAGTAAGTTCTGAAGTATAAACAATCTCGGATAAAATCTGAGATGGCGAGATTTTCCCTTACCTTAGGTCCGATTTGCTTCGTAAGTGTCCGAACCTACTGTATAATGATTTAAATAATGTTATTGACTTATTACAGAATCATACATATTGTTATGATATCATATATGGTCATATTCTTAGCTTCTTATTAGTAATATTTCATTACTGTTTGTTATTCGGTTGTTTATTACTTTTTGTTTTTATGCGTGTTTTGTCGAATAAATTCTTATTCTTAAATTTAGGTTATAGATACCTCATTTACAGAATGGTGTTAGTGTAATATATATCATATTCATTCATTCAATTCATTTATATAATCATTATGCAATGAAGATCATGTAGAACGAGTCACATCACATCGTGGAGACGGTATTCCGTACGTACGCACGAGCGAAGATATTGTTCCCATGATCGTGGAATCCTATTGGAGTGTATGTATAATATTTCAGAATCAATATAACTTTACAAAAATAATATATAGTTATTAATTACACCATTATACCCATCAAAGTACGGTGGTGGGGGAAAATAGATTACAGCACGACGTGGAGACGGTATTCCGTACGTACGCACGTGCGGTGATTTCTTTTTCCATAGGATGGATAGATGGTGAAATAGGGTTGTTTCATACTTATAATGACATATCAGTATATTATTGATACTGATGTTATTACTTAATAATTAAACAACTAAATAAGAAGAAGTGGAAGAAGAAATAAAGATGAAAGAATCGGTAATGGACATTACCTCTTCTTTGAAGTGCTTCTTTGAGACCTCTTTTTTGGGAACTAAAATTGGTCTTTGAAGAAGACCAGGACCTCTAGGATGTTTCTAGGGAAGTGGAGAGGAGAAATTGGCAGGGGTTGTCTGAGAATGAAGTCTCAATGTTGTGTGAGGAAGAGGGGGAGGAGGTGCCCTTTTATAAGGGAGGAGAGGGGCACCTTTGGAATAACTAAAAATATTGTTTTATTATAAAGCCAAATTCGGTTTTAAATAGCTCCAAATTGCTTTATTTAGAAGCTAAGGTGGGGATGGGTCTAAATTATCTCATTAAATAGAATTTATACAAGTTTAGGTCATTATACTAACCTTATCTTTTAGTTTTAACTCTTAGTTAATTAGATTGACATTTACCATGTAACTTTGTATTTTTATATTATATAGTTAATAAACATACCATATACATCCAAGAGACCCTAAAGTGGTCCATTAATGATAAAACTATCATTATATAAGTATCTTGGCCGAACATTAGATATTTAGGAATAAAATAACAATCAATAATATAATATTTTTTTAAAAAACTATTTTATGTCATTTTTGACACTATTCAATAGATGATTTTTGTGAAACTCATAATAGAATTATTACTTCGACCAAAGTTAATTAAATCAATCATAACATGTCATAGTAACCGATAAAATTAGTTTAATTCATAAAAAGACTCATATTTTATTTATTTGAGTATTTATAATATCAATTATTCTAATTTTTCACTATTATGGTAATTACTGCATCTTAATTGTGTCATAAATAAATTATATTATTTAATGTCTAAAAATTATAAATAAAATATAATTATGTAGGAAATCATATTATCTTTCTAATGAATATTTACAATCGAATTTATCTTATATATAAGCCTATATTAAAAATGTTTTAGTTAATAAACTTTGATTTTAACTCTTTTAACTTTCTTTAATTAAATAATAATAAATGTCCTAATCTAATCCATGTGGGCCTAAATGGTCATATGTTATTCCTAATATTGTTTTTGGTCGAATTAAACTTATCCAATTGAATTAGGATAAGTTTTAGGGTAATAATAATAACATTTTTACCCTTAATTACCCAATTTACTTTTATCCGTGGTAAAAAAAAGTTGAAAGTTACTATTCACCATAAATTATTTTCATCTCATTGATCCACATTTTACTTACTGACATCAACCGTGTCTCTCGGATTTATGAAATACCACTCAAAGATGCGGTAAAATTATGTTTTATGAAAAAATTCAGTTTTTTTAACTACCATTTAGTAATTCTCACTATTCATCAAAAAATGAAAGTTATCTGAAAAGTACTAAAATTTAATCCTAAGCTAATTTTGATATTCTGAATCCAAAAATGAAGTCCATTTTGAAAAAAAAATTAAAAAATTTTAAAAAGTGGTTATTACTATTCATAACGACTAGTTTTAATAATATTATAATAGCATATTGTTGTTTAGTGACACTCGGTATTACGTACTACACATGCTATCGAGGAAGGTCGTGATTGCGTGTATTGCAAGGCAAGACAAGGATGCGTGTTGTGAAAGCTCCTTTTGGTGTAGCGTACAACAGAGTACATTAAAGAAATTAAAAAGAATATTTTTCCTAAAATATTGGGGTGTTACATAAAGTCATCTTAGAAGTATATCGTTTGGAAGGTGAAGTTAATCAATGTTGGAATCTTATAAGAATACGAGGCCAAGAGATGAAATTGAGTACATGGAATGGAACGAGTTCAAGAATGTATTTTTCAATAAGTACTTCCCTCGTATTCTTCGAACAAAGTTGGATAAGGAGTTTCTTGAACAAAATAAAAAGGATGATGAATCTGTTGGTATATACAATGTGAATTTTACAAGGCTTGCAAGGTATGCATCTGGCTTTATCATCCATCCTGAAAGTAAATTTGATTGATTCAACAGTGGATTAAAACCAAATCTTCGAAGGGAATTATCTATAAGGGACATCAGTAGCAATGAAGTAATTGTCTGTTCTGCTATCAAGGTCGAAATGGAAGTTGGTGTTACTTATCCATCTCATGTTTTTGACAAGAAACAAAAGATGGAGTTCAGTGAGAAATATCATAACAATGGTGAAAAGATGATGAATGTTTTCTTATTCTCAAAGTGTGGAAATAATCATGGTGGAGATTGTCTTAAAGAGACAAGAATCTTTTTTACGTGTGTAAAAGAAGGTCATCGAGCAGCTGAGTGTCAAAGTAATGGAAAAAGGGTTTCTAATGATGTGAATAATGAAAAGACTGCAAAGAACGCACCACAAACACTTCAATGCTTCAAGTGGAATGAAATAGGGCATTATGCTAATCAATGCCCTAATCCAAGGGTTAATGATGATCGACACGAGAAACCACTTAAGGAAAAGTACAAAGGTAAGTCACATGCGATCACTATTGGCGATTTTGAATATGACAATGATGTGGTGGAATGATTAAGTGTTTATGTAATGGGATTCCAAAATAATGTTGTATATAGTATCGTGGAATATTTGAATATTTATGTATTGGTCAATTTTAGTTTTCAATAATTTTATGGTACCAGTAACCATGGAACGTGATTGCGGTATTTTTGGAAAAAAGATGATATGTGCATAATGAAGGGATAAGGAGAAAATGAAATGTTTGACAGTATTCATGATCTCATGACTAATATAAGGAAATAGTTATATCATGGTTTGATTATATAGAATTTTGGGGTTTTGGTATGTGGAAGGAGCTAAATTTTGACAACACTCATGTTTTCACTAAGATTCAATGGGTATTCATTTTTCAAGAGAATACATGATTAAGGCCTTCAAATGTTTGGAATTTGACCAACATGACATATCTTATGAAATATGGGGATCAACGATGGTATTAACATGCTTGTTATATCAAATCTCTGGTAATCATTTTCAGTATAATATGAGAATGGACTGCAATATTATTGATAAGCCTATATATTGGAATGGATTTTGTTGGACATAAGTTAGTGTGGTATTTTTAGAAAAAAAGGTTAACCTGCAGAATGAGCGACAACCCGTCACATCGGACAAGGCTGTGGGAATTGAACCCACAACCGAAGTGAGACATGCATTTATTTCCTACCACTGGCCTACAGGAAGTCCCTGGTTAGTAGAAACTAGTTTTATTTTATTATACAGGATGATAGATGAAGTATAATTCTATTTTCGAACCATATATGATTAGTCTCACCATAGATGGAATTATGTATATAACTTTTGCTAACTTAGGTTTGAGAGAGATGGAATGACCTATCATTCTATCACATGATCTACTAAAACTTCGCGAAAGACAAATTCAACGTAATTTATTAAAGAGATGATGTGGAAATTTGTAAATACATGAACAACGGTGAGATTATACCAAAATAAAGTAAGTATTTATTTTAATTCAAATTCTTCAACATTAGGGAAATGATTTGAAAACAAAAAATGTTGTCCTAGCGCCCTTATAACCGATGAATCAGATGGTACCATAGATCATCACAAATTTATGGCTTTGTGATTGTTGGCTTTTTCATAGCAATGTTCTCTATCACTCTCCATCATAACATGACAGTTAGATTTCTCTTCCATATCTATATTTTCACCTATGTTATCCTATGTGGAAACCCAGTGATTAGTTAATCTGGGTAACCGTTACATTTAATACTTTAGTTTTTAAATCCATGTTTTGGTATTCCTTTTTACGATGGGAGTTTCTATTAAAGAATCTTTCGAGTAGTAAACCATTTATTACCCCGACGAATTTCAAGGGAGAAATTCATTTTCAGGGTGGTAGAATGTAACAACCCAAGATTTTATGAAAAATATTCTTTTTAATTTCATTAATGTCTTGTGTTGTACGCTACACCAAAAGGATCTTGCAGAACACACATCCATGACTTGTCTTGCATTACACGTAATCACGACCTTCCACGGTAGCGTGTGTTGTAGGCAATACCAAGTTTCGCTAAACAACGATATGTTATATATACTAGCCGTTATGAATAGTAATACTGACTTTTTTAAATTTTATAAATTTTATCTTTCAAAATGGACTTCATTTTTGGATTCAGAATATCGAAATTAGCCTAGTGTGAATTTTTTGTATTTTTCTGAAAACATTCAATTATTGATGAATAGTGAAAACACTGGGTTACTATTCAAAAACCGACTGTTTATTTAAATAATTATTTATTTTATTTAAATTTATTTTAGGTCAAAATTGATTCATAAAACCTATATAAGTTCAATTTATGTCATTGGAGTAATTTTATAAATATTTTAGATATATAATGTTTTTTTGAACTTGTCACCGTCTTTTACCCACCTCCTTGGAGAATTTGAAAATTCATATAAAACATAATTTTACCACTTCTGTGAGTGGAATTTCGAAAATCTGAGAGACACTGTGAATATCAAGGACTAAAATTTTGTCCAATGAGATGAAAATAATTAATGGTGAATAGTAATTTTTTACTTTTTTTACCACAGTTAAAATTTAATATGCTAATTAACTGTAAAAATGATATTATTATTACCCTAACACATGTCCTAATTCCATTGGATAAGTGTAATTAGACGAAATAAACCATAGGAATAAAATATGACCATTTAGGCCCACATAGATTAGATTAGGACATTTATTACTAATTTATTTAAAGAAGGTTTATAATAGTTAAAATCAAAGTTTAATAATTAAATAATTTTAAATATTGGGTTATACATAAGATAAATGTTACTATAAATATTCATTAGAAAGCTAAAAATATTTACTAAATAATCGTGTTTTATTTATAATTTTTAGACATTAAATAATTTAATTTATTTATGACACAATGATGATGCAATAATTATCTTATTAATGAAATATTGACATAATTGATGTTATAAAAACCAAAATAAATGTAATTTGAGACTATTTAGGAATTAAAATAATTTTATAGGATACTATGACATGTTAGTATTGATTTAGTTAACTTTGTTTGAACTAATAATTCTGTTATGATTTTCACATAAATCAATTACAAAATATTTTCAAAATTGATATAAAATAGGTTTAAAAAAAATATTATATTATTAATTGTTATTTCATTCCTAAAAATATAACGTTTGGCTAAATGACTTAGATAAGGTTATATATATTAATAAAAAACAACTTGGGTTTCGTTTGTCCTGTTATAGTTTGTTTATTAACATTATTATGTAAGAAAACAAGAAGACACGGTAAAAGAAAAATTATTTAACTTAAAGTTAAATCTAAATAATAAGGATAAAATAGAAACCTAAACTTGTATAAATTCTATTGTATGAGTGGATTTCGACCCATACCCACCATATCTTCGAAATAAATCAATTAGAAGCTATTAAAAACCGAATATTACTTTATAATAAAATAATATTTTTAGTTATTCCAAAGGTGCCCCTCTCCTCCCTTATAAAAGGGCACCTCCTCCCTCTCTTCCTCACACCACATTGAGAATTCATGCTCGGCCAAACCCAGACAATTTATCCTCTCCACTTCCCTAGAAGCATCCTAGATGTTCTTGTCTTCTTCAAAGACCAATATCAGTGCCCTAATATGAGGTTTCAAAAAGGCGTGTGGAAAGAAGAGGTAATATCCGTTACCGAATCTTTCAACTTTATTTCATCATCTTACTCTTCTTCTTTAGATGTTTCATTATGATGTAATAACATCAGTATCAATCAAATACTGATATGTAATTATATGTATGAAACAACCCTATTTCATCATCTATCAATCCTATGTACAATGAAATCACCGCTCGTGCGTACGTACGGAATACCGTCTCCATGCCGTGGTGTAATTTGTTTTCGACCACCACCTTACATGGATGGGTATAATGGTGTAAATAAATAACTATATCTGATTATTGAAAAGTGATAATGATTCTGAAATACTATACATACACTTCAATGCAATTCCATGATCATGAGAATGATATCATCGCTCGTGCGTACGTACGGACTACCGTCTCCACGATGGTATGAGATTCATTCTCCATGTAAACCATTAATGAATGATTATAAAGTATATATAATAAGTAATCATGAAATATATGAAATAATAATGATACTATATTTATGTGTATATATATGTATGTCATCTACTAAATTTCATTCAATTCAATATGGAAACAAAAACAGTGTTCATGCATACGTACGGCCTATCGTCTCCATTAATGGTGTATTTCATTCCATTTAATCGATCTATCATATATATATGTATATACTAAATATATATTATATATAAATATTGTTTTACATTTTGAAATTAAATAAATCAGGATATATGTAATAATATCAAGAACAACAAGTCCAAACACGTACGATAAATAAAACGATTTAACTCAAAACGCTGCTTTAACATGGAACATACAAAAGAACGAGTAATATAAAGTCATAAGTGAACCATATATGATATCATAACAATGAATATGATTCTATAATAAGTCAATGAAATTATTTAAATTTTTATACAGGAGGTTCGGCAACGTACGAAGCATATCGGACCTAAGTTAAGGGATAATTTTTCAAATCTCATTTTTATCCGGGATTGCTTGTACGAGATATTGTTTTCATCCATGTACATGTTTTCTAAAAGTGTTTTCATGTATGTTTAATGTCCATTTTACCCATTTTGACTTTTACTACATGTTATATAAGGAATCTTTCTTTTGATTATGTTACGAGGTACTTTGTGACTTTTCCAACAAAAGTACTAGAAGAATGTTATTTTTAACATATATGGCATGAACGGATTTTTACGGTTTCATAACGCCTCATTTTCATGAAGCTTACTCTACAAGATTTTATGAAAATTTTCCAAAAAATAATTTTATTTTCAAATTGCATGGCATTTTGTGAAAATAAAATTATTTTTAATAAGAAAGGATATTTTCCTCATGAATTCATTTCAAATGTTTTATCAAAACCATTTTCCATCTAAGATGACATTATTTCATATGTGTATGTTTGATGTTTAATGTATATATGATTTCTATGGTGTCAGTTTTCTTATGATGAAATGTCCATTTGTTTTATATGGTTTATGAGATGATGGGATGATGTTTATGAAACCCATTTTATTCTTTGGGTTATGAAGAATGTTTTAAGTTTATTTTGTGGCACATGTAATAATGATTTCATTATGAGATGGGTGGGACCTATATCTCCCTCCAATGAATTGGGTAAAGATTTATATCTCATGAGATATACATGGCTGGAATGGTAAGTTAATCTAGTTCAGTGTTACAGGACTGAAACGAAGAGTGAACTTGATTTAGAAAGGGACTTTTTCCACTAAGATGGTCTTGGAAGCAATGCCTTGGCTACTATGGAAATCATAACATTTTCTTAATGGTTACCACAATTACATGTTTTATTCCCATGCTATTTTATCAGGATTGATATTCCTTTATGATATATTCCTTACGTACATCCAATATTCATGTATTTACTCAAGATTTTGATGTTTAGATTTTATGTTCATGTTTTTGCATTCAAATGTTTATGGATTGTTTTATGTTCTCTATGATTACCCTTACTAGGCATTTGAGGTCACCCATTTTATGTTTTCTTTTCTCCAGGATATAATGAAAGGTTTTACGTATGAAAAAAATGGTAAGATCATTATGGGAGATGTTGAAGATCTTTCACCACTATTAGAAGATTATATTCCGAGTTTCCAAAGACCCTAACAATTACGGTCCTTGTGTGTATGTTTTTGTTATGTACAAAGTATTCTGCAAAAGTAATGTAATATCCATGTACGCCAAGCTTTGGGTCTCTATAATCCTTAACTTTTTATGAATCCAACAACTGAGAGACATATTAAGAAACATCTATTTTCATGCCTTCGTACACAAAACACTCTTTCAAGACCTTATACATCATTGTTTTTTCATGTTGAATAGAGAATGAAGAAATATGAGACAAATCCATTAGCTGAATCATTATTTCATATATGAGATGAAAAAACCTGATTCTTGAGCCATATTATTCTATCACAATATTGGTATAATTCATGAAAATTTTCACCTTCTATGGGAGCTCAACATATTCCTTTTAACCTCCTTAATAATCACTTTTTATGGATGGATAATCATTATATGAGAAAGATATGATTTCTTCACTTCCATTAAAATTTCAAGATCCATCAATTCAGAATCCATATATATTTTATTTTTTTTGATCCTTATCATTGATAAGATAGGATGGTCCTTTTGAGTCAATGAATATTCCAAATTTTTCTCTTTCATAGGGTAATAATGTATTGAGAAGAAAATTTCCATAAAAAAATCTAACCATCTTTTGTGGCGCAAATTCACCTCCATTTATGAGAAAACATTCCTTAAAATTTTATGATCTGTATAAATATCTAACCATTTAATATAATGATAATCACTACATATCATTAATGCAATGACTACCATAGCTTAATCTAATGCCTGAATTGGGTAATTATTCTCATGTATTTTCAATTTTTATGACGCATAAGATATCAATATATCATTTTCATGAGAACACATACCATCTAATTTTTTTAATGCATCAATGTAGAGCACAAACCATTATCCACAATAAGGTAGTGTGAGATAATGTGAACCGAATGATCTTCTTTTGAGATCTTTGAAATTATCGTCAAATTCCTCTATCTACAGAAACATTGTCACGAACCAGGCCGGGTCACCATCCGACCCAGTGCCAGACCCGGCCCGCGGCAAGGACCAAAGGGCATTCCCGATCCCCATGGGCTGGCACAAGTTCCCGGGTATTGTAAGTAACAAGTGGGAATGATTTTTCCCGAAATAAAAGATAGAAAAACAACTAACCAGATAAATAAACTGAAACTAAAAGTAGACAACCAAACATGACTTTAAACTATGTACATGTTTAAATTCTACAATTCGAACCAACAACTAAAAAGAAAAGATGAAAAAGGGAACTAAAAATCATACTCAAACCTCCCAGATAAAGAGAGGCCACATCAGCACCAATCTACATGAAAAGGCCAATTGTAACCTGAACCACCATCGCTGAGCACGAAGTCACAACCTAGAATGAAGAAGAATCAGAATCTACATACACCCAAGGGTGTAAATAGGGTGTGATCTAAAAGCCTAGTAGGATGCCACTGAGAAATGATTGCACACATAATTATTAAAAGTCAAATACATTTTCAATTTAACAGAATAAAAACAAAAAAGTGCTTAAGAAATTTAAATTAAAATGGTTTTTAAGGGAAAACTTATCTAAAAGGAAAACAAATTAAATTAACCTACACAGATGCACGCACACCCACACACGCATGCACACCCGCACACGCACGCAGACACGTACACACGCACACACACTTTTCTTGGTAACCCCAACGTCACACCATGTACCGACAGTGATCAGAAAGAAAAAGAAGAGCACAATACATGGCAGACCCTAAAGATACTAGCAAGAAGTGGGACCCTAGAACCTCACATCTCGGTGAACCATATCAAACATTCCTGTGCAGGAGCCACTAGTAGGGAAACACCTCATACCATAGTGGTCTCCAGTCATAATCAAATGTTTAGTTTGTGTTGTAAGTGTCAGTCCTGCTAAGTGAAACTGGGTCGATGCCAATCCCGTATCACTAGCAGGCTAGTCTAGACCGCCCACCAAGTACCCTGGCTTCCTATTTGTGCTCAAGTAATCCAAAGCTCATGCCACATGTCATAATCATACACTTAAACCCAATAAGATACTACACATGCTAAGATAACCATTTTCACACACAAAACCCATTTGAAATAATACACATGCTAAAAAAACGTTTTCAAAGCACGCTTCACACTTTTGAAATAATTTAATAAACCATTTAAAAAGCTTATAAAACAATAGAAGAAGAGGGTCACATGGTTTTACACACTTACAAAAAAACATAAATATTTATAAATACAAAACTCATTCCAGCATTTCTCACACTCAAATACAATTTAAAGTGTGACATTCACCATCAAAACAGTTTGATGAAAAACCTGACACCTCATGTAAGATGTTTTTTCACAAACTACACAACTTAACAATCCAAAAATAAAATCTTATGAAACAACTTTAATGATGTAACTACGCATCAGCCATTAACCCACTCAAAATCGTATTTTATGATAAGATGAACATGAAACTATATCAAAAATATAGTTCAATCTTATTGCACATCATGACAAGATAACAATATTTTCACAACATAATAAGTCAACCACATAATTTAAAAAAACGCTAACTTGTTTTTCGCAGAGAACACACACATGATATAAACATGCTAATGGGAGTTGAAATGATAATCAGACATCAAAGATCAACTTTCCACAACACATATTAATTAAATAACATGATAAATTAATTAAACATGAAAATTTATTAATCAGATAATAATTAAGAGTGGAACCACCTACCTCGGTTGTAGAGATCCCCAAAACCCGGTGCGAAACATCAATCACATTTAATTCTCACCACAATGAATCCAAATTGGACCCGAAATAAATAATTCAACCCAAAAAAAAATCAAAATGTAAACCTAAATCATGAAATCGAACCACCTAAATTTAAGATTAAACCCTAAGAGAACCCCAAAGGCAATATGCAAACAAAATTAAAGACAAAAAAGGAAAAGAGAGTATTGTCATCGGCCAGCAAGAGAGGTGTTGCACTGGACCAAGCCGCAACCAAAAAGAAAGAAAACTCGTCGACGGACCAGGTGGGGAGTCGCAGTAGAAGGACGAGGAAAGAAGGGGGTGCAGCGTGAGGATTCAAGTGGAGGGCGAGCTGGGAAGGTGGGGATGGTCGAGGGGGGTGCGGGCAATGCCAGTCGTCTGGTTGGTCAGTCGGGAGGGCGCCAGACATGATTTGCGGCTGGGAGGCTGGCGCGAGGTGGTCGTCAGACAGAGGAGCAGTAGGATGTTCAAAGATTCATCAGAAGAAGCAGGGGAGAGATGTGGTTTTGAGTGGGGGAGGTTGGGGGTTTCGGCCATGGAAGGAAGACCGGCAGGGGGGTTGCGCTTCGACCAGGTCGAGAGGGTGAGGCCACCAGACATGGGGAGAGGGAGGCGGCGCAAGAAGAAATGATGGGGAAGGTGATACAGCGTGAAGGAAAGGATAAAAACAAAGGGGGAGAAGAGAAGGAGGGTGGTCAAATGGAGGAGCAGGGGGAAATCATGGGGGAAGGAAGTCGCGGTATTTAGCGCACCAGGAAGGGAGGTGCGGTGTGGCAGATTACTGAGGAGAGGGGGGGGGGTGTGGCTGGCCGAACAGGAGGAAGGGGGGCAAACAAAAAAAAGAAACCCTAACACAAAAAGGGGGAGGAAATAAAAAACAATAAAATAAAAAGAAAAGAAAAAGATAATAAATATAATAATAAGACAAAAAATAAATTATAATAAAACTAATAATAATAAATAAAATAACATAAATTTCATCAAAAATAGAAATAATAAAATACTCATTAATAATTAATAATATCCTCAAAATTATAATAAAAATTATATAATTATCGTTAAAACGAACCTCATTAATTTTATTTTATAACTTTTATTATTAAATTTATCTTTACATTTCCACTCTTCAAATTTTCGTTCTTTGTTACATTTTCATCTTATTTAATTTTTATATCTTTCTTTTTAATTCATTTTAATTTATTACTTGACCATCAGCAGGTCACCAGGTGTACCAGGAGAGGCCGCACGATTTCAAAATCGTGACTCGCCTGAGGCCACGCGGTCTCAATTTTCGTTTTATCCCTCTTAAATTTTATTTATTAATTAATAACATCTTTATTTATTTGGTTGCACGTCAAGCAGGCGTGTGGAGAGCCGAGTGAGGTCGCGCGACGACCCAAGCGAGGTCACGTGGCTTTGATAGCGGCGCTTTGAACACTGAAAAGGCCAAAAAGTGCGTTTTAAAATAAAACTCAGAAGTTTTATGTTCGGCCTTGACCCAAATTATCTGATGCCCAACAGAAATAATAAAATAAATAATATATAAAAAAAGTCATGTGTGACAATTCTCCCCACCATGAATCTTTCCTTCCCCGGAAAGCCACAACCAGAACCAAACCCCAAAGCAGAAGAACACACTCTCTTATGGTTCAAAGGGGATTCCCAAAAACACCAAGAAAAGAGAGAGAAAAGTATCGTGCTCAGAGAAAGTGACTCAATGAAAACTTCGAGAAACTCATATAAAGACTTTTTGATATGTGTCACCGGCCCCAAAGAGTTAGAACACCTCCAGTTGATTATTTTAGAAAAAAAACTCTTGAACCCAGAGAAACCAACCTCACAAACCAAAACACCTCAAGCACTATTAAACAAA
Source organism: Viscum album (assembly GCA_963277665.1). Classification (NCBI taxonomy): domain Eukaryota; kingdom Viridiplantae; phylum Streptophyta; class Magnoliopsida; order Santalales; family Viscaceae; genus Viscum; species Viscum album. Next base: position 1,131,352,077 of record OY728142.1, on the reverse strand, counting down.
AACCACAACATTTGGCTAGAAAGAACAAACAAGGTCAACCCACGTCCACAGAACACTCTTATCACTTATCACCAAGACATATTTAAAAAAAGAACCAAAATATCAACACGGGGAGAATGAGGGGCTCCCCACCGTTAGGAACTCACTAGTTCTCGAAACGAGACTGGAAAACAGACACAGGGAGGTTCGAGCGGACTCCCCGCCATTAAAGAAAATTCCAACACTGATTCACTCTAGAGTCCTTCGTGTGAGACCCAATGTGGGTCTCCCCACCATTGGAAACCTACAATCACCGAAGCTGAGACTAGAAAACCAACACGGGGAGGCCCGGGCGGACTCCCCACCATTATGGAAAGGCTAACACTGATTTATTCCAGAGAACTTTGTACGAGACCCATCGTGGGTTTCTCCACCATTAGAACAAACAGAGGATACAGAACTTTAGAAATTTTCCGACGGGGACCAAGCACCCCAACACAAGGGGCGGGGAAGGTCGGGCACAACCACCAGGCGTCAAACCCACAACCCAAGACAACCAATGTCTTCACATCCCTGGACGAGCACGATTCCAAATTGGGACCAAATTTACCCACTAGACCCCATAAATACCACGCAAGTAATTACATTCGATATGACGAAACCCCTAAGTCTTTAAGGCGACGAGACGAACACGCCTATGCATAGTCACGGAAAACATACGCAGCTAGATGGTTCATTCGGAATGGAACAACCATAGAAAACAATTTAAACTAATTTTACTTTTAACACCGACGACAGAAATAAAGTCGGGGTCCCATCAACTCCCGGGGTTCTTGACCACGCGCCAGCTTCACTCCGAGGCCTATTGATGGATCCCTAGAGTTTGAAGCATCTTCTGTCACACAGTCAAGCATGGAAGACACCCGAATAGAGCTTCTCCTTTTGGTGTCACACGCAACCACATTGTAATCGAGAAAACACTAGAAAACACAACACATTACGACATCCAATTACCTTCACACTGAACATTCACTAGAATGAGAGCTTAGATGGTCCACACACATCACCCCTTGTTACACTGAATGAGAAAATGACACCACAAATCGCCACCGAGCACGATCGTTGTTTTTGAGAGAAACATTAAGCTGAGAAAGACTTTAAACCTCACCTTGAACAAAATGTGGATCCTGCAAACGACCACATAAGCCTCATACGAATGGGTCTACCAAACTAGTGGCCTAACGTAGACCCTTACTTAAACGAAACAAACCAAAGATGAGAGGTCATTTAGAACAATAAGCGGCACCAACAACTTCGGGTTGGTTCCACCATTCCCAGTTGGAGTCCCCTTTACCGCTTCAAAACAACCGTTGACTATCAAAGGGACCTCATGCTGCAAGATGTCACCAAACATGACCCCTGAAGCTGATTAATGTACTACAAAGCCCTTCAAGACTCTAGTCAACAGTAAAAATTTTAAACCGCCTTCACCCTTCCCCGATGGATTTCCTTTCTCTGTTTCCTGGGGAAACCATCAAACACGACAATGTAAACCTTCATACCTGACGAGTCAGACACTCAAAAGACCAAAACTCTCTTCAAATCCCATCGCATCTTTCATTCCTCTATGAGAGGATCCGCATAGTTGCAAAAAGGAGTGGTGGGTCCAATTCTAGAATTCAAGAAGAGATTCCTCTGATCAACTGAAGGGTCGGCCAATGGCGATTTGCCTATGGCCGCACTTCAACCCCATCTCAACGCTTATGGGGGGCATACACTAGTCAAGAAAGAAAACCATGGACTCAACCGAACTTGTCCAATGGTCAAGACATACCACAAGAAAACACCAAACGTGTAGGGGGAACCACTGCAAGGGCTCCCTAATGTACTCTTCAAAATAATTCAATAACCACATGCTTTCATACCAATTTACAAAAGGAATTCAAACTCGGGACACAAATCATTCAGAAAGGATCCTCGGCTCAAAACGCCTCACATCTGACATTTCCAAAACACAAGGATAGGCCACACAAACACCGTTTACTAAAACACCAATTTCTTTTCTTTAAAAAAACATTTTAAAAATAAGCAAACCCAGTGGGTTTCACAAACACCAATGGTGTCCCATGATCCTTGCACATGTATGTTCTCGTGCCACACCGAAACCCACCTCATATCCATCCAGGCACTTATCTGATCGTGCCATTAACCCTTTCGCTTTCCATATACAGTCATGCATGTGGATTCCCATGAGATCACCAAGGATCAAAACCAGACCATTCCATTTTTTTCAAAACCAAAATATCCAACCCACACTTTCAAAACATTTCACATCATTTTGTTTTTAAAGCACTTCATTTCAAAAAAAAATTGTAGACCAAATCATTTTTACTTAAAAACCAAATTACCACGAATCCAAAACAAGGAGATGAGAAACAATGCAGGAGGAAACTGGTGTCAGGGCGTGATTGGAGCATATGGTTGGCGGCCATACGCCAATCACGCCATTGGCCACAGAGAGTATTTTAGGACAGTGTCCCCGGCTCCACAAGGCATTCCCGACCATGGGAGCTCACTAAGACCACTGACCTTACTCCCTTTTCATTTCCCTTAGACACGATTAACCGCGAGGGCCAAAAACTCAAACAACCCCCAACAAACTTTGGTAACATGAGTCCCGCCACGAGTTGTGCTGGCCAGGCACCTTACTCATAGCCAGGACGTCGAGTACCAACTCAAGTCTACTGGGACTCTATCCCAAATGAAAATGACCCAAGAGAGAAAACCTTGCCCTCTGATACCATTGTGTCCCGAACCAGGCTGGGTCACCATCTGACCTGGCGCCCGACCCAGCCCGCGAAATAGGCCCGAAAGGGCGTTCCCGATCCCCATGGGCGGGCACAAGTGCCCAGGTATCGTAAGTAACAAGTTGGAACAATTTTACCCAAAATAAAAGACAGAAAAGAAACTAACCAGATAAATAAACTGAAACTAGAAGTAGACAACCAAACATTCCATTAAACTATGAACATGTTTAACATCTGCAATTTGAACCAACAACTAAAAAGAAAAGATGACAGCGGAAACTAAAACTCATACTCAATCCTTCCAGAAAAAGAGAGGCCACACCAGCACCACTCTGCATGAAAAGACCAACAACAACCTGACCCACCATCGATGAGCACGAAGTCACAACCTGGAATGCAGACGAAACAGAATCTATATACACCCAAGGGTCTAAATAGGGTGTGAGCTAAAATCCCAGTAGGATTCCACCGAGAAAAGGTTCCACACATAATTATTAAAAGACAAATACATTTTAAATTGAACAGAATAAAAATAAATAAGTTCTAAAGGAATTTTAATTAAAATGGTTTTTACGGGAAAACATATCTAAAAGGAAAACAACTTAAATTAACATCCACAAATGCATGCACACCCACACAAGCACACACACACACACAGACATACACACATACACATGCACAAACACTTTTATTGGTAACCCCAATGTCACACCGTGTACTAACGGTGAGCAGAAAGCAAAAGAAGGGAATAATACATGGGAGACCCTAAAGATGCTAGTGAAAAGTGGTACCCTAGAACCTCACGTCTTGGTGAACCATATCATATATTCCCGTGCACGAGCCACTAGTAGAAAAAAAACCTCCTACCATAGTGGTCTCTAGTCATTATTTAATTTTTAGATAGTGTTGCAAGCGTCAGTCCCGCTAAGTGAAACTGGGCTGATTCCACGCCCGTATCACAAGCATGCTAGACTAGTCCATCCACCTATTACCCAGGCTTCCCGTTTGTGCTCAATTAATTCAAAGTTCATGCCACATGTCATAATCATACACTTAAACCCAATAAGATACTACACATGCCAAGACAACCATTTCCACATAAAAAAAACCATTTTAAATAATACACTCGCTAAAAAAACATTTTCAAAGAAAGCTTCACACTATTGACATAATATAATAATCCATTTAGAAAGCTTATTAAACAATAGAAGAAGAGGGTCACATGGTTTTACACAAATACAACAAAAACATAACTATTTATAAATCCAAAACACATTCCCGCATTTCACGCACTCAAATACAATTTAAAGTGTGACCTGCACCACCCAAACAGTTTGATGAAAAACCCGACACCACATGTAAGATGTTTTTTCAAAAACTACACAACTTAACAATCCAAAAATAAAATCTTATGAAACTACTTTAAATAAGTAACTAGGAATCACCCATTAACCCACTCAAGACCTTCTTTGATGATAAGATTCACATGAAACTAGATCAAAAATATAGTTCAAACTAATTGCACATCATGACAAGCTAAAACTATTTTCACAACATAACAAGTCAACCACACAATTTAAAAAAACACTACCTAGTTTTTCGAAGAAAACACACACATGATATAAACATGCTAACTAGAGTTAAAATGAAAATAAGACCTCAAATATCAACTTCTCACAACACATATTAATTAAGTAACATGCTAAATTAATTAAACATGTAAATTGATTAATCAGATAATAATTAAGAGTGGAACCACCTACCTTGGTTGTTGAGAAGCCAAAAACCCGGTGTGAAACATCAATCACATGAAATTCTCACCACAATGAATCCAAATTGGACCCTAAATTAATAATTCAACCCAAAACAAATCAAAATGTAACCCTAAATCATGAAATTGAACCACCTAAATTTAAGATTAAACCCCAAGAGAACCCCAAAGCCTATATGAAACCAAAACTAAAGACAATAAAAAGGAAAGTAGAGTACTTTCATCGGCCAGTAAGAGAGGAGTTGCACCAGACCAAGCCGCAGCCAAAAAAAAAAGATAAGTCGCCAACAGACTAGCTGGAGAGTCGTAGTATTAGGACGAGGAAAGCAGGGGGCGCAACGTGAGGATTCAAGTGGATGGAGAGCTGGGTAGGAGGGGTTGCTTGAGGGGGGTGCGGGTTATGCCAGACGCCTGGTCGGCCGGGAGAGAGGTTGCCGGACAGGAGGCGCAGCTGGGAGGCTGGTGCGAGGCGGTCTCCAGATGGATGAGCAGTGGACTGTTCGGCAATTCGTCAGACGAAGCAGGGGCGAGCTGCGGTTTCGAGCGGGGGAGGCTGGGGGTTTCGGCCATGGAAGCCAGTCCGATAGGGGGGGTCACGCTTCGACCGGGCCAAGAGGGGGATGCCGCCAGACATGGGAAGAGGGAGGTGGAACAAGAAGAAATGAGGGGAAGGTGCTGCAGCGTGAAGGAAAGGAAAAAAAACAGTGTGGGAGAAGAGAAAGAGGGTGAACGAACAGAGGATCCTGGGGAAATCAAGGGGGAAGGAAGCCACGGGCTTCAGCGCACCAGGTAGGGAGGTACAGTGCGGCGGAGTACAGAGGAGAGGGGTGGGGTGCGGCTGGAAAATGGGGAGGAAGGGGGAAACCCAAAAAAAGAAACCCTAACACACAAAGAGGAAGGAAAGAAAAAAACAATAAAATAAAAAGAAAAGAAAAAGATTATAAATATAATAATAAGACAAAAAATAAATTAGAATAAAACTAATAATAATAAATAAAATAACTTAATTTTCATCAATAATAGAAATAATAAAAATAACCATTAATAATTATAAATATTTTCAAAATTATAATAATAATAATATAATTATCGTTAAAATGAACCTCATTAATTTTCTTTTATACCTTTTATTATTAAATTTATATTTACTTTGACACTATTCTAATTTTATTTCATTATTACCTTTTCATCTTATTTAATTTTTATATCTTCCTTATTAATTGATTTTATTTTATTACTTGACCATCGGCATGTCACCAGGTGTACCAGGAGAGGTCGTGTGATTTCAAAATCGTGCCTCGCCTGAGGCCGCGCGGTCTCAATTATCATTTTATCCCTCTTAAATTTTATTTCTTTATTAATAACTTATTTATTTAATTCGTTGCACATCAAGAAGGCATGCAGAGAGCCGTGCGAGGTCACGCGATGACCCATGAGAGGTCGTGCGGCTTTGACAGCGACACACTAAACACCACAAAGGCCAAAAAGTGGATTGGAAAATAAAACTCAGAAATTTTAAGTTCGGCCTCGACCCGAATTATCTGATGCCCAAAAGAAATAATAAAATAAATAATATATAAAAAAATATGGGTGTGACAAAAATAAATACCTTCCATGTATACTTGTTGAGTTGATTAGATTATCTAGAGAAATCATTCACAAAATGTTGATAATATCCATCCAAACCAATAAAAACATGGATATTATTTACAGTTTTTTGTCTCTACTAACATTAAATTACTCTTATTTTGATCAACATATATCTCCTATTTTATGATTATATGACCCAATAATGGATCTCTATGAATCCAAAATTCAGTGTTGTTAAATGTTTTATATTCCATATCCTTTCTCAAGGTCTTCAGTAAAAATTCCATGTTTTCTTCATTTTATTTCCTACTCTTCTGATAGATAAGAACATAATCTAGAAATAGTACCACATATTGATCAAGATATTCTATAAATACTCTATTCAATATATCCATGAATATAGTGGGGTAATTAAAATTCCCAAAAGTCTTCACTATAAATTCATAGTGTCGATACCATGAATGGACTATCATCTTTGGAAAGATATTATTTTTTACCCTTAAGTGATGATATCCCAAATGAAGATCAATCTTGGGAATGTAATGACCTCCGTGTATTTGGTACAATATGAAATAGATATGGTGAATGTGATATTTTTTCTTTATAGTGATCTTGTTAAGTTCTCAACAATAAATTTAGAGTATCATTGACCCATCTTTATTTTTTAAAAATAGAACGGGTGCACCATAAGGTGATGAATTACGCTGTATGAACCCCTACTCAAGATTCTCTTAGACTATATTCTGCAATACATTCATCTCAATTGGGTTAATTTAATATGGATTCTTTGAAATAGGAATAACACTTAGAACGAGTTCTATTTAAACATTTCATCATTATTCAATATAATAATAGAAAATTATTTTGAAGATGCATCACCAAACTCCCATAAAATGGGTTTATTATTAATTGTGATTTTTCCACCAACAATTTGAGATAGATAATATTTATTTATAGGGATCACGACCCATAATATGGACTAAATTATCAGTGATAGGTTATACTCATACATGCAACAATGGATTACCACATATTGATCTGGAATATGAAATATGACTTCCCATCCTTGGAAATTGATATTATTTTCATATATATTAAACCATTAATTGTCAATAATCACATTATATTTTACTATAGATATGACCACAATATTTTAATAAAGCACTTTACCACAAGCATCAATTGGAGAAGAGTTGTAATCATTTGACGTTACCATTGTTCCAGTAATAGTTTTCATAGATAAATAATTTTCTAATTATTATGTTAATACATTAAGAGCCACTAGAAATTCATTACAATTTATAGATTGGGTGGATCTAGAACAAAATAAATCATTTTCAACATTAGAGTGGATTGTATGTGAACCTTTTACCACATCATTATCATACTACACATTACAAATAGTGATCACATGTGGAATTCATTTTTCAGTTTCCTTAATAGTTTATTGACGTCGATCATCATAAAAAAACCTTGAATTTTAGTAGGTTCATTATGTCTATACAATTTTCAAATTTATCCTTAGACATGTTTTTTTCCATAACTTCAGTATTCAATAGCTCGTTGACCATTTTTCAGCACTTAATACATTTATTAGTCCCTTTAAAACAATTTCCCCATGTTTTTTCAACACATTGTGCATAAGGGGAAAATCGTCATATTTTCTGTGTGGTATTTATATTTTCCCTTGAATTCGATTTTTTTATCTTATTAAACCCATAAGACTAATGGTTTACTCTTATATCTATATAATCCTTGAGATAACATTGAAAAATTTCTTTGTATCCATTGAAGTCCCTTATAACTAATTAAAATTAGAGTATTTTTAAGCCAAAAAAGAATCAGTCATTTTACTCACGGAATGAATAAAAATTATAAAATAATATCTATCAAGTCATATAAATATAAATTCATAGGTAACAACAGATTCTATAATCCTTTTCTTTAGTATAGGGAACTCCTTCATTAACTTTATTCAAAGAATATAGGGAAATTACTTATTGAAAAAATATGTTCTTGATTGTTTATCATTTTTTGGATTCAATTTCATCTATTTTCCTTGTATTGTTGATAAGTTTGCACCACTGATCAGGTTTACCTTGCAAATGATCGATTGGTAAGATGAAATTATCTTGTTTTGAACATTAGAAGACTAAAAATAACTTTTCAGTGGTAATAATCTATTGTTCGACCACAAATGGACCAGAAGACCCACTGAATGAATTTGGATGTTTCCTACTGAAGAACACCATATAATATTATTCCCTTATTTTATAATTTCAAAGAATTGTGTGATTCATTGGTTGAGAATGTTTTGTGAGCATAACTTTAATATTTTCTGTTTCATCTCCAATAACATCTGGTTACTCGGGAGAGTAATCATTGCATTTCTCGAAGCATTCATCATTAACACAATTCCTTTAGGTTCCATCAATTGACCAAAACCAAAAATCATATTGTGGGAAACACTAATAATAATGGGAAAACCGAATTATCAAGATCAACATTTTAATTTAGGTATCACTAGTATTTATCCTATGTTTTTCATGATCACTTCTAAAACACTAGCATTTTATCATATACTTCGACATATCCTTTTGGTTCTTACTCAGGTTTTCTCATCCTAGTTTCCTTGGATAATTATAACATTCTTATGATAGAAAATATAATGACACATTCTTTAAATACATTGATATTAATTCAAAATTACAGAATCTTCATAAGAAAATTAAAAAAATTCATGACATGACCATATAAGTATAGTGAATTTAGAAAATAGTAAACGTAAATTATTATTTCAGAAGTAATATTTCTTTTTTTCCACTTATTTAATCATAACTAGACCTCATTTTAAGATATCATACATAATACCTTTATTCACGACATGTGGAAAAGAAGCATATGAAAGGGTGAGCTCATATTCTCAATGTAACACCCCAGGTAAATAAAGAATACGACATTTTTGTATTTATCCATATTTGTGAATAAAATATTAATATGACTTTAAAGGGGACGCTATGCTCGATGGCGTACCCAACACGCAACAACGAGTTTCTTGGGAATCTTACGTTGCACTCTAATAATAAAATAATATTATTTTAAATGATAGTTAACATGTAGCCGTTGTATTGGCGGGAATGGATAGAAATAACTAAAATATGATTTCATATGTTTTTAATTGTTTTTACATTTATCCAATAAAGAATAGAGGCTTAAAATACGGAAAGAATTCAATTTTAGGCGTATATGCCCTAGTTTTCACTAAAGGTTCACTTATCACCTTTTGATGTTGAACCATCATTAAATATAGTTTTGTTCACTCTTAAACATTCTTTTGGACCAAATAAAACTCTTATTAAGAATCGGGACATCAAAATTTACTTTGTGTAAATTTTTGGTATCTTTCCGATAAAGTTCATTTTTTTTAAGGAATAGTGTAAATGTTGTATTTTAATTCAAAACCACTTTTTAATCTAATTTATTTATATGATTAGATTATCTTTTGAATTGGTTTTAAAGTGAAATTGGGAAATATTTTTACCATTTAATCCAATAGTGGTGGTTGGAATTAATTTCACTTTGAAATCGGACTTAAACTGGTGTCAATCTTTTGATACTTATTGTTTTATAAAAACACGCTATTTGCTCTGACAGCGGGAATTAATTATTAAATTAATTAATGTGACTAATATGTTTTGAATTTTGTAAAACGGACTTCATTTTTGAATTCAGAATATCAAATATAGCTTAGGGTGAATTTTTGGTAATTTTCTGAAAAACTTCAATTTTTGATGAATAGTGAAACCACTAAGTGATAATCAAGCAAACTGATTTTTCAGTTAAATGAAAGTTTACCACTAATGTGTATTGAATTTTGAAAATCCGACATACATGGTTGTCATTAAGAAGTAAAATGTGGTTCAATGAGATTATAATAATTTTTTGGTGAATAGTAACTTATTAAGTTTTTAATCGCGATTAGTGATAATTAGTGTAGTTTAAGGTATAAATAATACTTTAAAAATATGAAATGACCTAGACACATGTCACAACCCTATTGGTTGTGTCATGGCCGACCAAGACAAGCCATGGCCTAACTTGGGGACCCCATGGATCCACTTTTGTTGGGAAATAACATAAAATACTTTTAATTTAATGTTAAAGTGAAAATGACACTAACATAGTATGTTTTACTAAAACAATTTTTAAGTGGGGTTATACAAGTCCAAATTTTGATTATAAATAGTAATTGGAAAGATAAAAAGATTTCCTATATCATAGTATTTTTTTTATAATTTTTAGACATTAAAGAAATTAAATTATTTATGACATAATAATGATGCAGCGATGACATCATTATTTGACAATTTAATTAAAATGGAAAGATAATGAAAAATCTACAATATACACATGGACAAAACCAATTGGATGAGTGGATTTCGATGCCTTATCACCTTATCCACGAATTCTACCAATGTGGGACCCTTTAAAACCGAAAAGCATTTTCAAATAAAGTAATATTTCTTTGCTTTCCAAAAGTGCCCCTCCTCTTCTCTTATAAAAGGCCCCCACCTCCACCTTATTTCACACACTTCAAAAGCCTTTGTCTCGGCCAACCCCTGCCCATTTGCTCTCTCCACATCCCTCTCGTCATCCTAGAGGATTTACCTTGGGCAGAATCCTTTCAAAGGAAGACTTTAGGCTCAAATCAAAAAGAGTTACACTTTTAAAGGTAATTGTTTGTCTCATATTCATTTGTTTTATTTTGCTTCTCCAACCCCCTAATCTCTTTTTATTTACTTCTTTTGTAACAACAACAGTATCTTCAATATACTAGGATGTTGTTATAATATTTATTTAAGCTACACTCTCACACAACTACATCAAATGGTTAAAGAACATACGGTTTCCGTGGATGGTGAAATTCTGCCTCCCGAAACGATGATTGTTCAATACTCATTTAACACCTTCAAAGGTGGCCATTATGATGTCACTATTTTTATATATGATATATAGTATGTTTATGTTTTCCTTAAGATTCTGTTTTTTACATTTTGGTCAAACCTTTATGGTTCCCATTATGGGTAAACACGATATCTTCATTTAAGGAAGTGCGGACTACCGCCCCCTCAAAGTGATTTGATTCGTTAAATACCATATGTGGGACATATAAAGGATGGAACTATGATATTAAATATGATATTATACTGGAATTATAATATACCTTTATATCATTATTATTCCATTCTATAAAATACGAATAGAAATGAAAGTAGCGTTCATGCGTACGTACGGCTTACCGTCTCCATGAACGGTGCATTTCATTTCTTACCTCTAAATGATTATGTAATGTTATAAATGCATGAATGTACTGGATATATATGACATATATTATAACTACAACATGAATACAATTCTGGATATAATAAAAATTTGGCCACATGAACAACATGTAATTGTAAGAAGTCCACTTTCGACTTAAGAACCAAATACCGACAAAATGAACATTATTAACTTAAATGATTACATAATGTTCACAACATGTCAATAATTGATATAAAAGGAATAATGAACTTGGAAAAGGTTCTTAAGCAAATAGAAATTAACTCAAGTTTATTATTCAGGACGTTAAAGAACGATCGAGTCAAGTCGGACCCGAGGTAAGGGATCCTACTCCTCTCTTTCTTTTTAAGTATACACTTTTATGTCATTCCTTTTTAAGCTCATATTACTTGTTATTGGGATGATATTTTATATTAAACATACTGTAATATTTATGTTCATGTGATGAGAGACCCTATTCTCTCTCATCAATCCATTTTGGAAGTTTTGTGTGGCGCCGTTAGGCTGCCGAGTTCTCGTAAGGGATTTTTCATCTCACTTTTATTCTCGTGAGATTTACGCTACTTTTGCCACAAATTTCATTGAGTGGTGTATGTACTGCCCATTATTCTACACTTTGTGTAAAATACTTTCGTTTATGAGTATTTACATAAATGATCTATTGTCCCTCTTTCATGGGGTGTATTTTTTGAAAGATACCCAAGTCGGTAAGGGAACCTTTCACCCCCCTCTTTTTAAAAGACTTCTTTTATTGGGTCTTTTAATTTACATATTGATACATTGGGATATGTTCTCATGTATCCTTAATGATGTAAATTTTGTGTCCAAGTGATGAGATACTCTTTTTATCTCTCATCAACTCATTTTGATGTGACGCCGTTAGGCTGTCAAGGGAACTTCTTAACCCAATTTCGATTTCTTTGGGTTCGACATGTAGTCATTGAATATGTCATCCATTCAATATGTGTGAATGACATTTTATTGTTTTACACTTAATATCCACTTATATTGGGTGTATTTATATTCTTCACACATATTTTTGAGATTGATTTGTCCTTAATTTAAGGATACCTTCTTTATAAGGGATTTCATCACATTTGACATTTCTATTGAGGGTTCATTGTTGTTATGCACCAATTCACTCTTATATGGTGTATATACTGTCCTTTGGAGTATTATATCATGAATCCATTTATTCTCATGATATTATAAAGTTCTGACTAAACGTTATTCCTCAATTATTGTATTCAAGTGTCTCTAATTTTGGTAAAACCCCTTTAACCAAAATATCATTTTAAATGTTTTAATTATTCGTTCTTATTAATATCCATGTTTTCAAAGTGGTTTTAAGAATTTATTTATATGGATATTAATGGTTTAAAATTTTAAAAGCTTCAAGGTGGTATGGGACACTTTGATTCAAAAATATCTTTATTAAATGTTTTAAATGGTTTTGGAAATGGTTTCTTTTTATATGGATTCATTATTTCAAAATACTAAAATGTTATGTTGTGTTTGAAATGTGGAAATGTTTTGTTTCCTTATGAATATTTTATGTGATACGTGTATGTTATGGTTCTTGGGCATTGTTATGAAGAACGGGTGGTTCCGTGATAAACTAAGGGCGGGTGAGCCCGTTATAGCTCTCCAATGCATTGGGTAACGCGAAGGAGTGAAACGTTAAGGTTTCTCCGAAGAGATTTAGGGAATATACTGTGATGGGTATTCCAAACGTAACCAAGAGGGTTACTCCCTACGTAAGAATGTTATGAATGCCTCAAGTTACCTTTATGTCTTATGATTTCTATGTTTTATTCATGTTTTGATGAGTTAGGTTAAAGTGCCTATGTTTTATGGGTAAATTATGATTTCATCTTTATGTATACATGAACTCATGTTTCCTTTCCATATTTTTATGTCCCTTACTGAGCTTTTTATGCTCATCCCAAGTTTCTGAAATGTTTTTCAGGTCAAGAGGAAAGGTACATGATAAGACGTTAGAGTCAAGGATGTGTTAAGAGAGAATCCATTTTTTTATTTTAAATATGTTCTCGTTGATGGGAAGAATGAATATTGTCTTTTATGTAATCCATTTTGTTTAAATGTGGAATGTAATGCAAGTTTCATGATCTAATTCTCTAAAACTCTAAACCTGAAAAGATCCTCAATGTGTAATCTTGTAATAACTCAAGATTAAGTAAGTTTTAAGGCTGGGGCCTTATAGTTGGTATCAAAGGTCGGTTTAGATAACTTTAGAGGTTAGGGTATTCCTTAAGCATAAGTGACATTACCATAATGGTTAGGATTTCAGAAAGAGTCCTAGTTTTAGATAAAGTGAATGAGTAAGTGTATATTAGTGTTTATCTTCCTCATTAGTACATGATGGTTTTGTTGATATACTCACACTGACCTTTTTGGTTTTAGTAAATGGCTGGATCTAGCAGGCACCAAAGTAACAGTGGATGTGAAGGAAATTGTGATAGTCTTTTGAGCAAGCAACTGAATGATATGGGAGCTGCAATGAGAACTCTTCTGATTATCCTCAACCAACTATCTGGAGTCATGATTGACCACCTAAACCTTGGAGTTTTCTCTAAGGCATCAAATATGCAAGAAACAAATCCCTACGGAAGTGCAGGTAATAATCATAAAGGTATGAGTGTTCAAAGACCTATGTGTCAGAGATGTGGAAAGAAACACCTAGGGAAATGTTTCAAAGGGACAGAAATATGCTATAGATGTGGAAATGAAGGTCATAAAGCAAGAACCTGTAATGGAAAAAGGAAGCATCCCGTTGACTCGAGGAAAGAGAAAGAAGTTCTTTCTGAGGGATCAATTGAATGTTTTAAATGTGGTGTGCATGGTCATTATGCAAACACATGTTCTATGAAGAAGTATCGTGAATGGGGTCACCAAGAGCGTACAAATGTTCGTTTACCAATACCTAATGCCATTCCTATTGAGGATGAAGAAACTGACAATGACCAATCAAAGGTATGTACTATTTCATGACTGTTGTTTTCCTATTTTGAAATCTTAGGATATGATTCATGATTTTGTTTGTAGGAAAGAGGTATTTCGGAATAGGTTGGAAAGGAATGGATAATGGATCATGAAGAATGTTGAATGAGTAAGATGTCAACATATAAGGGCTTCAAGAGTTATGGTGAAATTCTTAAGAGTATTATGTCTCTTTTGATGATGGGGTTACATTAGAAGACTTTTTATATTATGTGTAACCCTGATGATTAATATAGGCAAATTTTATCCAAGGAATAGTTACCTTTTCTTTTGTGGACATAGTTATAAAGAACCACTTGGGTTTATATGATCCTTACTTTTGAGGTAATTATGGGTTACTAAAGGTTATGATTGAAGTGGAGGGCATGAGATGAAATTGAGGTTAAAATGTGTTATGATTATTTTGAAGATTTTATCTCGTTTTGGGGAATGTTTTAAGAATTATATAGTTTTGGAAAAAGGACAACACGCAGACCGTGTGACATCCCGTCGCGTCGGACAAAGCTGCGGGAATCGAACCCACAACCAAAGTGCGACTGGTATTTATCGCCTACCACTGGACTACGTGAAGTCCCTGGTTAGTTTGACTGATTCTTTTGGTTATATGATTTTATGAATTAAGAGTAAGTTGATTTTGGGTTATTTATTAAAATGATTACCCTATCATGGAGGATATGTGATTGGGATAATTACTTTTCAATGCGTGACTTTAGGAGCAACTGATGTTGTTTGGAGATAAATGTTACGATTTAACTTGGAAGACTATGTGACTAAATCTTTCAAATATTTGGGTTTCGATCTTATATTGGTTTACTTTGAAGAATTTTATGGACAAATTGTTTATCGAATGATCCTTGTTGAACATTGGGTTTTGTTTGACAAATTTTGGATGTTAAGAATAGATTTTATTTTTATAAAGGGTTATCCTTTTCTGGATTATCCGATCTTGTACTAGCCTTTTTGGTTTTGTTTTTGGATAAAGTCTAAAGACATGGGAAGTATATAGCTCTCTTTTGTGGATTAGGTGATTCTCTAGGAGTTGATTATGGTACTCTGAATGCGAACAAGTCTCCCTAAATACTCGTCTTTTGAAAAAAATATGAGTTTGATTAAGGAATCTAGTAAAAGTTGAAGGTCAACATGATAAGTGATTATGTTTCCTTATGAATAAAATTCCTCAATAAAATGTAACTTAAAACAAAAATGTTGTCTATTAACTTTTTCTACTAGGGAATCGAATACCGTTTAACCCATCACAAGTTTGTGATTTTCTCGTGGTTAACTTTCTCCTAAACATGTTTTCTAACACTCTCCATCAGGACATGACCCTTTGTTTTTTTCCTCCATGTCCATATTTTCATACTTGGAGTCCTAGTATGGGTTAACTCGGGTGACCTTTGTACTTATCTTTCTTTATTTTAAAGTGATTGTTTTACCAACTCTTGTTCCGATGTGGGACTTTCAAGGATGTTTCCAAGTCCAATTTTAAAATTGCGCGGACGCAATTCCCAAAAGGGGGGAAGGATGTAACACCCCAGGTAAATAAAGAATACGACATTTTTGTATTTATCCATATTTGTGAATAAAATATTAATATGACTTTAAAGGGGACGCTATGCTCGATGGCGTACCCAACACGCAACAACGAGTTTCTTGGGAATCTTACGTTGCACTCTAATAATAAAATAATATTATTTTAAATGATAGTTAACATGTAGCCGTTGTATTGGCGGGAATGGATAGAAATAACTAAAATATGATTTCATATGTTTTTAATTGTTTTTACATTTATCCAATAAAGAATAGAGGCTTAAAATACGGAAAGAATTCAATTTTAGGCGTATATGCCCTAGTTTTCACTAAAGGTTCACTTATCACCTTTTGATGTTGAACCATCATTAAATATAGTTTTGTTCACTCTTAAACATTCTTTTGGACCAAATAAAACTCTTATTAAGAATCGGGACATCAAAATTTACTTTGTGTAAATTTTTGGTATCTTTCCGATAAAGTTCATTTTTTTTAAGGAATAGTGTAAATGTTGTATTTTAATTCAAAACCACTTTTTAATCTAATTTATTTATATGATTAGATTATCTTTTGAATTGGTTTTAAAGTGAAATTGGGAAATATTTTTACCATTTAATCCAATAGTGGTGGTTGGAATTAATTTCACTTTGAAATCGGACTTAAACTGGTGTCAATCTTTTGATACTTATTGTTTTATAAAAACACGCTATTTGCTCTGACAGCGGGAATTAATTATTAAATTAATTAATGTGACTAATATGTTTTGAATTTTGTAAAACGGACTTCATTTTTGAATTCAGAATATCAAATATAGCTTAGGGTGAATTTTTGGTAATTTTCTGAAAAACTTCAATTTTTGATGAATAGTGAAACCACTAAGTGATAATCAAGCAAACTGATTTTTCAGTTAAATGAAAGTTTACCACTAATGTGTATTGAATTTTGAAAATCCGACATACATGGTTGTCATTAAGAAGTAAAATGTGGTTCAATGAGATTATAATAATTTTTTGGTGAATAGTAACTTATTAAGTTTTTAATCGCGATTAGTGATAATTAGTGTAGTTTAAGGTATAAATAATACTTTAAAAATATGAAATGACCTAGACACATGTCACAACCCTATTGGTTGTGTCATGGCCGACCAAGACAAGCCATGGCCTAACTTGGGGACCCCATGGATCCACTTTTGTTGGGAAATAACATAAAATACTTTTAATTTAATGTTAAAGTGAAAATGACACTAACATAGTATGTTTTACTAAAACAATTTTTAAGTGGGGTTATACAAGTCCAAATTTTGATTATAAATAGTAATTGGAAAGATAAAAAGATTTCCTATATCATAGTATTTTTTTTATAATTTTTAGACATTAAAGAAATTAAATTATTTATGACATAATAATGATGCAGCGATGACATCATTATTTGACAATTTAATTAAAATGGAAAGATAATGAAAAATCTACAATATACACATGGACAAAACCAATTGGATGAGTGGATTTCGATGCCTTATCACCTTATCCACGAATTCTACCAATGTGGGACCCTTTAAAACCGAAAATCATTTTCAAATAAAGTAATATTTCTTTGCTTTCCAAAAGTGCCCCTCCTCTTCTCTTATAAAAGGCCCCCACCTCCACCTTATTTCACACACTTCAAAAGCCTTTGTCTCGGCCAACCCCTGCCCATTTGCTCTCTCCACATCCCTCTCCTCATCCTAGAGGATTTACCTTGGGCAGAATCCTTTCAAAGGAAGACTTTAGGCTCAAATCAAAAAGAGTTACACTTTTAAAGGTAATTGTTTGTCTCATATTCATTTGTTTTATTTTGCTTCTCCAACCCCCTAATCTCTTTTTATTTACTTCTTTTGTAACAACAACAGTATATTCAATATACTAGGATGTTGTTATAATATTTATTTAAGCTACACTCTCACACAACTACATCAAATGGTTAAAGAACATACGGTTTCCGTGGATGGTGAAATTCTGCCTCCCGAAACGATGATTGTTCAATACTCATTTAACACCTTCAAAGGTGGCCATTATGATGTCACTATTTTTATATATGATATATAGTATGTTTATGTTTTCCTTAAGATTCTGTTTTTTACATTTTGGTCAAACCTTTATGGTTCCCATTATGGGTAAACACGATATCTTCATTTAAGGAAGTGCGGACTACCGCCCCCTCAAAGTGATTTGATTCGTTAAATACCATATGTGGGACATATAAAGGATGGAACTATGATATTAAATATGATATTATACTGGAATTATAATATACCTTTATATCATTATTATTCCATTCTATAAAATACGAATAGAAATGAAAGTAGCGTTCATGCGTACGTACGGCTTACCGTCTCCATGAACGGTGCATTTCATTTCTTACCTCTAAATGATTATGTAATGTTATAAATGCATGAATGTACTGGATATATATGACATATATTATAACTACAACATGAATACAATTCTGGATATAATAAAAATTTGGCCACATGAACAACATGTAATTGTAAGAAGTCCACTTTCGACTTAAGAACCAAATACCGACAAAATGAACATTATTAACTTAAATGATTACATAATGTTAACAACATGTCAATAATTGATATAAAAGGAATAATGAACTTGGAAAAGGTTCTTAAGCAAATAGAAATTAACTCAAGTTTATTATTCAGGACGTTAAAGAACGATCGAGTCAAGTCGGACCCGAGGTAAGGGATCCTACTCCTCTCTTTCTTTTTAAGTATACACTTTTATGTCATTCCTTTTTAAGCTCATATTACTTGTTATTGGGATGATATTTTATATTAAACATACTGTAATTTTTATGTTCATGTGATGAGAGACCCTATTCTCTCTCATCAATCCATTTTGGAAGTTTTGTGTGGCGCCGTTAGGCTGCCGAGTTCTCGTAAGGGATTTTTCATCTCACTTTTATTCTCGTGAGATTTACGCTACTTTTGCCACAAATTTCATTAAGTGGTGTATGTACTGCCCATTATTCTACACTTTGTGTAAAATACTTTCGTTTATGAGTATTTACATAAATGATCTATTGTCCCTCTTTCATGGGGTGTATTTTTTGAAAGATACCCAAGTCGGTAAGGGAACCTTTCACCCCCCTCTTTTTAAAAGACTTATTTTATTGGGTCTTTTAATTTACATATTGATACATTGGGATATGTTCTCATGTATCCTTAATGATGTAAATTTTGTGTCCAAGTGATGAGATACTCTTTTTATCTCTCATCAACTCATTTTGATGTGACGCCGTTAGGCTGTCAAGGGAACTTCTTAACCCAATTTCGATTTCTTTGGGTTCGACATGTAGTCATTGAATATGTCATCCATTCAATATGTGTGAATGACATTTTATTGTTTTACACTTAATATCCACTTATATTGGGTGTATTTATATTCTTCACACATATTTTTGAGATTGATTTGTCCTTAATTTAAGGATACCTTCTTTATAAGGGATTTCATCACATTTGACATTTCTATTGAGGGTTCATTGTTGTTATGCACCAATTCACTCTTATATGGTGTATATACTGTCCTTTGGAGTATTATATCATGAATCCATTTATTCTCATGATATTATAAAGTTCTGACTAAACGTTATTCCTCAATTATTGTATTCAAGTGTCTCTAATTTTGGTAAAACCCCTTTAACCAAAATATCATTTTAAATGTTTTAATTATTCGTTCTTATTAATATCCATGTTTTCAAAGTGGTTTTAAGAATTTATTTATATGGATATTAATGGTTTAAAATTTTAAAAGCTTCAAGGTGGTATGGGACACTTTGATTCAAAAATATCTTTATTAAATGTTTTAAATGGTTTTGGAAATGGTTTCTTTTTATATGGATTCATTATTTCAAAATACTAAAATGTTATGTTGTGTTTGAAATGTGGAAATGTTTTTTTCCTTATGAATATTTTATGTGATACGTGTATGTTATGGTTCTTGGGCATTGTTATGAAGAACGGGTGGTTCCGTGATAAACTAAGGGCGGGTGAGCCCGTTATAGCTCTCCAATGCATTGGGTAACGCGAAGGAGTGAAACGTTAAGGTTTCTCCGAAGAGATTTAGGGAATATACTGTGATGGGTATTCCAAACGTAACCAAGAGGGTTACTCCCTACGTAAGAATGTTATGAATGCCTCAAGTTACCTTTATGTCTTATTATTTCTATGTTTTATTCATGTTTTGATGAGTTAGGTTAAAGTGCCTATGTTTTATGGGTAAATTATGATTTCATCTTTATGTATACATGAACTCATGTTTCCTTTCCATATTTTTATGTCCCTTACTGAGCTTTTTATGCTCATCCCAAGTTTCTGAAATGTTTTTCAGGTCAAGAGGAAAGGTACATGATAAGACGTTAGAGTCAAGGATGTGTTAAGAGAGAATCCATTTTTTTATTTTAAATATGTTCTCGTTGATGGGAAGAATGAATATTGTCTTTTATGTAATCCATTTTGTTTAAATGTGGAATGTAATGCAAGTTTCATGATCTAATTCTCTAAAACACTAAACCTGAAAAGATCCTCAATGTGTAATCTTGTAATAACTCAAGATTAAGTAAGTTTTAAGGCTGGGGCCTTATACTCAAAAAGGGTAAACAAGGGAGATATCTATCATATCATAATCATAAGACATAATAACAAAACATTTGAAAATCATATACTTCCTATTAATGATAGTGATATCATGCCATGGGATAAATATGGAATGTTTATAAGTGTTAATGAACGTAATATAAAATTTAATAAAATAAGGCATGAAATTTTGTGGTATATAAATTAGAATATAAAATCATTTAATATTACTTAAGATTTATTTCAATGACAATAATAGAGAAAAAAAATTCAATAACTGAAATGATTTCACTCCTTATTGTAACCCCGAAATACTGAACCAAGATCATTTCCAATTATATCCCTGTTTATATCATGAGATATAATTATTTACCCAATGCATTGGAGGTAGATATAGGTCCCACCCATCACAAAATGAATCCATTATTATGTGTGTCATAGTAACATAAATCATTCATAATTACCCAAGGAATAAAATGGGTTTCTTTAAACATCATTCCAGCATAACATAATCCACATTAAAAATGTATTTCATAAAGATATTTCAATCATAAACAACATGAAACCATATAATCAATAAGGATAAAACCATAAACCTATTAAATAATTCTATCTTATATGGAATATAAGTTTTATAAATCGCTTGAAATTAATTATTCATGAAAATGTCAATTCTTATTCAATAATGATTTCCATTCGCAAAATTCATTGAAATTTTAAAAGAAAATAATTTATATGAAAATAAATTAGAATTATTGTAGAGATATGTTCCTAGAAATAATATTTTCTGAATATGTAAAAATCTGTTCTTGCAGTATAAGATAAAAAACATTATCTTCATACTTTTGTGGAAAAGTAAAAAAAGTACCACATATCAAAAAGCAACAAAAAATTCCTTTCATTCCATTTAATAAATATGTATCAGTTTTTAAAATTTTCATTAAAAAATTATATATGAATAGAAATTTTATTACTTATTTGGGAAACAAGGACATGGATGACAAGTATACCTTAGTAAATACTTACATATAATTAATCTCGGATTATAATGAGATTGGGAAATTATACCTTATCTTTTAGGTATGATTTTATTGTATGTATCAAAACAAATTATAATGATTTAAATAATTCCAATAAATTATTACATAATCATAGTCTTTTTTATGATATCATATATGATCATATTATCACGCTTTTGTTAATAACAGTTCATTATTACTCGTTATTCGGGTATTAACGGCTTCATTTTCATATGCATGTTTTGTCAAATAAGGTTTTGTTATACTTTATATGTCATATTTATATCATTAAAAAGGTATATTAACATTATATATATCAAATTTATTAATCCTATACATTTACATTTTCATTCTTTAATGAAGATCGTGTTGAATGAATCACATCACATCATGGAGGCAGTTGGTCGTACGTATGCAATATCGACGATATCCATTCTATAATTATTGAATTGTATTGAATTTAATGATGTATAATATTTAATCATAAATATAATATTATAATAATCATATATATTAATTATTTCTAGCAATATACCCATCCATTTATGTCTGTTGTGAGAAATATATTACACTACATTGTGGAGATGGTAAGTCAAGCGCACACAAACCTGGTGATTTCATTTTTCATAATATGAATAGAAAGTGGAATATAATTGTTCCATAATAACAATAACATATAATTATATATTTCAAACTATATTTATTAATTTATAATGAGAAAAATCATGAATAATAATTATAAGATGAAATAATTTTGAAAGAATTTGTACAAATGATTACCTCTTTCTTTGACGTGCTTCCTCTAAATCACCTCATATAACACTGGAGTTTGTCATTGATGAAAAAAAATCCTTTATAATGTAACCAGGGAAGTAGATAAAGGAACAATTATGGGTATAGACTTTCATTAAGTCTCAATTTTATGTGAATATGTGAGGGAGGATGTTCCCTATTATAATTGTGGTGAGAGGTAGTTTGAGGATCCCAAAAAATATTAATTTACAAGTAGACAAAAACACATAAATAAACACAAAAATATTACAATCCCAAATAATTGATGAGATATGGTTATAATATCAGAAAAAACAGATTTTAGACATTCCTTTCTATCAATTTAAACATTATCATTTTACTTAACAATTAATTATTCTATTTAATTATTCAATGTGGTAACACATATTTTAATATTAAAAGGTTGAAATATTTAGTTATTTAATATCAATTATACCATAAATATAAACCATGTAACATTTTAGAAAATATAATAATTAATATATATTTTTTATAAATGTATTTTTATTTTAAAATAATTAAAAAAACATTATTTTGATATACCATCGATTATGTCAATTTTAACAGTGTTCACCTCATTGATTTTTAAAAATATTATGATAATAATTTAACATCAAAAAAAATATTTCCATATTTATAAGAGGTCAAGATCATCTATATAATTATTTATAAATATTACTAATCCCAAATTATATATATTTTAATATTTTAAATAAAAATTGTTTATCACATTTAAATAAATAATTACTTCATCAATTTTGTGTAATTTTTGAATAAAGTATTTTTTTTAAATAAAATTAAAAATAACATACTATAATGGAGATAAATCTAATATATTTTATAAGAATATTTTTAGTATAATTTATCAGTTTTAAAATACAACATTTTAAATTTTATACTTATTAAATTATGAATGTGACAACATTGACATAACTTAAAATAAAAAAAACTATAAGTGTCACGACCTCTTTAATAAGGCTCCAAATAGACTGTAACTGAAAAATTGTATGGTTATGGTCGAGATATACATGAATAATAATATTTGGTCTAGTTTTTAAAGATATCTATAGTTATTTATATTTTAATAAATTATTTTTATTGATTTCACAACAATTATTTTATTTGACATCATCAAATAATGGTCATTTAGTTAATTATTTATTTTGTAGAAATTAAGAAAAATATCATGATAAAGAAAAAGATTTTATCTTTATAATGTGTTTCTAAAATAGAATTTCCATTTTTTATATCCTTATATACAAAATGTTATAGTGACAAAAAGATGAGTAGGACATATAAAACCTTTTGTTAAATAAAATAAATTAAGTGTCATAATATAGTTTAAGTGGCTTCCAAAGGACCCCATTTAAACCCAAAGATGAATTTTTGGGGAAAAACTCATCCAATGATATTAATACATTTTTTTGAATAATTATATTACAATATTCATACCCTTAATTAAACACATTACCCTT
The DNA here is from genome assembly GCA_963277665.1 of Viscum album. Taxonomy (NCBI): domain Eukaryota; kingdom Viridiplantae; phylum Streptophyta; class Magnoliopsida; order Santalales; family Viscaceae; genus Viscum; species Viscum album. The sequence goes on along the minus strand of OY728142.1, from coordinate 1,131,328,126 downwards.
TAATATTATGAATAAAAATTATAGATGTTACTATTCATAATGGCCATAATAAAATAAGGTTATTTAAATAATTTGGACATACTCATTAAAAATATGGAATCTATTTTTCAAAATTCCATAAATATAATTTTCATTAATTAATTTAAAATTAATCTCGATGGAATAAAGAATATATTTTCTTTAAAGGTTAAAACATTGTAAAAGATTGAAATATTTTCTCATTAGAATTTAATGTCAAATTAATACTAATAGAATACATTATAATGAACAATAAAAATATAATCTATTAATACTTTTAATAAATTTAATATTATAATTTAACCATACAATTTATTTTGAGGAAAAAATTGGTTTTCAATTAATATTTACTGTATATTTACTATTCATCAAAATTTGAATGTTATTAGAAAAATATTAAAAATTAATCCAAATTAAATATTTATATCTAGAATGAAAACAACAAGTTTATGTTTTCTTATAAAAATTATTAATGTGTCAAAATCTTTATTTAAAATTAGATCTCCCTTAAAAGGTGGGAATTTATCCTTTTAAATCATATTTTGTTTTATTCATCAAATTGGGTTTCTTCATACCCTATGAAGAAATAACTATTGTATAAATATAATAAATATTTTATTTAGTATATAAAATATATATTTAATTAATATAACTGAATAATAGTAATTCACGTAATTTTAAAAAGTCAAATATATAATTTATTAATATTTTTAATTAATAATTGGTTGCGCGTGACTTCAACACATATTTTGTTATGTTTGTTCTTTTTATTACCTATATCATAATAATTAGAAAAAAATGGCAACTTTATATTAAGGGAATATCACTATTATTTTAATCCCATGAATTAGTGCAATTGAAGCTGTTGGACAATTAAAATTATTTAGTGAAAATAATTAATAAAAACATCAGTTTGTTACATTATGTGTGAAGTAACCTAAGAATTTATTATATTTAATTTTATATTTATATTTATTTTCATTTCTAACTCATGATATCCTAAATGATTAATTTTCACATTAATGAATCATTCCTTATGAGGGGCTTTGTCTCAATTTCCCTCCATTGAAATATATTTGATATTATACATCTATTTTATTTAAGGAGTCATTTATATTTCAAATTTAAAATATTTAAAATTGTTATATATTTATTGATATTTATTAATGTTTTAATTCAAGTATAATCTTTGATTCGCTTAAAATATAAGTGTAATCAAATCTGTAATATTTTTTTACAATCTCATTTTTTTCTTGGACAATTTATATTTTTTTTGAAGTTATATGCAAATAAATACTTCCTAAAATACACATATTTTCCTATCATATGGATTTTTATAGACTTGATATGTATTATTTAATCTTTTCCAATCATCAGAACCTGTATCAATCAGTTAAATTTTTAAGATAATAATTTATCTTATTTCTCTTTTTTATCTTGTATATTTTTCTTCCATGTACCTATTTTTTTAATTTTTTTTTAAAAACACATATTCCTTTACTAAAATGACTTAGTAAGGACACCTTTAGATATATTTAACTATTTAAAATCTTTTCAATAAATCATTGTAAATATTTTCCTATTATTTCATTTTTTAATATCTTTCTAATAATTAAATTGGAATGTTCCTTTTTAATATATAGAACATTAACATACATCCCTTCCCCCATAATAATTTTGATCTATTTATATTCATCTATAAGTTTTAATTTTTTTATAATAATACTATTTAATGAAAAAAAATTAAATATTTTATTAATTATATTTTATTCTCAAAAATATATGTATTTATTATCAATCAAATACTTTTGAAAAATTGATAGTCATTTTAATAACTTTTTTTACATTTTATACATTAACATTATCTTGAAAGGTTAAAATTCATGTGATAATACATTATTATAAAATTTAATTCTATTAAATAGAAATATTCATTGTATCATTGACTTACTTATTTTTGATACTCTATAATATTTCAATATACGAAATTTTACTATGAACGGTATTTTATTGAATGGATAATTATTTATATTTTCTATAATTAACTATATATGAATAAGAGATATTATTTATGAATAAAATAGATAATAAAATATATGAAAAATTCATTGGACATAGTAAGTAATGGGAGGGGCCTATTGCAACCCATTGATGCATCGATTGGTCTCCTAAGACAAACTAGTAAGAGTATTTGTCCAATCCTTTTCCATTTTTTGATAGATAGTATTTCCAAAATTATTTATTCCATTAATATGAAATCTATTATTCTTTCCCATGTGATTATTTTAAAACTTATGATATCCATGGATAAGTTCAAGTATCATTTTATTATTAACATGACATTTTTTATCATTATTTTTTCCAAGAATATTATTTTTCAATATCATGTTATGTATTATATGACATTTATTTTTCTATTATATAACTTATCATAGAGAATATGCATTAAATATTTTTTGATTTCTTATAATATACACATTAACTTACATAGTATCTATGTGAACTCATTAATTATGTTTCTTTTCACCAGGATATGAGGAAGGGATCATTGAATGAGTTCAGGGATGAATTTTTTTGCCCTTATTATGTTCTTAAATTTTATTAACAATGTAAAACGATAATAATATTTAAATATATTTTTTAAGACTACTATAAAATTAAATCCATGGTGATATTATTACTCATTTATAGTTCCAATGTAATAATGTGGACACCGACTCTAGGATGTTTTGGTCAGGTAATTTATTTTTTGAATCATAATAAGGTTTAGTTGAATCCTTGGGAACTATATTTAAGAAAACATATATTAGGGAACATAACTATGTGATATAAAATTAAGATAATTACATGTATTCAATTTCATCATATTAATTTTATAAGGTAGTGAATATGTCATTTATCTAGAAACACATCTCAGACTAGTAAATAATTTTTTTTGTGGTTTCGACATACATTTATATTGGGATAATAGATCTTAATGTAATTGTATGAATATATATATATATATATATATATATTACATCACCTAGGTGCATAGTGATTTTGCCCTTATTGTGAACATATTTAAGAAAACCTGGGGGATATAACTAAGTTAACTCAATTTTCCGCAACGAAACATTATAATGGATTTTAAGAGAAGATGATAATAAATGACCAAGCTATTTATAAAGTGTCTTATATTGAAATGAATGTTTCCTGATTTAGATATACTATAAAAAATTAGCATGATGATGTGGTTCTCCAATAATATTATTGTTTTTCATATTATGCCTTTGAATTCAGTAAATTGATGGAAATAGAATAATTTGTTATAATACTAAATTGGAAAGACAATGAAATGATTTCCACCCTGATAAATGAAATTAAACATGATTTTTAAGGAAAAAATGTGGGATTGTTACTACTTTGATATATAATTATTTGATTAACAATTTCATGCCTGTATATTTCCAAACAAACTATAACACCCCAATATTTTTAAAAAAAAAATTGAAATACATGAAACATTGTTTTTTGTATTTTTTTATAAGTAGCCTTTAAAAATAATTTTTCAACTCCTATGTTTTCAATTTCAAAAAATTGTCATCTACAATTGTGTTCAGTAAGTTATTTGGAGTCTGATGGATCCAATTTTTTTTTCTAAAGAGTAACATACCCCTAATTAATAGTAATAGTAATAGTTATATGAACCTAATTAATAGTAAATTGTTTTATTAATAATTTTTCTTAAGGCTTTAATATAATAACATGTGGGTTAATTTTTCAATGTGATATAAATGCATTTTTAGTTTTAAAATTGTTAATTTTTTAATTAAGTATGATTATATAAAAATATTAAATTAATAATATTTAGAAGATTATTCTCCAAAAATAGAGTTTATTTTTGAATTATTCACATAAAAAAATTGTTAGGGTAAATTTTTGGTATTTTTCTAAAATATTTGATTTTTCAGTAAATATTAAAAATATAGTATTGAGTTTTGGTTTTGTAATGACATAATTTATGATATAATAATAATGTAATAAATCTAGTATACATCTGTAAGGTAAAATAAGATGTGAGGTTTCCCATGTGGATAGTACATTGGGTGAAAACTATGGGAATGCCCAATGTTTTTCAAATACCACTAATAAGGTGTCCCTTAGAAATTAATAAAATATTCCGTCACTTTTTCTATAAATACCAACCCATTCCGTCATTAACTCCAATCCAAATTCCCCATATACAAATATCTACCCTCGTTACCTCTCTATTTGTCATCCCATGGTTCCCTCATCCCCCAAGGTCCTAACCATCTATTTCTATGAGTTACTCTACAAGTTACTAAATTTCTAAATTTCATTCTTTTTCCATTCAAGTTCCCTTTTATGTGGTATAACATTGATGATTCCATACCATGTTCATATTTCCTTCTCAATATTTATATATTTTGTATTATGATGAATTTCTGTGTGGGTGACCCTTATGTTCTCTCTTTTTAATATTTCTAAAAACCATGTTGCATAGCCGTTAGGCTACTGTATTTTTTAAGGGATTTATCAATTATTCCATTATTTTCAATTCCTTTTTATTCTTAATATTTCTTTATATACTCTTAAATAAGAGGCACTAAATATCAATAAATAATATATATTCTTGATGTTCTCATGTTTCTAAAACGGCCATCGTCATTCTTCTTCTGCTCTCCCACTTATTCAAGGAATAATAACATTGTTCGTGATCTGTCGAATTACCGAATTCAAGGACTATTTGATTTCAATTTTCATTAATTATTTCTAGTCTAGTAATGAAAACATTTTTATGGTTGAAATAGGTTATAATATGTTTATTATGTCTCATCCATGGTTCACTAATATTTTTGTACACATGGTTATAAAACAGAATGAGGTTGTTATTATCAAAGAACCACTAAAATGATATTAACGAAAATTATTGATGTTTTAACTTATGAATCATCTTTATTTTAGAATGGAAATTGATAAAATTATACTAAAATATATAAATACCATTCCATTCCAATTCTGGAGTTTTTCATCTAATCGACAAGAACATCCATCATTACCAATCATGGACATCATGTAAAGAACGATCACTAAAAAATGAAATGTACATAATACTAACAATTAAAGGGAGAAATGAGGTTATTAAATGATATTGTCAGATGTTATAAACAATAAAATGTTATTTAAAATACTAATAAATCTCTTTTAACCATTATACATGAGTTTTAAACAAGTATTAAGTAAGACAAACTCATGGTAAGGGAATTCATAACCCGATTTCTATTCTTTGGGTTGACATTACACTTCATTATTTATGTGGTATTAAAATTATTTTTGTGATTATTTTTTATATAATATGTTTAGTTATTTGAATTTATAGTTTTTATACATATTCCATCCACTCTATTAAGTCTCACTTCAGTTATATGATATTTATAACATACATTCCTTTTAACATCCTCAATTAAAAATTTGTTTAGAAAAATTCAAAAGAAATGTTTTTTGGATATTATTCATGTTGTAGGATTATATTGTTTTTCTTGAAAATTGTTTATGATTAAGGGTGTGACTTATATCTCCCAAAAATGCATTGGGTATGTGTATTTTGGAGGTCAACCATATGGTAACTCCAAGGGTTACTGTGATGGTCACACAAATTGTAAGGTAGCTGTGAGGGATAAAATTATCAAGAAGCCATGATGGTTATAGGATAATGTATGTAATACCCCAATATAACTTTATGGGTCAATTTATGTTATTATTTAATGTAGGTATATTTTGGAAATCTCATGTTTCAGAAATTAATTATATATATAGGTGATAAGTATGTCTTTTGAAAATGAATTCATATGTTACAAGTATTGGTGAAAAAATGTGTTATTTACCTTTTTTATATTCCTTAATAAGCATTGGTGGTCGTACCATGTTTTTAAATAATTTTCATAGTTTATAAAGATGTTTAATACAAAGAAGGAAGACAATTTAACCTTTTGAAGATTAGTCAAAGAAATTATTTTTTATGTGAAAATGTATTATATTTTGCCAGAAAAAATATTGTTTTTATGGTATCCACTATGTAATAATTTGTAATATTATGATTATTTTATGCACCAATTCTCCAATGATATAAACTTTAAAAGATACTCAATTTTAATGGATGTTAATTCTTGATTAATTCAATATTATTTATATGACAACCCTACCTTTATTAAAAACTTAAACATGATTTATTACATAAATCATCACTTGATAAAACATATAAGACTGAGAGGGTTAGTGTATTTGGGTCACTGGATCATTAAATAAAACTTAAAACATGAAATACAACATCATTATTTAAAAATTCCTTTACATGACCACTACATTCCCTCGTACTTAACATTGCATGGGATAACCTAAGGACATGCAAAAGAAAAGGGTGAGCTATAAAGCCTAGTAAGGGAGTACACATGGAATAACATGAGGAGTACAATACATGCTAGGAAATAGGCATATAAATTGAGAATAAGAGAAACATGAACATAAAGGAATGATAAAGCATGATAATGATAACATGGAAATGGGGCAACAACACTTAACATGGAATTAGAATGAGCCAAGGCTCATTGCACATGGAGCATGAGTAAATACTCATTGTAAATAAAGCACGAGTAAACCCTCGTTGCACATGAATTATAATGATTCAATACTCATTTCACATGATGTATTATGATACTATACTTTACCCAATGCATTGGAGCGCTATAAGGGCACACCCTTATTAAACATTTAATTTCGTGCATAAGTGTGCCACATGGATCATAAAACATGGATTCATAAAAAATAATAATTTATTCCAAGATGAAGGAATATGGAATTAATACATGAAACATTATAATCAATAAGTAAATGTGCATAAATTTTAATACCCTTTATGTATAAATGGGCATGGTATTCACTACACAATGGCATTGGCGTAGAAAATCAGTGCGATTTCGAAAGCGTAACGACGTGACATAAGAATTCATAAAAAAGGTTGATCAGAGAGAAAGGGGTTCCTAATAATATTTAAATGTAATGGACAGTATTTAGGTCTTATATATACATTTCCTAACAATTTTAATGGACTTTATATTCATGATAGAAAAGTATTGCTTGAATGTAAATGAGGAGAGAGAAGTTTCTTTCTAAATTTCAGCATTGTAATGGGTGTACATGGGGGGAATTTAATGACTGATAAAGGGGTATCCCATCATTCAAACATAAATATGTAAGTATTAGAGTGGTTATAATCCATACCCCAACTTTCATAATTTAAATTAAAAAGGAAAACATACTTAAAGAAAATTAGACAAAAATGAGAAAAGAAGAAAAAACCCTTACATGGAAGTGTGCTTCTAAAGTCTTGATAGAGGCTTGTGAGAGGCTTCTTGAGGTCTTGGGGATCCTTGGGATGATTTTAGAGAGAGTAGGGTAGAGGTGGGATGAACTCTAAAGGCTTTGAGTGAGGAGGAAGTGGGATCTTGTGTAGGTTTATATAGGAAAGGTGAGAGAATTCTTTATTATTTAGGTTTGGGACCACTTACATTAAATTAATCCAAACCACAAACCATCCAATGTTTTTTCCCATGGTTTTTGGAAAAGGGAATAGGGAAAAAATATTTTATAAGGACAATTTCCTAACTTCTTAAAATAATAGGGTTGCTTATGTGGAGGTGAGTCACACTCCCATGGAAAACAATTTAAAAATACAAGGTGTTTAATAAGTTTTGAGAGTTCCATTAATGCTTTTTAACGTAAGTCAAAAAACCCAAAATCACATTATTTTAATGGTATAACATATATTGGACGAAAATAAATCTTATTGTATTTTATTACATCAGTATTGGGTCATTATGATGCCATAAAACACATTATATATTTAAATGGTATTTAAATTTTACCCAAAAATTTGACTGTCTCATGAAAATTATGAAAAATTTACCATTGTATAATTTTGACATCCTGATTCCAGAAATAACATTTATTTTATCTAAATAATTTTATAAATATGTTAATTTTCAGTTTTAAAAATAAACTGACATTTATCGAAAATTCACGGGTTTTGACAGAAATGGCTTTCAAACCTTAATAAAAATTACAATTGCATTCATAAAATTATAAGATCATTTATATTAAATAAAAATTAATTTAATAATAATAATAATATTTTATTAAAATATTATTTACTTCAAAAATTCCTTAATTTAACAAAATAGAATTCTTAATTAAATAACAACTAAAAACATTATTTGTACATTAAAAACTATTTACAATGTATCAACAATGAAAAGAAAGTATATTCATTAATATATACAAAACAATAATTTACATGAACATAGTACTATTTATTTGTAACATAACCCCTTCAAACAGCTGTATAAGACCTAAGGGTAAGGTGTGCAATGGTGACATACTCTTAGGGTGGCTCAGATAACATCGCTCGAGTGGTAATTTCTATTAACTTCCACTTCTCCCGTAGACGGTCCCGTTCAAGCTTGACATGATGAAGCTCAGCTTTGTCTTGGTCAAGAGCAAAGCCCAATGATGCCACCTCTTTTCCGAGCTCCGACAAATGAGCTTCGTATAGGGAAATTATACATGATGAGGCCATCACTTCCTTTGTCTGAGTAAATTTGGATTTGTTAAAGCCCTATGTTTATACTAATCATGTGATCACTGTTCAATATCTATATTAGAAATGGTCAAAATTCTTAACAAAAAACCAAAGATGTTGAAATTTTATATAAACATAAAGAGACATTTAATGAGATCAAGAGGGATTTCCTTTAATGAAACTTTGGACTGTTACAATATTCCCCCCTTAAGTAATTTCACCCTCGAAATTTTCCTTTTCCCACACTAAAATAGATGTGCATAACTCATCTTCATCATTTCTTCTGATTCCCATGTCACTTCGTCAAACATGTCGTTTCTCCACAACACCTTGACGAGGGGCACTGTCTTATTTTGTAGATCTTTTTCTCTACGATCTAATATCTTCACTGGTTTCTCCACAGAAGAAAGATCATCTTCCAATTATACCACCTCAGAAGAGAGTACATGTGAAGGGTCCGATATGTACTTCCATAAGAGGGATACTTGAAAGACAACAAGTACATTGGCCATGGTAGGTGTAAGTTATAGTCAAAAGGCCACAACCTCGACACGATCAAGAATTTCGAAGGGGATGATGTACCTTGGACATAAGTTCCCTTTTTTCCAAACCTCATTACCTTCTTCCACGGGGATATTCGTAGAAAAACCAATTCACCAACTATAAACTCAAGGTCTCATTGATGATTATCTGCATAAATCTTCTTTCAACTCTGCGCTTCCTTGATATACTGCTGAATGGTTTCACCTTCTCCACCATTTCCTCGACCCTTTATGGTCTAAGCAGCTTACGTTCACCGACCTCATCCCAACATGCCGGTGTTCTGCAACTTTTCCCATACATTGATTTATATGGTTCCATTTGTATGCTCAAGTGGAAAATTTTATTATAAGAGAACTCAACCACATAAAGATGTTGATCCCATCCTTCTTTAATGTCCATTGAGCATGCTATCAACATGTACTCAAGTGTTTGGATAGTCCGCTCGGATTGGCCATCTGTTTGAGGATGATAGGTCGTACTGATGTTCTGTTCAGTATTCAGAGCAAGTTGAAGACTCTTCCAAAACATAGAGGTGAATCTTGGATCTCGGTCAGACATAATAGATAGTGGTACTCCATGCAACCTTACCAATTCCCCGATATATATCCGTGCCAGTTGATCCAAGGAAAAATCCTCTTGAATAGCAATGAAGTGTGCAGTCTTTGTAAGACGATCCAAAACAACCCAGATTGCATTGTTTCCTTTGGATGTCCTTGGAAGTCCGGTGAAAAAGACCATGGTGATGTTATCCCAATACCATTCTGGTATGGGTAATGGTTTCATCATCCCCTTATAATTCCGCCTCTCTACCTTCAATTACTGACATACCAGGAACTTTGATGTATATTCAGCAATCTCCTTCTTCATATTATCCCACCAAAAGTTTTCTCCGAGAACTCGATACATATTTGTGCTCCCTGGGTAAATAGATAAATTTGAACTATTTGCATCATCCAAAAGTTCCTTCTTCAGCTTCGGACATTATGGAACACATAGTCTTTTCCCAAACTGCACAATTCCTTCTTCATTAACATTAAACTCTGAGGATTTCCCTTTTTCGATAGCTTCCACTTTTTCTTGAATTCTCACATCATTCTTTTGAGCATCCTTTATCCTTTCCAAAAGAGATGATTGGGAAATAATTTGTGAACGGATTGATGATTTTACCTTCTTTATGATTCCCATGTTCATCTTAATCAAGTATAAGATGATTGGATCCTTCTCAATTCTCATCATTGATAGAATCGCTGGGTCCTTTCTACATAGGTCATCTTCCACCTTGTTCGCTTTCCCAGGGTGGTAATGGATTGAAGAGTCATAATCCTTGATGAGCTCTATCCATCTTCTTTGGCGCATATTAATCTCTTTCTGTGTGAATATATATTTAAGACTCTTGTGTTCAGTATATATATCACATTTCTCTCCATAGAGATAATGCCGCCATATTTTGATGGAAAATATCACTGTCTCCAACTCCATATCATGCGTTGGATAGTTTCACTCATGGATTTTCAACATCCTTTAGGCATAGGATATCACATTATCTTTCTACATCAACACACAACCTAACCCCTTGTTCAAAGGATCACTAAAAACCAAAAAAAGTTCCCCATTTGTGGATAAATTGAGCACGGGTGTAGTGATAAGCCTCCTTTTCAACTCCTTAAAACTTTCTTCACATTCATCAATCCAAGAAATATTTACCCCCTTTCGAGTTATCTGGGTAAGAGGGTTGGACAATCGTGAGAAATTTCTCACAAATTGTCGATAATATCCAGCTAACCCCAAGAATCTATGGATATCTGTTACCGATTTTGGCCTCATCCATCCCTCAATTGCATCTGTTATGGAGGGATCAATAGATATCCCAATTCTTGTGATGATATGTCCTAAGAATGAGACCTCCTTCAACTAGAACTCACACTTTTTGTACTTTTCATAGAGCATTTCCTTGAGAAAAGTCTCTAGTATAGTTCATAAATGCTCCTCATGGTCCTCCTTGGTTTTGGAGTATATTAGAATATCATCTATAAAGACTACCACAAATTTGTCAAGGTAATCTCTAAAGACTCTATTCATTAATTACATGATGATTTCTGGAGCATTAGTGAGCCTGAAAAAGCATTACTATGAATTCATAGTGCTCGTATATTGTGCTAAAATCAGTCTTGGGGATAACTTCCTTCTTCACCCTTACTTGATAATATCCCGACCGCAAATCTACCTTGGAGAAGTATTGTGCTCCACGAAGCTGATCGAACAAGTCATCGATCTGTGGAATAGGATACTTGTTCATTATCATGATTTTTTTATGTTCACGATAATCGATGAAAAGGCGCATTGACCCATCCTTCTTATTGATGAAGAGGACTGGTGCACCCCATGGTGAAGCAGTTGGGCATATAAAACCTTTATCCAGATTCTCCTGTAGTTGTTTTTTCAGCTCTTCAAGCTCTAAAAAATCCATTCTATATGGAGTCTTAGATATTAGTAAAGCCCTAGGTATAAGTTCAATTGAGAATTCAACATCTCTTCTAGGGGGAAGACCAGGAAGTTCCTCGGGAAACACTTCAGCAAATTCCCTCACAATATACATTTCTTCAAGGATGGTTTCTTCATTGGATTCAATCATCTGATCCAGATACGCGTGCTTATAGGGCAGTTATATCCTTGCATGAGATGATTGTGCTAAAGGAGATTCATCTTCCTCCTTACACTAGTAATGAATCAGGGGTTGATTCTCCATATGGAGTGTGATTTCCCCCTCTTGACAATTTATGTTGGATATATATAAGGAAAGCTAATCCATGTCAAGAATTGAATCAAATTCCACCAGTGGGAGTATGAAGAGGTTCGATGGGAAATTCAATCCATAGATTATAACAGAGGATGACTTATATTCATGGGATGAAATGATTTCCCCATATGTCAAACTAAAAGAAATCTTAACTTCCATGATTTTTGTTGGTGCTGAGATTGTTCTACCAACGATTCAAGATATAAAACAATGCGTAGAACCAGAATCAAAAAGTACATTCAATATTATTGAATGAATAACTAGTGTACCTATCAACACTTCGTTTTTGGGGTTCACTTCAACATAAGGGATGGAAAAAGCTCTTCCTTGGTGCCTTGGAGGTTGTTGGTTGCCTCCGAAAGCCCTTGGATTAGCGCACTGATTTGAAAAATGACCCAGTTCTTTGCATTTGTAGTACTGAACAATGAATTGAGGTTCGAACGGAGCATTCCTCTCCTCTGTCACAGTCGCGGGTCTTTCTTTCCAACAGTTAACAGCTAGGCGCCCATCTCTTCCACACCTTACGAATTTCCTCATCCCCTTAAGTAAATTTACAGGGTGCTTCCTTCTGCACTTTTGGAATGTGGGGTGCTGGATCTTCTTAGCACCGTTGGATTTATCCATCAGTCCACCAACATTGATGTCCACCTCACACTTCTTATCCCCATGATACCCATGTGATTATATGATCTCCATTTCGACCTGGAGGGAACATAAGACAATTTCATCATAGCTGTTGAAGTCACAGATCGCCAATGCTTTCCACAGGCTAGGATTCAGCCCACCCAAGAAGCAGTCAACCTTGCATTCGGGGGTAACAACAATGCCGGAAGCCTATCGTGAAATCCTTGTGATGTTTTCCTCGTACGCTCCAATATATTCTTCGTCATTTTGCTTGAGGGAAAGGATGTCCCTTTCCATCTTAAGACGAAGGGTTGGTGGAAAAATATTTATCAAAAAACATCTTCCAAAAATCCTTCCATTCCAATGCCACGATCTCATCCCCAGGCTTCGTATTTTTGATCAACATCCACCATTTATCAGATTCACCCTCCATACGATAAGCCTCTAGGAGAACCTTCTCTTGTTCAGAACATTGATGGATAGAGAAGACCATTTCAATGGAGTTGATCCATTGTTCAGCGATCGTGGGATCAGATGATCCACTAAAAGTAGGAGTCTTTTGTCTCATGATGATCTCGATAGCGACTTGTTCATTCTTAGGGTGGGGGGGGGGGTTGGACATTCCTCTTGACCCGAGTCCTCTTCTTACCAGCTATTGGCTGGAATAAAAGTAAAGTTAGGGGTAACACATAAAGGGTAATCCAAAGACAAAAGTTGATGAATTATAAATAAACTTTTATTTCCTTAACTCATTAATCTCTAGGCTTCAATCTAGGCTTTTCATGATCTACTTTCTGACATATATTCTTAGGGGATTTTTTTAATTCCCTTAATAACTGTTCATACTATGATTGTGAATTTATAAAAACATAACCCCCGGGAGTGTCATAACCAAGAGTGTAGCAATGCCCGTTGTCGTTCACCAGTTCCCGTTCGAGTCTAGCTAATAGTGGTGTTTTCGGGTTTTACCCCTAAGATACATCTATGCCAGAGCTTCCTCTACCTGCTCGTATCCAGACAGAGATGTATTTGTTTGATAAACCACTTACTCAGTACTTAACAAAACATAGGGATGTTTTTATTATACTTAGTCTTGTCTCTAAGTATTTACTAGGGTTTTCTAATCCTAATCCCAAAAATAACTAAGCCTCTCCTCTGATACCAACTATGACATCCCTACTTTTATTACAAACATAAACATGGTTTATTACATAAAGCTTCACTTGATACAACAAAGAAGATTGATTGGTTTAGTGTCATTGGGGATTGAGATCATTAAATAAAAACATAAAACATGAAATACAACATCGTTGTTAAAAACTTCCTTTACATCACCACTACATTCCCTCGTAGTTAGCATTGCATGGGATAACCTGAGGACATGCAAAAGAAAAGGGTGAGCTATAAAGCCCAGTAAGGGAGTACACATGGAATTACATGAGGAGTACAATACATGTTAGTTAATAGGCATATCCAGAAATCATAATAGAAAAATTAACATAAATGCGTGATAAATCATGATAATAATAACATTGAAATGTGGCAACAACACTTAACATGGAATTAGCATGAGCCAAGGCTCATTGCACATGGAGCATGAGTAAATCCTCATTGCACACAATGCATGAGTAAACCATCGTTTCACTTGAATTAGCATGAGTCAATACTCATTGTACATGACATATCATGATAATATACATTACCCAATGCATTGGAGTGCCATAAGGGCGCACCCTTCTTAAACATTTCATTACATGCATTAGTGTGCCACATGGATCATAAAACATTGATTCATAAAACAAAATAATTTCATACACGATGAAGGAATATGGAATTCATACATGAAACTTTATAGTCAATAATTAAATGTGCATAAATGTGGATACCCTTGATGGAGAAATGGTCATGGTATTCACTACACAATGGCATTTGCTTAGAAAATCGGTGTCATTTAAGCAGCGTAACAGCGTGACCTAAGAATTCATAAAAATGGTTGATGTGAAAGAAAGGGGTTCCTCATCATATTTAAATGTAAGGGATAGTATGGAGGTAATATATATACATGTCCCAATAGTTGTACTGGGCTTTAGAATCATGATACAAATGTATTAATTGAATGTAAATGAGGAGAGAGAACTTCCTTCCAGAATTTTGGCATAATAACGGGTGTACATGGGAGGCATTTAATGAGATTGAAAGGGGTCTCCCATCATTCAAACAAAAATTGGGAATTATGAGAGGTGGTAAACCATACCCCAACATTTATAATTGAAATTAAAAGGGAAAAACAACTTAATGAAAATTGGAAAAAATGAGAAAGGAATAAAAAACCCTTACTTTGAAGTGTCCTTCCAAAGGCTAGAGAGTGGATTGTGAGAGGATTCTTGACAGCTTGGGGCACCTTGGGAGGATTCTAGAGAGAGTAGTCTAGAGGTTGGACGAACTCCATAGTCTTTGAGTGAGGAGGAAGTGGGAGTTTGGGTGGGTTTATATAGGGAAGGTGATAGAATTCTTTATTATTTATGTTTGGGACCCCTTACATTAAATTAATCCAAACCACAAACCATCCCATGTTTTTTCCAATGGTTTTTGTAAATGGGAAGAAGAAAAAAATATTTAATAAGGCCAAAGTCCTGAATTCATAAAATAATAGGGTTGCTTATGTGGAGGTGAGTCACACTCCCTTGGAAAACAATTTAAAAAGACAAGGTGTTTAATAAGTCTTGAGGGGCCAATTAAAGCTTCAAAAAGTAATTAAAACAAACCCAAAATCACTATATTTTAATGGTAAAACAAATATTGGCCGAACATAAAGCCTATAGTATTTTATTACATAACTATTGGGTCATTATGATGTCATAAAACACATTATATATTTAAACGGTATATAATTTTTACCCAAAAATTGGACTATCTCAAAAAATTATGAAAAATTCACCGTTGGATAATTTCGACATATTGATTCCAGAAATAACATTTATTTTATCTAAATAATTTTCTAAATATTTTAATTTTCACTTTCAAAATAAAAATTTACATTTATCTAAAATTCACGGGTTTTGACAGAAATGGATTTCAAACCGTAATAAAAATTGCAATTGCATTCATAAAATTATAAGATCATTTACATTTTATAAAAATTATTTTAATAATAATAATAATATTATTATTATTAAATTATTATTTAATTCAAAAATTCCTTAATTTAATAAAATATAATTCTTAATTAAATAATAACTAAAAACATTATTTGTACTTTAAAAATCTAATTGCAATGTATCAATAATGAAAAGAAAGTATATTCATTATTATAAACAAAAAATAATTTATAAGAACATAGTACTATTTATTTGTTACATAACCCCTTAAAAATCCGCATAATACCTAAGGGTAAGGTGTGCAATGGTGATAGACTCTTGGGAAGGCTTGGATAACATCGCTCAAGTGGTAATTTCTATCAACATTCACTTCTCCAGTAGGCGGTCCCATTTGAGCTTGAAATGATGAAGCTCAGCTTGGGCTTGGTCAAGAGTGAAGCCCAAGGATTCCACCTCTTTTACAAGCTCCGACAAATGGGATTCTTATAGGGAAATTCTACAGGATGAGGCCATCACATCCTTTGTCTGAGTAAATTTGAATTTGTTAAAGCTCTATATTTATACTAATCATGTGATCACTGTTCAACGGCTATATTAGCAACGGTCAAAATTTATAACATAAAACCAATGAAGTTGACATTTTTTATAAACATAAAGATACATTTAATTATATCAAGAGGTATTTCTATTAATGAAACTTTGTGTCGTTACAATTTAACATAATAAGGTCGGGTCCTTATAGTTGGCATAAGAGGACATTTTAGATAACATTTGGGGTTAGGATGATTTTGAAAGAATACAGTAAATGATTTTACTCTATGGTTAATTTTAAATGTTATAGAATTTAAAGAATACCATTTCTATGTCTCGGACATGTCTGTTCAGAATAATTGTCCGTAGAATGAACATGAAAGCTAAAGAAGAGGGGCACCGAGAGAGTGACATCCATCCAAATCTACAGCCTGGAATGGTAGGGATTGGAACCTAGAAGTTTTTGACAGTAATGGATCATAAAAAAAAAAAATTGTGGTGGAGTCCATAAAATAGAACAACTAGAGGTACCAAAATATAACAAGACAATAATGGAGAATTTTATGAGGCAACACCCTCATGCCTTCAATGTATATTTTGACCCAGTATCGGCTGAATGGTGGAATAAATACATTGAAAAGATATTCGATGATATGTGAAATTAATAAAATCATAAGGTATGTCTTTCAATTTATAATTTTGATTGTTAAGTGGATCACTAGTGGTCAATGGTAATTAATATCAGGGATAGAGTAGATATTGATGCCTTAGAGTGGGATGGATTTAGAAATATTTTCAATTAAAAATATTTTCTTAATGTAGTGCGACATATGATGGAGAAGGAATTAAAATAATTGAAATTGAAGGAGGAATATTATGTGGCCATGTATAATGATAACATCATCCGACTATTATGAAATGTTCTAAATCTCATTTTGGATCTTGATAGAGAAATCAACCGATTTTACTATGGACTTAATCAAATGTATTGAAGGGCATTGGCCTTCTGTGAATTCAAAATTTATGAGAAGCGTTTCTAATGTTTTGAGAGGGTAAATATAGAGTTTTTAGATGATCACGTTCTTTTTTTATACAAGGATAATATGAGGTTCAGATGGAATGTGATAGGTAAGAATCGACAAAAGAAATATGATGGTATGAAAATCCAGTTTCTAGTTTGTAAAAAGTGTTGAAAAATCATCATGGGGAATGTCTTACCAAAACTGGGAAGTGTTTTTAATGTGGTATTTTTGATCGTATGGATCGATATTTAAATTAAAAATATTCTAAGAATAATCCTGATACGCAAACTGTAATGTGATTTAAATGTGGTGAGATAGGTCATTCTTTAATTGCCTGCCCAATGCGATATCCAAATAGAGCCAAGAAGACATACTATAGGAAGAAAGGTGTAGTGAGATCTTTTTTGACCATTTCATCATATTCTGAGCCATCCAATGAAGATTTATTAGGTACTTTTTTGTTTACTTATATTGTTCAAATGTATTGTTTGATACAGGGACTACACATTACATCATCTCTGAGAAATTTTATCATAAATTGGAAATATAACCTCATCCAATGAGACCGAAAATATGTTGTTAAAACACCAGGGGGAATATACTATAGTAAAGAGGAACTATAAATATAATTATATTACAATATTTATAAAGCATTTACCTTCAATCATTGGTGTTTTCCCCTTAGTCGAGTTTGATGTTGTTTTGGGAATGGATTTTCTTTTTGTTTATCATGCTATGATTGAATGTAGAGCTAAAGAAGTTGTTTTTTAGAATGACATTTAGTTTGTATAGAAGAATGAACCCATACAATTGATAACATATTAAAAATCTTAGAAACAGTTGAAAGATGGAAATACATGTTATATTGGTCATATTATTTAAATCATGGGAACTATTCAGATTAATTATGTACCAATGGTAAATGAATACCTTATAGTTTTTTCTGATGAGTTACCTAGTGTCATACAAGATTGAGAATTTGAATTCACAATTGACTTAGATCTTGATTATAATCCAATTTAAAAACCATATATCTTATTGCTCAAATAGAAATTCTTGAATAGAAAAATCATGTGTATGATTTTATTGATAACGACTTCATTCCTCCTATCGCATCACCATTGGGTGCTCCTGCTTGGTTTGATAAAAGTAATGATTGTTCTCTGAGACATTTCATTTATTATAGTTCATTGAAAAACATAATTGTTAAAAACAAGTATCCTTTCCCTCATATCAATGACATGTTTAATTAGCTCCAGAGAGATCAGTACTTTTCCGATATAGATATGAGATCCAGATACCATCAACTGAAGGTGATGGATGATGATTTTCCGAAAAAAGCATTTCAAACTAGATATGGGAATTATGATTTTGTGGTTATGCCATTTGGGTTTACTAATACACCTTCTATATTCATGAATCATATTAATATAATATTTTATTAGTTCTTTAAATATTTTGTGGTTGTATTTATTGATGACAATATATAATTTTTTAAAAATAAAGTGGAGCATGAAAAACAACTAAGGATTGTTCTAAAAACTGTAGAAGAAAATGAACTATATGGATTTTTTAGAATGTTTGATTTTTGGTTACAACATATTTTTTTTCTTGGGAACATTGTAAATAAGGATGGAATAAAAGTTGTTCCAACCAAAATGGAGTGGTTTATGAATGTCCAGGATCAAAAAATGCTACATAGATTAGTTGTTTTCGTGGATTAGGATGTTAAACCGACATTTTGTTAACAAAATTGCATGGTTATCTAGCCTGATAAATAAGTTAACATAAAATGGGGTTACATTTTTTGGGATAGAACAATGTGATGTTTGTTTTCAAGAAAAGAAGAAGAGATTTGTAAACGCTCATGTTTTGGCATTGCCTTCTCTAAATGGTGAGTTTGTAATCTATATTAATGCTTATATGAAGGGACATTGTTTTGTGTTTATGTAGAATAATCATGTGATTTCTTATGCTTCAAGAAAAATTAAACCTATTCAGTTTAATTATCACACACATGATTTGGAATTTACAGGTGTGGTTTTTGCTTTGAAAATTTGGAGACATCATTTATATGGATCCAAATGTCAAATATACAATAACCATAACTATCTGAAGTATATATTCACTCTGAAGGAATTAACCATGAGGCAAGGAATATGGATTGAACTAATAATTTATTTTTATTTCACGATCAATTTCAATCTCAGAAAAGAAAACAGTGTGGCATGTACCTTGAGTCGAAAACATCATGATTCATTAACCATGTTACATATAGAAAATGATCCATTGATTAATGATTTGATGAATCATGGATTAGAAGTTTTTGGTAAAGGGATTACATCTGTTTTGTTTTTGGTTTCATTGAATTCATCATTGTCAAAATGAATTAAGAAATCACAGAATAAAGACCGTGAGCTACAGAAAATGTTGAATTTGTTAAAATGGGTAAGTACCCCAAATTAAACCTTTATAAATATTGTGTATTATGATTTGGTAAAAGGTTGTGTGTGCCTTGTGATTCCCTGTTGAAGAAATAATATTTTTGTGAAGCTCATATTTATCTGTTTTCAGTTGATCAAAGATGTAATAATATGTACAAAATACTTCAAGAGTATTATTTGTGGGATTGAATAAAAATATATATTTCTGATTTTATTGTGAAATGAATTACATGTCAACAGGGTAAAGTAGTGAAACAGTTACCGAATGGGATGCTTCATCCTTTTCCAGTGTCAGATTAGAAATGGGAGAATGTATCCATAGAATTTTTGGTGGGACTACCAAACAATTCTCGAGGTAAAAACGAAATTTGAGTTATTATTTATCAGCTACAAAATCTACACATTTTCAGTCCATTCGAGATACAATGTCATTGGATCAGCTTTCTAGATTGTACCTAAAATTATATTCAAGTTACATGGTGTTCCACTTTACATTTTATCTGATGCGGATCCCAGGATCACTTCTAACTTTTAGAAGGTATTTTAGTAGTTGTTCGACATAGAATTAAATTTTAGTACAACTTTTCATCCTCAATCAGATTGGCAGTCAAATTGAACGATTCAGAATTTGGAGGATATGTTTCAAGATTTTTTAATAGACTATCATGGATGTTGGGATCAATATATTTCATTATATGAGTTTTCTAGTAATAACAGTTTTCATTCAAGTATATAGATGGCCCCTTTTTAGGCATTATATGGGAAGCAGTGTCAGACTCTGATGTTTTGGGATGAATCCTGGGAAAGAATGTTGACGAGGCTAGAATTAGTAAAGGAAGTGGAAGAGAAAGTGAATATGATCCAACAACACATGAGGATAGATCAGTTTTGGACGAAACTTTATGCAGATAATAGATGAGAGGACTTCACATTTGAGTTAGGTACCAAGTTTTCCTTAAAATCTCTCATTGGAAAAGTGTGAAGTGTTTTTGGTAAGAAAGGAAAATTATGTCAGTAGTTCTAAGAAACTTATGAATTACTTGAGAAAATTGGAATAGTTTCATACCGAATAGGTTTTCCTTCGATTTTTTCTCAAGTACACAATGATTTTCAACTTTTTATGTTGAGGAAGTGTGTGCTAGATTCGTCACATGTCTTGAGCCTAGAAGTAGTCTGTTGGAAAGAACCATTATAATGAAGAGGAACGAGTTCAGATTATTGAATTAAGGGAAAAATTATTCAGGAATAAGGTAATTTAATAGGTAATGGTTTTGTAGAGAAACCACATGGTTGAATATGCAACATGAAAGTCCAAAAATGCTATGAGGAAAGGTACCCTCACTTGTTTAGGAACTAAATAAAATTTTGATGACACAATTTTCAGAAGGTGAGGATAATGTAACACCCCAAGGATTTAAAAAAAATAAATGTAAATGAATAATAATTTTTTTAAGTACATATTTATATCTATCATTAGAAAATAATTTTTTAACTTCTATGTTTTGGATTTCAAAAAACGGTCATCTACAATTGTGTTCATTATGTTATTTGGAGTCTGATGAAACCAAATTTTTTGGTGAATAGTAACATACCCGAATTAATATTAATATGAATTTTAATATGAAAATAATGAATAGTAAGTTTTACTATTATTTTATTATCTTAATTCTTTATGATAATAACATCTTGGATAATTTATCAATGTGATATAAAAGCAGTTATAGTTTTAAAATTGTTAATTTTTAATTAAGTATGAATCTATAAAAAAAATGAATTAATAATATTTATTAAGTTATTTTCAAAAATTTTTGATCATTTTTTAACTATACATGTTGAAAAATGGTCAGGGTGAATTTTTGGGATTTTTCTGAAACAATGGTTTTTTCGGTGAATAGTAAAAATACAGTATTGTGTTTCGATGTTTTAATGACACCAATAATGATGTAATAATGATGTAATAAATCTGGTTGACTTTTTTATATTAAAATATGATGTTAGGTGTCCCATGTGGATTATACCTTGGTCAAATACCATGGGGAAGCCCATGGTTTATAAAATACCACTAATGAGGTGTCCCTTGAAATTATTAAAATATCCCCTCACTTTTTCTACAAATACCAATCCATTATATAATTTAATTCACTAAAAATTACTCACAAACAATGATTTTTCCTCCTTAATTACATATTAGTCCTTAAAAGGTTTCATCAAGCCCCCCATGTTCCAACCTTTTTGTTCTAGGAGTTACATTTTAAGGTAAGGAAATTCTCAACTTCATTCTATTTCCATTCTTGTTCTCTTTTACATGGTATAACATTAAGTTTCCATACCATGTTCTTATTTCCTTCTAATTATTGATCTATACTGTATTATGATTCATTTATTAATGGGTGACCCTTGTCTCCTATCTTTTTAATATTTTCTAAAACCAAGTTTTATTCATGTTAGGCTGTCGAATTTTTGTAAGGGATTTCAAAAATAATTTTTTTATTTTGAGTTCCTTTCTTTTCTTATTATTTCCTCATCTCCACATAAACAAGAAGAATGAAAGCTCCCAAAATAATTTATATTCTGAATGTTCCCATGGTCATATAAAGTTCATCATCATTCTTTTTCTCCCCTCCCACTTATTCAAGGGAAAAAACATTGTCTATGATGTGTTGAATTACTGATATCAGGGACAATGTCATTTCAATTTGCATAAATTCTTTCAAGTATGGTCATGAAACAATTTTTATAGATGAAAAAGGTCATAATATATTTATTATGTCTCAAAAATTTCTTTGTAATATTTTTTCGATTCATGGTCTAAATTTATTAAACAAAATGAGGTCGTTATTATAAAAAACCACTAAAATGATCTAAATGAACATATTTAATGTTTTAACTTATAAATCATCTTCATTTCATAATGTTAATTGATAAATCGTCTATTTTATAGTACTAGAAATATATTAATACCATTTCATTATAATTCTGGAGTTTCACTTCTAATCGACAAGAACATCCATCATGAACAAATCATGTAAAGAATGACCCCTAAACATTGCAAGGAATAAAATACTAACAATTAATGGGTGAAATGAGGTTATTAAATGATCATATAAGATGTTATAAACATAAAATTTTTTCATCAAAATACTAATAACTCTCATTTAACAATTATACAGAAGTTTTATAAAAGTTTTAATTAAGGCAAATATGAGGTAGGGGAATTCTTAACTGGATTTCCATTCATTGGGTCAAAATTCTACCTAGCTATTTAAGTGGTATTAAAAATATTTGTCTAATGAGTTTTGTATATAATATTTTTAATTATTTATATATATAGTGTGTGTACACAATACATCCACTCTATAATGTTTCACTTAAATTTTATGATATTCATAACAAACATTCCTTTTAATATCCTCTTTTAAAATCATGTTTTATAAAATTAAAAATTAATATTTTTAGTCTATTATTCATGTTCTATGATTATGTTATGGTTAATGCGTATTGTTTATAAAGAATGGTGGGTCCTATATCTCCCTCAAATTCATTGTGTATGTGTATGTTGGCGGTTGGTCATTTGGTTACTCCAAGCTTAACTATGATGGTAACAAATATTTTATGGTAGATGTGAGAGTTACAAATAATAAGGTAGCCATGAGGGTTACAAGATTATGAATGTAATTCCCCAATGTACCTTTATAGATAAACATGTGTTGTTATGTAATGTGAGAATCTTTTGGAAATCACCTGTTTCACATAGTAATTATATATATACAGGTGATAACTATATATTTTGAAAACGATTTCATACTTTACATGTATTCATGGACTAATGTGTTATTTCTCACTTTTTATATCCCTTAATAAGCTTTTGTCATAATCCCATGTTTTTAAATTATTTTCATAGGATATAAGGTTGTGTATGAATAAAAATTAAGACAAATTAATAGTTTAAAGATTAGTAAAAAAATTCATGTTTTATGATAAGAAGTTTTGTCTTTTGCAAGAAATCATGGTTTATGGTGATTTATGGATGATATTCAATTGTCTATGATTATATTTTGGTACTATAGATTATGATATTTTTATGCATATATGGTTTTACTAAGGATCTATAGTGATTCAGGTTGCTAGTATGTTTTATGATAATATATGATCATGGAATATAAAATTATATGCTACTTTATATTAGTTAAGGAATCTTTTGTATTAAATCATTAAGATTTCTATTTTTTTAATTTAATAACATATATTTTTTAGGACTGTAATGGTCAACTACTTATTGAATGGATTAATTTGAGTTTTGGGGGTTATTGAATATGTTTTACTAATTAATGCATTATATTTACCCATAATGGATAACTTTCTATAAGGGAATTTGTTTTGTTAAAATTATAAATAAATATAGAATAAATTTTAATTCTTTTATGAATATTATTATTTGTTTAACATTAGTTTTAGTTCATTAAGCATGAAAACCCCATCTTGATTATTCTTTTTTTGGAGTATGATTTAATATTGAAATTGATCGAACCACAACCAATGGATGGAGTTGGCCTTATAAATTTTAAATATGTTATTTTATTATATTTTACCATTTTATCAAAATTTATAGTAAAAGATTTAATTCAAATTCAAAAAAGGTCTAGGAAATTAAAATGGTATTCTTTTACAATTATTTCGGATGAATTTTCGGTTTTTTCACCTATCAAAACATTATAGTTTTGTGGTCACTAACGTTTTTCTGGATCATGTTCTATATCACTCTATATTAGTCATTAGATGCTAACTTCTTCTAAATTTATAAATATTAACTTCCATAAAATGATATCATTATATAGAAACACGATTATATGTTATTTCAGGTTTCCTTTATACATCAGACTTCCACTTTTTATATGATGTTTTATTATCCCTCTGTATGATTTAGAATTTCAATAATACTATTTCCAAATAATTATCATTTTTTGATTATGATAATATTAAATGTGTGATGTTTATTTATATGGTTATAATTTCACACCTATAATTTTTTTAAAATAATAGTAATATTAAAATCATTATTAACATATAGAATCAATATTTATATAAATTGATATATATTATCGAAAATATTATAATTTAAATGGGATAGTTATAAACTATCCATTAAATTAGAGGGAACTAGTATGTGTAACTTAATTATTAATTGTATATATAATGGTACTATAAAATAAATAATTATTTATTAAAAATAAATAAACATGCAATTAATTTTTAGTAAAAATATTTTATACTTAAATTTTTTTTCTCAAAAATGTTTTTATTGGATTTTGTCCATAGAAATTATATTTAATTTATGAAAATTTTAGTAATTTTATTTATAAAATTAATTTGATAATTGATATTATAATATCAAGATTAAAGTTTGGTTAATTTTTTTATTTTTCTAAAATGATTAATTTTTTTGTAAACAAAGAAAAATCCAGATTTTTAAATAATCTCATTTATATTCATTAAATAATGTTATTTATATTAAAACTATATTTTTTTTGATTATAAAATTAAATATTATCAATTTTATTTGGAATTATATAATAATTTATATTTTAAGAGACAAATATCTATAATTTTTATATAAGATAATTTTTATACATGAAAGGAATTTAAAAAATTAATATGTTTTATGAATTTATATTAGATTTGATTTTTTTCACATATATAGACTTAGTATTTATAAATTGATCCCATTTTTAGAATCATGTGGTTAAATTTTATAAAAAAAATTCCCTTTAATTTTTTATCAATAATAATAGAAGCTATGGGAAATATTTGTCACCTCGATCATTGTAAAATTGGTAAGGCATAGTTAAAACTATGATGTAAAGTCACAAAATAGAAACAATTGTTCCATAATTATATTTTATTAGATAAATTATACATATTAGATCCCAAATTAGAAAATATTTAATTTTTATTCCATTTTCTCTCGATAATTACATTTATATATTTTATGTAATGAAAATTCCAGAATTTCAAACTCTTATTTTTAATTTATTTTATATGTTCACATCACGATAAAGATATGTTATGAATGAATGTAAAATTTACGTTCCAATATTAATTAATAATTATCAGTTTTTATTAATAGAATAATTATCCTAAAATCTTACATAATGATGACACGATTCATGTTCTAGAGAAAGAAAAATAAAAGTAAATGATTTTGAAAATGAAAAATTTAATATTTTTTCAATAAACAATAATGTAAAATGAACATAATGTTTAATATTATTTAATTATTTATAGTAAAAACTTTTATTTTAATTATTTAGATATCTCCCGGTCTTTGTGGTCAAATTAAATAAATAGTATAAAAATGAAATTAATCATATTTAATGAAAATTATTATTTTACTATATTGTGTAGAAAATTTAAATATATTTAAAGAGGAAAATTTTTATTATATTATCAAATTATAAGGTTATACGTAAACTAATTACCCTTTAGGACAGAAAAATTCATTATACTAGTTTAGGCTAAAATCAATCAACGTATTGATCCAAAAGATTAGGGTTGAAATTACCATTAATCCTATAAATTTTTCATCAGTTAAAGAGATTTAACCTATATAATATTAGGTTTTATAAATTCTTTGATCATGGATCCACTTTAACATTGAAATAAATTTAATATATTTAAATATATTTATTAATTCCATAAGTGGGATTTCCCACCCTAATAAAATAACACCCCTTATTTATCATCATTAAACAACATTGAACCATATGGCTCTATAAATATCTAAGAAATTATCTTATCAACTTCCATAACCATTATGAAGTGCATATAGTCTTTCTTAAAAACAAATTACTAACATACTTAAAAATATATCTAAAAATGTTTCTTAATAAAGAGGTAATTGTATTTACAGAATCATTCAAATTTATTTATTTTTATAATTCATATAAATGTTTTTAAAACATAATAAAATAATAAAACCTATATAATCAATATACAGATATGTAATTATGATTATATTATATGAATTATTCACCTTTTTTCATCACCTGGAAGGTGAAAACATTTCACATGTATATGTACATGTTATCCTCTCCACAGAATGGTGTAATTGTTTTCTTCTTAATTTTAATCAGAACATTATAATAAAATAACATATGATAATATTTCATATTTATGAAATGATTAGTTATATATAAGTAATATATTATCTGACATCTTGCTTTTCCGTACATTGTAAAATGAAAACATTGCTTGCACGTACTTGTGGAATTCCACCTTAGTGATGCGATGTTATTTTATTTCCTTTACTTTTTACATGGATTGTAGTAGGATATATTTAATGAATATATATATATTATATAATAATTATTCTACATTAATAAATCAATATTTTCCCTTTCTTTATTTTATCAATTGAAAATTAAAACTACGTCCATGTGATTGTACGGTTTACTAAGTTCCTGAAAAACATAATTAATTTTATATCTCTACCATTCATGAATGATTATGAATATTTATATAATTAATATATATAATTTTTATATAATTATTATAATTTTAAAGACTATGTAACCATGAGAAATATAAAAGTACTAGAACTACAAATATGAAACAAAAAAAAATGAGAAAATTAACACTAGTAAAAAATGATATGAATAATGAATTATTAATAAATTGGTGATGAAATGTTTTAAGTGGACCATATTTGATATTTTCAACATAAATATGTTTTTGATAAATAAAATTACAATAATAAAAAATATATATAATTTTAAACCATGTTTATCAAAGTAGAAGAATGAGGTAAGGGGTTTCTAAACTCAATTTTCATTTATTAGATTATACTTCTACATTATTGATTATGTTTTAACATGTTAATGTGTGAAATGAAATATGATGGTATTGTGTTCTATTTACTATTATTTTAAATTTAATTTTATGAATCATTATAACTTTATAGAATAATTCTCACTTCAATGATATAATCTTTCGATGGGATTTTGTCATAATTTCCTCTCCATTATTAAAAATTTTATATGATGTACCTATTTTATTTTTCTATTTTTATAAACATGTATAGGATGTTTTCAACATGAATTTATATTTACTAATGGTTATTAAATATTCAATTCAAATTGAATCATTCATGGTGTCACAATTTAATAGTTTCCAAAGTGGTACGAATTTCTTTCACAATCTCATTTTTTGGGGACACATATAATTTTTATTTAATGAATATTATAATAAATTCATCCTAAAATCATAATAATCAATTATACTATGTTTTATTATGGATTTTCTATGTTTAATTCCATATTTTACCCACTTTTTCACTTCAATCAAGTAATTAAATTTTACAATGAAAAGTTGAACTTATTTATCTTTTTAACATGGTTTAGTTATCTTCATTGTTGATATAAAAAGAAGAAAAAAATATTTTCCATTTAATAATGTAATTTTTATGTACATTTCGTATCCTTGTAAAAAAGTTTCAAGGTTTTAAAAGAATATTTTTATTTATTATAAATGATTAATTTTTTTTTCAAAAAATGAAAATGGATTTTTTATTTTTAACATATACAGTGATAAAAAATATCTCACCAATCCATTTTTCAATATATTTTTTATTGTACATATTTTAAACGGTTTTTAAAATAAAAAATAATTAACAAATTTTCTTTTCTATTTATATTTTATTCCAATTTTTTACCAAAATTATCATAATTTATTATAATACCAATATTTATGGTGAATTTATTTTCATGTTATATCTCTTAATAATTTTTTGGTAATTATATTTCACAAGAAAGATTAACTATCCTAATATAATGATTCAACATATAATAAATTAAACATAAATATCTATATTATATATTTCATTGATATTCCTATTTCTTAAACCATATACCATTTTGGCATATAATTATTCACTATATTAGTAATTTGATCGACTAGGGAAATCTTTAAAAAAATTATCAATTACCCCAAAAAAATTTATTAATAAGTAATGATGTTTATGAATTAAATTTTCATTAAATTTGTGAGAAATTTATTAGACTTATTAAGAACCAAAAAGGCCTAATATGGCCCCTTGATACAGAAATTGGTCATACAATACAATATTGTTTGGGTATTTTTCTGAGGCCTTACCAATTTATGTACGATGTCATTGAATGAGGACAAAAATGTATGTTTATGGAGTCCAAAATTATGAATTTCTTCATTATGAGATAATTCATTTATTCTCATGTGATTTATTTAATGTATACAATATCCTTGGAATATTTTGAATATGATGTGATTATTTATATGGAATTATTTGATCATGATTTTCCCTTCCTTATTATTTTTCATGCTTACGTTATTTTTAAAATAGAATGTGTTTTTTTGTTTTTTATCATTCTATATTGATTATAACTTATTCATTGTATGATATCACATTCTTTATTAATTCCCATTATGGGAATCGGAGCACACCCCTTTATTATGTTTCTATTCCCCAATATATAAAGATGGATTCATTGAATGAGTTTAATGATGGAAAATATTAACTTTTACAATGTTTTTATATTTTATAATAAATATAAAATGAGAAGATCATTTGAATGTATTTTTTAAAGACTAATAAAATATTTATCATGTTTGATGTGATCCCTTTTATCTTGTTAAAATCTATTAATATAGATAATGTATGTGGGCTACTGTGGTCATGTACTACATAACATTATTGAGTTAATAGATCACTGAGGAAAAATTTGATCATACCATTTTATTATCCAATGCGATTAATGATTTTTTTATTGAATTGAACCGAATTAAATATTATTGAAGGAGATATCAATATCAAATTCGCTGTAATAGTTATATCTTAGGAGTAAAGAAATTAATTGGGTTCCTATCACTCACACTATAAATTATAACTCAATTTAATATTGATTATTGAATAGTTTGGGAAATTACTTTCCAAAACCCACTATAAATTTAATTACATTTTATTATTAGTGCTTATAACATCAAAAAACGCAAAATTTCTTATATAAATGTTTAAGGGTCACACTTATAATGAAAAAATATTTGTTAATTAATTTATATTTGGCCACCCAATTTGAGTGGTGGGAGGAGGATGTATTAGATAATGGTTTCTTAGGACTATTGTTTTATATTACTACTCTATGTGGTCGCGGTTATTGATTTATTAAGGCACAATTTTTTTATTTCATATAAATATTATGGTATATGATGTTAATTATTACTAGAAATATATATATATAAAATATTTTTTAGAAAACATATTGGAGAACTATCTTAATGGTTAAAAGATAAATTAATCTTGATAGTTTAAAAGGTAATTGAAAATATATAAAATCTATTAATATTTATCAATTATTTTCGATAAAATTGAATTTTTAATATGTATAAAAAATATGTTTAGGTAGAGATATGTATTTATTATTTAAAAATTGGGGTGTTAGTTAGTAATTTTGAAAACAAATATGCATAAAAATCATGATTAATAAATTAACACACAATTAACATATTTTAATTTAATAAAAAATATGAAATTAAAAATATCATATAGTTAATTTTTTATTACCATGAAAGAAACACATATAGAAAATAATAAATTTTTTATAAAAAATATAGTGATAATTATGTAAATTAAATGAAGAAAAAAATAATTTATACCTTATATATTTTATCCCAAAAAATTCCACATGATCCTAAATGAAATTTTTTATTTAATGAAAACTCATTAATAGTTTGATAAATAATGAAATCATGAGTCCATGTATTTGAATATGAACTGAAATTTTATAATTATCTATAATTATTTTTATATCTAAATTAGTATAATACTAATAACTAAACTTTATTTTAAATTTTTTTATATGTTTGATGTCTATACAATTTTTTTAAACAAATTTCATAAATAAAAATGCTTTTATTAAATTTATTATTATTTTTTAAAATACATCATAAATAAATTTAAAAAAAATTTCACCATATTAATATTTTCGAAAATGGGCACCATGGATTTTAATTATTATTACATTATGATCCATGGTTTTTTAACACATATAGATCACTACCATTTATTTTTCATAAACCTCATTCCACTAAAAAATTCATGCAATTGGAATATTCTTTATAACTCGATATAAGAAATAATACACATTATTATATTTTATAATGAACAATTAGTGTCAAAAACTAGTTTTAATAAGGGTTTAATTTTTTTGAACCACTTATAATGTTTCAACAGTGGGGGTGATATTGTAAATTTATTATTTATATAGGTTATAATATCTATTGTTAAAATATATAATCATCCCAAATTTCCTAAAATATACATAAAATATTTGGTTATCAATGAACATAATGAATTATTATACATTGATATGTTGATAATATTGAAAAATTGATAACATATATATTATTCATTATATTTTATTTGAAATCAAAATTAAATAGACTAATAGGATGAACAAATTTCCATATATTTTCACACAAGACTCCCTTTACTAGTACCTAACATGGCCTGATAGTGAATACAATGATATTCCTCTAATCCCACCACTGATTAGCCTTAATTATGACTGTAATATTTTTGGTATATAATACATTAAAATGAGAGGAAATACCCGAAATATATAAATTTATGAAAAAGATATAGTAAGTAATCTATGAACAAAAATAATTAAACAAATGAATATTCCTTCCAAAAACTTGAATACAATTACACCAAAAAAATTAAATTAGTTCAAAAATCAAAAAATTCATTTGAAGTTTACATGAAACTTCAAAAACTCTTGAATAACTCCATGATCTAGTAATTCAGTGCTCGACAACCATCATTCTCATAGAGACATACTAATTAGTTAATCTATTTATATATTTATAACAAGATAGATTATTGGTATACTTAGTAGTATAATCCTTCTAATAACTCTTTAAAATTAAAAAGAAAAGTAAGGATTTAAGAATAAATAAATAGAACCAATTAATTATCTACATACGTTAACATATATCCCATACTCAATAGGGTTCAATTACTAAGTAACCCATAGATGTAAGAAAATCATTTTCCAAATAATATTCACATGAAATGTACTATTCATCCACATACACAATGGCGTGTCAATATCATTCCCAAACACCATATCTCATGTGTTATAATACCTTATATTAGTCACCTTAAACCCTTTGAATAATGATCACATATTTTCATCCTCTTACCATATATCACATGTAACTCTTCAAACCCTAAAAAAAATCGAATGGTCAATAATTAATTCGTAATTTTAAAATCTATTATATATTTTTTAACATGTACCACACATTAAAAAACTATGTCTCATTAATGAACACTTTAAATAAATCACATTAAATATATACGGAATACAAAATTGTTCTACAACATCAACCCACTAAAACTCACCCATATATGTATATTAAAACCCAAAGTTACCAAGGAAAATACATCAAAATATCTAATAACATCAGCGATCATAGAACGAATACTTCTACACATTGTGAAACATATAAAAAGTTACCAAGGAAAATTGATAAGTTAACCATCGGTTTCATCACTAACCTATATGTTAAGGAAAAAACTTATAACTATAAACATTTTAGTATCATCTTCCATCACGACATAGTTGTTGGAACATATGATATCCTAAAATACAATGCATAGAATAAAGACATATTCGGGATTTGAAATACTTATAAGCCTTAGAATAAAATGAATCAATCATCTTACATCACACCTAATTTCTTGTGGTAGGGACTAGTAAACATTATATCATACATTCATAAACGAATAGAAATTCAACATCAATACGCATATTAATTTATAATATTATAAATTTCCATTAATTTCCAATTAAACACATTATAAATTTTTTTTAATAATTTAATTTCATAACAATACCCTATTATTTGTAATTGACATTATAATTTCATGATTACATTGCATTCCCTTAGATAATTTTATGAATCCATATCATGGTTTACATTATTCAACATTGTGACCATATTAAACATTCACATGAGTTTATTATTAGTTCAATTTTTATTCCATAAACTATGTATCCTTTATTAATTCCTAAAAATACTATATTGAATAGTCAATCACAGTTCATATTCTAATTAAAAAAATTATTTTTTAAATCAAAATATCTAATCATTAAAAAAATATCAATTAAAAAAAATTGAAAATCCTCATTCACAACATTAATGAAGAAAAAATATAATTATCATCACAAAAAAACATAGAAAATCGACCATCCCAACTCTCATACTACACCATCTATCCAAAAATTAACCCTATATTAATGAATATAAATGATTTAATGAATTACCTCAGATTCAATCATCCATCCCTCACACAATAACACAACCATACCATTTTCTAATTTATTCTTTGAATTAGTTTGATTAAAATATAATGAAAATATGTAACAACAATGTATTATTAGCATTACTAACACATTGGGAAAACTATTCCATAACATCAATGCATATAAGCCTATGAAAAAATAATTTTCTCACACATACCCATTCATTTATCTCTTAAAAAACAATTTCATTACTATACTTAATTAACTAATTTATTATACATATGTTTCAAAAATAACTACACCATTATCGTCATTTCCCTATAAAAAAATTTATAAGAAACACTTCTATTATAAATATTTTTAATGGAAGGATGATAATTAAAATTCACACACCACTTTAATTAATAAATTATTAATAATTAGTTCTATTTTA
This sequence comes from Viscum album, assembly GCA_963277665.1. NCBI lineage: Eukaryota > Viridiplantae > Streptophyta > Magnoliopsida > Santalales > Viscaceae > Viscum > Viscum album. Next base: position 1,131,294,638 of record OY728142.1, on the reverse strand, counting down.
TTTAAAAAGTTTACACCATGGAATCTATTTTAAGAAAAAATTATAATAATAAAATAACTTCATCATACAATCTAGTCATTATCATGAAGAATCATTAACATATCATCAGTGCATGTGATCATAATACTATTCTATTAATTTATTAAATATGATTATTATATTCATTATGAATAATTAATTAGTTAACCATAGGAACTAAATCATTATATTCAATCACATTTACATAATAAAATAATGGTCATGAATTCCCTATCTCTAAATGAATCTTTCAATGTTTTCCAGAAAGAATAGAAAAACAAGGAAAATTTTTTGATGCACAAATACTATAAGTAACTTATGATCCTTATGACATTGTATATATAAATAATCGAATAATAACTACATACATAGGAAATAATCACTAAAAACATTGACTGAGAGAACAATATAAAAAATAAAAGAATAAATAATTGACCTGAGATCACTAGAAACGACCTCGAGAATCTGGGGGTTAAATCATAGAAAAATGGATCAAAATAATAGAATTGGTCATTTATTTTTTCTAGGTTTAAAATTAAAAGGTATAAAATAAGAAAAATTTATAGGAACAAATTTATTTATACCAAATGAAATTTAACATCACTATAGAATAACCCCCCTTGACCACACAACAACCCCTAGGGTTTCAAAAAAAAATATAATGAAATAAAGGAGGGCACGCCACAAGGGTTTAAATACCAATTTATACTCTATAATCCATATTTAATGCCCAAAAAATCACACATAGATCATACAAACTAGTGATTAAATAATTACATAGTCCATGTCCATGTTATAGTGACACATTAGATAGAATATTGAGAAAACCACAAACCACCATGCTCTAGGGAATATCAAATGTTCCAATCTATCGACAGTAAGAGTGAAGATACCAAACAATAATTGTATTATAAGATTCATATACATATTACATAACTACCAAATGATCAACAAGAACACTAGAACAACTCATTCATACCCTTTATTCGATACGGTCCATAACTAAAATACATGACTTTTGTCCAATGCCTCACCATGCCATACTCTAGAAAACTACACTAAAATCCTCTTACAAGAATATTAACTTATTATCATTGAATATTTATCACATGATACTTCCCTATACTCCTCTGGTCCCTTATAAATACATTAAAAGGTATCACAATCCAACTCGGCCATCCATGAAATAGATACTTGATCTGACTCATATAAAGGTATGAATGGAATTTTTAATCTACAGAAGTTAGAAAAAAAAGTACATGGGAATCCATAAATAAATATGGGAATGGATTTCCAAAAAACTAACCAAAATATACAGAGATATAAAATGTTTAATAATGAAAATAGGGTAATTTAATTTTTTATAATGGGAGACAAATATTACAAAGAAATATATTTTCCAATCCAAATAATGTAATATAATATTATAAAACACCATAAAAAACATATCCATTTGATTTGTGGATCAACATGAAATTATATTAGCATCTAAATCCCAACCATAACTATCATTCATATATTTTACCAACATATGATTTCATTATTTTATATATGTTTAATAGAACAAGATCTACCCAAACTAAAGGTTTTGTATAGGGTATTATAAAATCAAGTCCAACAACATACCAGAAAGTGTTACATAAAAGTGTTCAATAAATAAAAAAATAATGATTATATAATTAAAATAAATGCATGAGATATTTTTTTCATAAATAAAAAAAATCCATGGAAATTATCCTTTTTATAAATATTTAGAGAAAATTTCATTATAATATAATTTTCATAGATTATAAAAAAATGAGAATATGTAATCCAAGAAAATGATTAAATAGATAATTTGAGTCATGTTTATATTGGATCATCACACCTTGAACAATATATTTCATTGTGAACATGATCCCTTAGAATAATGATCATGTGTATAAGAGAACACCCCAAAGAGGGAACCCCCTACAATAATATTTTCAATTTAGAGTTGTTTAATAAATACATACTAGATAGTCACAAAAAATATATTTATTATTATCCCAACATACCACTTATTAGTTATGCCAGGTTCCCATGTAATATATCCCACCCTCAAAATATTTTAATTTTAGAAACATCTCAGGCATGGTGGATTTATATTTCATAGTTTAAATCATTCACGGGGATTTTAAACATAAATAACCAAACAGCCCAAGGTCATATAAGTATATGACCTAAAAAAAGCATAATTTTAAATAAATAAGTGGAAAAAAATTTACGAAATAACTAATAATATTATATTTAATGAATCATAAATAAATATTATAACAAATTAGAAAATAGTATTTAAAATCAGTTATCAAACATGGTTTATAAAACAATGGATTTACATGAAAACATCAATCTAAAACTCTATGTATACACAAAAACCAAAGTGGATATTGAAATAAAGAGGAACATAGTATCATAAGATGTAAAGGAGATCTATAAACCATGAAAAGAGTATCAAGAAACAAGGATTCAATGATCTTATTTTCAAAAGTGTAAAGGAAATAATATTACCAATAAACATAGTAAAAACACACAATGAACATGGTATATATGGTATTTAACTTCATTTATCTCAATAAATATGTATGTAACCACATTAAATGAGGATAGAACAAATAATTATAGCCTTAAATTACCTGATCTATGGGTAATTATATGAAAAAAGAGGATATTTAAAAAAATTGAGATCATCAAAGAATGAGGTCATAAATAGTTTTTCCTAGTTAAAACGCCCCAATATCAAAACAAAATCTCCCTTAATAACATTTTGAATCTCTAAAATAATAACGAGGAATCCCTAGAATTGATATCCATGGTTGTTGGAATATGGAAAGGGTTGTACAATAGAATTTTGGGTTCTATAATAAATTTATTGATTCATTAATTTTCACGTCATGGTGTGGACACCTGGTTTGGAAAATTATGTACCTATCATGTTCTTGGTTTCATACAATAAAATATCTACCCACAACGGTCGCACAGTTTGGATAATTTTACAACAACTATTCGACACACCACTATCCCAAATTATTATAATCCACATGATTTCCTAGGAATACCATATGGTTTAGACTAATTTTACAAATAACATTCATATGTCCATAAAACATCAAATGTTTACAAAATTAGAACAAAACAACCAAATAATTGTTCAATACAAAATATAGTAAAAAGATAAATATTTATTTTTCTAAATGTGACAACATGATTTGAAAATAATCCACACTATATCAATTACATAACTCAGAATTTGATGATGAAGAAGATTGATCAATTATGAGATACATCCACTTTTCCATCATCATCTATTATCATTATAAAATCTTAGTAGAATATTCTCCATGCTACTAAAACACACAAACTAACGATATATTTATCCCACATAAGAACTTTTTTGTACAATCACCAATCTAATCCAGTAATTATACTACTAAAATATCATGTTACATGTCTACATCTTCTTAGTTCAGAACATGAGATAGATCATGATGAAACATATTAGGAGGATACATAACGAAATAATCATGGATTAAAGTAAACTACGATGATTAATATATCCAATAAGAAAACATTTTCATATTCTCAGCCATCATAAATGCTCTATGTTTCTCATTGAAAATATCCAAAACTTTTTATGATAATGGTAACCCAATAATGGGGAATGTTTCATTAATACACAATTAGATAATTAAAATTATAGTGGAAATTAGAAAGGATACCTAGAGAATATATGTCGACATTATGACATCAAAAAATGTTAATGAATAATATAAAGTTTCACTAATGGATACTAATCAATCCTTGGACCCACAAGTGAAATATCACCCAATACATAAAAAAACATTTGATTTACATAGTTGACCATACAAAACCCCAAAAGGTTAAATATTAATTTTAAGATTTTAAAATTTTGTACACGTGAACTCAAATAGTTCTAAATAATTATCCCAAGAGCCTCTAATGAACATAAAATGATTGGAGATAACAACCTGAAAAATACATATTACCCTCCATAAATATTAATTAATCTATGGTTGGGAATTTGTGTTCAATTTAAATTTATATTAAATCACAAGGGGGAATAATATCCAATATTGAGAGGTAAAATAGAGATACATATGAAAAATAATATTATTCAAAATTTCATGAATGTTTATAATATCTAGATCATTTAAATTTCCAAAATCCTCAATCTCAGTGGTGTCTTGAAGTAAAATTAAATGAGATGACTTGGTTTTTGGGTTCATCACCATCCATATAGAATTATTGTCCTAGAGATTCCATGATAACCCAATTTTTAATTCTATGGGTACCATATCAACTATATATATGTTAACATTGAGAGGATAAATAAATCCAAAAGGATTTTCATGTTCAACCATAAAATGATGTAATGTTTAGAAATGAAAAAAAATTACACGTGTCACATTTTAATGTTTACAACCAAATTAATACTCTATGTAATAGTATATCTTAATTTTATTATGATGTAAAACCCCTAAATATTGATGAAAAAATTCCATTATTTCCATACATACATAAGAAGAATAGATGTACCAGTTTCAGAAATACATTATTCATAATATGATGGGAGGAAACTCAGTAATGGTCTCCCCAAGAGATAAAGGGTTCTTAATTGTGAAATATGGGTTAATGTTAATAATAATTTTTTTTCATAATAACATTAATGATTTTAATTTTTTGATTCATATTTAATATGATTATTTTATGCATTTCTTCAATAAAAAATAAATAGTATTATTCTCACTAATGTTTTTTATGTATTATATGGGTTTTATTAAAAGGAAGAAGTTACAGTTTTTGAAATGGAAATTTATTAAATAGAATTTATTTTTAGAATATTCATATAAAATAGTTTTTGGTTTAAATTTATCATATTTATATGAAAATATTGATTTCTTGTGAAAATAGTGAAAATTTATTTTTTTAATTGAAAATCATTGTAATTAATTGATTCAATTTAATTTTTGGTAATTATAAATAGTAACCGTGGTAAATATTCTTCATAATGGTAAAGGGTAAATCAAGATACTTTAGGTAATAACTAACTGATATGTCCCATAAATATTATCTAAATGTTTATTGGATGGTTTTATTTTTACCCTAATCACCATATATTATATTTTATATAGTTTGGAGATAAATTTCCAATTTTAAAATTTACAATTTGTAAAATATTAAAAAAATTACAAGTGTGTTACTCCCCAAAATTTTAAAATAGAACTAATTATTCCTACTTACTCACACAATATGAGCACTATAGTTTCGAAAATACCTACCAAAAAATCATACCAAACTTCCTCCCCATTATCTATATGATCTCTTCTAATCAAATGGACATCTGAGAATGATCAATGTACCAATGGTGTGATTACAAAGAAGATTTATAAATCATAATCAAGAATTTTGATATTATTAATTCTTCCACCTATAAAAATTATTATTTAAATATTATAAATAATGAAATTAGTATTTTATATATACTAAAATGTTGTTTTGAATATCACAAAACATTTTTATATCATTTTCCCTCCTATGAAGAGTAAAACATCATTGTTGTGTACGTGTTGACTAACACCTTCTAGAAGTGATGTGTGTAGTTTTTACTCATTTCCTCACATTTATATTTATATTTATTTAACTAATATATAAATTTATAAATTATTTTAATGAAATATTTATCATTTTTTATAGTTTATATATAATCCAATTACTTCACCTTCTACCCATTGGAAAAATAGTAACATCGTTCGTGTGTGTGTGTGGATTACCATCTCCCCAAAGTGACATGATTTACTTTTCATATGACCCTTTCATGGATGGTTAGAAAATTTTATTTAATATATAAAAATTATATTTATTTTATGGTTAGTAATTTTGAAATTATGGAACAACCCTTTTTCTAGGGTTAACCAACCATTGTAGTTTTATGATTATGAATCAAACATCCTCAAAATGTATGACATGAACTTAAATGGTTTAATATATATAAAAGGAAAGGATAAAAATGAAATTAAATGGATTATAATAAGATATAAAACTAAATATTATTCTTACAAAAATATAAAATTCATATAATTTTATTATATATGAGGGTAAGTACATACCTGGCATATCAGATTGGATATGTGGTATTTTTATTTAAAAACATCACTAAATGTATTACTATTTATCTTCTATTTTACCTAAATAATTTTCTTATTTATAATTTTCATATATATTCTAAATATAATTACAGGTCTGATTAATTTAATTTTATAAAATTTTATCATTTCCTTTTAATGGAATAAAAATATGTTCAATGTTATTCTAAATAGGTCAATATTATATATTTTGATAGTGTAAAATGAGTCTATTTTAAACATATATAACATTAGTGGAATTTATTATATTCATCACCCTTTTTATATATTTATTTTACAATACATGTTGTAATGGGTGTTAATAATGTTAGACTCTTTCCTATTCTTTTGGGAATTTTAATTTAAGGGGTTTTCAAATAAAATGTAAATTTATCCTAATTTTTACATAAATCCCAAAAATACATATTTATATGTGTTAAAATAAATATTTTTTAGATTTTATAATTTAAATAAAATATTACATGAGTCACAAATAATGTATTCCTTGTAAAAATAATGTGATGATGGATAATCTGGATAGATTTCTCTAAGGCCTTGGTTATTGACTATGTTTTTTGAGAGTTATGAGGGAATTAACCATGTGTGATATTCAATTTCCAAATTACGTATGATGGTTCTCATAAGACTAATATTATGATGATTTCCGAACATAACCATTCAAATTTAATAAATATTTAATTATATTTTTTGATATCTTTCATAATGTAAGATAACGAGTATATGTTTTGTGGAATTTGTATTCCCCCTCTAAGGGTGAAAAATATGTTTTAAATAAAAATATTTTCATGAATACCCATATATTAAAATGAAATCATCATGATTAAGATTTTTCTATTAATTTTTCTTATGATATTTTTTTTGTGAAATATTCGGGGAATGAAGCTTAATACATGATTATGAAAACAAATATATGGATTCATAGATTAATATATATGAAGTGAAAATATTCTAACTAAATTACATTATTTTCAAAATGGGATATAATGTTTCATTATTTTGGTATAGCTTAATGAGATCTTTATTCTTTTACAATGTTTTAAAATGATTACATAACATAAGTGTGTGTTAGAAATAGAACACTGTCTATCTATCCAGATTAGGGATTCAACCTGATGGTAGAAAATTATTTATAATAAAATATTGTTATATTTTTTAATTTTTTTTGTGGGAAAACATTGATTAAAAGTATGTAATTTTTATGATAATGTTTTCATATGATTGTTTTTTTATAATATGAAAAAACTATAATTTTACAAGATCATATAAATGTATTAAATTTTAACCCTTTTTGTACTTCATGTAGTTATACGTTGTTAAAGATTCATTGTATTAAAGTTAGTATAAAAAGAATGGTTTAGATAACATTAGAGTTTAAATTTTCATTAATAAAATTTGGAATCCCAAACTCAGATTCCAATTTAGGTTCCCCAATCCCAGTAATACACTTGGATTTAAGCACATATCCCTAAACGATTGAGGAATATGACTAGAAGCGAGGGTCTAGGGTGTGTCTGTGGGGAGACCATAACCTCATAATAATTTTGTGTCACATCGAATAAATATGATAGCAGAAGGTAAAAAAAGAATCCATATGATAATATCCATAAACCATAACAGAAGCATACTAATGTGATAAACAAATAATCAAATGATACTCATATTCAAAAATGACATCGATATGTCATGTCACTGTATGTCTAGAAAACATGGATACAATGAAGTATAAATGTTTTATATTCAAATTTAGAAAAAATGAATACAAAAACAATTCCTAGAATCATGTGATCTAGCTATGTCATCAACTACCACATCAATCCTAATGTAGCAAGCAATAAAGTGTCTAAAGCGATACACATCCCATTATCAATACCTATATACATTTAGTCTTCCTGGGTAAAAATGGATCTGAGATACTATGTGAGATAAATATCATTAGGCCTACACCAATAGTGAAAATAATATCATATATATGTCATATAAACAATAAAATTGTGAAGTCATGAATATATTAATGTAATGAAATTTTGAAACGTAAATACCCTTGTACCTACTTCAGCCCTTGGATGGTGTCTAAACACGAAACAAGTTCCTTCAATAAATAATTTTTTTATATAATAAGGTCACATGATTCATACACATCATTGACATCACCACATGATAGTAATAGTATAGATTCCATGATATAACAAGGAAACCTGATGATAATAATAATATAATAGGATCCAACCTATTAACTATGGAACCAATGACCTCAAGAATCACTAAATTAGTTATAATTGTAACGTGGGTAAGTGGTAAGTTTATAATCTATGAATCAACATCTATTGAATTCTAAAATAGTGTGATGTAACAGAGTCCTAGGAATACATCTAATGTTAAATTAAATAAGCTATAGATTAGTCCATGGATGAAACCAAGTAAACTTGTATCTGTATAATATCACTAGATCCATGTATTTTACAAAATGAGTTAAGTTATAGTAAAGAAGGGGTAATATTGTTTCATACTGTGAGTGCACTAATATATGAGGATCAGAATCCAAGGAGGGTATTATCCAAGTAAACCAATGTTCCAGAAATGGAATGGAATCCTTGACTTCTCAAGTCATTATGTCACAATTCAAATGAAATCTCTAGTCAAACCAATATTGAAATGATTTCATTATTTAAATTAATTATTACATTTAATATTCTATCCATTTTATAATTTATAACATTCAGGACATTGCCTTTCATTTGTGTGACATGGAAATTTGGGAATGAAACCATTTAATTAATCCATTTGTAAAATAATCATCTTATATGGTTAATTCCATTACCTTCCATATTAAGGGAAATGTGGTGATAAAACATGAAACCAACATTCATTTCTACAAAATTAGGCAATGTAATATAAATAAAATGTACATTACTATTCAATTTATAATTTATTTATCATGTTGAATCTCTTAACTTAATTGGGTCAAATGTTTAGTAAAAAAAGTACATGCTATGACCGATTCTAAATTCAATACTCATTTAACATGTGTAGGATTATAATTATTATTTTAAAACTCAAGCACTCTCGAATAGTGTTGTATAAATAATTCAAACAACTAAAATTTCAAAAAGTACAATTTTTTAAATCACCATACATGGGGTGGTAAGATATGTGGAAATAATAACCAAAATTAATTAAATATTTGAAATTTTTATTTTAACATATTTATTATGTCTTTATGAATGAAATTTAACTTTATATAATGATGCTCGGAGAAATCAGTGTGCTCCAAACACATTTTCTAAATTTTTTTAAACTACTGCATGAGTTATAGACCACCTACCTTGTACTCGTATAACTTTATTCATATCGTTATAGTATCAAGTTTTTCCTAGATTTGAAGAGATGTGATGAATGAATATATGACTTGACATTGGGGCATATGAATGTGCATCTAAACAACATCAACGACATTAGGAATAATGATGAATAGAACTAAAGGACCAAATTACATACAAGCGTGATGGTAATGTTATATAGGATCTTATATTTGATTCCTAATGGTCAAGAAGTTATATAAAATAACATAGGGCTTCACTAATGATTATTGTGTGAGATAGAGGGGATATGGGGTTGTGTCTAAAAAATGGAGGCCCAACCTCTTAATTTAAAAAAAAATTCTTGGTGATTTAATGATGTAATAATTATTTACATTTCAAGTAATGCTAAATAAGTTCCCCAAAGAAAAATCATTTATTCCACATGAATGATTCTTGTCAGACCATTACACATCATGTAATTGATACAGGTTGTGAATTTCAATTTCCCAATGTGTAATTGGTCTAAATACAACCTTAAACCCTCCTATTAACATCTTTAAAAAATTTAAAGAACAACCACCCCATTTCCCAAATTTGTTGTCTTAACCAAAAAAATAACAACAATACATGTTTATCTAAATAATAAAAAGGATCAGTACTATAGATAAAAATATAGTTCATATAGTCCACCCCTTAATAGAACACATCCCAGAGTACAACTTGTAAGGGAAGAGAAATAATGTGTGAGAAAAAAATGGCTTCTAGTCATGTACATCACCCCCCCACTCCTATAAATTATCCTATAACGGCAATGCTAAGATAACAACCATATTAAATGAAAAAATTGGCCTTAGACAGCCTTTATGATCTGGTCGATTATGCATGGAGGATACTCATGAAATAGAGAATCAACATACATATCAACTTCCTTGGAATAAAGAAATGGGAGTTAGTTGCATAATATTCGTGAATCTATGAAATGTGGATGATATTTTGCATTAAACAATACCTCTGAGGTAGTAACAACTAATTGGATATTAGCCAATGTCTCTCCTGAATCTGAAATGGCCCAAAAAAGTATGATGAATGCCTCACATTCATCTATATCTGTCTATTCCCTATCTTGAGTGATACCCTCATGAAAACACAATCCCCAAACATGAATACCATATATCATCAATGGAGATCAGAAAAATATTTCTGTCAATAGAGATTAGTAGAAATACTCTTCTTGATCAGCTGAACATACTCCATATTATCTTGGAAGAGATGAGGACCTAGTAGGACTACCTCTCTAGCCTATATCTGACACAGGAATAAATAGAATGACCTACTATACTAGGACTCAAAAGTAAACATCTAAATCATAAACTATAATATATTATTATAGGATAACTCATCGATATATATGATATTATAATAATAACCATTGATATTATGGACACATGCTCAATGAATGTCCTCTAGAACCTGTAACATTTATTATGACACCCAACCTATGGGTGAATGGTTTTTCTCATATGAACATGTGTACCCAAAGACTTCTGCAACCTATCGTTGAAATATCTTTTGGAATGAGAATCCGTATGTAAAAAAAATTATGTGGGACACCATGTAGTTTTATGATGTTAGGGACATGAAATCATACCATCTTATTAACTGAGAATGTATCCTCAATAAGAATGAAGTGGTAAACTTTCATGAGCCAGTCAATTTCTACCAATGTTTATTCACAACCTCTATGATACCTAGGTAAGCTGACTCTGAAGTCCTTGAAAACATATTTCAATTTCCATTCTCTTATTAAAAGGGGATTTCACAAGTTTTTAGGTCTCTAGTGCTCCCCCATCACCTTCTGAAAGGTAGAATGCTTCATGATAAATCCTAATATATGAAATTTCATACCAGAACATAAATATTATCTTCACATATCTCAATAAATTATGTATAATTATGGATGAATTTCCCACTGAGAAGCATAGAGATCTCGCATGAACTACCCTATAATATTTAAAAAAAACTAGAAACATCCTTGAATATGCAGTATGTTGTCTCTATCAATAGACCAATTGGGTGGTGGGTTGGCACATGAAATAATTTAATAGATAACCAATCGCTCAAGGTATAATAATTACATACTCTTCACCTTCCTAATATGGGAATATGAAACTATCAATGCTGAGAGATATGGATATTAATGACTGTTGTGTAACTCCAATGAACCTTGTAATAGAGAAATATCAATTTCCATTCATCACTAGATTCCCATATCGCTTGTACCTATGTATTCCAACTGAGTGTATTAGCTACTAACTTTCCATTTCTAAGAGTATAGGCCATCACAAAAAATGGACTAATGATATTGGAACCATATTTTTGATTTGAGATTTAATTTACAATGTGTGAATATATAGTAATGGTTCTTGTGGTATGTATTAACCAAACTGTTATCACCTAAAAAATAGTGTCTCTAGTAATTTATGGTGTGAACAACTGAGTCTATATTGGGGTCACGAATCTGATAATTTCCCCCATATGGCCTCAACTAGTGTTATATGTATGCAACAACACTATCCTCGAACATCATCAATAATATTATCCCAATGTTTGATGTGTCACAGAACATGATATATCCTCTACTTATCATGGGATGAATCAAAAATGGTATTAATATAAGCCTACCTTTAATCTTTTTAAATGATTTTTCACAGTCCTCTAACCGTAGGATCGTGTGAACATTCATTGTATTAATAGTAAGATATGATGAAATGAATGATAAGTACTTTATAAAATGTCTATAATATTGATCCATCCCTATGAAACTCTTTATATCAAATACAGTTTTGGGATTCCTTAAAGAGACTATAACACTCGCCCACTCTTGGTCCACTGAATCCCCTCATCCCTAGATAATATGACCAACTAGTGAGATTTTTCAATCATGAATTTACATATATAAAAAATATAAAAAATATTATGCTCCCTCAATGTATACATAGAATGATCTATAGGTGCTTATCATGGTCACTATGAGTGTGAGAAATAACTAAGGTGTCATCCAAATATATGATAACAAAAGAATATAGATATGGATGAAAAACACTATTTATCAAAGCCATTAAAATGGTGGGCTCATTCGTAAGACCGAATGAAATAATGAGGTACCCATATAGATTATACATACATAAAATATTTCTATGCGTTATATCTAACAGACTAACTCACACATGCTGATAGCAAGATCTCATGTCGATCTTTAAAAACATGTTATCTCCTCATAGTTGGACAAGTAGTTCATTCATTCAAGGCATTGGATAAATGTTATTGGACATAATGAAATTCAAGAATATATTATCTATGAGTAGAAAAAGTGTCTCATCCACCTTCTTTTCGAAATTAATTATAGATCCCTAAGACGATGTAATGGGACATATATATCCTTTGGACTCAAAATCATCTAACTCAACTTGAGATCTACGATCATATTAGGATACATTATTTATGGGAGAATGCACACTGGAGAACCACCAGGAATGAGCATGATCATAATCATTATCTATCTCTCAAGGTTTAATACGAAAATTATCATGAATTAAATCCATGAAATTATATACTACTATAGGTAATTCAACCTGATAAAAATAATGATAGTCAATAAAGGGATTAGAAATACGAGCGGTCACTCTACTATCCCAGTATTATATTTTCTATCCCTACTACCATATACAACCCACTCACCCTATGTAGATCCTAACTAACTATTTCAAAAAAAGCCAGAAGGAAAAAATATTCAACTTAGTATGGATGGAATACACAATACCATCCTCAAAGCATCTACCATGTGAAAGCACATCCCCTTATATAAGCATTGAAAAGATCTGTAACTCAATGAAATGTGTTAAATATTCCATAACTGATATTGAACCCTACTTTAGATGAATAAAAACTCAGTCTCTATCCACTCTTTGAATTTGAAGAATGAATTAATCATAGAAGGAAGTCTGTAAATCATCTCATACCATGCCTTGATGGTTCCAATACAGGTAACAACATACCACTAGAGTATTTAGAAATATCACAACTTGTAAGATGAATGCTTTATCCTCCACTCTATATTTTTCTATAGATGATAAATGATAGACATGGTGGCCTCTATTAATGATTCATAGCATGTGGGATGAAATCCTATGATAATGTAAGAGGATATAGCTAATGTTACTCATGTGTTAGAAAAGACATCATAGGAGAAGCTCATGGAGCACCAACAATAGACTAAATCAAAAAAAAAAATATCACTAACAAGATAGTTAGTTCCCAGATCAGATATAGAAGGTGTTGCTTTAGGTGGAAGTCGAGGAGGTATAACTAGAAGCTCAGGTCCCACCATGTTTGAAGCATGGCCATCAGCACTCTCCTATAACACAACACGAGTTAATCATGGTAGAATTGGTTTAAACATTTGAAGAACACTCCCTAGAACAATCATGATGAATATAGATATAAAAACTAGTAGAAGATGATCTTAAAAAAGGATGACTACCCATGGAATACTACCCCAACTACCCACTTAGAATTAAAGGTATTGGTATGTTCTCAAGAAATAGTTACTTTGGTTCATGTTATTGAAGGGTTAATAACACCTTTAATCATCATTTACTAGTGACCACCATTAATTTCATATTAAATTTATAGGTTCACTCATTTATGATTTATAACCTAACCTGGTTTCATAAGGATTTTAATCCACTACATTCTAGAAGTCAAGATTCACTATCATGTTTGATTTTATTATTTCAATATATCACAGTTTGAATAAAATGGATCACCATTCCCAATGAATAGGGACCATTCAACTTATAACTAAAAATGGCACACATTTTATTTCAATCAAATGTATCGACTTGAGAAATTCATAATCCCAATGAATGAGGGGCACTAAAACATAAAAAACTGAATCCCTGAATCACTCAATCATATCCATGTAAAATTGAAATTATACTATAACTACCACAACATCAATAAAAAATCATAGGAATATCATGATATTAAAAGTAGTGAAATGAAAATACATGGAATTGAAATTTACATGGCATAATAATTATAGGTGCCTATGATGTAGAATGTAATAATGATCTTTGACCACATATCATCTGGAAAAGTATAAAATTAGATCATCATTTAGAATAAATATAAACTACACCATATATAATGTGCATCACAAAATGGTGAATTGAAATTAACATTATTAGGAAAAACATAACATCATTTGTAATTTAGTAAACTAAACATTTACCTAATATTGGGTTCATGACTCCCAATAATGGACCATGGACAAGTACCATTCATTCCAAATCTCATGAATATTGTATCAAAATAGTAATATAATAAAGAAAATATCTAATACCACTTTTTGAAGTCTGTGACTCAGATTCCACTAAAGGTGCCCTGATCATGGATTTACACAATGACTCAAGCGTGTCTCCCCAAATGAAATAGTATACTAACTAGAAGCATGGGACTAGGGTGTTTCTATGGTGAGTGTATTACATAATTAATAGAGTCTACATAGTAGATAAATATGATAATAGAAGTTAAATAGAGGGTGTAGTATGATAATGTATATAATGGTTAGAAGAATTAGATTAATTTAATAAAAAACTGACCAAATGATACTCATATACTAAAATGATGATGATATTTCATGTCACTATAAAGAAGGAAAACATACAAAAAAATAATAAAATAATTCTATAAAAATATATAAAAATAAAATAATGAAATAATCCCTAGAATCACATGATATATCTTGATCATATATTTCCATATCCATCCAAAAATAGTAAGTGTCCAAGTGTCTAAATAAATACACTAACCATTATCAACACCTTCTGTCACGAACTAGGCCAGCGCGCTATCCGACCCGGCGCCCGACCCAGTCCGTGACATGGCCCGAAGGGCGTCCCCGATCCCCACGGGCTGGCAACTAGTGCCGGGCATCAAAACATGCAGTTGGGAACGATTTAGCCCAGAAAATAAAAGACATAAAAACAGAAATAAACAGAACAAAACAATAAAACACTAACAGCGGAAAAAAAATTAAAGATAGGAAACTAGGCATACCTCCAAGTGACCTCATGGGTCACCACCAAACTTATAACCACGCTCGCTCGAAGAGCGATCCAAGTCTATAACCTAAAACTGAAAATTAAAGTAGGCGTGAGCACCGAGATGCTCAGTAGGAAAGCCGAGGAATAACCACGCCCTATGCCCTTACATTTAAAAAGAAATCCAATTATGCTAGTTTGAAAATAAGAAATAATAAAATATTGTTTTTTTTCTTTTCAAATCCAAATCACAAGTTGAAATTTTTATGAAAATCATTTCTATTCCACCATATTTTCAAAATCGATTCCAAGAGTTGTCATGAACCTTTCGAATTTGCAAGAAAAACAGTTTAGTTTGAAACAGGGTTTTTCACAATGAGACAGTAAGTATGAAACAACTTAAAAGAAAGTTACATCGCTAGCAGCATGTCACAAAGGAGCGCCATGGGTAGCCCCTATAGGTAGCTAGAAAAAGTGGGAACCTAGAGACCTCGTACCTCGGTGAAACGTGGATTAGAAGGCCACGACCCTCAGAAAACGTGGCTTAGATGGCCACGACCCTCAGAAATTCATATGTTTAGTTAGTGTTGTTGCGTCAATCCTGCTAGAAAACCCAGGACGAACACTTGCCGTGTCATCTAACGTACTAGTCCCGGTCGCCCACCTAGGTACCCAGGGTTTCCCATGTGCTCTATTTCAAAGGGTGGTGAGGTTTTAACAAAAACATATAAAGAACACAACGCTTTCTTACCCAAAGTACATTTCACCACTCACCACCGTTCTCCCTCCTTAAGCGCATCCCCCTTTTTATGTCACATAACCTCGCACAAGCCTCTTTATTAGGCACATATCTCAAATCACACACTTAACACACACATCATGTTTCTACAACAACGGGGTATGCCTTAAGAGGGGTTTTGTTTTACTTTCGCAAACCATTCTCAAAGTGCCCGACGAGCTCAATTAATTACAATAAACACATTTCATTTTTGAACACAAAATCACCCAACGCTTATATTTCCAAAACCATTTGAAAGTTCAAATAAACAACCAAGGTACTATATCTTTAAAAGAAAGCTAGAAAACATGTTTAAATATAAAAAAACCATTGGAAATACTTATTACACACTAAAATAATTAAGGAATCCACTTTTAAAGAACCACGACCAAATTAATGTATAAATTTAAATAATAACAATCCCAAAAATATTATTATTATTATTATTATTATTATTATTATTATTATTAAGACATCTCTTACATAATCTTATTTTATTTGTTCATTATTTTGTTTTATGAACACTTCAATGTTTACCCTGTTACTTAATTAATTAACCACGTACCGGGCAGGGTGCACGAACAACTGATGAAGCCACGAGGCTTCGCCCATTCCATGCCCCCGCGCCTGACACTACCAAGCCAAAACACTCATGCACCATCAAAACGCAAAAACTCACGTCGGGTCTGGCAAAGTGCACGGTCGGGCGCAAGGTCGTGCACCCAAAAGAAAACACATTTAATAATAAAACATCGTCCAAAAAAAAACGATTTGGCACTACGCACCGTCACGCGTACGGACGCACCACTGTATAAGATCCCAAACCCCTTTTAAACTAGAACCAATTCAAACCGCAACTCAAAAGAAAGACCATAAATAATTAAATGAAAATAAAGCATGGTCGGGGTGTGACAATTCTCCCCACCATGGCACTTTCTGCCCCCAGAAAGTCCCAAAATACCAGGTCAACCAAGGGTTCAAAGTGAGACCGCGAAGATGCTTAAAACAAAACCTCAATCGCCCAGAGACCGAGCATTTAAAATGTCTATGACCTGAAACATCAAGGATCTCAAAACCAGAATCACCAAGAAAAATGACCAACAACGAGGACTTCACCTTGAAACACAACCACAACATGGAACACCCCGAACCCTAACGTAGGGATCATCAGTACCACTCGAGATCTCCAAGAACGCTCGTCAAGCGACCCACTACTTAAGTTATCCAACCAACATGGTCGAGGTTGGGCGGAGCAGAAGCAAGGGGTTGCTCCGCCAAGCGCACTTTGAAAACAGAGCCTTCCACAAGCCCGTCTTATGGTGGTCTCCCCACCATATTAGGGTTCTCAAAAAACATTTGTTCTCCAAAACAAAACGACTCCCAAACCCAGACAACTCTAACACTTGATTGACCCTCAGAGTTCCCTATGTTGAACTAAAACAAGACGGGACATCGGCGAGACCCGCATAGGGTCTCCCCACCATTTTAAAAATTCCTAACACCACGAAACCCACGCGGGCATTCCTTGTTTACTTTAAGAAATACCGATTGAACCCTTCATCGTGAACCCGCCACACGGGCCGACCCGCACTGATCATTCCAACCGTGGACAACACTCTGCCACGGGAGATAGCTTTGATAGAAGAAACCCCTAACCAGGAGATGAACCAGACAGGCGCACAACGTTTCTATAAGACATGAGTATCTCCGACCGCAAGAAGGTTCACGAAACACACCCACTAGCTTTACAAGAGTATGAGTTTTTTTTCCGAACCTCTTTAAGGCCCAAGAGGAACTCCCATAACATAAGACCACGACAAGTAGACAGGGGATCCAAACCCCTCACGATAAGAATGCCGCCTTCGGAGAGGGTACCACAATAGGGAAATTTAAGTTGTCCCCATCCTGACATTGCGGACTAAAGTCGGACCAAGCCCATCCCACGTCTGATGAGTTCTGACTGCGCGCAAGCTTCACCCCGAGACCTATGGCTGGGGCACTGATGTCTGAAGCATCTCCAGCCTCACAGTCACAAGGTGACCACTTATAACTGGAACTTCCTCTGCTGGAAAAGCAGCCTGAATACTTCTCCTCGTGTCTCGCGCGGCCACTCTATTAACATACCAATTTAGAATTGCAGCGAACGACCTAGAGTGTCTAACTGACCACACAAGAGATAGGAGGTTGAGCGGTATGTCCGACACGCAACCCGAACTGATGGAAGGAGCACTCCACGAACAAGTCCCTTTGGTTCACACTCTTCATCAAATGAGAGACCTAATCTTACCACAATATAAGCAGGACCAACAACTTGTACTTTTTTTTGACCGACGATTCCACACTACTTCTGGGGCACATGGAACTAGCTCATCAGAAACGTCAACACACCCCCTTCGCCACATGTTGACTTGTTGAGAACCTACGAGATCAACCAATTTCCCTCACCTTCACTTCCTTAGGTACAATCATGGAATGAGGCTTGTCTTGAGGATTGCTCACGACGTCCCCATTTGCAACGAAAATGGAACGATCACCATTCACTAGTTTAGTCCCGCTCCACCAGACGTACTCGAGACAATCTTACGTCCGCACAACATTTGAAGTTCCTTCAAAACCAGAGACACTTCCAACTTTCCCAAAGAACTCAACGGCATCCAACTGACATCAAAGTCTACGAACAACCGACACCACCGAGAAGAACCAAACTCTGCCACTCCACTAAGAGTCTGAGTCGGGCCAAGAAAAGATAGAGACCTGCTGGAACCCATGGAATGTTTCTAGGGGGAATATCCCAAACAAGAAACACGAACCAACCTTCCACAAATCCAAACACATCACAATATAAACATCAACATTCCAGAAACAAAACCAAAAATTTCAATCTGAAACATCAATTCATTTTCAAAGAAAAAACTCACTTGAATGACCAAGCACTACACAATAAGCCCAAAAGCTATTTTAAAAAAAATCTATCTTTACTCTAAAAGCAATGTCATTTTTTTTCCATGTTGGGGTAATTCCAAAAATTGTTTAATCAATTGTTTATATGGTGCAACTGTGGGTTTAGAGTAACTGTGTGTGAAATTGATTTTAAAGTGGTCTTTGAACCTAAAAATATGTGTTGTTTTGGTGCAATGTTTTCAATTTGGGTTCTAGGTGATTTTTAGTTGGTGTGAGACTAGTTTTAAGGACAAATTACTAAGAAAGTGTTTTGAACGACTCCCTTCTTGTAATTGGATGTGTCTATTTGTGTCAGCCCTTGTTGTGTTATTAAAAATAATGCTTTCTAAGTTGTGTGAAATTGTTTATGTTCTTGTTTGAGTGTTTCCAAATGGGGTTTTTGCGAAATGATTAGGTAACGAAAAATATACTTTTAGAAAGGTATTTTTGGCGTGTGCGAGTTTTCGAAATGTTGTTTGGGTGTGAAAATGGTGACTTTTGTGTGCAATATATTGTTTGGCCTGCAATATGAGGAAGAAATATACTATGTGAATGTGAAACTTGTTTGAGCACATGGGAAAAACCCTGGGTATCTAGGTGGGCAGACTAGAACTAGTGCGCTAGTGAACCGGATGGGTGTCGTCCCTGTTTCACTTAGCTGGATTGATGATTGCAACACTAACTAAACATGATATCTGAGGTTCGTGGCCTTCTAAGCCATGTGTTCTGAGGGTCGTGGCCTTCTAAGCCACGTTTTCTGAGGGTCGCGGCCTTCTAAGCCACGTTTCACCGAGTCACGAGGTTCTATGGTCCAACTTGAGCTAGATGAACCTTAGGGGATTTACCCGTAGTGCTCCACCATCTATTGCATGGTGCCTTCCGTCGGCATATGGAAGACCACTTGAGTATGTGTGTGTGTGTGTGTGAGTATGTGTGTGTTCCCATATTGAACATTTCTCTTCCCCTTTAAAAAATCGTGTTTGTTAAGTGAGTTCTTTTTAATGTTTTTTTTCTTTTTGCATTTAGCTTGTAATTGTTTTCTTTAAAAGCATTTTTAAATTAAAATTTTGAATAAACACATTAAATCGTCTTTTTGATGTTGTGGCATGGAACCTTTTTATTGGGTGACGTCCTATTGGGATTTCGGCTCACACCCTACATACACCTTTGGGTGTATGTAGACTTTGTTTCTATGTATTCCAGGTTGTGACTTCGTGCTCATCGATGGTGGTTCTGGTTGCTGTTGGTCCTCATGTGCAGGTTGGTGTTGGTAGCTTGGGGATGTAACTTCTCATGTCACATGAGGTTGGTTTTGGAGCTTAGTTCTCTATTTCTATTGTTGTTCATTTTGGGTTTTAGCTTAATTGTAGACCTAAACCTGTTTATAGTTCAGAAGTGTGTTTTGTAGTCTGTTTCCAGTTTCAGATATTTATCTGGTTGGTGTTTTTTTATCTTGTATTTCGGGTAAAACCGTTCCCACTTGTTAAACCTGATACCCAAGCACTTGTGCCAGCCCGTGGGGATCGGGGACGCCCTTCGGGCCTTGCCGCGGACCGGGTCGGGTGCCGGATCGAATGGCGTCGCGGTCTGGTTCGGGACACCTTCATACAAGTATTCTTCCTAAGTACCAATGATTCTTATATAGAGTGCGATATATATCTCAATAGAAAACCCCCAATGGTTTCTATAATATCCTATATGTTTAATATAAAATGATATAGTGTACATGCACAAATATATAAAAGTAAATTAGTATTGTAATATAAATACCAATGTACCTAATTCAACCCTCAGTTGGTGTCTAGGAATGTAACTAGTCCATTAATTAATTAATTTCATTTATATAAAATTTTCACCTATGGAATTCCCTACACTGGAATCCCCTCATGGTAGTTTTAGTGATGGTTACAAGATATAACAATGAAACCTAATGATAATAATATTAGAAATGGATCCATGGTAATAACCAAGGTATCCAAGAATTCATGGTTCACCTACTCAAAAGTATCTGAAATCTATCTATGAGTTATGAGTGTAATGAAAGAGCATCATCCAAGGAATTACATAATAGTGTGTTTGAATCGTGTCCATGAAATACATCCATGTTAAAATGGCATAAGTTTTCTTTAGGTCAATTGATATAAATGAGGCACCTCATGCCTATGGAAGCCCATATGGGTCCACGAAGTGTATCCATGTAATTCTATAATAGTAAATAATTGATCCTACGATGTCATATCAGTAATCTAATAATATAATATGATCAGGTTCTAAGGTGGATCTTTACAATGGAAACTGATATCCTTGAGTTGCAATGGCATCCATGAGTGCTCACGACATTCCCTGATGAATCTAAGGTGAACTCAAGTAAAACCACCCATGTAATAATTTCATGGTCTACATGTAACAAGGAACCTTACATTTAATTAAATTAATTTATTATTCCATTTAATACTCAATCCACTTAATATGTCACAAGCTTAATCCATTTCCATTAATTAGCATGGTAAGGCCTATTGATCCTGCAAGAATTTAATTAATCCATTTATATTATAATAATTTTACATGGTTCATTCTTCTACCTTCTATCAAAATTTTAATGGGTGCATCAACCTGCAACCAACATTCATATTGATAAAATTTGGTCAATAAAATTAATAAAATATACACACTATTTCCATTTAAAATTTTTTATTCATGTTGAATCACTTTTCTTAGGTGGGTCATGTTTTTATTATAATTTCTTTGTTTCCTGATCAATTCATAACTCAATAGATACCTAATATGAATAGGATTACCAATGGCATGGTAAAGCTTATACACACCTGAATGGTGGAACTAACACACGCCAATCCACTAAATTCTGAAAATGAACAATTATCCAAATCACAATACACGGGTTGGTTAGTGTTGTGGAAATAACCACTAATAATGAATTAAATTTAAGAAAAGGGTCATAAAATACACTTATAATGACTATAATAAATACATTTTAATTTAACCGATGACACCTGATGAAATCAATGCACGCCCAAGACATTTTCCAAAAATAATGAACATCAAATGATGAGTTATAGAATAAATACCTCATATTTATATGGATATCCACATCTAGTATTAGCCCTTGTTCTGTACTGGATTGCATGATATTTGATGAAATAATAACTACTGTGAATTTGTGACATAAGAGTCAGGACTTAAACAATATCACTGATAAAAATAATATAAACTTATTCAACTAAAGGACTGAAGAACCTATTGGAATTCATCTGATGTGACATTCGGATCTGAATTAAGATAACATACATCTAGGCAGTAGTAGAACCCAATATATGTATTAATGGATTCTTCCTTCATGAGAGAGAGGGAGGTGGGGTTCTTTCTAAAAAAAGATTCCACGCCTCTTATTTTAGGAAACACCTTAGGAATTTACATGACATGTATATTCATTACATGTCATGTAATGTTCGAGTTCTTCTCACTAAGAAAACCCCATAACAGGATCTCAAAGGTTCTACCTAGACCATCACACATTGTGAAATCGATATAAAAAATGTATTCTTATTACATGTTATGTAATTGTATTGTAGCCAACCTTAATCACTAATAATCACTTCTTATCAAAACATTCCAACTTGACCACAACATGAATTTATGGTCTTAAACTAAACAAAATATGATAGATGTTTTACATATGACTAAAAGGTTCTATAAGTGAGATAAAAACTAGTTTTAAAAATTATACATTTGTGGGATATTAATATTTTGATTATATTAACCTGAGAAAACATTGAAGGATAACATGTTTATTAATATAGAATATGACTATATCATAATGGTTTTATATAGGGGAAAATAGATGAGTGAAGTGAAGAGGAATATAGAGGATAATGTTACTATGAATTATTTACTCTCAATGGTTGGAATAAGAATTGAATGGTTTCTGTCTATTGTAACATTGTTCACGCAAGATATAAATTATGGTACCCATTCTAGAGAGGGAATAAACTATGAAATGAAAAAGATATCTATAATAGATACTTTTATGAAATAGAATCCTTTAATTGTTTTTTTTAAATCAGATCTGGTGGATTAAATGTGATATAGAAATTCATTATAGAAAACATTCAAGGTTTTCAATTTCATTATATTTTAAAAGGTGAATTTTTTAGTTTACTACTTTAAGATGAATTCTATCCATTATATTATATGATTATGAATAAATAGTTTAATGATGATATTGATTAAATAGAGTAATTTTTTAATTATATTTCATTATGAATTTTTTCACTCATGTTTTCTGATTTATGATATATAGCGAACTTTTTTTAAATGATGAAAAAATAGGACTATGTTACCTCAAATGATGTAACTTTTACTATATCAGATTGGTATAAAACGAATTTCATTTTTGAAAATGATATTAAATTTTAAAGGTATTAATCGATATTAAAATTTATTTATGAATTTATTTAGCCACTCATGAATTTGGAATTTTTTAGAAGGGTTGAGATGTTTGTGAAGAAGTTTGTTTTCCTTTAAAAAAAATAATGACAAGAAGAAGTACTAGTAGAAATAAATATTGTTGTATCTGATGGAAAAATATCAAGGTAACATGTCTATATTTTCCTCTTACGATAATTGAGGTTAGAATCATGAAAATGACTATCTTCTTTAATATGTAAATTATTATCGATGCGGTATTTCATGACAAATTTATTATTATTATTATTATGAAAATAATCAGGGTAATGGTTAGAAACAATATAATAATATGGTAGTGAGATGTTTTAAATTCACTCATATGGGCCCTTATGGTACTATGTGTCTTAATAGAATCATTTTTTGATGGGAATCCTCATGATCATATGTAGAATGGTGAATTAAATTCACTCAAGAATACCCTGAAATTTGTTATACAATCAAATTAACTTGTGAATGGTTCTATAATTTTTTACCAAGATTATTCTAATGTGTAATTTTATTCATGTTCTATAGATTATTCTATTTTTCAGTAATTTTAATCTAAAAATACAATATTGCCTCATGAAATAGAGAAATAACTTTTAGTAAAAACACAATATGGAAATATTAATTGAATAAATAATTTTATAGATTATTATATGAACATATTTTGTTTTATTATTACATTAAATATTTTATTCATGAACATATTTTAAATTTATATTTTTCATATATGAATTGGATTTTGATTTATCATTCGATGATAAATTTCAGAGTTATGTATTTAATATTACAATATTTGAGTGATTTCAAATTTTCATATAAGAAAGAGTTCATGAATTTGATAACATGAAAAGAAGCTAAAAAATTATAAATGGTAGTGAATGTTATTTTTATTTTAATTTAAAAAAACGGAATGTTTTTTACATTAGTGAAGTACTAGTAGTATATGAATATGATCATTTATTTTTAGATGATTTTCTATGTGTTATTCTCGATCTGGTGGTTATATTCACTACTGACGTAATACCAGAATCTAATGCAGTTTTGAAACCAACTAATTTAATGTCATGATTATAGTTGTTGGGATAATAAAAATAAGTGAAACAAGTTTCATAAAAATAATATTATCTTCATGGAACATCAGATTAGTGTTATTTTATTTTTACTATAAAGAAAAAGGATGTATTAATGAGGGTTTCTTATTATATAACTCTAAATAACATTATGGTTATGAAAATTTTTCCATTGAATCATATTTTTGGCATATTTTATCAACATTAGGGAGTAAACTATTTTTAAAATACTGTTCCAAAATACGAATATCATTTGTAAAAAGTAAATGAATATGATGTTTTGATGATAATGTTTCATAAAAATAATTTGTTTTATAAGTTTTTTTTTTGAAAACATTAATGTAGAAAAATTCACCCAATATATTATTGAGTCATATAAGTATGGTAATAATTGATTTTTTAGATATCTTTTTGGATGTATTTATTAATGAAAATATTTTTAATTAAAAATTTTATTAGGAGAATAAAATATATCTAAGTATTTTTATAATGAAAATAAATAAAAAATTTGTATTGAAAAATTTGTAAATATAATTATTTATTATTATAAATTTCAATCATTAGAAATATTTTCTCTAAATTTTGAAAAACTCATGATCTAACTTTAAAATGGTGATATAAGAGTTTCTAAGAAAAATAAATTTAATATAGATTCATATATTTCATGGATTATTGGGTTATTATTCATTGTTTGGAAAACAATACCTTAGTTAAGTATCCCATTAACTTTGATATCATGAAAAATTAAATTTTTCTAAACAAATGACTGTGAGGAATGATTTTATAAATTTAAATATTGATATTTTAATAATTTAGTATTGTAATTTCTATATATAAATGGTTAGATTTTTATCAATTGGGATTCTTAATATATGAGGCATGATTTTTTTAATGAATGATTATTAGGAAATTTCATATGTATCAAGCCAAATGATAATCCATGAACAAAATTACCCCATTCAGAATCTTGAACTAGCTGTACTTTTTTTATTATTTTAAATCGGTAAAGACATATTTTATATAGGAAAAATGTGAAATATTTACTAATCACAAATGGTTATTATCAATATTTATATAAAATGATATGAAAATTTTGGAAAAATATGGTCTGAACTAATAAAATATTGTGATCACACAATTCACTATCATCCATTAAAATAAAAAATATATGTAATTCATTTATTAAAAAATATAGTGCATCAATAGATATAAAATGTTTACAATGTGATCATATAGATAATGATTCAAGGAATTTGGGCCAGAGAATTATGTAATCTTGAATTCCAACTCTTTTTGTTAAGG
The DNA here is from genome assembly GCA_963277665.1 of Viscum album. Lineage (NCBI taxonomy): Eukaryota > Viridiplantae > Streptophyta > Magnoliopsida > Santalales > Viscaceae > Viscum > Viscum album. The sequence continues at coordinate 1,131,268,475 of OY728142.1, read as the reverse complement.
TTATAATTCAATTATCCTTACTAGAATTAATTAAAATTTCCCAAAAAGAAGATTGAGGTATGAATTATGTAGTAGAGTTTGCTAGGAATGGTATGTTTCTTAAAAGTAATTTTTCAAATGATTATTTATAAGAGTGGGAATTATTTAATGTGTGACATGTGATCCCAAGTTGAAGAATTAATTTTTAATTGAAGATCATACCTCCAAATTATCTATTCCACTTGGAAGAATAAATATGTATATATTTACTTAGTAATATTATTTTTGAGAAATAATGAAGAATTATATTGATAAATTTAATATAATGTAGTTTCTTTTATAATAGTGTTAAGAAGAAATAAAACTAATAAATGAAAATATTAATCCTTTACCATTGTTTAAATAGAAATGAGATAATATATCCATGAATTTTTTGGTAGAATCACCTAATAAATCTTGAGGTAATTTTATGATCTTGGTTATTTTGACCATTTGACTAAATATTTCTTTTTTCTTATTATTTGAGATACAATGTATTTAAACTATGTTTTTATAAGTAATCTGAAATAAATAATTAATTCAAATGTAGTCCTTTGATAAGATGTATTTGACCGTGATCCTATATTTATATCAAATTTGAATAAAGGACATCAAATTTATTTACGTACATAATTAAATTTTATTTTAACACATCCATTCATACAAAATATGATTGATAGTCATAGTAAATAATTCAAACATTTAAGGATATTAATCTATATTTAAAAATTAATATCTATGTAATTTGGAATCAATAATTAATTTAGTTTATATTTTTAAAAATAATAGAATTTATTACAATGTACAGATCAATCCTATTAAAGTATTATATATAAATTCATCTAATAATCCATCATGATTGGATTAATGACTATGAAATAATGTTTTTGGGACCATAATATCTAGTAATAATAGTTAAGAAGGTAAATATTATTCAACATCACATGAGGGGAACTCAGAGTTGGTATATGAGTAATGTAGATAATAAAAGAAAATATATTTTGTTGGTGGATGGAGATAATGTATTTCTTAAAATATCTTATTGGAAATGTAATATCAATTTTTAAAAGAAAGGAAACATAATAATACTATTTATTAAATATTAAAAAATAATGGAAAATCTAGGATTAATTTTTTCTTAGTAGATTTGACTTCGAGTTTCTCTCAAGGACATGATTTCTTTAATGTTTCATTGTTATGCAAATATATAATTGATGCATTTCAGGTATTGATCCTCAAGGTAGTATAGTTGGAAGTTAATTTTTCAATTGAGTAATAGACAGCGTAGACTCTATATCATGGAGATAAGGTGTTATAGAATTAGTTATACTACATAGTTACATTTTTTTCAAAATCCATACAACTGAAGATGATTTTTAGGAACCTGAAAAGTCTATTAGGTAAAAATACCCCTTCTAATATAAATGATGAATAAAATTACCAGGATAAAATTTCATTAAGAGTGGAAGAATGTGAAAAAACATCTAATGTTTATAAGAAATAATTTTTTCTTATTAATAATATTCTTTAATATATTATATGACTTCATATTCAATATACTAATTTGAAGAAATTTTTAAATTGAAATGAAATTGTTTACTTTTCTAAATAAAATATTTCTATATATTGTATATTTATATTTAATATATAAAATTATTAATAATAAAAATCGGAGCGGATAAAATGTTATTAATTATTTATATATTAACACTATATATATTTGGTTTATTTTTATTCTGAAAATATTTATTTTTTAGTAAATAGCGAGTCATATTGATTTTTTCAAAACTTTCATTTCATTCCATTAAATCATGTAATTTAAATAACATGTCCTTTGATTTAAATTAACTAACAAAAAATTATTTAAATAATATATACAATTACCAAATCAATAAAGATTATATTTTATTTTTAATAATATAATATTGATGATTCAAAACACAATTGTCTAAATAATTATTTTTATTACATTTTTTTTCAGTATATTATATGCGATTTCTAAAAAATCTAAAAATTTAATAATGAAAAACTTATCCAATATTTTTAATTAAAGGATAAATTATATTTAATGGTGTTTCATTCATTTTTTCATTTTTAATATTAACCATGGTAAAAAAAATTCCACAGAAACTGTTAAATTTTGGATAATTAATGTAAAAATTAAGGGATATGGCCACAAACTATTATCTTAATTCTTATAATATGGGTTTATATTCAACCTTATACCATTATATTTATATTATTTTTAGTTTTTTAACATCTTACGTTGATTAAAATTTTATAATTTTAGAAAAATTTACATAATTTAATGTCTTCCACACTGCTCGCTTATAATTGGGCCTCGATTATCTTCCCTTCCTCAGAACATTTGAATTTCCTAGATCATCATATCCTTTTCAAAAAAAATCTTCCAAACCATTTTACACAATGTAAAAAATAAATTTTCACACCATATGACCAACCTATAAGGATTAACGTGAAATCCAATGTCAATTTCTCTATGAAGAGGTATAAATATTAACCAATATTTTTATTTTATTTCATTTTCTACCTCCTTCAAATATTATTTATAAATGATGATATAATTAGAGAAATATATTTCAGACAATTTAATATTAATAATTTTAGGTTAAAAATTATTTTCTATCTTCTTTTTTATCATATACGGAATGAATCATTGATGGTAAATATGTGTGGACTACCACCACTACGAAGTGAATAATATCATTTTCCATCACCACATATCATGGTTGACCAAAATGATAGATTTATTGTATATATATATATATATTATCCATGATATAATTATAATTCCTTAAATATAATATATTATCAATTTTACTTTCATTATATCTATTTGGAATTGAAAATATCATCTGTGCAAATGTGTGGATTACTACCTCCATGAAGAGACATGATTTATTTTTCAACTACATCCTTCAAGGATGGTTGTAAAATTATATTTATTATATCAAATTGATAAATATATTTCCATTAATAGTTTTGAACAATGACCCATTTTTCTGTGGCGAAACCAATGAAGTTATTATCTGATTTTGATATTAACGTCATCAAAACATCTACTACAGATATAACTAAATTATTTATATTCTAAATAATATTAAATAATTAAATAAAAGGTATAGTTATATTATATTATAACTTAAAAATGATCTCAAGTAAGTATAATATTAATATAATTTTATAATACAGTAGTCAAATTACATACTTGGTCAGTCAGACTCAAGGTAATGGATTTTTCAACAATTTTCTTTAATGTTTTTAATGTTTTACATATACTTTTAATCCTTATCCATATTCATTAAAAATTTTCAATTTTTTTATTTTATATAAAATAATGTTCAATTTCTTTATAACTAGTTTTTTCATTCTCTATAATTGTTTTCAAATAATACATTCGATTATTTTTTAAATTGGTTATTTTTGAAATTTTTAAAAAAGAGATAAATTTATATTATTTTAACATATATAGAATGAGTAGATTTTTCCAACTTCATGAAAAATATTTTTTAATAATATTTTCGTATATGTTTTTTTTAGAATATGAAATTTATAAATATTTTTCGAATTGGTTTTAATGATTCATTGATTAAAAATAATTGTTATCCTTATTTTTCCAAATAGCCCAAAAGAGCTTATGAATATGTGTTAAATGGAATATTTAATAATATTTTATGATTTAAATATAATATTCTATGTGTTTTATATATTATAATGTCCTTCGTAATTTTTCTTGATAACAGGTGAGCATAATATATTTCAACAATGCATTGGGTGTAGATTGTTTTTATGGGGTATTGTGTTGGAATTAACAGGGTTGGTTATTATTTTTTTAATAATGTTTGTAACAGTGACTTTAAGAGTGATATAAATATGATTTTAAAGGGTAACTACATGATTTTTTTATTTTTTTAATTAGTTTTCAATTAATAATTTTAATTTTGTATGGTAATTTAATTATCTTATGTTTGGAGAAAAGATTGTGCCCCTTTTACAGAATAAAATAATTTTATCCTAAAAATGATTTCTTGAGTTATTATATTCTACAATGAAAGCCTCATTATATTTAGTTGTCCCAATAATTCATATTAATGATGTAAAATGGAAACTATTCTTATGGGATTACATTATTCTCAAAAGTGGACTGAAATGTTTCATTTTATTTATATCCATTAATGATGTTTTTAGTGATAATCTAATGTTTCCAAATGTTTTTGAGAGGTCTAAATAATTTGTATTATCATTATAATGTTACAAACATTCACAATAAATATTCAACATTAAAGAAGTATTTTTTAATTAAATGAGAGATTAAATTTATGTATCCTTTTTGTAGGAATATATATATATATATAGGGTAAGTGTACAATTGTTTCCATAGGTTTTTAAAACATATCATTTTTCATACTTCCATAATACTCAAAACTAAATATATACTAAAAATATATTAAAATGATAACCTTAATATAATTCATGTAATTATGTTTTCTTTATCTTATGAGGTTTAATATTATTACTCCTTAACTCTTCATCTAATCATTTATCCTAGAAAATATACACTAAAAGAGATGATAAAAACTAAGAAATTGCTTAGAAAATAAAAAATAATTCCTCAATCATATCACGGATATTTGGAGAAGTTAGTCGCATGATATTACCTTCAATTTTTTATTAAATCATTGATTGTGGAAGAAAAATTATATTTAAATATTTTGAAAAAAATCACCATCCCTATGTTATATGGAATATCAAAACAGGATGAATGAAGATGCACCAACCACCTCTGCTCCTCGGATTAGGAAATATTTATAAAATAAGTTTGTTCTATTATTATGTTTATAGTATAAAATTAACCTTTAAAGAAATTGGTAATGTCTATAAACCTATAGAGAATGCATAACTGATGCAAGTTCTAAATCTTGGTTGGTGTAATTATTCTCATATAGTTAATGTAGAATATAGTTTTATTTCACTAAATGATATTATTTCACATCAATCTATCATAATAAATACATTAATAATAAAAAAATATAATATAACCTTTTTTATTTCATTTAAAATATAAAAATTACTTGAGGAAAAATGTTAAATTAATTCATCTAATTAATCATAACACTTAGAATATTAAATAAATGTTACCCCTTTCAAGGTAATAGAATCCACATGAGATTAATGCTTTGATAAATCTTTCATAAATCACCATGTACTATGTAACTATCTTCTAAAATCAAGATATGAAATTATGAAAATATATCATTAAGATGGTGATCTCTCAATATTATTATAATTCGTGTAATTTTATGGTCTTTATCTTTTTCTATTCTAATGTAAATTACATTATTTTTCACGAATACTAGGATGCGAAAATAAATGAGAAAATGTAAAATTTTATTCATTGAGGATGTGAAAATTGATTGAGAATTTGTTAGAAAAATAATAATAATAATAGTATATTCAGTTTTCCCATACCTAACCATAAATGTTGTTTTCAAAATCTCTAATTTTTTTACTCTGAGATGATGATATATAAAACTAATTCAATTGTTGAAAACCACATAGATCCCTTAAAATGATAAAAAAGTTCATCAATATGAGGTAAATTATACTTATTTATAAACACACAAATAGTGTGTCCTATATTAGTTTTTGGTGAAAAGAATATTGGTTTTCCAAGATGGTAAAATAGGAATAATATACCCTTGAGCTTTCTAGTCATCCAATGAAATAATCAATTTGATTAATTTCTACAAGAACAATAATATATGATGAATGGATATTTATTGGTTCTCAATACTAAATTGATCAATAAATTAACATGCATATCTTGTGGTATACCTGACAAATGAGTTGAAAACAATCTTTCAATTTCTTTAAACACCTTTTAAAGATCAAAACCCAAAATTTATTCTATAGTTTATTTGATGAAAGATGCAATAAATTATTTTTTTATTCAGAAGAGGTGGTTAAAAACTTATAGACCTACAATCCCACACTCAAAAAAATATCTAATAGCTCACATCAAAGGAAATTGGGAACAATCACTGATAATATAAATCAATATGTTATTTATGGAAAACAAATCAATCCATCTTGAGGTTAAAATCATTTATATAAAAATAGAGAATCATAAACCACTAAACTAACTCCACCACTAAAATAAAAAAGGGGACATGCGGGAAGTTGAATACCCTTCTTCCTTCTTCATTCTATGATGTGTCTAAAACTCTATTATAGAGGGCATGATATTTATTGGATGTAGTAAAGGATCAAAATATGGGTTGATATAATGGATGGAGAGGTATCAGTATCAAATGAAGTATTCACTAATGAAGATGAAATAATGATTATACCTCACATATTTTCATGGCCCATATCAACATAAACCAGTGACTCTATTATTGTTCACAATTTCATCATTCTAGAAGCCTTTTTTAAAAAAAATGTAGTCTTCGAATCATATTATTGTACAATATTTTATTTAGATTCATGTGATCCTATTCTATAACATATAATCAATAGTGTATGAAAATATTTTATAAGGGACCTCGATATTCACACTATTTACATATTTTTGGAGGTGTGGGAAAATTATTGTGTGTGTACTTTATCATACTGTATTTGTATAATTAAATGGTATACTGATTTCTATTACCGGTTGTATAATATTTATCTATTATGTGAATCCACTATTAATAACCAAGCTGAGGTGACCTGACTATACTACAAATAAATATTAAATCATTTTATATGAATATTCAATGCATATAAACATTATACAAACCCCATCACTATAATTTTTTTAGTGAAATTGGATAATATATACACAATAATATTAGTAGTTGGGGTTTGGATTAGTGGTAAGAACCCCGTAATACTAAATTAAAAATGGGGTTTCAAAACCAATTTGGTGTAGGTTACTATAGCATTACTGTAGCAGTACTGTAGCAACGACGATATTCTTGATCGGTGGGTATTGGAGCGGAGGTAGGGCACTGTAGCAGCGGCATTACTTTGCGGGTACTGTAGTAGCTGGGTTACTATTCACAGAATAAGAATTTGGCCATATATTTGGGCCTATGAGCTATGTAATGGGCTATAAGCCTCCTGGGTCTTCAGGCTATGTAATGGGTCTCCCTCTAACTAGTTCAAAGAGGTCTCTGCTTTGCTTTGTTAATAAAAATGAGACTTCAGCACCAACCTTTATAAAAAAACATAATAATATTATATTATAAAATATATTCCACATGCCTCACAAGGATCTTCTCATATAGTAATCTTCTTAGAAATACACTACTTAAATCAATTATTGATAACATGGGAAAATAAAATATAAGAATGAGTGAGATCAAATGCTCAACAATGGTAAATTTAAGAGATAACAAACAATTATTATTAGTTAACATATGATAATAATAATAATATGATTACATGATAACAAATTACAATAATCATACACTTTCAGTCAAAGATCATTTATCATAAATAATGTATATTTCTTTGTCATAAGTAAATACATAACATAAAAGTGGTAATAATCATAATTAATCAACCATGAACCATGAAAACATGTCATAAGTATATGGATGAAATGTATGGAATACATATAATAATATTAAATCATTTTTATAGTCACGGATCATAACTAATAATATCATAGGGTATTGAGTTCAATACCCACTGAATTATTAATTCATTCTTGGTCCAATCCTATATTTATCATATTAGATAGAGTCCCTTACTAAATTTTGTCCAATCCCTATTCGAGTATTTATTATATCATGAGATACCCATCACTACACAATGTATTTTAGGTATATGTAAGTCTTTTCCCACTCATTACATAATGATAATCATACATATTTGTTTAAAGTGATCATAAAAAAATCATCATATCATTATATCACTACCCATGGAAAGGATGTAAGTTTCATAAAATCTCATCATTTCATAATATCATAACTCATGGATAATAAATGACACATATAATGGTTTCTTGATGACATAATAAATCCATATGATATCATGGGATTCATTGAATAGTAATTAAAAATCATCATACCAAATCTAGAGAAATAATGTGGGTGCTATCATAAGACCATATCCACAGTGAATCCAAACTATAATTAATGGATTTATAAATAGAATAAAAATTCATTAAAAACAGCATTCAAGACTTTCTTTGATAACATGAAATCATATAATTTTGTTTTGATAAAATTTTAACTATAAATTACGAATATTTTTTTGATATTGTTTACTTTTCATGTAACGAAAAAAATTTGTAAAGAAATTATCAAAATATAGAATAGCAATGATAGTGGTATAATCCATTTATTATGTATATTTTAAAATAAAAAATTCCATTCACCCTATTTAAAAAACATAAAAATGAAAAGTTCAAAAAACTTTTAGAATGATTCCTTTATTGGCCATTGTAAATAAAGTAAAAGGTAGTGAAAAATTATTTTTTAAAAAACTTCATGTTGCCTGTAAATTTTATAAACTTATTTTTTATTGTACAAAATATCAAAAACAAATTAGTGGACCAAAAGTAAATATGGTTATCTTTTCATTAAAAACATTTTCTCGATCATTTTCAGTACCTATGAGAGGAAAATTGTACTAATAAAATAATTATTATAAAAAAAATGATAAGATAACAAATTTGGTTGAAATATTAATATAAATAAAATACTATAGATCATTCATTTATAATTTCCAATTATCATTTAATTAAAAATTTCTTAATTAAAATAAATATTCATTTGAAAATGGTCAATTTTTCATGCTTATTCTGATTTGATGGATTAGTAATTTCACCTTGGTCATGGTTTCATCATCTCAAAAATAATAAAATGAAGTAATTATCATATTTATCAATAATATTAACCATTATAATTATTTATATAAAGTGGTAATGAAAAATTATTTGCATCACTTTTTGGTGGTTGTTGTCCAATAGTACACACGAGCAACATTAAAATTTTACAATAGATGGAAAACTAAAAATATAGATAATATATTATAATTAATAATTAATAATTATGTTATATTAATCAAATATAACCTTTAAATAGGTCATAATATCATTCTAGGAAATATGGTGATGTAAAATGAATCTTGTCCTTATGTGGAGGCGATTGTCCATAGATAAGCACGAGTGACACTTTCATTATCATTTGATTGACGGAATGAAAAAATGGTCCACTAATCATCATAATAACATATCAATAAATTTACTCTTCTAAATATTTCATGTTTTTGTGGATAAAATATGTTTATATGTGGTCAATGAAGAATTAATATTGAATGAACATCATTATGATTTAAGCCTCTTCATTGAGAATCCTTATTCGTCTTAAATAATAACACTTGAAAGGATTGTATTTTGATATAGATATGAAGTCTAAGATGTGGGTAGGGATATTAATAAAGTATATTTCTAGGTATTTTAAGAGATAGTATGCTCTTTATGTATATAGAATAAAGGATAAGGGGTGTTCGTTGATATGTGATGGAGATGATACAATTCAACCTTTTAAAAATATTAAAATATATTATTGAAACATAATGTGGAAGTAGATCCAACTAGACAGAAATTATACTTTTAGGTAATCTGTGGTCTAAAAATATTACATAAATATTAATTAGAAAACAGTTTGTTTCAATATTACACTTGTCTCATAGATTAACCCATTATAAACAGTTTATTACCATATGTTTGGAAATGATTTATATGTATTTTATTATAAATTAAGATCAATAATAAAATTTCCCTCATTGATTTTTTTTGAAGTTATATTTATAAATATTTAATATATATTATTAAATTAAATTACAATAATTAGAATAAATATGTTTCAAAATAAACATGCAGAATTGGGTGAATACAAATTTATAGAAAAATAAATATTTATGTTTTGAAATTTTTTTAACCAAAATTGACCATAATGGATTAATTTAATGAAATCTATTGTATTATTATATATATAAATGAATTAATAAAATTTGAAATAAATTTAAAACTAAATAGACATTATATGTTATAGAATGGGAAATACATTTTCCAATTAATCCTGCATTTGTTATCTAACTCTAAAAAATAATATATTGAAACAAAATCCCGAACATTTATTTATGATAATTTTTATTTGAGGATTTAAAAAATGATATAATTTTTATAGAATTAAATTTATTAATAATCATCGTATTAATTTTAATATTCGTGTAACACCATGATATTTTATGAAATATATTTTTTTTAATTTCATTGATGTCTTGGGTTGTATTCTATACCAAGATTAGTTTTCACTATATGCAACACTGTATTGGCTTGTATTATACAGAACACTATTCTTGGTTTGGGTTACACACAATTTCATGGTATTTTGATAGAATTAAGTTCACATAACATTGAGTATAGATTTTATTCGATGTATAAAATAACTATGTTTTGGTTATGTTATATGAAACACCAAAGGAATATTTAACTACACTCAAGACTGACTTGGAATTTATTACACGTAAGAGAGATCTTCCTCGACAGCTAGCATCATACAATATGTTGATTTTCACTAATCAATGATATATTATTAAAATATTATTTTTAATAGAATATAAACAAGACTTTTTGAATATTATTTTAAATTTTAATAATTTTATATAACATTAAAATTAATCTTATTTGTTTTATAGAGCATGATGTTAGAACAAATTCAATTTTAAGGATAACAAAATATTATTCAAAAAAATGTAGTTTTACCACCTTTTGATGGCACAACCATTTCAAATAAATATTTTGACACTTTTATATATTATATTTGAGAAAATAATTTAATTATTTGGAAACGTAACATAAAAATTTAATTCTTTTCAAAATTTGGTATTTTATGATAGATTCACATTTCATGAATAGTGTAAAACACTACATTTTAATTCAAAAATATTTTTTCATTTAATTTTATTTATATAGTTTAATTAAATTTTTTGTTTTATTTAAAGTGTCATTTTATTATGTTTTAATCATTTAATCATATTGTTTCCATTGAAATTAATTTCACATTTAAATTGGTTATAAGAAAATGAAAATCTTTTGATATGTTATATCCTCTAAAAAATATGATTTCGGTTTTTTGACAATGGGGATTCATTAAAAATTAATTTATTCCAATTATGTATTTTGAATTATGAAAAATTTATTCCATATTTTTAATATTTGGGTCAAAATTATGTTAATTGGTTAGTTATATTTTTATTGATATTTTTAATAGTAACTATGATAATTTTAATTTAACTCCGTTGAATGTAAATTGGGTAAAATAATGTAAAAAATATAATTATAAGGACAATAAAATTGTCCAACAACTTTAAAAAATATTATTTTTTGAATAGGATTCTACCCTTAACATATTAGTTATGATACATAGTTATTTAATGTCCACTTGAATATGAAAATTATATAGATATTAATGAAACCAATGAATGTGGCAAAATATCTAACTCACATTTCTTATAAGTACAATAATTTTAATATAGGGATATATAGGTGATATCATCTAAAATAAAAATTACATGGAAAGAAAAATGAATTAAAAACTTCATGGTAATTTACTTTAAATTTTTTTGAAATAAATAATTTTCTTAAAGTATTATTATTTGATGTTGTAAAAAATAACTAATTGATTGGAAATAAAAGAAACAATTTTTATTAAAATACTAATAACTATAAAAAGATATATCAAATGAAAAAAACTTATTGGAAGAGTATATCTTGACAAAAATATTTCAATGGTAATGCTTGTGACTATTTAAATCCTTATAAAATAGATTATGCCTTTAATATAGTTTAATTTAAAGTAACGTTACTGTTTTCATATTCAAAATTTGATAAGTAATGCATTTTTGACGATTGATTTTATGGAAGATAAATTAATATTAATATATTATAATGAGCTATATTGAATTTATATTCTTTATAGTATTTTATTTTTTCATTTTTCTCATTAAATATGTATAATAAATAATTACACAAAATCGTTATAGTAATTATTTTTTTAATGAAGATATCAAATAAATGTTATTATCGATTTTAATATAAATTAATTTTGTGATTATTAATGTGTCTAATGAATTTTCATGGAAAATTTGAATTAGTAAGAATATAATAAAATAGTTATTTAGATGTTAAATTGTTATATTTATATTTTTTTAAATTCAATAAACTGAATAGTGTCAAAATTGACACTATTATTTGTTTATAAAAACAGTGTTTTTTTAAATTATTTAAAAATCATAAAACATTTTTTAAAAATATTGAGTAATTATAATGTTGTAAAAAATGATATTAATTATTTATTTATGATCTAATAGGCAATAAATAATAAAATATATTACACTTTTAATATTTAAATATTTGTTTCCCTAGTTAAAATGAAATAGAATAACTAAGTGTTAAATTGAAAAGATAAAGAATGAATAGACATAAAAACTTGTCTAAATATTATCTATTGATTAGATTACAAATATATCACATATATTATTTGTTATTTTAAAATTTTTGGGGTTTTTAATTGGGGTTTCATTTTATTATAAATTAATATTTATGTGGTTTCCAAAAGTTCGCATCAACTCAATTATAAAAGGTGAACTTACTCCCAAAACTAGCCACTTCATTTTAATCAGTCAAGATTGGACACCCCAACTAATTATCCTTCTCAACATCCACATTTTCATTCTATAGGTTCTGATCATCATCAAAGACCAACTCTAGTTCTCTAAGAAGAGATTTAAAGGAAGCACGTCATGGAAGAGGAGCTTCAGATACATACAAACTATATCAATGTAATGGGAAGGGATAATTTTTCAATCTCATTTTTATCCAAGATTTTTTATACATAAGTATTTACTGGGGATAAATTTATTTTTAATGTCCATATTTTTTAAATGTATTTTCATAAAATGTTTACTATTGTTCTATTTTAATTTAAATCCATATTTACCCATTTTCTGACTCTTACTACATGATATGGAAGGGATATTTTTTTTTTACAATACGATGTGCTTTTTGATTTTTTTGGGTAAAAGTATGTAGTTAATTTATTTTTAACTTATATGGAATGAATTGATTTTATTCATCCAATAAAACCTTATGTCTATGAAACATCATCTACACGTTTAAATTTTTGTTTAGTAAAATTATTTTCATTTAAAATTTCATGACGCTTTGAGAAGAGAAATTTTTTTTGAAGAACAATAGATATTTTCCTCAAGAACTACGATCATGTGTTTTATAAAAAATATTTCCCATATATCATAAGTATCTTAAATAGGGTTATGTTTATATCCCAATTATTAATATTATATGAATTTTTTAATGACCGAATGATATTTTATATGGATTATGATATGATGGAATGATGTTTGAGAAACCAATTTTATATCATGGGTTATACTATGTAAAATGATTTATAATTTGGTGGAACATGTAAGAATGATTTATCTATGCGATTGGTGGGACCTATATTCTCCTCCAATGAATTGTGTAAATATTTATATCTAATGAGATAGACAAGACAGGAATAGAAAGTAAATATACATTAGTAATACATGGCTGGAATGACAATTAAATATGGTTTAATAATATTTGTCTAGAATAAAAAGTAAACTGGGTTCAGTAATGGAAATTTTCCACTATGATGGTCTTGGATGAAATTCCTTGGCTACTATTGAAATCATATTTTGTGATTATTTTATTCCACAATTCTATGTTTTATACCAATCAATCTTTATCATGGTTAAGGATCCTTTATGATCTATGCCTTACATACCTCCAGAATTTATTTCATGACTAATTATTATGATATTAAAAATCCATGTTCCTGTTTTCACATCCATATGTTTATGTTCGATTTTATGTTCTTTATGTTTACCCTTACTTTGCATTTGAACTCTACATTTTAAGGTTTTCTTTTCCCCAGGATATAAAAAATGTTTATGTAGTAAAACTAATGGGGAATATCTTTATGGGAGATGTTGACGATCTTTCCCCAATCTAGAAGAATGTGTTCCGAGATTCCAAATACACTAAACTAATAATGAAATGGATCATATGTTTTTGTAATGAATTAATTATTCTGAAAAATAAATTTATTTCCCATGTATGTCATGCTTGGGTCTCTATAGTTGGTATTAGAGAGAAGGTTATGTTAACATTGAGATACTAGAATGTGAAAAATTTAGTGAGATCCGTAGATATTTTTCTACGGTATGTCAAGGGGTGTCCATAGGGATATGTATAAGTATAGGTTATAGTCCTATAATTATGATAACGATATTGAATAACATAGTATTAAAACTAATATTTTAGAGATTGAAAGTACTCTACATTTATTATGTTGTTTTCATAGTATGATTTATTCCTCTCACACTAATCTATTTGGAATTTAAAAAATGAATTAAATCATCTGGAACTATGTAATGATCAATACACTAGGAAATTAAATGATTTTATTCTTGAACAACCAAATGTTATGGGTAATGGATTGAAAAATATTTTTACTATTCATAAAAAATCAATGAATAATTATGGAATTACAAATGATCAGTTAAGGGAACAATATTCTATTCAATACATCATGAGGAAACATCCACCATCTTTTAGTGGGTCTTCTGATCAACTAGTTGCTAAAAAATGATTAGTACCATTTAAAATATATTTTCCATCCATCACTATTTGGAGCATGAAAAATTCATTTTGGTTGCTTATCTATCAAAATATAAAATAGACCAGTGGTGGACTCGAATTAAGAATACAAGGCAACAAGATGAAATTTGATCCATTGAGTGGAACAAGGTGAAGAAAATGTTTTCCAATAAGTAATTCTTCATATTCTTTATCCAGATATAGAAAAGTAGTTCCTTGATCTTATGAAAAATGATGATGAAATAGTTGGCACAGATAAGTAAAATGTTACATGACTTTTAATGTATGCTGTTGGCTTTACAATTCAACCCGAAAGTAAAGTTGGTCAATTATTCAGTGGTTGAAAACCACTTATTCTAAAAGAATTATCTATAATAGAAATTTGTAGAAAAAATGTTTTGTTCATTATGATATAAAGTAACAACATGAAATTTGTGTTACGTATCCATCTAATGGTTTTGACAAGAAAAGAAAGATGTAGTTTAAGGGAAAATATCAAAAAAATGGAAAAAAGAGGATGAATTTTTTTATGCCCAAAGTGTGAAAAGAAGCATAGTGAATATTGTCTTAAAAGTAATTGAAAATGTATCAAGTGTGGAAAATAAGGTCATCGAGTATTTGAGTTCTAAATTAATGGGAAAAATGTTGCTAATGAAGTGAATAAGGTGAAGACTTAAAGAAAACACTACAAACAATTCAATGCTACATGCTCAAGAAAATTTAGAATTATGCTATCCAAGTCCCAAATGCAAGATTTAATGATGATGATCGACATTAACAACCTATTAAAGACATAGCCAAAGTAAAGTCACATAGAATCACTATTTTATATTTTGATTATGACAATGAAGTGGGTAAATGATTGTGTTTTTGTGAATTGAGTTTCCAAAATAGTGTTGTGGAATCTCATTTATATTATTATGGATTATTTGAATGTCTATTTATTGTAATATTGTGGTTTTCTATAATTATATTGTTCCAGTAACCCTAAAAAGTGATTGAAATATTTTTTGAATGAACATGACATTCGTATAATGAAGGGATAATGAGATAATGAATCATTTGATAGTATTAATGAGATCACCACTAATAGAAGGGCAATGTGATATCATGGGTTGAGTATATATAATTTTTCGTATTTTTGCTGTGTTGAAAGACTAAATTTTGACATAATTTATGTTTTCATTACGGTTCTACCGTAATTATCTTATTTCAAGAGTATAAATGATTAATGTATTCACGTGTTTGTAATGGTACAACAAATAAAAACCTAATGAGATATAAGAGATAAATTTTTTGTTTATTTATTTGACATCTTTCTAATGTTTTATATTTTCTATTTTTAAATGATTGTAATGTTATCAATTTACGGAGAGTATAAGTTATATTCCAGTTTATGTTTGTTTGACTAATGTATAATCTCAATATAGGTGGACATATGCATCTTCTTCTAACCTATTTGTTGGGAAATATGGATTGACCTATCATTATTTAAAATGATCTCCTAACACATCAAGAATTACATATTCAACATCATTTCTATAAATAAGAGATGATGTGGAAATTGTTCAGGGAACCACCAACTATGAGATTGTACTGGAATAAAGTAAGTATTTATCCTCAGGAAAAAATTCATAAACATTAAGAAACTTATTTGAAATCAATAAAGGTATCCTAGTAATTTCTTGTCTGATAAATCAGATGTTCTATTAAATCATCATAGATTTAAATCATTTTGGTAGTTAAATTTCTGCAAACCTTATTCTCAATCATTATCCATCAAGTTTTTATGGTTATATTTCTCATCCATATCTCTATTTTTCTTTCCACCTATGATATCCTATGTGGAAACACATTTATGAGTTACTTTTGGTAACCGTTATGTTTCTAATATTCCTTTTTAAAATTAAGTTTTATTATCCATCTTTACGATGTGGGTTTCCATTAAAGAAACATACAAGAAGTAAACCATTTATTTCCCCAACAAATTTCGAGAGAGAAATTCATTTTATTGAGGTAAAATGTAACAGCCCATGATTTTATGTGATATATTAATTTTAATTTCTTTAATGTGTAGTGTTATACACTAAAACAATATTATCATCCATTATACACAATACTGTATTATCTTGTAGTATACACAAAAATATTCTTGGATAGTGCAACACACAATTTCAATTTCTTTTGATTGAATTCATTTCACACAACATAGAGTATAGATTCTGTTTGAGGTATAAAATAATTATATTTAGTTTATGTTATACACAACACTAAAGAAATATTTCACTACACGAAACACTAACATGGCTTGTTTTTCATGCAAGAGTGGCATGGCTCGATTTCTTGTGTTGTATATAATACCAAGTTTTACTAAATAAAGTTATATTATTAAAATATTATTATTTAAAGGGATGTAAACTAGCCACTATGAATAATATTAACCAGGTTTTGAATTTTATATAACATTAAAATTCATTTTATTTATTTTCTAGAACATAATATAAAGAGAAATGCACTTGTTCAGATAAAAGATGTATTTTTCATAAAAATGCAGTTTTTTCAGCATTTTTATGGCGTACCAATTTTAAATATATTTTCTAAAACATTTATATATTTTATATGAAAATATTAACTACTTATTTTGAAGAGAAACATAAAAATGTACTTTTATTGATTTTTTAGTAATTTTCTAATAAAACTATTATTTTAATGAATAGTGACAAATACATAATTTAAATTCAAAACATCAATTTCATCAAATTTATTATATAGATAGATTATAATTATAATTTGGTTTATGGTGTAATTAGATTATGTTTTATCATTAAATCCAATTTTTTTATCGAAATAAATATCATATTTAAATTGGACCTACAGACATGACAATCTTTTGATATTTTTTTCCTAAAAAACCATCTTTTAGTTTTTTGAAAACATGAATTATATTTAAATTAATTTTTAACATTTTTTTAATTATTACAAATTAATTCCATATTTTTTTTTAATCAATGGGTAATAATTATTTTAATAAGTAATTTTTTTAATATAAAAAGTAACTATGATAATATTTATTTAATGAGGTTAAATGTAAATCAGGTAAATTAGTGTAAGAAATAATATTATAAGGAAAATAAAATTATCCAAAAAATAACCTGAATCATATTTTTTGACTATAATTCTAACATTATCATCTATGGTTCGAAACATATTCATTTAATGTCCACATGACAATGTCAATGACATAGATATTAATAAAACCAATGCAGGTGAAAAAATATCCAACTTACATTTCTTATAAGTATAGTAACTTTAATATAAGGATAACAGGGTGATATCATCAAAAATAAATATTACATGGAATTATAAACCAATTACATAATTCATTATAATTTAATTTTAATTTCTAGGAAATAAATTATTACATTAATGTTTCATTCTTTGGTGATGTAAAAATTAATTAATTGAAGGGAAATCAATGAAGACAAATTTATTAAAATCCTAAAATCCATAAAAATATCCAATGACATGACCAAATCTTAATGGTCGAGCATATCGTTACCATAACCATCAAAAAAATAATCTACTTACCATTTGGAGGCTTATTGAATAGTTTATATCCTTTATATTATTTTATTTAAACTAATGTTAAAGTTGTCACAATTATACTATAATGAGTATAATGTTTTTAATGATTGATTTTCTAGTATATAAATTGAATTAAATATATTCAAATGAAGGATTGAAAATTTTTATTCTTTATATTATATTTTTTTATTTTTAGTCAAAAATAATTCTATTAAATAATTACACAAAGTCATTGAAGTAATTATTTTTTTAACAGAGATATTAAATAAATGATACTATGAATATTAAAATAAATATATTTTTTGAATATTAATATGTGCAATGAATTTTATAGATAACCTTGAATCTATATAAATATATTAAAATAGTTTTCTTGATTTTAAATTGATTTATTTTTATTTTTTAAAATAAATATATTAAATCGTGTTTAAATTGACACTATTTATTGTATATATAAATTGGATTTTTTAAAATAATTTATAGTTCATAATTATTATAAAAAATATATAGGGTAATTATGATATCGCCAAAAATGATCTATCTTATTTATTTATGATCTCATAGATATCAAATATGTAAATATTTTACACGTTTAATATTGAAATATTTGTTACCTTATATAAAATGAAATATAATAAATTTGTCTAAAATTGAATAGATAATGTTTGAATAGAAATAAGAACTTATGTCAAATTTATTAGATGATGAGATTACAACCCCAGATCATATAATATTTAAAATAGGAACATTTTGGATGTTTTTATGTGGGGTTTGATTTTATTATAAATTAATTTTTTTTATGTTTCCCAATGTGCCCCTCACCTCAAGTATAAAAGGGCACTTCCTCCCACAACTCTTCACATCATTCTCAGTATTCAATCTCAGCCACCACTACCAATTTTACTTCCATGGTTCCCTTTATTCAATCTCGAGGATTGGGCCATCTTAAAAGTCAAACTCTACGGATCTATGAGGATATTTTGAGGAAACATGTTGTGGTAGAGGAGGTTCAAATACATACAAGTCACATCAGAACTATAGAAAGGGATAATTTCAAAATTTTATTTTTATCTGATATAGGTTATATGTAAGTATTAACTAGGAATATATTTATCATCCATTTCCATGTTTTATAAAAATGATTTCATAAAATTCTTACTATTCTTCCATGCACGTGTAATGTCATTTTTACCAATTTTTACTTTTTCTACGTGGTATGAAAAAATCATTCTTTTCTACCGTTAGAGGTACATTTTTAGTTTTCATGTAAAATAATGTGGTGACTTTTTTAACTTATACAACATAAACATAATTTTTACATATTCATAACACATTATTTACATGAGCCTTCTTCTACATGTTTTCATGATTATTTTCAATTGGATTGTTTTCATATAATATTACATGGCATTTTGAGAAATGAAAATGTTTTTTTAGAAGAAAAGATTTTTCTTCAATAATTAAGTTATAGTATTCTTTCAAAATTATTTTCCATCTTAGATGAAACTCTTAAATGGTGTTATATTTCTATTCCAATTATTAATATGATTTTTTTGTTAATGATTGAATGGTATTTTATTTAAATTATCTTCTCATGGAGTGATGTTTGAGGAAACCATTTTATTTTGTGGGTTATGCTATTATGAATGATTTGTGTTTTTGTGGAACACGTAATAATTATTTTACTATGAGATGAGTGAGACCTATATCTCTATCCAATTAATTGGGTAAAAATTTGTATCTGATTAGATAATCAAGACTAGAATGAGAAGTAAAATTAGTTAAGTAATACAGGGCTGGAATGACAAGTAAATCTGGTTTAGTAATACAGGGCTTGAATGGAATGTAAGCCCAGTTCAGTAATGAACTTCAACCACTATGATGATCATGTAAGTAATGTCTTGACACTATGGATATAATATTATGTTCTTATTTGTTTCTGAAAATTCCATGTTTCATGCCAATTCTATTTCATCGTGGTTAATGTTCCTTTATGATATCTACCTTATGTACTACCATGATTTATTTCATGACTCACGATTATGTATTCTAAAATCATGTTCATGTTTTCACTTTCATGTGTTTATTTTTTGTTTGATGTTCTTCATGTTTACCATAACTGAGCATTTAAGCTAGCCCATTTTATGTTTTATTTTCCCCATGATATAAAAATGGTGTTTTGGTATGAAAACTAACTGGGAAGATCAATATGGGAGATGTTGAAAATATTTATCCATGATAGAATAATGTGTTCTGTGTTCCCATAGACACTAAACTAATACAATTTCTGGAAATATATTTGTTTAATGTATTATGTATTCTACAACAGAAATGTAATTTCTATTTACGTAAAACATGGGTCTCTATAATTCATGCACAAAATTCAATAAATTTTTTTTTGAAGAAAACATATTTGGAAGCATAAATATAGTTTATAAAAAACTGAGAACATATTTATTATGTATTAACAAATATTATTTATATTTATTTTTTTATATTGTGGTTATTCAAATTCATACATCCATTTTAATATAAAGGTTATAATGGTATACTATAACTTATTTTATTAGGATATGCGGTTGTGTATGAAGAATGAAATAAAATATTTCAACATTATTTCAAAGATAAAATATACCATTAAAATATAAAACTTTTATTTTATGACCAATAAAATATTTTTTCTTCCATTATATTCCAGTATTATGATAAAATTACTAAGGATACATCTACATTGTCAGATAATTGGGTTCCCACCAAACTTCTTTAAAATCATTGTTTTACTAGGAAAAATTGATTGAGTAAGTGATATTGTTCCAAAACACATTCTATATTAAATCCATAAATTCTAATTTTTATTCCTCATATGTGAAGTCTGCTAAGACCCCAATATATTACATGTATTTCTTTTGAAATAAACTCTCTATATTTGATCATTTTCATCAAATGAAACCATGACCCTAAATGACCCATGATATAGTAATCCTTTATATCAATGACAACAAATAAAAAAGTTTGAATAGAAATAACAATATTGTGAAATTTTTTATAAATCTTTTAAATAAATTAAATTTATTTTTCAATACAAATTAAAAATGTACTCAATTTTTTGTAAGTAATTTTTTGTATTCAAAATAATGTTTTCATGAAAAATTGTTTTTATTGAAATTTTGACAATGTAAATTATAATTTTTTTATACAAATTTTTGAAATTTTATATTTTTAAAATAATATGTTTTTAAATAAGTATTTTATTATTATGTTACTATGAATTTTAATGGATTTAATAAGAATAACTATTTTGTTGCAAAAACTGGAAAATACCAATTCATTTAAATCTATTTTATTTTAATTAAATAATGTATTTTATAACACAATTTCTATTTTGAAAATAAGTTAATAATTCTTTAATCCCCTACAATCTAATGAATTACATATAAATAAATATTATATATGATTTTTGTATAAGTAATTATTTGGGGTTGAAAACATGTTTCTAAATGAATTTTTTTTGAACGTAATGTTTTTTAATATTTTTAAATTAAAGTACCCTCTTTTTATTAATTATAATAATGAAACATATAGATAATATGTTAAATAAAATATAGTAGCCATAATTTTATGCTTTTAACAACACATGTTATGGAAGTAAATTTTTGTTTATGCTTAATAATTCATTTTTATCAAATGAGTTTTCGTTGTGTATTTCATTTTTAATTAAAATTATATTATTACATTAATATAGATTGAATATAGGAAAATAGATTTAAATTTTTTAATAATCTTGATTTATAAAATTTAAAACTTTTAATATATTTATTTTCACAAATTATTGGAAAGACAAAAAAATTTTGTTTCAAAATTATGTTAAATAATGTTTACTATCGGTGAAAACAAGTTATATAGGTAGTTAGACACCAGAAAATGATAATTTCTAATTTTCGGATAATATTTTAACATTATATGATGAAAAATACTAATTTTTTGCCATTTGGAACCATTATAGCAAGAAAATGACCTTATTATTTTTAAATAATTTCAGTAATTTCATGTGTGTGGCTCCCCTTACTTATAAAAATGTACAACAACTTATAAATTATTCACACAATTTAAAAAATATATATTTATAAAATAAAAATTAAAAAAACATTTTTATATTCCTTTAAATTATCATAGATCAACTGGTACATTCTTAAGAATATTCTATGAAGGATTATGGTGTAAGCCAAAGGTTGTCTCATAATGAAGAGGTATAATTATTAACTGATCCCTTTAAATTTTATTTTTTCAAAAAAAACATAAAACATATTATATCCATAAAAATATTTTAAATCAGATAACAATAATTTATTTGGATTTTATTTTAATGATGGAACAATAATTTATCCCATTTTCTTCATCAAATGGTAAATGAAAGTGTCACTCATGTGTATGTCTGGACTGCCACTATCATATAGTGATATGATTCTTTTTCAATCACCGTATTTCATGGTTGGTTTTCATTAGTTAATTAATAACTACATATGTCAAATATAATATAATTACTATTTTGTAATGATAAAATATTATCTAACATTATTTTTATATTTTCATTTCAAAATGATAACAACGTTCATTCTTATGTACATATTATCATATCTATGAATATTTAAATTCATTTTGTATTTATATATTATATGAAGGATTAAATATATATACATGATGAATATATATTATATTAATATCTTGAATGAAATTATTTAGAGATGGAACCATGATCAATATAAAGTACCATAACATCTAAATCAAAACATTCATGAAAAATTAATAAGTTATCACATGAATCCTTTATTTTGAGAAATAATTTTTGATGAATATGTTTTGAAATGTAATAAGTTAACTACATATGGTATTATAGGTATTAATATGATTTTATAGTATTACAATCAATGAATATTTATTATAAATACGGTTATATCAAATATAATGAAAGAATAAATTTTGGTATTTTTTTTACATTACAATCTCAATTTTACGAGGCCTTTTTATGATCAAATTTATAGTGATGAAATTAAATAATTTATATAGAGCCAATATTATTAATTATATTATATTATAGTTCTTATTAAGTTTATATATTTAAAATTTTAAAATATTTAATCGATTAAGATACGTAACTAAAAAATTTATGGAAAATAAATATTACATAACTCTTAATTTGGGAATTTTTTTCTTCCATATCTATATTGTTGTGAAAATTTTTTCAGTATTTTTTTACAAATATCAAATTATTATATAGATTAATTTTAAAATTGTTTTATTTTTTAATATTATTTTAATTTTTTTTCTAAATGAGGTATTTATAATTTTTAAATAATATTTTAAAGGACTCTTTGTTTTATCCATAATTATATGGACAAAATATCCAACCATAATTACTACTCTTTTCTTTGAATATTCAATTAAAATTTATCACAGTACATCTATAATATAATTCTGACCTTAATATTTTGGAAATTTTAATATTTACAATATGTGATTTTAAAATTAAACGGTTATTTTACTCATGAAATTATTTATGTATATTTTAATTGAATTTTCATTTATAAAAAATCCATTGATGTTATGTATGATTTACTATTAATATTATCCATTATTGATATATATATATATATATATTTTGGTGGTTTTATGAATCTATTCAAAGAATTTTGAAAAAACACATTTTATTTTCCATGATTTATTATACGATGAAATGAATAATGTTTTTTTGGTCATTTGTTTTATATTTTAATGGATCATGATTACATGATAGGTGTGTTAGATATAGCACTCCAATTAATTAGGTTAACATCAATGTCCCATGTGATCAATGGCGACATGAGAGGTTATACCAATTCAAAAAGAGGGTATAGAATAGGTTATCCAATTCCCAAAATAGGGCATATACGAGGTCATATAAATCCTAATGTTTGTATATATGTTGTTATCCCAAGACTAACATGTGATGAATGTTATTATGGGTATCCCTAAAAAAATATTTCATTTATAATTATTATTTAACAATTTATTCCTCACATCAATGCTATGACACTATGCAAATTTCTTGCTATCATGGAACTTGTTTTTATGATTCCAATATAAATCACGCCTTATAAACTTATTAGAATTATATAATGACTCAAGAATATGTTATTTGAATTTAATGGTATGGTTTCCAAATATTTTTCTCATGTTTCCACTCAATTATTATAATTTTATTCTTAAACAACCATGGTTATCAACCTTTTACCCTTACATTGAATATAGATCACCCTTCATCAAGATTAATTTTCCACATGGTGGGAAGTTTGGATTTTATAAAGATATGTATATGACAGGTGAATGATATGATTTAAATAATGGGATATGATGTTGAATATTTATGTATTATTTATCCAGATATCTATATTTCTAAGGACACACACAATTTACGATTATAGAATTAAATATTAATGAAATATATTAAATATATATCAAGTAAGTTTTAATATTTATCTATTTAATGTTTGGGTTGATATAGTATTCATCAAAGCATGGTTTAGTTATTTACGGAAACTATGATGATTAAACATTAGTGAAAACCCTTATGGTAAAACTAAATATATAAAAACTTGTTTTTACTATAAAATTCATCCCTATATGTATACTATAATGTTGATATAGCTATGGAATAACTAAATCTAGGGGAAAAAACTAATTGGGGGGTGTTTATTAACTCGATCATTACAAGAGAATGATGAGTGGATGTATGACTATAATACTATCTAGAAACTCCCAGGAGATATTCATGGGTTAATCTAAATATTATTTATGTTCCTCATGGATGAATTTATATAGATAATGAAAATGGATTTACTTGGTTTAATCAATCGTGTCATAGATTTAAAACAATGTGACTTGATTTTGATATCATATTAATGATTTTTTATGATTATTTTTTTCCCAATATTATTATTGATTATAACACTATTATTTTTTGGTTTTATTCAATGGATGTAAAATTAAAGAATCTTGTTAATATGGAATTTGAATGAAAATTAAATGATTTTCTATATGTAAAACTAAATCATGTAGAAGATTGAATAAAAATGATATGATAATTCCTAACCAGCTATCTTGATATATTATTATAAACCTCGAGGGTGGGTGGGGGTCTAGACTCACATGATAAAACATTGAGTTTCTGGGTATTTTAATTATTTATGATCATGGAGGAAATAAGACTCAACATTCTACCCAACAAGAATGTGGGACAGAGAACCAAGGTAAATGTCATAATAGAACAATAATTGCTCTTTCATATGGAATAGAAGGGAACATGGAAATTAATATTCAAATAAAAATGAACAGTTTGATGGTGGAAAATATTAAAAATCATCGGGTACCATTTCAAGTTCAATGAAATTTCTATCTAGAAGTAGGTAATTATCTAAATTAGTTACCTAATCGATGGTAAAACTCATATTTAAAAGAAGCTTCATTGTTATATGAATTACTAATGTGGTTCACGATTGTTAGTCCACCAGTATCCTCCAGATTAGATTTCACGATTTTAAGTTATTGTTTGAAAAAATATTTCATATAAAAAATATTATTTTTCTTCATTTAATATAATTGGAGGTGATTTTGACCATTTATTAGCATTCTATACATGGATCCCTTATAAATTTCAAGAATAAAGAAATCAAATTTGATATATGAAATCACCATATGATAATAAATATCTATTAGGATAAATATGAACACTCAAGGGAAATTACTTCCATTTCACTGCTATATTTCTTATTCAAAGTGTTTATATATCACATATGATTGTGGAGGAAATAAACTTCTAATATATTAAAATTATATGGTATTTTTTATCACTTTTTTTAAGAGTCTAAATCTTCCTCTAAAACATAAATTTATATTTTCAATGGTACACCTATTTCAAATTAACTAATTAGAATGGCCATGATTGAGTTGTAGTAATTGAATAAATGAATGTAGGAGAATCATGATAATGTATTAATTTGGACATGTGCACCAGATTGGGCTGATCCTTTTCTTTTTGTGTAAAAAAGACGGATACATGTGACTATACATTAGTTATCAAGAATATAACAAGAGTCAAACGAATAATATGTATCCTCTATCTTGTATTGTTGATTTTTTGGATCATTTATGATGGTAAAAATAGTTTACCATGATTGATCGTTAGTATGGATACTATTATCTATGGGTTAAAAGTGAACATATACCAAATAAATACATCCATTTTATTTATGGACAATAGGAATTTATATTGATGCCATCTTCTCTAACTAATACCCCTAATATGTTCATGTATTTAATGCATATAATATTTTTATAATAACATGATTAGTTTATAATAATGATTATAAAAATTAATATTATATATTCCATGATAAATGAAGATCATGAATAACACTTGATGATTATACTGAAGACCCCATGGAAAAAAAAATTTAATGAAAATTTTTCAAAATTTTATATTTTCATATATAATGTTCTTTTTCTTGTATATTTAATCTCAACATAACATATATCATTAGATACATAAAAATATGGATGTTATTAGACATTATGTCATACCCACCACTATGACTGAGATTAAATGTTCTCTTTGATTTATATTATATTATCGATTATTTTTTATGAATTTATCATTGGTTTATATTCTACTACAAATTTTAACATTAAAGGGGGTAATGTTGTTTTGAAATGATAAACGTTACGAAAAATCCAAGGAGGTGAATGGAATGTTGTTCATTTCATCTATTCTCAAACCACCCTCTTGTGGAGTATTATTCATCATTTGCAATGATGTATGTAATAAACGGATATGATCTTTAATTATTATATTGATATGGTGATATCATATGACATATAAAAATTTAAGGTTCCTGATCAAACACACCTGAATCATTGTTTTAAGTTAGAAGTCATAATATTTTCATCAAATTTATAAATTATTTATCATTAGGAATATTGTTTAGACATATATACTTATCATAAAAGACTAAATTATATATTTAACTAGAAATAGAATAATATTTTAAACAAAATCTAGTTGTATTTTATTAATTATTATGAATTTTTAAATGCATTATGCCCCATTGAATGAGAACAATGTGGGAAGTAATTTTTGTTGAATTGGTCATGTTATCTTATCTTCTTTAAGGATCAGAATGGATCTAACATTTATGGAGTCATAAAATCATTAATTTAGAATACGGATTTATGTGGATGTATATTATTTTTCTGAGGTTAGTATTCAACCGTCTATATATGTGATGAATGAAGTGGAGTGAAAATAATCATATAGATATGGAATTGAAGGTGAGAAATTATATAGAGTTTAAACCTTATTTTGATAGGATGATATGGTTATAGAATAGATTTTGTGTTACATAAAAACCAAACATTATGAATTATATATTTGAAGAATATAATAGCATTCCAATATATATCCATCATGGATGTGGGATTTTTTATTGAAATCTAAATAAGTATTTTTGTAGGGAATATAGAAAGATATATATTGTAGAGTACATATATCCCTTCAAAAAACATCATCATGTAAATGATATGAGATAAAATTGTATGTGACTATGAGAAAAAAAACTATATAAGAATTTAAATTTGAATACATCACCATGTATTTCATAAAAGAAATAAAAAAATGATGAAAATCCATAAGGATATTTGTGTTGTTTTTCATCACTTTAAAATGATAGTACACTTCATTTATATCATGGAATATTAACCTTCTAGAAATATTTCCAAAATATAAATTTAGTGTTTAGGTTTCATATACTGTCACATTAAACAGTATTTGATCGAGATCTGATTGTTTCATTGTTTTTATAGTGATATCTCCGTCATGATCTATATATAAAATTTTGTTCTAATAAAGCTTACAATCCACAGAATGATATTTATTTTAAGAGAACAATTCAAACCACATATGATATGATGATATATTATTCTATCGATTTAAAATATTGTTAGGATTGAAACCTTCAATTACTCTAATTATGTTATAACAATATATAAAATACAAGCTTTAATATGGTTCCTTTTGAACCCATATTTTGAATGTAGTGAAAAACAACAATGAACTAGTATGATGTTAGAGAAAGAACTCTATCAGTAAATGAGATATCAAAGGATGTTGTAGGTATGATTAGAGTCATATGATATCTTATAAATGATTCTTTGATTCAACAGAATATTTATGATGAAAATATTTAGTGAAAAAGATAATTAAATGCTAATGAAATGTTATTCCTATGAATTTTTTCATGGAAGAAGGGAATGATATTTTAAAATAAGGGAATGTTGACCGTAATATATATTTGAAATTTTGATATTCTTTATTATATAGGAATGGTTTCTTTTCACTTTTAAATTAAAATGAACCTCTCTCAAGTTCACTATATCTTCCAAGAATCTATTTGGATGAAGTACATACCTGATCCTTTGTTTGTAATGGACGTAGAGGTTATACCACTATAAAATTTTCGTTCCTATAATTAATAACCAGTGAAAACTTAGGATCATAGATATTTTAGAAAACCAAAAACATCTTACAAATATATTATATCCAAATAAAATATTATTCATAGTATATGAAACACACATGAATAATATATGTTTATTCTCTTGGAAACGTGGAAACATAATAAACTGATTCATTAATATATCACACATATTTATTAAAAATTCAACATTTTTTTTAAAATCATACATAATATACTTATTCATATATGAGGGAAAATAAACAATAGAAAAAGTGAGATCATATGATCATTAAGAGTAGTAAATTATTATATCATAATCATAAGGGCATAATTACATTAAAATAACTTCTAAAAATTACATCCTTTATATCGAGGATCATGATATTTTGCCATCGAATAAATCATGTTAGATTATAAGTCATGAATTATAAATTAATTCAAGAACATATTTTTTTGGAGTATAACTCAGAAAATGAAATTTTTATATAAACATAATCATAGAGAATAATTTTCATATTAGTTAAGGATCATAGCCAAGACTATCCCACTTGAAATGTCCCTTGCTAAACTGATTTATCTACCCATTCTAGCCTTGTATTACTGAACCAAGTTCCCTTATTATACCATTCCTATGAATATTGATAGATATAAATAATTACCCTATACATTGGATGGATATATAGGACCAACCCATCACATAATGATATCCATGTGAATGTTTTCCAAAATAACACAATTCAATTATCATATCAAAACACATGAAAGTAAATAAGTTTCATAAACATTGAATATTAGTATAACCAATGGAAAAGAAATAGATTTAAAAAATTTTATTTCATAATATATTTAAAATAAAAAAAATTAATAAGTTCGTGTTCTTGAAAAATATTCCCAGTAAAGCATATGTAACATCAAATAATGATATCTTATATAGAAAATAATCATGAGAGATCGGTTGAAATAATTTTTGAGAAAAATATCCATCAAGTTTTGAAAATGATTCCTTTTTAAAAAAACACAACACATTTTTAAAAGAAACATATTATTTTAGATAAACATATAAGATTATAACAGAAGATTAAAGGAATTAATGAATCATGAAAATCGGAAAATACATTTATTCCAAAAAATTTAATATTGTTTCCATTCATACTTTTGCAAAAAAATCACAAAGAACCTTGTTTTGAAAATGAAAAATATATTTCATTGCAACCATTTTGTATAAACCTATGGAATTACAAATTTTATTTATAATAGTAAAAATATTCAATAATTTTCTTAATAAAAATGGACATGGAAGATAAATATTCCCTAAAAAATACTTAGGTATAATAATTCCTGAATAATAATGGTGAAAATAACCTTTACCTTAGGTATGATTTCCTTCATTTATATTTTAAACTTCTATAAAATTGTGTTAATAAATTTATAAAATTA
Organism: Viscum album; assembly: GCA_963277665.1. Classification (NCBI taxonomy): domain Eukaryota; kingdom Viridiplantae; phylum Streptophyta; class Magnoliopsida; order Santalales; family Viscaceae; genus Viscum; species Viscum album. The sequence continues at coordinate 1,131,238,169 of OY728142.1, read as the reverse complement.
TAACATAAACATATTAAAATTTAATATATCATATATAATCTCTTTATAACATCATATGAAATTGTTTTTAATAATATTTCATTGTTAACCTTATTTTGGGTGTTAATGGATTTATTTCCCTATGCAAGTGTCATTTTATAAGTCCCAATTATTTTACATAGGATACAGTTACATTATCTATAGAATTATATTATGGTAATATATATCATATATATTCATTATATACTTTTATACAATCATGTTTAATTGTGAACATGTAAAAATAATTAGATCACATCGTGGAAATGATACACCGTACACACATATAAATGATAATATTGGTACATTAATTGTGAAATGGTAAAGAGGAAGATGCTATTATAATTTTTTAGTTATGAAAATAAGGTTATAATTAAAATATATAAACTATTTAATTAATTATTCCCACCCAACTAAAGTTGTGATGAAAAACAGATCACACCAGAGCGTAGATACGGTAAGTCATTCATACACACAAGGAATACATTTGTTTTTTGTATATTGGATAAAATGTCTAATATAGTTGATAGATAATAATAATAACATCTAAAAATATTTTTTATACTGGATTTTTTAATTTAGAATAAAAAACACTTGAATACGTTGGAGAAGAAGAAATACTCTTGAATGAGTCAGTAATGATGGTCACCTCTTCATTGGAGAACTTAGTTTTGATTTTCTATTAGGGTCACAAGGGATAAATTTTTTGAGAAGAATATAACCTATTAAATGCACATATGAAAGTTTAGGATAAAACTTCCATAATGATGGTGGAGCATGTAGGCTCAATGTGATGGGAATAATTGATGGAGGAGGTGCACATTTATAATTGGGGTGAGGGGAACTTTTGGAATGAAAAAAATATTAATTTATAATAAATTAAATCACAATAAAAATAATATAAAAATAAAATTTATTAAAATATAAGGATATATAATGATTCAATATCATCAAAAAATAAATTAATGTTTTTTATAACCTATCATTACCCAGAAAGGCTCGGAGCATGAGTTACAACTCATGCTCCCCAAAATTTATTAACAAAAAGTAAAGGTCTGGTGATTACACGAGATACAATGAGTTTGTACCACCAAGAGAAAAAAGAATAGGAAGAGAAAGTTCCAAGAAAAACCTATAAGTCATCCGTGAGAGGGCGAAAGAGCTCATCAAGCATCAACCCCAATGCCCGGGTCACCATTGAAATCTTCTTGCAAAATCCAATGGCCTGCAATCATACCTGTGTTGTCTTGAAAAATTGACAGCAGCAACAGAATTTTGCAGGGTGTAGATTCTTCATGAAATGCCGGATCAAGAAACAAGATTTCAGGCATGACTTAGTGGAGGCTTTAGCTGCACTTTCAAATCTTGAATTGCAGACTTCAAATGTGCAGTCAAGTTCACGTTTTCACTGCAGGGTCATGCATTTACCATAAATTTGAGCATGCAGTGGGCAGTCTGTAATCCCAGAAAAAAGCTCCTCATACATCCTGTGTTATCATCAAGCAGCATGAGGGGAAACCAGCCACCAGATTTGGAGGCGTATGACACAACCAAAATAGGTCGTGAAGATCAATAGAAAATGGTGAAACGCAAAGCAAAAATCTCGGGAATTGTAGCCTTTCAGCTCTTGATTGCAAAACTTCCTCCTCAGAAAGGATAACATGATCATGATCATCATGATAAATTTCACCGGACGCCAGACATAACCACTGCTGGAAGGTAGAGGATAATATCAGCCACTTCTCAAGATACATGATTCTGTGAATGAAGAGTATCCAGATGATAGCCTCCTGAAGCATGTGATCCATCTTGGTGAGTTCCTGATCATTTGATCCTTCGTTCGGTCATATTGCTTCACAGATCACGCAGCATACAAAAAGAAGTTGGAAATAGCACAACCACAACATCTCAAGGACAGAATTCAGAATCACATCTATAGATCAACTTCCTTGAAGAGACTCATCCGCGTACATCTATTCCCAGGAAAGTTGTAAAAAATCAAAGTTAGGGTCTCTATCAAGTTCAAATTCCACCCTATCAAACATCCGCTCTCTGATACTCAAATATTCATCTATGGTTATCTCCTTGTTAGTATATCTTCCAAAAGACTGTCTCTCTTTTTCCTCGATCCAGGGGTAAAATTCCTCCTTATAACCTTCTTTGATAACACGAGTGCAGTTCTTGATCATAATAGCATCCTCCGGCTCCTCTGAGTCCGAAGGCAAGGAGGAATCCTCTTCATCCGATGAGGAGGAGGGATCCCCACCAACTTCTGGCTGAGGAAGGATCACAGGTTTTTCCAATTGGATCCCCGAGGATCTGGTGACAACCATTCTCTCCAGTTTAGAATAATCGATACGTTTCCGGGTCTTCTTGGAGGGTGGAATAATAAATCCATCCGGGTCAACAATCATCTTCTTCCCTTTTTTAGCACTTGATTGCAGATACGCATCCTCAATTTGACATACATGACCAAGTTCATCTTGATTAGGTTCAATAAATTCAGATTGTGTCTCATGTTCTTTCGTCTGAAAAGAAGGTGGGACTTTTGAGGTGACAAAGGTGGGCTGGGCATCATTAACAACATCCACAGAGCCAGAGGAATCATCAACAGTAGGGCACAGAGGCTGGGGCTGTTTAGAATGCGCGGCCACATCCCTATTTGGAGTGAGCCTCATTGGGGCCTCCTTGTCAACCACTTCAGGGGTTGTTTGTGCATTATCCATCAGCACAGTCTCCTGGGGGGGTTGGATATCAACAGAACCATCAAGGGCCATTTTCCCTAAGGACCTGTTACCATAATCATTAAAATCTTCAGAAGATAATTTCTGCATACCCTTTTCCACCCATACTGACTTGTTACGGGTGAGAGGGCGTGGAAAAGCGAATTCATGGTTGCAATCTTTAGAAGAATGACCAATCTTATGACATTTGTTACAATAGGCTGGTAGGTTTTCATAAGTTATCTCCTGATAAAAGCCTGACTTGCCATTTTGTATCCAAACGACGGATGGAAGAGGTTGAGAGATATCAACTTCAGTGCAAACCCTCGCAACTGAGGGTCTGGAAAGATTGTTGGTAGCATAGTCCATTATAAGCGGATGGCCAATTAGGCTGGCAATTGGAAAAAGGGCTGCTCGTTTGAACAGATGAAGCAGAAGGCCAGGAAATCCTAACCAGATTGGGATGATGGGTGGTTCGATGTTAGGATCAAAATCTGGGGTCCATTTAATAACTTTCATGTGGCATCCCCCAAACACCCACGAATTCCTCATCCAGAAACGATAGTAATCATCTTCAGAGGAAAATCGAAAAACAACATTTGAGGAGTTTAACAAACCAATATGACAATTAACGAACCCAATAGCTTCCAGCGTCTTTCTTAAGTAATTCAAAGAGGGCCTACGTTTAAAGAACTTACCAATAAGCATGAAACGATGATCCGAGGAGAGTAGGAGAACCTCATTCGGTGAGAATGATATTGCATCGTGGCCTAGATGTCGGAACGATTTCGGTGCAATACAAGGGTCAGCATTCAGGTCACCAGGAGGCTCCTTTAACTCAATAGCTCGACCGGCAACCACATCCGCAAAGGATCGAGAATCAGCGTTAGGGTTTCTTGAGTGCTCGCCCGGAGGCGCTTTCAGCGGCGCTCGCGATTCCATTAGAAAATAATTTTAACTTTCATTACAAATCATGAATGAGACCTATCATTATAATTAACCCTTATTTAACCAATTTCAATTTTATCTATGATAAAAAATATTTCTCTATTGAAAGGTTGTAATAGTTAATTATATTATATAAATAAGAACGTAAATAAGAAATTAGAAAATTTTAGAATATATTATATTTATTTTTGGAATTTGAAGTTATTTTTTTTATTTATAATAATTTAATTGTACATAATATTTTAAATATCATTATTTTAAATTATGATATTATTCCTTACATAGACATTTAAAAATATCACTTTAAAAAGTTAACTATTAAAAAATATTTTATTATATCACTATGATATTATGTACATTTATAATATTTTTTACTAATATTAATTATTGGAAATTATATATATTCTAAATTTTTTTTAATAATTAATTTATAATATTCATTAATAAAATAGTTCTCGAATCGGTGCACCGTAATAATTTAATATACTAATTACTTCCCTAAAAATTAAAAATAATATAATATATTAATAAAATTCATATATATTTAAAAATAATATTTAATATTGAACATATATTTTGATTACACCTATATTTAAAATGATATACAATTCAAATCATGAATGAAAAATCCTTAATTTTTTACTACGTAAAATATTATAAATATCATAATCTCATTTAATTTTTAAAAAAATCCTATAATAAATATTAATAATGAAAATATGTTTATTAATTAAAAAGTTTACATTTATATTATATGGGAACATACAATTTTTTCCCATGCAGACACATGGGGTATATTAAAGACAAAGAAATAAATATATTATGACATTATTTGATTCAAATAATATATAAGTAATTTATTTTGAAAAGTGTCCAAAAAAACTAATTAAGATCTTTATGTGTTAATGGTTTAATTATCATAATTCAAAAAATTTGTGAATGTGTTATAGTAATTGTATTGTCTATATCATTTTATTTTTAACCTAAATTATACAAATTTACCTTTTGCATGGTTAAAAAATGTATCAAGGTTAGAACTCAAATTAACAAAAAATAAAATGGGATATATTAATAGAATGTATAAATTACAAATATGTACTTGTTATCAAGGTTTAAAAATAAGAAAATAGAAGTATAATAATTTATTTTAAAATAAAACTAATAAATTTTAATTAAAAATAGTTTTTCTGTAATGTTACCTTTTAATACAGAAAAATATTTTTATTCTAAATTCATCTATAAAATCATTTTCAAGTACAATAAGTAGTTTATGTTAAATAAAAATGAACTCACATAAATTTAGAAATATTCTAAAATATATTTTGACCATATAAAGTCGTAAAAAATTATTTTATTAACAAAAATTAGTATTTTTACTATTCATTTAAAAAATAATTTTTTAAAGATTTTTGAAAAATGAAATTAATTTTGAAATTATAAATTAAAATATAATTTTTTTTTAAAAAAATAGATCTTCTAAATAATTAATATTCCTTCATAATAAGAAGATAAATTTATATTCATGAAAGTAGTTTTTTAGAATAAAGTGACATTACTATAAAATATGTGATCATTTTCATATAACATACTAATAAATTCATATTTATTTGTAAATTTAAATTTATTTCATAAATTAATTGTTCATAATTATTTCTATCAATTAACTGGTTGGGTTATAACAAACATATAAATTTTTTAAAACTCATTATTGTGTGTAACTCAAGATGTTTCATTTTTAAAAATATTTAAAGCTAAATATTTATTAATCTAACTCGGGTGATATAAAGGTAATGTTCTATGGAACAATTAAACTCACCTAAGTAATTTTATTTGAAGGAATCAAAAAATTAAGGAATCTATATTGGAACCCAAGGAAATGAAGATGCAGAGATATCATCATTTTTTCAATAAAAAATATTGAATATTTAGGTCCAAATTCATTTTAATAGAGGTATAATGGGAAATCCTAATATTTAAAATGACTTCCTTTAAAATAAATTTAATTTATTATATATTAATATTTACATGTAACCCTGTGTCTTAGCGATGAAATATATAGTAATACTCTATAACCCATCAATTAAATTGGGAGGTATAAATAGAAATAACCCCATTATGAAAAAAACATATAAATGATTTATATAAGGATATTATTTTTATTTCATTATAAATAGTATGTTATTTTGGAGTAAAGTAATTTTATGTGTCCAAAATATGCTTTCTTCAATAATTTTACTTACTGAATATTGTTTAAGTAAATTATAAATAAAATATACCTTTAAAAAAAAATTTTGGATGGAATATTTGATTTTAAATCATCATTTAAATATTAGTTTATAATGAATCATTAGGATTTTTCTTAACTACTTTATTTCTTAGAAAAATATTAAAATACATTTTTCATAAATATCTAATTATTTTTATTAATTAATGAAATTTAAAATTCACATTATATTTTAGAGTAAATTTAGTAAAATTTATTTATAAATAATCTAAATAATTATATATGAATCAATATTAATCTTAAATTTGGTACAATCTCATTTTTCCTTAAAACACATTTTTATAAATAATTTTTTATGCATGTAATGTTTTTTTATATTAAAATTTTAAATTAATATATATATTAATTAATGGTATTAAGGACTCATATGGATTATCTATTTAATAAGTAATTTTAAAATTCATTTTATGAGTGGTATAGGGTATGTAAGAGATTTAAAATAAGTTTTATGCTAGAAATTAAATTATTATTAGAAGGGATTTCATTACATTTTACACTATTATTTAAAATTTACATTTTTAATGTTTATAAATTGAACCACATAATATTGAATTTTTTTTATTAATTATAAATATTAATATAACTTAAAGAGTTCAACATGTTTATTTCATAATGAATAGTGAAAAATGGCCTCTTGAAGGGGGAAATGTTTGAACAAAGAGATTATTAATGTAATGAAACATAAACATGAAGATTTGATATTTTATGAATATATTTCAACATTATATTATGATAAATTAAAATTATATTATATTTGCAGTGACCTGAGCACGAATGTGACCTTATAATAGTTAATTATTTATAGTAATCTAATATGTGTCCTTCCCCTCTCATATAAAAGGAAACCAGTTCCCCCAATTTATTACCAAAATTAAATCTCTATATCATAGGCAATACCTAATGTTGAACCTTTCATTATTAATTACTTTATTCTTATACCACCAAGTAAAAACTAATGATAAATTGTTCAAAGCTAAATGTATAATCCAAAAGAGGTATCTCAAAGATGTGGTATAAGTAATAACAGATCTCTTCCAATTTAAATAATTATTGAATAAAATCTTAAACTATTTTATCCATAACAAATAAGTAAATTAGTCTATTAAATGTACATATATTTTATTATTATGATTCCAAAATAATTTCTCAACTCTTATACATAAAATGGGATATTGAAATATCTCTCAAGTGTACATGTGGACAACCACATCCAAATAACAATATGACTCATGTATTATCACCATATTTAATGGTAGTATTTAATGTATAATTTATTAATTAAATAATATATACCTGTTAAAATATTGATTCATTAATTATATAATATTTTATATATATCATTCAATGATTTTTTGTAAATTAAAATAGCATCCATGAATTCATATGAATTACATTCTCTATAAATTATGTAATTCTTTTTTTTATTTCTCTACCATTGATATATGGTTCTGAATATAGATATAATAACCATATTTTATATATATATTATAATTAACATTTTATAGACACTAGAAAAAATATATTTATTCATGTAATATTATATATAAATTTAATAATTAATGAAAAAATATTTATCAACCGAAAAAATGACTTTAACAAACAATTATTAATAGTGGGGAATTGAGGTGTTATATGTAGAACGTATAATGTTTTACATGAATAAATATTATTTCTTAATTGAAATATAATAAATTAATATTTATTATAAAGTATTTCAGAGTTCATACATATAAATACAAAAATCAGAAAAAGGTTTTACATTATAATATGATTTTTGTAGTGGGATTGGGTTTCTCTAAATTTATAATAATGAATATATATGATATATCTCCCCATTATATTATTTATTTTATAATAAATGGGTAATTTTTAGATATTACATATTTTCCTTTAATTTTTCTCCTTATATGTACACGTGATAAAAATAAATTAATATGTAAAAATAACTTTATTTATCTATTTTGTTCAGAATATTTTTATTCCATATCCATATATAATTTAAAATGTTTATGGTAATATTTTATATAATATAAAATTATTTTTTATTATCATTGTTCCATTGTTTCACTTTTAATAATGAAATTAAAATTAATGTTCTTATTATTTTTTTAACAAGGTACTTTTGACATTTTACAAAAAATGTGAAAGGAATAGTTCTTTTAATATACATTAGAATAAATTCATTTCTGGAAACCATGAATAATAATTTCATTCAATATTAATATAAAATCATTATTAATTATATTAATATTTTATTTTTATGATGAAGAAATATTGAGGAAAACCATTTTAATTTCCATGGGTGAGGATTTGACGATATGATAAATGTTTTCATCATATTCTAAAATATATACGAATTGAATAACATTATGTGATGGGTGGGTATATTATAGAAATCTAATGAGTTGAGGATAATTTGTATGTTTAATGACCTATAAGGGTACATGGTAGGTTAACCCTAGAACGAAATAGGGTACACCGAATGTGATCCCAATCCTAAAGAGGTACACGAGAGGTTATGTCATGCCCTATTATTGAACATGGGTGGTTAAACCAAGCCTAAAATGTGATGAATGTATTAGTAAGTAGTCATTTTTTAAGATTTACATGATTATTTTTATTCAAATCAGTATATAAAATGTTTACGACATGATCACATGCCAAGGTAATTTTCTTAGGGGTCAATAATTTTGTTACATTATGATTCATATATTATGAATTTTAATTATTTATGAGATTAATCAAGGTCATGATATTTGAATTACGACATATGGATTCAAAATGGTAACATCATGTTATTATTCATTTATTTGTATGTTATCCTAAAAAATTCCTTGTTATTTCACATTTTGACCATCTTAAGTTTATTATCTCTCCCTCTTTTGTTTTCTTTATCAAGGATATAAATTAATTTTTTTATAAGATATTTCCAAGAAGGATTATAGTTTTTATGAATATAATGATAGATGTTTTATATCATTTATGTACAAGTTTTTATTTTATATGTATCTAGAGACAGTAATCTTTTATTTATTTATTGTCGAACATATTGTCCTGTAATTAAAATTTATATAATAAGCCAAAATATTTTTTATTGTAATATTAGTTTAAAAATATATATTTATCCATTGGTATATCTTATGAGTTCAGTAAATGTGATTGATTAGGTATAAAATTTCTAAATATAGATTCATGGAAGACCAAAATATCATGAGAGAGATTCGATAGAAGATCTAATCGACATGATATTGTCTCATTAAAATTAATGTTTTTTAAGACACCTATATGTAAAGCCCCAAATTTTTGTCACATGATCTAGTATTCATATATTTTGAGTTTATATAATGTTTATGTAATGTTTTAAGATGTTTATTGTGGTTTTGGAATGATTTTTTAGTTATTATAGATGTGTACATTTAGCTATAATTATCTATTATCAGTAAAGAATTGTGCAAGGGAATACAATGGACACTTACCATGCACATAGTTGGTGCATTGTTATTATAAAAGGATCATTTTCCCATAGGAAAAAATTAATTTTGATATAGTGGTAAAATCAAAGTTAGATCTTGGTTTATCCAACCACATGAGTCAACCATGTGATGTAGGTCCTTAATATAGTAACACCATATGGTTGGCACATTTTATTAAACCATACATTCTAACTATGTTATGTACAGTTATCCCTCATAAAAATGTTGGTTTAATTTTAATTATATCAATAAGAACTCATTCTCCACTAGTCTCTCCATAAATTAAATTCCCTTTTCTCCCATGGTTTGACAGATGGGCCCCTTTGATTCGGTAGAGATATAGATGAAACATTGAAGTGTGATGGATTCCAAAATTTATTGGAAGGTTCTTGTTATTAATTGTTCTTTTTAAATACATGTTATTTATCATGATTGAAATAATGGATCTAGAATATTATGGATACATATATGTTTTATGAAAGGTATTTATTAAGAAATATTACTGTATCTTGGGATGGAAATATTTAATGTGTTCATATCATGGTGTTTTTTCTTCCACTAATCATTTCCACAATTGTTTGAGAGGTACGTGATTTTTCTATCGACTCGAATTGATTTATAAAATGAAAACATAGATTTAATTAAATTATTTTCTTGAAATGGTTATGCAATTAATTGGTGAATATTAATTTAAATATTATTTTCTTATTGTTTTCAGATATTTTTAATGATGATATGTTTATTTAAAACCAAATGATTAATATTTTAAAATGATTTTTTAAATGATTTTTTATTTTTGATTCCTTTAAAGTGGTTATTTAAATTTTTTAAAAGAATGAAATTGTTTTATGTGAACTGGTTGGCATATAAATTTTTTATTGGTAAATGTCATTTCATTCTGTTGTAATGAAATATATGTTCTGTGTTTTATGTGACGGATTGTGATCACGTAGTACCTTTATCAAATCGGAGGAAGTATAGATGTGAAGGTCCATTTCAATGGTAACACCAAGAATGTGTGTGTGTATGTTTTGTTTGTGGTTGAGTGTGTAGACATATAAAATAATATGTCAAATAAAATGTGAAATTGTATAATGGACCTATAGATTAGATCTATATGAAATTGTTTTATGTAATTGATATAAATTGTTTTTAATTATTGATTTTTTTTTCAAAAATGTTCTAACACGTATTTTATAACTTTATTGTGTTTTTATATCATTTGGGATATCCAACACAGTTATGACACATCTTCTTCATGGGAAATATTGTTCATTATTAAATTCAATCTATCAAGACACATGTAATTGAATGTTATCTAAATTCATTAGTGATTAATCATGATATTATGTCTTCAAATTTAGTGTTATAGCATGGGGTGGGTGGGGTGTATTTGGTTGTTTTCAAATTAGAGTTTTTAGTTTTGTGGCCTCTATGGTCCTAATGATTGTGTATTTTGGTTTCTAATTTACTATAATGTGGTTATTTGGTTGGTTATGTTATAATTTTATTTTTTACTCATGCATCATATATAGGTTTGTTTGGTTACTATTTATCGAGTTTGTGTGTTTTATCATTAAAAGGGAATTTAATTCCCTATATTCTCATGAGGACCTTGGATTTTATTGCTAGAATATTGCGTCTTAGGTATATCACCTAATTCCTATTATCTCATCCATCACTCCTCAAAAAAAATAAAGAGGGCCATAATATTATAAATCATATTGATCTTGGTAATTCAAAATATATTTTTCGGTATAAATTGTACTAGTCTTGGTAATTCCAAATCTATTTCTGAAAAAACAATATCAGTATTATTTTATCATTTACATAAGAAATAGTGCAGGTATTGATTCATCATTGACATGGAAATATTATCATTCTTTCTCATAGGATGGTATTAAGGATTATGATTTTTTATATCAAGAAACATATAGTATAAAAGGGAATAATGAATCTCGTTATTCCGAACATCATTTTACTATAGTGTTTGCGTATATAAGTGTTTTTTTAGCACTTCAAGGTGAGTTTTCACCTCACCATCAGGGGTTTAGTTCATGATATTTTCATGAAATGCATTGAAAATAAGACATCTCAATATGGCTTAATAATTATTTTTGGGTAAAATATAATATTAAAGCGACAAAACTATTGTTTTTTTAAATTGAAAATGTTTTCATTGAAAATTATAGTTAAAATATTTTAAAAAATAGTTATAATATTTATGATCGTTAAATTGTGGGATGAATTTTTTTAATTGTTTCTTATGAATTAAATGGTAATTAATAAGATATCATTTAGAAATTATGAATAATAATAAGACTTTTGTTTTGTGATAATGTATGTGATTGGGTGTACATTGTAGAATCCAACTGAAGGAGGAAACTAAAAATGTGGTCTCACCTATTCCAACGAAAACCAGAAACAATTAAAAATAATTTTCTTAGGATCCCTAGAACTTTGGTATGATTAATTTTAATGACAAACATTAGAATGTGGACCATTATGATTATTTATAAAATATCAATCAACCAGTCATTTGAGTGGATTCCGAGCACGAAAAGGTAGATGTTTGGTTTTATAGGATTAATCAAATCATCAATTATCATGGGCCACCAATCTAATCTAATGTGAATTTGAAAATGTATATTTTTTAGGATTTATCATGACAATAGTGGGAATTAGTACATATAGGTAAATTAGAAAAATGCATTACATTGGATGATTTTTTAGAATTTTTTAACAGGAAATTATATCCTTACTAATTTAAGATTTATAGAATAATATACATCTTTAGTTTATATAAATAGATTCCCTTATTTTTGGAATATAATTTCTTTTTAAATTTATTGTGATTTTACCTAGAAGATACTACAAGTGAAACCTTTATAGAATTTATTTTTTAGTCGAGATTATGAAAACATATCACCTCAAATATTATAAGGAATTGCATAACATATTATACAGTGGTGTACAAAAAAACAAATGTTGAATAAAGTTATATATTTATAAATAATGTTGTGATGATTATCTATATTCTTATGGTCGCAAGTTATACATATAATGATGGAACTAATTAGAAGATGTACACAAACATCTAGAGTGGTGGGACACCACATAATTAGAGCATGGGATTAATAAGCATTCCATCTCATGAATAACGTAAAAGGGGATATTCATGTGGTGGTTAATTTGATCAAATAAAGAGATGTTATATTGCACCACCTAGATCATTCCATAATTAATACAAGATCAGAAATATTAAATTCTATTGTCAGACAACTCCAAGGATGGGTGTTAAAGATATGTTTCATGATTATTGGGAATTATATTCTTCGATGGGATGATTGAATAAGAATAAATCAAAACATTATAATAGAGTGATACAATTTTATTTTTGAAACATCACGAATCTTCAACTACTGAAATATCCAAATAGTAAAAAATAACACACTACAATGGTTAAGTACTTATATACAGATGATTAAATTATCATGGATGATCAGTCAGTTCCTTCAATATTAAGAGGTATCATTATTTTTAATCATACCCATATACACAATTTTTATTATACGGTCACATAGAACATGTTTATTTATAGGAATTTGTATGTATACCGATATAATTAGGTCATTTTATTCCTTATATTTCATGAATGTTATAGTTACACGAGATGAAATACCCAAAACATGATTTGGAGTTTTCTATTGTGCTCCATAATTTTAGGACATGTCATCCTAACCTATTTTTTGATAAATTAACATAGATTACAGATCATAATTATTTGAAACAAATTTTATCCGAAATATATAAAATTAAATATAGAAAATTCGGATAATGTTTTTAATGATATTTTTCCAGAAAATAATATATACACAAAGTAAGGGAACTATTTGGTTAACGTATTGAAAAGTATATCATATGGACAGTTGGGTAAAGAGTCTTCAGACTAATGGAAAATAATGATAGTGATACAATAGTAGGGATACCATTGAAGGGTGGATGACTGAAGGGAATTCATTTAATGAAATCAAAATGATGATGAATCCATCAGTCCTTATGAGAATAATTTTACATGTCTTTTGAGGTACACTTCTAACCTGATATTATGTTATATATATTCATTAGTGTCTTAATGAAATGACAAGAATTTGTGTTTTCCATACGGTTATTTAGTAGAAATTGTTATATTTTTAGTAATGCTACCAAGGAAGAAATAGAGATTTGAGTTACCCAAGATTCAAATGGTTTTTATAAAACACAATACATGGAATAAAAAGAAAAATATAAAAATTATGGGGGAATAAAGATAAGGTTTCCTTCATTCATATTTTTTGGAAAGATTGTTGGATGATTTTTTTAAGAGAATGGTAGACATTTTATGTGTAGGAAGTATGTTCATTGAGAATATGATTTTCAATGTGATTTGAATATGTTAATTAATTTGGGTATAGAGAGAAATATTCATATAATTCACCACCATATTCCACTGTTCTAAATGTAAATAGTATAATAATTATGCTAACCAGTTTCCAAATATGAAGACGAATGATGATGATCAATGAATCCAGCAACCTAAAATGATAAAAAAGGTATATATCATGTGATAAATATTTTTTGTTAGGGAAAAATAAATACATGGTAAATTTATACATTCCATCAACTATATAAACACAAAGGTTTTATTAAAATGTGAATCTATAATAATTTTTCACCTATATACTTTTATATGGGTGTCAATATTTCAAAAAAAAATTGAATTAATATTGAATCCCCCTAATGGTAAAATGATCACATCATTATTATACGATTCTATTGTAGTTGAATATAGTGAATATTTTATTTTTGAATATGTCATTATTGTCCATCAATTTAAATTTCATGTTATCATTGGCATATATTGGATTTCACTACATAAATATTAAATTAATTTCCAATGTAAGTAAAGTATTTTTTGACACTCCAAAAAACATATTTTTATATATATGTTCTATGATAAATATTAACATCTGATAGAAAAAAATAAATTTTAAATTTTTTTATTCAGATACAAAATTTGTGATTATATCATATAGATCGGTAGAAACTAAGAATTAATGAGTTGAACCTAGTATGAGATTTTGTTAATGTTTTTTAGAACGGTTTCATATTCCTCCACCGAAATATGAATATGATTTATCAATAGAACTAATACCTTATGGGAATCATATTTCAAATACTCCCTATAGAATAGACCTAACTGAGTTTAACTAATAGAGGATGAAACCCTAGGATAACCCTCACAAGGGATTAAATCGTCCAATTTCATAAAAATATGGTGAACATGTCCTATTTGTGAAATATAACGATAGATCAATGTGAATCTGCATTGATGTTTTAGATTTGAAAAAGATCATGATCCTGAAAAAGTACCATATACCCCATATTGGTGACCTTTTTGGTCAACTACATGATGCTCGATGCATTATCAAGATTATATTTTTCTTTATAAATCATTAATTTGATGTAAATGTAGAGGATATACCTAAGAATACATTTGGAACAACTTATAGACACAATGAGTATATAGTGATGCAATTCAGTATTAGTAATACCCATGTTATCTTAATGAATTTAATTAATATTATTTAGAGACAACCTTCATTAATTTTCATTAGTATTTATAGTCGATATTTACATTTATTTAACAAGTATCAAAAAGTGTTAATATTTCATGATAATTTTATAAAAGCACCCAAATATTGAAAATGTATGAATATTTTACAACTATTAATATTGGTGATAAAATGTTTCATTTTTTGTCATATAATCTCAAGGGATGGTATATCAATATATCCATAAAAGAATGAGGCCATTGAAAATTTTCCCAATCCAACCAAAGTGACTAATATTTATATATTTTAGGGTTAATCGGGGTATTATTGATCTTTTTTGTACATTTTTTGGGACTATCTAATCAACTCACAATGATAACTCAGAAGGGAGCCTATTTCTACAAGATAGATGAATGTGAGGGAAATTTCCAGGGTCTGAAGAGAATATTTTAAAGTGTATAAATTGTTAAATTACCCTTTATTAGTGAATGGTTTTTAGTTTATTGTGATACATCCAATAAGGGATCATGATCTGTTCTCATGAAAAATGTTATAGTTATAGTTTATGCCTCATTAAAATTGAACATTCATTAGTAAAATTACCCAACTCATTATTTGAAGTTAGATGTGGCATTTTTTTACAGTTTTATTGATGATTTAAATTAATGTATAATATTGTGATATATATCGATCATAATAGGTAAAATAATATATTCAAACATAATGAGTTTAAAATGTCCTATAAAACACAGTTGGGGATGGTTAAATATTATGACTGCTCTGTATATTACCAAATGGACAAGTGAACATGTCATTTATTCTTTGATTCAAAAGGATAACACTAGATTAACTGTGATAAATATCAGTAAGGATTAGATAATTATTTATTTGAAAAGGGTTTATCTTAAAATATTCAAGAATGGGGGTGATATCATATATTTCTAAAAAAACTTGATTAACCATGTTTTACATATGAGGATAAAAGTAGCACATTATTATGATATTGAGCTACCAAATCCGGAATGAAATGTTCTATAATATGAAATTAATCATTATGGACCAATAACTACCATAACCATTTATGTACACCACCCATTCAATATTTATAGTGTGTTCTATTATGGGATTGTAATTCATTATCTATTCATCATGAATGTAAAAATTAATTATGTAGATCTAAAAGAGTATTTATTGTGAGATAATATGAATAGAGATAAAACATATTTTTTATATTGTTTCCTGATATGTTAGGTTGTTAATTCTCAGAGACAAAATTATATAGGGATGTCACATTTATTTTTCATACGAGAATAGATATGAGAAAACATCACAATGGATTTTGTCATTAGACTATGAAAAATATATAAATGGTATAATTTTATATGGTTTATAGATGATCCCCTTATAATTTTAGTACACATAACGTCAGTCTAAGAACATTTCCTTGTGGATTGTATTTCCTTAATATACATTAAGGAGGAGTTAAATATTCATTGAGTACCAACTTAAATTTTATCATATTGGGAATCATGATTTAATATGATTTTATAGAGAAGTATTCATAATGTTATTTATATATATGTGTGTGTATCATCAAACTATATAATAATCATGAACATGGATTGTATGAGAGAAAAATCAATACCCTAGAATGTGTTCTATGCTTTTTTCCTTTGGATTTAAAGTGTGGTTAAGATAAAACCCCTAGTATAGTTCACATAGACCAATATCATTAACACAACCATTCATATGGATTCATATGATTCCCTATATGGAATAGAGTGTATAGTTCTAACATAAAAGTATGGAGATGGATAAATAATTTTATATGGACCCTTGCTAATTGAGGAAATGATAGATAATGTTATATTTATTTGACAACACTTAAGTGGAGCACAATTTTGTAAATAATTATGATGATAATTTCTAGTATTATTTGGAATTAGAAATTATTGAAAAGATGGTTCTATGAATATTTCAATGAAATAACTTTATATTATTTTTGAATTAAAGAAAAATAATCCCTAAGTATATTAGTCACTATGAAATTAATGATTTTACTGGGATGTTACATTATTAGTTGGCACTTTATTAAACTTCTTTCATGTCCATTATTTTTTCCATGTATCTCATCTGAGGTAGTACATACCTGATCCTTTACATGTTCCAAACCCATAAGTTGTACCACTATAGAATTACATTATTATGAAAAAGAAATATTGTTTATTCCAGATCATGCATGGAATTTTATGTGAAATAATTGAACACAACTGGTCGAAGTCTTGTGGAGAAACCATGAGTTTTAGGGTTCTACATGGGAACTTGAGGGTGTAATAAAGCATAATTATCTTAATTTATTTTAACCAATGTATCATTTTTTAAATAGAGATATTCATTTTATTAGGGTGGTGGGGGGGGGGGGGGAATTTAACACCCCAATATTTTATGAAATTTAAAAATAAATTTTATTTATTTTATATTTTGTGTTACAAACAACATTGAGTTTTTAAAAAACCATTATTTATTATAAATATTTATATTTAAGAAATATCTTTATACCTGAAATGTTTCTGACCCCATTTTCCTAGAGTGGGTAGTTATTTTATTACATTATCTGTAGTTACATGGAATCAAATCCCAAAAGACCAAATAGTTTAGTAGTATATAAGAAAACGATACACAGTTGAAATTTATATAATATTTTAAAACATAAAGTAGAAAATTTTTTTTCTTTGAGAATTAAATTATTCCTAATAGTGTATCCCATAATATAAATAAAAAAACAACTCAATATTCTAAGTAAAATAAAATAAAATAAAGGGGTGAGATAAATTGATCAATAAGGATAAGGATATGGTAGAAGGTATCATGAATAAACATATATACATAGTATGGGATGGTGAATAACAGAATACTCATTCCCTTAAATAAATAATATGGACATAATATGGAATAAGTAAATGATTATCAAATAAATCCATATTAATAACAAAATATTCTTGATACTTATCCCGAGATATTATAACTAAACAAAAAATCATAAGGAAATAAATAACTTATTTCTTAATGAGGGAGTTCATAATGTCCGAAACTAAAATATATGGTCATGTAATTTCATAATAAATTTTAAAAAGATGGGTATAAAATAATCAAATTTGGTGAACTAATTTTTCTCGTGAGACTTGATGATCCATAAATAGACTATCTATAACTAAGACCCACACTAAAGTAACTATGTCTAATTAATAACTCTTATGAATAGACTGAATCAATATCTACATAAAAATTCAATTTTAAATACTATCAAATGAAATGTTAATACTTACATCAATCTAATAAACATTATAATAAACCATCCAGAACAATAGGGTAAATAGTAATAAATTATAACATCTTTTTCCAAACTGATCATAAACTATCCAAAATAATAATATGGATTATATCAACATAACACATCCCTAGTGTATAAAATATGAAATAATTGTTTTTTGTCATCTTTTAATAGCAATTCCATATAAATTTCTGTAAAACTTTATTGATGAAAAAAACATTCCACATTAAAAACCGAATATAAAAACAAAAAGTATTAAAAAATCATAAATTTTTTTCCTAGATGTTATTTTTTTTTAAAATATAAAATAATATTTTAATAATTTAATTTTCATGAATTTTGTACATTTGGTTATTTTCAAAAATGTTGAAAAAATGAATCCTTACACATTTTTTGTAAAATATGAATGAGCCTTGTTTTGAAAAAAAAATGAATATTTTTTTCCAAATAATTTTTAAAATATAAAAATGGGTAAAAACATCACTAATATGTATTATTTCAATGGATAATATATTTTTTAAATAGTTTTTGAAAACATAAATTTTTTATTAAGAATGGCTTCGGACTGACGATAAAAATAATGTCAAATATTCTTAAAATGAAATTTTAATATTTTATAGTAAAAAATTGTGAATCAATGGTAAAATTACGTGAAAAAAATATTAATTAATATAGTAGAATAATATATATTTAGAATAAGATAGAAATATCAATCAACTACCATAATTGAGTCTTATAAAAAAAGGAATCCCTCGTAAGGATGAGATTGTGAAATAAATCCTTACCACATAGGGAACTTATGAATCACAATCCTAATAAAAGGAATAAAATTTAACGAAATATTAAATAATATATATATATAAAGAGAACCATTATGTAAATTATCAAATAGGGAGTATATATACTATACAAAATAAATAATTGGTGAATATCAAATATGTCTCATGGAAGAAAAAGTTATATAATAAACACATGTCATAGTTTCAACATCAATTATATGTTTCTAAACCTACAATATAATAAATATATGTTAATAATTAATCTATTATATAAAAATTTTAATATAAATCATACCATATATTATTTACTTATTGTATTTTTATGAACCACTAATTAACTTTTATTTATTAGAAACAATTCTTCATGTGGTAATAACTTCTTTTATTAATGCATGTTTTCGCTCAGTAGTTTTTTATTTTTAATTTGATCTTGGTGAAATATTATTAAAAATATTAAAACATTTATAATTGTCTAATATATTCATTACATATATATTTATAGTCATATATTTATGTTACAAATATAAAATGGTTTATAATGTTCATGGAGAAGGTAGGTCGTAAATACATATTAACATTATTTCAAATTTTCTGAATGGAAAAAATGAATTAAAAATAATTATAAATTTATATTTATGTAATTATTATAATTTCAAATATAAAATTTTTATTAATATAATACATATTTATTACCACCATTGAATAAATAATATGAAAAATATTTCATATCACTACGTGGCGGCGGTAGTCGATACGTATAGACAAGTGACATTATTTTTATATAATAGTTTGAAAGAAAAGAATTTATATGTGATATTATATTTTATAAGTATTTTTATATCATAAATATAATATACATTCGTTGAATTTATCCCTACCACATTTCACTTAATGATTAAGAGAAAAGCGAATCACATTTCTCTTCGTAAACACGAAATACATTATTGTATCCCCCAAAGAATGGAACTAGAGAAGGTATATGTGATATAATAATTAAAGAAGTATTATAATCTCCTAAATATAATATAAATATTTTAAATACAACATTATCCACACTTTAAATGAGGCTTTTTAAAACAAATTAAATCACTTCATGTTGAGGTAGTCTGTTGTACCCACAATCAACAATTTCTTTTTCCATTTGAGGGAAGTAGAGATGGGACATGGTCATTTAATTAGTATAATAACATATTATTATATATTTTTTATAATTTTTTTTAATATCATAATTAATTAATGTTTTATGAATTTTGAAAATAAAAATAAAAAACTATACACATTTAATAATTTTACCGCTTCTTTAGAGATCCTCGGTAGGTTTATACCAAAATCCTCGTAAGAGGGATTATTAATTAAAATAATCCCTATAAGATGTGATAAGGGATGTATGAAATATATATTGTTTGTTATTTTAAAAAATAATATTTGGGGTTGTAAATATGGGTGGTGGGTGGGTGTCTTTTAATATGTGCTGGAGATGGCACACACATAATTTGGAAAAGATAATTGTATATTTATGTTTTATAGTTCAAAATAATTTCTATAATGGTTAATTATATAATTTGATTGATTATATGGTTGATATATTTAATATAATGTATTTTTGTCAGGTTTTAGGTTCTTTGTAACCATTATCCTATTAGTTTAACCCCTCACTAGTAAACACAATTCTACCTTAACCATGGAATGTTTTTATTGTTTCAATGTTAATTTTTTCCCAAAATTATATTGAACATATTATATATAAAAAATTATATCGATTTGTAATATTTAATTGTTTATTAGAAATTTATATCATATATGTGTCATAATTTAATTTCATATTAAACCCTATATGTGATAAAATAGAGTTTTAATAAAGAGAAACTTCTCATAATAAATGAATGTTCTAATATAAAAATTCAATATAAAATTGATTAACCTCATGTAAAATATATTTACTATATTATTATTGTACTCAATTTAATTTCAAACTAATTTTAAATTAAAATGGAACCCTTAATATATTTAAATGAAAATGTTGTTTTCAGCAAAAACCTTTATTTTTAGTATTCTATGAA
Organism: Viscum album; assembly: GCA_963277665.1. Taxonomy (NCBI): domain Eukaryota; kingdom Viridiplantae; phylum Streptophyta; class Magnoliopsida; order Santalales; family Viscaceae; genus Viscum; species Viscum album. The sequence goes on along the minus strand of OY728142.1, from coordinate 1,131,216,959 downwards.
AAATGATACATTTTAGAAAAATCCAAAGACATTACCCAATACTACTTTAGATATTCTTATCCAAAAAATGTATTTTTATTAATTATGTAAATTATATTAGAGTGGTAAACATTAATTTAATATTATAATCAAAATGTGTGACTAATATTCCTTTCAAAAAAATACACATTTTTAGAAAATAATAATTATCTTTCAAATAGATCTTATTTTATTTAAAAATAAATTTTTAACCATTAATTTTATTTTAATTATATGAAATTTATATAATTTGAATTATAATGTTATTAATATTAACACACACAAAAATGATAGCTTTTTGTAATGGTTAGGTTTAAATAATAATATTTTAATAGACACTCACATTTCTTTTAAACTCAATGTTCATTGCATTATAATAAATCAATGAGATTGAGTTTATTTAAAAATAAATATATCCTAATGTATCGGGGTGACATATTCACATCATAGACTAGTGTTTCTTGTCATTCACACTCTTAAACACGATTATCCTCTTTTTAAATCATTTTGGTTACATTAACCTATCCATTATATTTGTTAATATGAATATTAATAACCAATATTTAAATGTAATGAATTATTATTTTATATAAGGAAAACAATTTGATAGAATATTTAATACTATTTAGTAACATCATTATATAATTCGAAAATAAAATTTTTTAAAAACAACTATTTATTTAATTTTATAAAAAAATAAAAAAATTATTTTTTCAACCTTTAAAAAAATATTGGATAAAATAAGAAAAATAATTAAAATATACATGATAAAATTATATTTGAGTGAATTTTTTAATTTTTTTATAATTAAATAACTTTTTATTTAAATATTAAAAAATACTGACATTCGTTAAAAAACCCGGAATTTTTTTGATTGAATTTTATAAATTACCAACTTAATTTAAAATGTATTTAAATTAAAAATAGATTATTTATTAATTTATTAATCCAATATTGGTCATTGTAATAATTTTTCTATTGAATTGTGATATTATAACAATATATACTTATGAACATATTCTCCTTGGAAAACATCCTTTTCATCACATGTACAGGATTATATTTAAGTTAAAATTTACATCTTATGTAAAAGAAATTTTTATAAAAAATTTGGTATTTCAAATTAGAGTAATTAATTTTATAAACTCTGTCCAAATTAATTTTTTTTCAAACTCATTAGTTAAAATAGTAAAAAATAATTACAATGGTTATGGTTAAAACATGATTACTATTGATTAAACTAAAATGAAAATGGGTAACATGACCAATATAATTTCCCAAATATCATTTTAAGACCATATATTTACATATTATAATATAAGTTGTTATAATAATTCATCTTAGATCCTTTTTTCAATATTAAGATGTTGTTACACTTTATTCTTTTCCAAAAAAAATGTGTTGTCCTCTCACCAACTTGTAAATGGACACTCCCTCTCCACTCATATCCACACATCAAAACACTGTTGGTCAGCCCGTAACTGCCCATATCAAATAGTTACATCACTATTCACATACTAGATGGATTATTTTTATTAGGTAACCCACATATAAAAGATTTAGGAATAAATTTAAATGGTTTCTCCAAAAAAGGTAAAATTATTAAAATTTAGTTTTGTTATATTTCATCGTTGATGACCTTAAAATATTATCCAAATATAACGATATAATAAAATTACTGTCACACACAAAATTATATATTAGTAAATTAATTTTATAACATATAATTTTCCCCTTTTTAATTAAATGGGAAATGAAGCTCTCGATTTTCTGTATGGAGGACTAACACCTTATGAACCGATGTAATTATTTTTCAATACAAACCTATCAAGGATGGATGTAATGAAGGAAATAATATATTTAAATCATTATTATTTCATTATTATAATATTAGAATTACAATATCACAAATATCATCTTAAATTCATTTCATAGGAATATGAGAATGATGCTCGTCCATAAGGCAAACTATAACGTCACGAAGTGGAATGATTGAATCCTACATTATGAATTACATGGAATGTAATAATGATAGGTTTAATGAGGTTAATGGATATGTATTAAATAAAAATTATTTCAAGAAGATAATTTTTTTTACCAAGATTTCATTTCATTCGACATGGAAATCGTAACAGCGTTCATCCATTGGTACGACCAACCCTCTCTATTAGTAGTTTAATTTATTTTTTAAGTCAATATATAATACATTGCATGAAATATATAATATATATATATATATGATATTTACATCATGGTTAAAATTCATGATATTATGTAACCCTAAAAAATTAAAATTAGTGAGTATACAAAACCAAAATATAAAAGAAAACCAAAAATAGTTATTACGTGAAACATGATTTTAATAAAACAATTATTAAGAAAATGGAAATAAAAGTTCATATGTAAATAATAAGTTGTATGATGCATATTATTATAGCTCTATATTATTTTTTCAATAAAAATATATTTATTAAAGAAGAGTTTTGATTTTGCCGGAAGGAAGTTGGAACTTATTATAGCGGATTATTATCTCAAATTGGATTCTTTATGACATAAGTTATTTTATGAACCTCTTTATTTTAGGCTTTAAATATACATCCACATTAAAATTTAATATAATGATGTTATTTTTAAAAATGATATTTAATATTTTGTTTCAATTCAAAATTTTATCATACATTCATTTCAAATATTACCATAGTCATAATTATTTTTTGTTTCAATATAATTGTTTATCATGATTGTTTAGGAATAATTTTATGATGATTATATGTTAAACTATATCTAAAAAATCAAATTAATTTTATTCTAGTTTATTTATTTAATGATGATATATATTTTTACTACATTTTATTTACTACTTATGTATTGATGATTCCAATCTAATGTTTTTAATGAATCCCAAATTTATTTCTCTCTTCAGTCAGGACATATTTTTCATGAAAATGCATATTTTCTAAAAAAATTGCGATAATGTTTTATTATTACTATATGACTTATTAATGTATTATTTTACATATTTTTTTAATTTTTGTTAATTAATAAAATGAATATAAATGTTAATTTGTATAGAACACAAATTTGGATTTTACCCAAAATATGAAAGGAATGTTTTGTTTAATGTGTATGAAAAGAACAAAATTTACCACCATCAAGATCACTTAATGTTTTAAAGAATAAATTTTATGTTTCAAATGATATTTTAAAATGAAATTGTTTTCATAATTTTTTGTGAGAATTTAGTTTCAAAAATTTTATATTCAAAGTGAAAATGTTATTTTACACAATAAATGTTCAAAGTGATATTTCCAAATTAATCTCCATATAAGAATCCAAATATTGATGTTACATATGCTTTATTGGGGATATTAATAATGATACCATTATTATTCATTCTTATTATGATTTCTATTTAGAAGAAATTATTTTTATGAAACATTATTCACTCCCAAGGGGTATACCAAGATAAAATGATTATGATAGTTTCTTATTTTTTTAATGGGATATTATATGATAAAATTAATAAAACATTATGAAACCATGTTTTTTCCATAGGGTATTAATGAATTAAAATTTTATGATAACCAAATCTTTTTGGGTTATAATATGATGATTTTTTTGACCATGTAGAACAGGTATGAATGAATTTCATTATGATATCAGTGGGACCATGTCTCTATCAAATTAATTTGTTAATGATTAATATCTCATGAGATAAATCGAACATGAATGTGGAGTCAAAACATGTTTATAAAGGGTAGTTTCCACTATGATGGTATTGGGAGTGAACCTTGACTACTACATTTGTTTGGTGAGTTAACCCATTTTATTATGATTGTTTTGGAAATAATAATTCACAACTAATGTAATGATTTTATATTCATATGTTTATGAAAAAATAAATGACTTATGCCAATGTTATGATCTCATGGATCATGATATTTGATTCTATTATAATTCATATCTTATAAATTACTATTATTTATTCTAAAAATCATTTTTTAACAATGTTATGTTGGGTATGGATTTACAATGTTATTATCATGTTATCCTACCATTATGCTTGGGATATGTTGATAACTCTCTTGTTTTTTAGTAGTGATCTACTAATCTCCTCATTATTTATGTCTCCCTTCCATGTTTACAAAGATACATAATAGGTATTATTTATAAGTACGATTATAATTATAATGAACATAGAAGGATAAGATATAGACACCTTAAGAACAAGTTGTTTATGTATTCAAGTATCAAAATCCATTATACCATATTAATTGTGGAATAAATCATTATGTTATGAAATGAATGTTAATTATTAAGATATAATATCAATATATGAAAAAAATTGAGTGTGTATAATTATGATTTTAGATAGAATTTATTTTAATAAAAATAAACTAATTAAATATTAAAAAAAATATTATTCAAAAATGTAAATTTTATATATTATAATTGAAATTAAATTTTCTATAAAATTGATAATTATTCACTATTTGAAGAAACAAAATTGTTTTCTAAAAAATTTAAAAAACATGTTAAAATCATAGTATTTTTAATGGATCACTAAATATTGATATCCTTTTTATAAAACAAAATTCATAACTGTGATAGAAATTAATTATTATATCCATGAAAAAAATGTAAAAAATGATTTGTAGAGAAATTTTTTTTAATGGATTAAAATGGAATTACAAAAAAATTATTATTTATCATGTATTAATAAAAAATATGTATTATATAAAACCATTATACATATTTTTTTATAACATGGTAATTTTTATTCATACAAAAAATTTAAAATCAGGGTTATAATGGTATACTATATTATAGTTCATTTGGACTCTGGGTTGTGTGTAAAGAATCCTGTTGAATGCATCTAGTTTATTTCAAATGATAAATGCATATATAAATTCATTGGGTATTAAACATGAATATATCATTCCACTTTTTCTCAATTCAATATAACTCTCAGAAAACAACCACTAAGAGGAAGAGAAATCCCAACTAGAACAAAATTATCTATAATGTTAATTTTATCCAAAATAGATACATCTATAACTTCAAAATAAGTGCAATGATTCTATATTGAATCAAATGATTGAATATTTGGTTTCAAGGACATTTTATACCATTAAAACTTAAACATACAATTTTTATTACTCTCAAATTAAAAATTAATTAATGTGGAGAAGAATTTGTCATATTTTATTACAGTTTCATCATCTTCTTGAGGGGGTGGGGAACTTGAAGGATTTTAGCATTATTAATGACAAATGAAAAAACTATTCAAAAAATATATTTTTGATTCCATTCCACCAAAAAATATCACACTATTTCTTTTCATGAAACACTATTTTCCATAGTCATTTTCATAGAACGTTGTGTTTAAGGGATGCACATTTCAGTTTAATATAATATGGTGTTTCTATGAATTCAAAAATCCACATGATCATCCCAAATCATACCTAAATATGATAAGGGTCATTTTTCCCTGGAATGGTTATGGTTTAAGATATAAAAATTCATATTCATGATCTTTATCACCCTAGGTATCTGTTTTTACTTCCCTTTATTGGTCCTAGTATTGGAAAAAAATATGGTCATGGAATGGGAAACTTACAATACATGTTCAATAAGATTTTATCGACTAAAGGGTTTCATAATGGAACAAAATCAACATAACCAACAAAATTAATGATATAAATCCTTCTATGGGGAATGGTATTATATCAATGAAATAATCTTTACCAACAAATATGTGTGAAATCATAGGTTGAAAGAAAATAACATAAGAAATGAACATAGATTGGATTGAAACTCATTTTGATAGACACACATTCCAACATCATATGAAACATTAATTATCATTATAATGAGACATAACCAGGAACTCACTCAGAACATGTACAATAATTCTAAAAAATCATATATATTACCTATAAGTAATTATTATTTCATGAAAACCATGCACAAATAACATTCCTTATAAACAATATTTTCATGAAGCACCTAAAGTAATCTCTAACCTAAAAACCTGAACTGGATTTTGCTAATGAGGGTCTTCAAATTTTCCATAATCAAAATATAATCTCTTGGGAATTATGAAATACCATTGAGAATCATTTTTCCAGTAAAATTTAAAAAAATAATAGATAGAAAGTATTAGAGGGTGATAACATTCCAATCCAAGATTTGATGGAAAATAATATTGAGTATAAGGAAATACATGTTGGAAACCAAAAAAGGTAAAACAAAGAATATAAAACAATTGATAACCCATATACATGTGATATTTGGGACAATTTCCCACCATACTATTATTGATTGCTAACATGGATACCTACCACCTCCATGTGGAACCTTACCTTTAACCATGTGAGATAAGACTTGATCTAAAAAAAACATAATGGTATGTGCATGTTGTGAGAAATTAATCCCAATCTTATCTCACCAACTGTATTCTATGTATTCATTAATAAAAAATCAATTATTATCTCTTCAATAAAATAATGGTTTAAAATAATGGTTTTCATAGTTTTAGACAAAACCTGGAAATGGAACTTAACATGATAGTATATAAAACAATAATAGCTAATTTGTTTCAATTAATTAACAAATATTTCGAAATATGATATTATGGGAACTGAGTCGTGTAATACATTATTATTTTGTTAAATAAGTTCATCGCACATCCGTTAAAAGAAAAATATTTTTACCCATGTCCCTAGTATAAAAGCACTATTCTTTATTACCCATTAATTAATGATTTATTAATAAAAATACACAGAATATAACCTGAATGATCGATAAGTATAATTTCTTTATTAATTATAAAAAATCATAACATCTTGAAAATGGGATATAACAAAATTACTAAGAACATCCTTAAAATTATTCAAAAATTCCTTGGCTTTTAAAACTGCACTGGATAACCTATGGAAAAACGTAAGAAAGGGGTGAGCTATAAATATCAGTAAGGTAATAACTATGGAATAATGTATGAAATTTTTTAGAATAAAATTTTCAATAGGGAAGAAGAGTATCATGAATTAAAATTCATGTTGTATCATTATAATCATAACATTGGATATATGGAAACAATTTAAAACAATACATCATTAACACCTATCATGGTTATACTTCCAATACATCATGGATGCATTCATTATCATAATATATTATGATACTTAGGGTCGAATAAATATATATAATACCTCCATCAAAACAAATTTGGGCATAAATATGATCACTATTGATAGGAAGTGAGTATGGAATTCACTACATAATATTTTTGGCAAGGAAAATCAAGCGGAACTTTCCTCAATATAACAATTTCACTTAAAGATTCATAAAAATGGGTTGATGAAGTATAAGGGAGTCTCACCTAAAACTTGAATAAAAATTTATGTAATAGGTTCATGGAAAAACAATACCAAAAATATAAATTGTAAATAGTAGAAATATGTTAATGAATAAGAATGAATAAAAAATAATCCTAACAATATTTCAATATTGTAATGGGTGTACATAAACGATTATGGGAAGATTAATGGGAGTGAAAGGGATATCTCATAATTTAAAAAATAAGTGGAATATAAATATAATATAGAATAAAATATTTCATTATATTAAAATCTAATTTTAGATTCAAAACAAAAAATTAGTACTTGAATGGAAAATAGAATAGATAAATCCCTTACTTGATTGGGTGACTCTGAATAAATTGTAGGTGATTCATTAGAGTTTGGGAAATCTCGATGGACAATTGAGGGTGAAGGGAATATTATGGAAATGATCCATATTGTTTTAGGGAATATAAATTGGTGATTGCGTGAGTTTATATTGAAATAGAGGTAGATTTTATTATTTTTTAGCTTTTGGACTCTACATAAAAATTCCACCCCATGGGATTTTCAAATGAGTTTTGTTGTAACATCCTGGTTCTGGGTGTGGCTCAAAGGTACCCCATACATAGTTGGGTCACAAAGAATCAAGCATATTTACCTGAATTCTAGAGGCTGCTGACTAGTAGTGTGGGCCTTGGGTGTGATAGTGGGGAAACTATGCGCTCATTGGCAGAGTAACACTACAGAAACAAAAAGATAGCTGTAGCGGAAGCAGTAATACCATAAAATAATTAAATAGAAGAATACTGAGTGAACTAAAAATTATATCGAATGTATAAATGAGGCATGGATCATATGTATAATAATGAAGCCAAAAATATTACAATGTTGTTAAACAATACTAAACCGAAGTACAAGTAAACAGGTAAACTCTATCAGCTTCACAATCCTCAGCTTGGTCTCATGCTCTCCAACTCCACAACAACAAAGTACCTAAAGTAGATGGGATCTTTACCTTTTATATACATGCAACAATATAATCAATTTGAGCTGAAAAGCATTACCCAACACAGAGTGTGAGATGAATTCCCATAGGCAACCAACCTGAGAATTATGCCTAACTATCAGTGAATATATTATGGCGGGAAATATGAAAAATGATATAATAAGAAAATAATTAATCAAAAGTAAAAAACCTACAATTTCAACTTCATTCATTTTAATTTTTTAAATACACATCCTAAAAATATCAAGATACCCTTTGTGAAGATCTCATAGTTAACCCCAATGGTTTAGCTCTAATAAGAATCTCTGAGGCAGAACACGCCATCAATTCCCCATGTGTTCTTGTAATGGTAAACTACAAACGCTCTGTGGATGCACTCAACATCCAATTCTGTATGTGGTCTTGCAACGTTGCACTACAAAAACTATGAGGGATCACTGGGTCCCTATGGTCTTGCAATGTGAAATGTGTAACATACACACTAGGAAAGCCCTCCACATCCATTCCCCATATGGTCTAACTACACCAGGTTCCTACATCCCTTTGTAATGAAATCGTGCAACAACAATATCCAGTATCCAATGTAAATCTCAAAAACTATTTAGATAAATAGTTACAATACATATCACAAATATGTGAGACAATATCCACTCTATCGTAACATCCATAGGCATGAAGAAAAATCATCCTAAAAATAATTTCTAGAACCAACTACAAATATCAATTCAAACATTAAAACACAAATCCATTACAAAGTAATTAACCATATTTAGAATAAAAAACCCATACTCAATCAAACAAGGCATAGCGGGAATTTACAAGGTAAAATTACCAAAGCATGCAATACCCTAAAATAGGGTATTGTAAATTTTTTCACATATAATCCAAATAAAATCTATGGAAAGGAAAAAAGAATCTACCTCGACGTTGTATGATCGATATAGTTGATCATCAGTCTCTGAATAGACCTAGAACACCGTAGATATATAAAAACATATAAAACTCTCAACCAATGATATCTCACCAAATATGAGTAATAAAAAGATGAGGCTCTATAATAATGAAGAAATCACTTCTGCGATTCCAATGAAACAACTGAAGTTTGATTCAGAGAATGGATGGCAGGTTGGGGGATCAGAGAAGAATCAGATGTCTTTAACACTCCTAGATGAGATGATGCCAAAAGAAGAGCTTTCTGTGAATGAGATGCAACCCCATTTCTATATAAAAATAATATATTCAAATACATTCCATGATACCAAAGAATACATGATGTGTATAGGATTTTATCGGATCCCACATTAAGCAGCCCTTCCATGTCATCACACAGCCGTGTATGCAGCTACAACCCAGAAAAACACGACCTGGATTTGGTTCTAGAGTACACGATGTGTACTCCTAAATTTTTTTTTCATCCATTTCTCCTAAAAAACAACTTGAATTGAAATAACATACCTTAATAAAAGATCCTGTTTCTTACACACTCCCCCCTTAAAGAAATTTCTCCCTGAATTTCCCTAACATAGTAGCGTGGAAAAAATCTCAAAAAGATCATGCCAATGTGATCACACATTGGTCTCCCTCTCCCATGTCTTGTACTATACATCCTCGTGCTACCACAACACTCGTACTAGAGGAACATACCATCAATAGAGAATCTTCACACTATGATGAAAAATCTGGATAGCATGATTGTCAAATGATGTTTCCACCTCCAACTCAAGCTAATTGGGTCGAAAAACATGAAATAGGTATGAGAAGTAATGGTGTAGGTGTGAAACATGGAAGAAATTGTGCATATCCTGTTATCTGTAAGGTAAATAAAACTGATACGCAACTGGCCCGACTCTACCCAAAACCTCAAACGGCCCGACGTACCTCGACCAACGGTTTCCTAGCCTTCTAATCCTTATATGTCACAACCATGGTGTGACTTTTAAGAATATCTGATCTCTGACCTCAAACTCCAAATGTCATCTCTGACGATCAGTATAAGACTTTTTTCATGATTTTTTAGTAGTTATCCACTTACAAATCAACTCCTCCTACTTTGTGTTCTCCCGAACAAGACAATGTCCCATCATAGTTGCCTCTCTTGTTTCTAGCCAACATAGGGGTTATTGGCATGGCCAGTCATACAAATCCTCATAAGGTTCCATCTGAATTTTTGTTTCAAAATAATTATTTTAGGAGAACTCCACCATAGTAAGGTGATTCTCCAAATAACCTCCAAAATCTATGATGTTTTCTCGATGTATGTCCTCAAGCACCTGTATCATACGCTCAGACTAGCCATATTTTTGGTGATGATAAGCTATATATAAAAGTACCTATATACAGTAAGCCCTCTTTAATCCCTTCCAGAACTATGAAGTAAAACATACATAACTTTCTGGAATGATGTAGTGCAAGAACCCCATGTAAATGTACAATATCTCAGACGTATAACCTTCCCATCTCATAAACACTGAATATCTCTTTTATCGATAAGAAGTTTGAAAACTTTATGAGTCTTTCAATGACGACCCAAAATATATCATTACCTTGAGGCAGCCTCAATAAACCTATTGTGAATTCCATCGTGGCATCATTCCACATCCACTCAGGAATGGTTAGTTGTTTCAAAAGTGCTGCTAGTTGTTGATGCTCATATTTCACATAATGACATGTGGAATACCTCATGACAAAACCTGCAATATTTCACTTCATACAAGGACACCAATAATTATGGTGTAGATCCTTATACATCTTGTTGACACTAAGATTAACTTCCCAAACTGATGAATGAAAATATTACCTCAGCACCTCGTGTATGTCTACTGATACCCATACAAGCGCATAAAAATGTAGGATCTCATCCTCACATATGGTCAATGAAGAAAAAGGGTCATCTACCAACACACTCTACCATAAAAATTGGACTTAAGAATTTTATATCTACCACATTAGCACTCAATGAAGTAGAGTAGATGTAACATCTACATAAGAAAGAATCGTCTAACCCTATCTGTCGTGCACCTCCAAATTCATCGCAGAGAACAGATGAATAAGCTTCCTTTCACAACTAGCCTCTTGAACAACATGTATCTATGTCTTCCTGCTCAACGCATCATCAACTATATTTCCTTTCCCATTCGTGTAGGAATTATTACAGTTCAAGGACATAAGGTACTCAAACTACCCTCTCTATCTCAAATGATGGTCATGCTTGGTAATGATGTACTTGATACTTTTTTTTCATTGTACACCAAAAAATTCTCTCTCTGATGGTAATGATTCCAACATCGAAAGGCATAAACAACTTCATCCAACTTAAGATCGTGAGTTGGGTAATTCTTATCATGTGTCCTCAACTATTGAGACCTGTAAGCAATGACTCATTCCACCCAAAATAATCACGACTCCAACCTTAATACCTTATGATTCATAGTAAACAATGTAACTCTTTCTTGGATCTGAAAAAACAAGTATCAGTTCTGAATTCAACATCTATTTATTCTCCATAAGGTTGAGTCACATGAATCTATCCACATGTACTTCACACACTTCCTAGTCATGACTATCAGTTGAATTACTATGCATGAAAAATTCTGTATGAAATGTCTGTAGTAACCAGACATCCTGAGAAAACATTATACATCAAATATGTTCTTCCACTTCTACCAAAAAACAACTTGTCTCAATTCCTCTATGTCTAAAGATATTCTTGTCTCTAAGATAACATGTCCCATGAAATGAATATGGTCCATCCAAAAGTGTAATTTGGATTTCTTAGCAGATAACTTATGATCTCATAGTATACTAAAAACGATCTAAAGATGGTTGGAATTGTTTTGTTGAGTTTGAGAGTACATCGAGATATCATCCACTATGACTGCGAAAAAAGAATCCAAGAGTGGATGGATCACTCAGTTCATCAGTTCCATGAAATCTTCCCACACATTTGTGAGACGGAACAACATAACCACATACTCGTATAGATCATACCTTCTCGGAATGGATGGAATACATATATCTAATGGTCTAATGTGAAAATGATGACAACCAGATATCATGTCTATATTTGAAAACACTCTACCTCCTCAAATCAGATCAAAGAGTTCATAAATCCTTAGTAAGGGATATCGGTTCATGACTATTAAATGGTTCATCTTCTGATAATCCACACAGTGTTTGAGGGTACTATCCACCTTCATCACAAACAGTAAATGTGGACCCCATGTAGATGTACTATGTTAGATGTCACCATTTTCTGGAAACTCCTCCAACTCTATGTTAAGATCCTGTAAGTCCCTTGTATCCATCATATATGGATAAATGGACACTTTTTTCACTCTTGAACAAGATCAATAGAAAATTACACCACTCTCTCTAGAGGAAAATATGAAAATTCATATGGGAAGACATCTCTAAAACGATTCACCACTGGGGGAAATTATTTCTTAGAAGTCCCTTGGTATTATAGATACAGACTATCAATTTGGGTTGTAACTCCTCCCAACACATTATTCTATGGTTCAGTTCTACTGCCTTGGTATCCCATTCGCCTAATTAGACTCTTCGTTCCCTCTAGTGATGTAAAATTCACCCTATGATGGTAGAAATCGAAAACATATTAGAATGGAACCAATCTTTCTATTATTAGAATGACTTGATATCCCATCATCTTTATGACATAAAGGTCCCATAATAAGTGAAACCCACCAATCTGAAGAGGGATCTCCTTTAACAGGCGTAAACTAGTCATTCTAGTTCCCAAAAGTGTATCCAACATCAATATATCAGTAGTGGTAAAGATACAGATCCCATGGCTCTCCAAAACAGAAATAGATATAAAACTAGGGAAATCTGTTATATCGAGAATTAAAGTATCCAAAACCGAGGAAACTGTGATCATACCTCTAACTGTATTGGATCTAGTAACATACTCTTTCTAGATCTCCTTCGGTACAAAAGCGTGACCTATATTGTGGCCCTGTGTAGATTTCTGTGATCCCTAAGCTGATCCACCTTGGGGTTATTGAAAAACTTGTGGATGAACATCATGGCAATGACCTCCATCTCATCCTTAATGGCTTGAAAGACTCATATTTCTTAACTGATATGGGAATGGTGTTCCTTTTCCACTATGGGGAGTCAAAACAGAACCCCTATAACCAGCTGTTGGTGAGAAAACCTACCAGAAATGCAGAAGATGACCCATATTGCTGCAAGATTAGCATTCTACGGGGTCTCTTGGGAAATGTGGACTAATATGACCACTCTTCCAACAATGGTAGCATACCACCTAGTTACCTAAAGATGTATTCCGCCTACTTAGATCTCAGCGTGTAGACTCTTTATGGTGCTTCGTGCTGTCAGTCGGAGGGGTACCAACTGTGGATCATGAAACTCCTTGGTTCACCGCCCCAAAATCCCTCAGACATTACTCTGTGATCAGCGCCTGGTTGACTATAGAAGTTATGGAAGTCAAAATTAATATTATCACTTGAGATCGGATTTCTTGCCTAACACCATCCTCAAACTTCCTCTCTAGAAATAACACTTAACCCCTGGAATGGATGTGAATCACTGTAACTCTGTGATGCGAGAAGAATATACTATGACTGAAAGAGTACCCTACTCCAAACTCAGGAACTCTCGGGATCAGTCAGCCCTCATAGTCTCCAGTTATAAGTAACTGTAGGAGGCACACTAGAACTCATCCAAAGTCATACATTACTAGCGCCCAACATGTGATGTCACATTCCACCATCTCTTTGAAAATCATGAAGCATGTATGTATTAAGTTTTACCCTACTATCTATATGTGTCTTTAGATACTCGAAGATAAAAATCATTGCTTCTAACCATGGCTCTACATCCGGAGGTCCTCCATACCCTAAGAAAGTGAGAGGATGCTGCTGTAGAAAACCCCTTGTGAATTCTACCATAGATGGGGAATTACGTGGTACTCCCATATAGGTCTGTATAAACCTCATGAATCCTTGTCAGAACGTTGCATGAGAACCTATATATGGAATGATGGCTGGTGCGAAGACAGGCACACATGGAGGATCTATATGTAGTGCCTAATCTACCAGGTTTGGTATCTAATCGTTTCCATATATCTGACATAGAACAAGATGAAGTCTCGGTGGAATGAATCTAAGAAGAAAAATGAACACTTATTTTACGATTATCAAGTAATGAAACATAGAAGCGCAAAAAATGAATAGGAGAATGAAAAAATTAAAGTTATTAAAAACATGGATACACCAAGTGTATGACTAATACATTCCATGTTACATTAATACTTGAAATTGATGTATACATATTCCACACCTTGCCATGTAACACCCGTACACATGGCATGTTCATCCTCAGACAAGGCATTTACCTGAATATTTTCCCCCTGCATGAGTTTCTCTACATGCCTATACAAATTGATCCTACCTGGGTAACTCTACATAGTGTTTGTTCTTTGGATATGGCGTGTAACCCTTATGTTATATCCTTATATGTTGTTAGTCACATAATTAGTGACACGACCAACTCTACATGGAGTATTTATTCTAGACATGGTGTGTACTAGAAGGATTTAACTTAACCATGTCGTTAATCACACAACAGGATACATCGTCACTAAAAAACGATAGGTACTACTAGTACACAACATGTTCCAACAAACAAATCCCAACCATGTGTTCGTGATCACATTCACATAGTTACAAACTACACAACATCTACATATAGTACATGATGTGTACTTATGAAATGCCCCCCCCCCCCCGAACAGAAGGATACATAGAGTGTATTTTTTAATAAACACCAAATGTTCTCGATTTTCCGGATAGTAAGCCTTAGAAACTAATATAGAACCCCATAAAAACAATTAAACAAACATTAAAGTTACAAATTATAATCCATGGTGGCCATAATACATTCGAATCAATGTTTTCAATCATAATCATGTCACATAATAAATATAATAGCATATGCAAACACCCGATCTACCAAATTCTGATCCATGAGGGATCATAACACCTTAATGACCAATGTGTGGTGCTAATTAAAACGAAACCTTACAAAATTAAGATTAACCTATCAAATAGATGGTATTATATCATGGAAACTATCATAATATAATGAATATATAGCACATCATCTATCACAAAAACATGCAATTGATAAAGCACCTCAAACAGCATGACAAGAATGCATGATATGTGATATCTATAAAGTGAATATATGATGCATGAAATGTCATACCCTCATCTCATCAGGTTGCAATAGAAATATACCCTCAATAATATCAATGATAACAAAAAAATGTGAACCACCCAATGGTTAAATCAAATAAACTGTAATAATTGCAAAACCAGAATATCGTAATATTCGTAGTATATTAGATTTTCCCGGAACATGGGTTAGTTACTCCCAAGAAAAACTTATTAGAAAATACATATTCCTTCCTATAACTTTCTATAGGATCCAAAAAGTAATTTAAAAAATTAATAATCCCTCTTATACCATTTGGTAAAGTACCAATTCCGGGTTCCTCCCAAAGGTTCTCCATACTGGGTTAGTCACATGGCCTCAAGCACATTTCCCAAAATTCCAGAAGAAACCAACAAGAAGCAAGGGCCTTGGGTGAGATATTGGGGAATCTATACCATTATTTGTAGGGTAACATAGCAGAAGCAAACAGATAGAATGATAAGTAGTATTAATACCATACAATAAATAAATGGTGGGAGACTGAAAGAAATAAACAACTAGAGCACATATATAATGTATTCCTGGAACTTATATCTATTTAAAGCATCCAAACAAGTCGTAATGATAGAATATGGTAATAAACCAGTGTACAAGTATATAAGTAAACTCCAATAGCATCATTATCCTCAGCTTTTTCCCATGCTCTCCAACTTCATAGTAATTAAGTACCTGATGTAGAAGAGATCTTTCCATTATATATTCATTGAAAAATAAAATTAGTTTAGGCCCAAAAGCATGACCAAAACAGGGTGTGAGATAAATCCCAATAGGAAACCTCCCAAATATTTGTCCCTAAATGTTAGTGAATATATATGTGCTATGAAATATAAAAAATGATGTAATAGAAAATTAAGTACTCAAAATTAAACAATACTATTGTTTTAGCAACATTAATTTAAATTTATTAAATAAACAACCAAAAAATCCCAAGCTACCCTATGGGAAGTTCTCGTAGTCTAACACCACCTGTTAAGCTTAAAACAAACTCTCTAAGGAAACACAGATCGTCAATTATCTCCATGGTATTGTGATGGTAAACTAAAAACACTCTGGGGAAGCACTCAACATCCAATTCCCTATGTGTTATCGTAACGTGGAACTACAGAAACTCTGAGGGAGCACTCACGTCAATCCCCCCTATGGTCTCACAACATGAATATTATAACAGACACTCTGGGGAATACCTCATCATCCATTCCCCCAATATTCTAACTACAAAAGGTTCTCATAGACCTATGTAATGAAATCATGCACCAACGATTTACAATATCCAAAGTAAATCTAAAAATATAATAGGATAAATAGGTCAATCCATATCACTAGAATGTCATAAAATATCCACTCTATCTTAACAAATCTGGGAATGGAATACAATCAACCTAACATGCATGTCTAGACCTAACAACCAAAATCAAATCAAACATGGGACAATACATCCATCACAAGGTAATTAAAACTATTTACAATAAAAAACCCATAATCATCCAAAAAAGCAATAGTGGAAATTAATAGGGTTAAATTCCCAAAACACGCAACATCCTAAACTAGGGCATTGGGCACTTTTTAAACATATAATCCAAAAAAATCAACAAAACGGCACAAACCACCTACCTCGACGTTGTACAATCGATATAATAGATTCTAAGACTCTAAAAATAACTATAACTCCATAGATATTCAAAAACATCTAAAACACTCAACCAATGATATCTCATGAAATAGTAGATTTAATGATATGAGGCACTTGAAGAAGGAAGAACTCACCGATGCAATTGCAATGAAACCGACAAAGTCCAATTCGGAGAACCGACAACGGGTCAGGGGATTGGTGAAGAATCGGCAGTCTTCAATCACTCATGGATGAGATGAATCCAAATAAGATATTTCTGTGAATGAGATGCAACCCCAGTTTGATATAACAATTAATATAAAAATACACGGCGTGTTCCCTAAAGATAAACGGTGTATATAAGCATTTACCAGATCCCTCCTTAAGTGGCTCTGCCACATCATCACACGGTCTTGTATATGACATTGACATGGCCAAACACAGCTTGGACTCGGTTCTATAGTACACAACATGTACAAGTATGCACACGAAATGTGCTTCTAATATTTTTCATCTTCCATTTTTCCTCAAAAACAACTTAAATTGAAATAACATACATGAAAAGAAGTCTTGAGTTATTAAATTTGTGAAAAGGGAGTTGTATTCATTATATTATATGGAAACTGTAGAAATTAATTAAATAATTATTTTTTATATAGATATGAGGCATACTATGATCAAAAGTATTTTAAAACAATATAATATATTACAAGTCTCGGAAAATTCATAATGGATTTATAAAATTAATAATATAAATATAAAATAAATTATTTTGAATGTAAAAAATTTATTTGGTCTTGTATATCATTTAGAGTATTTATTATATCACTTGTGTGTCATTATGATCTCATAATAAACAAAATATATTTACATAGTGTTTAATTTTATCCTAATAAACGAAAATATTAAAGAAATATTTAAAATAAAAATTTGATTATTTAAACTATATAATTAAGAAGAAAATTCATTGTATCTAAATAATTCTCACGAAAATTCAAATTTTCACTACTATTATAGAATATAAATTTATTAAGAAGTATTAGGATTTTATAATAATATCATTTTTCAAACCATTTTTAAATTTACATTTCAAATCTTATAATTTATATGATCATTTATACTTATTAATATTTATTTAAATATAATATTTCATTAAAAAATTATTTATTACAAATATTATTTATTTCATAAAAATAAATTCTTTAATTGAATTAAAATATAATCAAAAAATTCTTGTTTTATTTTGATGAATAAAAATAAATTTTTTATAAAGTAACAATAATAGGATGGAAATATATTAATTATTATATATAAAATAATTTATATACTAATTTTTTAGCTTATTGAAACTTATCCCTTTAGTACACTCCCAAAATCTATAAGAGTAAGGTGCACATTGGTTAAACTTCTATGGGGTGGTTTGGCATATATGGCTTGGTTCATGATTTCAATGAACCTTAAAATTCCCTATAAAAGCATTAGATCATTATTATGTTATTGGATATCGTTTTGAGGATGGTCACGGGAAAATTAGAGTGATGTTATCTCCCTCAGAATCTCTGATAAATATATTAATATGGTATGATCCTTCTTTTTGAGGCCATCACATTCATTGTCTATGTTAATTGGATTTTCTAAGACTGTATATTTTTACTAATCATGAGATCAATATTTAATGGTTATATTATTAATGGTATTATTCCAAAATCCATTTATATAATATATTATTTAATAAACCCAATAATTTCATGCGTTTTATAACCATATTACATAATAATTCATTTTATTAAATCATATTGTAAATTTTATTTCTAACAATTAAATTCATTTCAATGTTCACACTTTTGAAATGTCTCAATTGAAATTTTTATTTTACATCCTAAAAACAGCAAGGGTTAGTCATTCTCATCATCTCCTCTGATTACCACATTGATTCATAGATTTTTTTTCGTTCTCTATAGCACTGTAATTAGGTTCATTGTTTAATTACGTAGAACTTTGCCTCTATGATCTAATATACTCACTGATTGATCCTCAAAGAATGTTTATTCTCCAAAGGTACCACCTATATATTGATAATATGTGAAATGTCTGGTTTATACATTCTAAAAAGGGATACATGGAATAAATCATGAACATGAGATGTGTTATGTGAGACAATAAGTTTGTTTTCCACATCTACAATGCGATAAAGGATCTAAAAGGGGCGGATGTATCTTAGAAAAAGCTTTCCATTATTCCCAAATATATTCAAGTACATCCATGGAGATATGTAATGGAATACCATGTCTCTGTCATCCATCTACATGACTCATCGATTATTTTTAGCATGTCTCTTCCATCGACTCTGATCAGCATTGATGTGTTGCTAAATAGTCATAACCTTTTTCAGCATTTCCTCAAACATTTTAGGACATAATTTTTTCCCCAAGTTCATCCAAACATGAAGGTATTCTGCACCTCTTCCCATAATGGGATTCATAGGGGTCCATTTTGATGTTTGAGAAGAAACAAGAGTTGTATGTGAACTTGACCAATGGAGTATGTTGTTCCCATCAACCATTAATGTCCCTAAAACTTTCTCTAAACAAGTCTTCTTGTGTTTATACAATCTTCTTAAATTACCCATTGGTTTTATGATAATAATTCTTATTAATGACATGCATAGTATGTAGATTTTGTAAGATACTATTATATAACATGAAGGTGAATCCTGGATCATAATCGGATACAATAGATAGTGGTATTCCATGCAGTCTTACAACTTCAATGATCTATATCTGATCATGATGATCAAGCGAGAAATCCTCTCGAGTCTCAAAAAATTGAGATGTCTTGGTAAGATAATAAATAAAAACACATATATCATTGTTTCCCCCTCAATGTCTTCTACTGTCATATGACAATGTCCATAGTGTTTTTCCCATTTCCATGTTGGTATGGGAAATGGATGAATCATCTGTATAGAATTCAGTCTTTCAACCTTCACGCTATGATTGTCCATGAAATTTGGTGTATATTCTCGGACCCCCTTCTTCATATATACCCAAAAATCATTCTCCATGATACTAAAAATTGTCATTGTTCTTTGTGGTTGAATAGGGTATGTTGAGCTATGAGAATCATCCAAAAATTCTTTCATTGACTCAATATTTTATGGCACACATAATCATGACCCAAATCTCAAAACTCCTTCTTCATTAACATTAAACTCAAACTATTTCCATTTCTATATAGATTCCAATTTCTATTGAATTGCCTTATAATCCAATTGAACATTCTTTATCTTTTCCAATAGAGAGGGTTGATAAATTATTTGTGAAATGATGGATAGTGATCCATTGTTTATTATTCCAATATATATCCTCTTCATGTATATAATGATCAGATCCTCGTCAATTCTCATTAAGGATAAAATTGATTGAGCCATTCTATTTAGAGCATATTCTACATTTTTCTCTTCACTAGGATGAAAGTGAATTGAGAAACCATAGTCCTTGATCACCTATAACCATTGTCATTGACGCATATTCAACTATTTTTATTCGAATATATATATTAGGATATTGTGATCCATAAATATTTCTCAATTCTACCTAATGAGATAATGACACCATATTTTCATTGAAATATCACTACAACTTTCTCCAGATAATGTGTTGTGTAGTAATTTTCATTAACATTCAACTACATTGATGCTTAGAAAATGAAATTATCATTTTTCATTAGCACATATCCTAATAAAATTTCATTTAATAGGGTCTTTAGCAGAGTGCTCAGATTCTCCTCATGATTCTCCTTTATTTTGGAGTATATTAGAATATTATCTATAAATAATACCTAAAAGTTTACAAGAAAATATATAAATACTCTATTCATCAGGTACATGAATATTTAAATAGAATTTTTGAGTTACAATATAATCATTATGGGCTCATAGTACCCATACATTATATGAAATGTTCTCTTAGGGATATCTTCATTCTTCACCCTTGCCTGATAATATCCTGACCGAATATCCACCCTGGGGAAATATTGTGATCAATGTATCTTATCGAAAAAGTCACAAATCTATGGAAGATGATTATTTTTATTTATTATGTTCTTGTTTTGATCATGACAATCCTATGAAAAGGATTATTTACCCTTCAGTATTCTTGATGACGAGGAATGGTGAACCTTATAGTGAAGCACTTGAGTGTATTGACCCTTTAGCTAGATTCTTCTATAGTTATATCTTAAACTCCTTATGTTACACAAAAACAAAAAAACTGAGATCATTGGATAATTGAAGAACCACATGTATAATCATTATTAAATATTAATCCTCTAATTTATGAGGAAAACCAAAAAATTTCTTGAAAAACACATATACATATTCCCTCATAATATATATGACTTTTGAATGATACTTTCTGTATAATCAATCATTTGATCTTGATATTATTTATCATAGTGTAATTATATCTATTCATTTTATGTTTTACCAATAGAATATTCATCCTCTTCCATTAACATGAATAGAATTGTGGTGGATTCGTGATACAGAGTGTGATTTCCATTTTGTGGGAATTTATTTCTGATCTATATAGGTAAGGCCAATCCATGCCCAAAATTGTATAAAATTCATAAAAAGGAAGTATGAATTGGTTCTCTACAAAACCCATCCCACAATGTATTGTTGTAGAGGATTTATATACATGGGATGCAATTATTTCCTTTTTATTCTATTTTCATGATAGCTCTAATTTATTGATTTTTGGTGGTGTTTGAATATTTCATTAAATATTTCACTATATAAAGAAATTTGTAGAACAAGAATAAAAATTTTCTTCACTATACTTGAAAGAATAAGTAGTGTACCAATCACCACATGGTTTCTAGGATCCACCTCATCAGTTTTGATGGAAAAATATCACCCTTGGTACCGTGTAGGTTATTTGTTGTATCCAAAAAACACAGGGGTTAATGCAATGGTTTAAAACGTGACATGTTTCATAATAGTAGAATCAATTAACAATGGGTTGAGGGTTGAACAAAACATTAATTTCCTCATTTACATATGAAGGTTTCACCGGTCAACAATAATTATCTTGGTTCCCCTCCTTCCAACAACTAAATCATTTCTTTGTTCGACATAGGAAATTTCTAATGTTCTTATTTCCATAACATTGATAAGTGAGATGTTGAAATTTTGTGGAAATGTAAGATTTCATAATCAGACTACCAATATTATAATCCATTTTACACATTTTTTCCCAATGATACCTATATGATTCACCGATATCCATTTAAACATTGAGGGAACATAAAAAAAATCTATATACAGCTAACAAAGTTACAAATCATATTGTATTAATGTATTATAGGTTTTATCCCACCAAATAATCATTTAACATTTCTTTGGGGGTAAAAAACTCGAAGAAATATCATGAATGTATTATATGTATTTCCCTATAAAACCCTATAGAATCATCATATTTATACATTAGGGAATGGAAATCCATTTCCCTTTTAATAATGTAAGTGAGAGGAAATAATTTATCAAAACTCATTTTCTATAATTCCTTTCACTCCATCACATAGATTTCTTCCCAAAGATTTTGTTTCATGATCAATGTCCACCACTGATTATCTTCTCCCTCCATATGAAAAACTAATAGTAGGAAATTCCCCTGTTCGAATCACTGATAGATAAAGAAGATCTTCTCAATTGATTTGATGTATTGTTCTACGATTAAGGGTTCAAAATATCCATTTAAATTGAGATTTCTGTGTCTCGTAATGGTATCAATCGTAGCTTGATCAATATTAATAGTATTTGGATAATCCTCCAAATCTTGGATACTATTTAGAGCTAGATTAATCTGAGAGAGTATCATCAAAAAATTAATGATAACTTCTCCCATCAGGTTGGGCACCTCATTGGGAAGTCAACAGATTTCACTTCAAATTGATTATTTACCTTGTTTTCATAAATATGGAAATATGATACAATAAGTGGAAAATTAGGGATGATTTTTTTATATTATTACTCTCATAAATTAGATTTTAATGTCATTAAGTATGTAATAGATAACATTAAATTAGATTCATCATTAATAAATTTATAGACTTCTGTCTTTTCCTTTGATCATCTATCTCTTAACATATATATGTATAGAGGATTTCTGTTCCCTTCAGAATGATTTGTTATGAGATTAATATTTTACCAAATTATATCCCATTGGAGTGTCAAATAAGGTTCACATTAAGGCCGGTTGTCATGTAACAGTTTACAAAGAGTCAGGCCCAACACAGCTTATCGGACTTATTTGGACTATGTGAACCTATTTCAGAAACATTTAAACTTATAGTATCCTCACAATGATTTTTTTATCTTTAAAAATCAATTAAATTATACTTAAAAAAATTAATTTATTGTTTCTTTTACATAATTTTATACATATGGTT
This sequence comes from Viscum album, assembly GCA_963277665.1. Taxonomy (NCBI): domain Eukaryota; kingdom Viridiplantae; phylum Streptophyta; class Magnoliopsida; order Santalales; family Viscaceae; genus Viscum; species Viscum album. The sequence goes on along the minus strand of OY728142.1, from coordinate 1,131,193,267 downwards.
TTCACTATAGTTGTCTAATCCTACTCCTAAAAACATCTAATCCTTCCTCTAATACCAACTATATTAACCATGTTCATAATTAATCATTAGGTCAATAATTATTACATAAAAGTATAATTAATACAACCAAAAATAATGAAAGGTATAGTGTCTTTAAAAATTAGGTACACATAATAACTTCATGAACATGGGATACAACAACATTATTGAATAATTCTTTAACATTCTTCCAAAATTTTAGGGCTTCTTAAACTGAATGTGATATTGTTGGGAGAAACATAAGAAATGTGTGATATATAATGACTAGTAAAATATTGGACATGTAATAAGGTATAAAATGTTATACAATAAAAATATCATATTGTAATTAAAGGGACATTTAAATATGGCCTATTATATAATGAAAATTAATTCAAGGTAATGTGGAAACAACTTAAGATAAAACATCCTAAACATTGGTAAAGGATAATGTTCCCTGAAATCATTGTGGGAAAATTACCATTATGGAACTAGGTTAAATATCTATCCAAACATGAAGTCTCATGAAGCTAAAAATTATCCAATGCACTGGAGTGCTCTATAGTTCTAGTCATACCCATCACATTCAATTCATTCTCATTATTATGTGTGCCACATAGATTATACATCATTGATTGTGTTATCATCATACATTATTCAATGATAAAGATGTGTGGAATAAATATATGTAATTCCTAAATAAAGAAGTTTATGTGAATAAATGTGAATTCATTGGATATTAAATTGGTATGGAAGTCAGTGAGAAATTTTTTTTGCAATGGATAATTGTGGTGAAATTTCCGCAACATGATGATGTCACATAAAGAATAAAGAAAATGGGTTTATGAGAGATAAGAGAGTATCAAATAAATTAGAAATAAAATGGGAAGTAATATGTACATGTAAAAACATATCTCAACATTAAAAATATGAAATAATAGGAATAAGATAATAAAAAAACACGAATAATGAAAATAATCTGAAAAATATTTCGGCATTTTAAAGGGTGTACATAATGGATAACGAGAGGTTTAAAAAATTATAAAGTGGATAATAATCATTTTTAAATTAATTTTGTAGTAAGAGTAATATGGAATAACATATCCCTACATAATAAAATGGAATTTAAAAGACATAATATAAAATATGTTCTTCGATGGAAATGAGTAGAGAGAAATATCTTACTTGAGTGGGTAACTCCAAATTCTTAGCAGGGGATTATTGAGATATTGGGGTGCCTTGGGAGGACTCTATAGAGAGCATGGTTGTGTATGGACGAGATAAAAGGAGTTTTACAGAAGAAAAATGGGTGTATGGATGGGTTTATATTGGAAAAGTGGGGTATTTTTTTGTAATTTTTTTTTGACTCTACATAATTAAATAACAAAACCATAAACCATCCCATGGTTTATACCATGTTTTTTTCAAATGGGATTATGAATCATTATTTTATAAGTAAAAGGATTGAAAATAATAAAATAATACCCTTTCATAGGAAGAGGTGTTTCATACTCATAAACAAAATTTTTTAAAACCATAATATATATTATTAGATTTTGAGGAATCATACTAGATTTAAAAAATAAATATAAAAAACAAAATTATTTTATTAGTAAATAAAATATTTGGTCTTGGATCCTAGTTATCATATTTATTACATAACATTTGGTTAATCATGACGTCATAATGCACAAATTATATTTACATTGAATTTAATTATTAACTATAATTTCATCTCTATTAAAAAAATTATGAAAAATTAAACAATGAATAATTTAAAAATTATTATACCAAAATAAATATTCATTTTATGTTAATATATTTATAATTATTTTAATTTTAAATATTAATATAAATTTGATATTTATTATGAAATGATGGGTTTTTTATAATAACAGCTTTCGAACCCTTATAAAAATTCTTTCTGACTTAATAATAATAATGTGATAGTTTATATTAGAAAAAATTATTTAATAATAAACATTATTTAAAAAATAAAATAATTCATCAGAATAAATTTGTTAATCGAATTATAATATTAAACAATAACATTATTTTTGTTTTATTGAATAAAAAATATTTTATAAAATTACAATAGAATGATGAAATTATATTGATTATTCTATACAAAATAATGTACATGCTCATATTGTTATAATCTAGATACATATTACATTAATACACCTAGAAAATCTATAGGATTACGGTTCATGATTATCAGACTTTCGTATGGGCGGTTCGATGTACATCGTTTGAGTTGTGATCTCAATGATATTTAACATCTCTTATAAAAATTAATCTCATGCGTAATTTGTTAGATCACAAATTGGGAATGGTCAACGTAAAATCTCATACATGATATATCCACCACAAGCTCTAAAAAATGGGCTTTATAGTCTATGATCATTCTTTTTTAGGCCATTTCATTCTTTGTTCATTTCTATTGTATTTTCAAAAAACCTATAATTATACTAATCATGTGATCATTTTTCTTCGAACACATTATTAATGGTAAAGATTATTAATGTTTATTAAAATCCATTTGGAAATAATAAAACAAACGGTAGGAATGTTTTTCCTATATCCATATTGCATACTATGTTTTTAAATAAAATTATACTGTAAATATTATTTATAATAGTTCGGGTCATTACACCAATAAAAATGGGACTATAATAGGAGAACAACCCAACAAGTGAACCCCATATCATTGTAATGTTTTTTAGAGACTTATCCTAAATCAATGATTGGTTGCCTTATACCATAATATTTTTCTTATCCCAATCTACTACCCCTCCTAATAACACTATTTTAACTTATTCCATGCACCAAATTTAAGGCTTTAAATTTTATAAACATCCCGGACAAGTATTTTTTCAATTCCAAAATGTTAATCCTTTAAGTTAATTTTAAAAATCAATAATCAAACTGATCAAATTCAAAATAAAAAATGATTTTTGATCCAATTTAATTATTAATTTAAAAGAGGAAATTCAATTTGTATAATAATCCCAAACCGACACATTTTAGCAATCAAAAAAATTGTCATTTAAAAATTATAGAAAAAATCAAATTGAGAAATAATGAATTATTTATGTGTTAATATCCTTTCCTAAATTCATCTTCCTAAAACACATTGTATACAAAACAATAAAATGATATCAACATGGTAATAGTAATTATGGTATAGAGTACCTAAAGGAGTTTCCTAATAAAAAATACCAAATCAAGAAACCTAGAGTCAACAATTGCTAGATCAATAGAGACATGGAAAAAAATATTACATAAAAATTCATAATTAAATGTATTAAAATATATGTTGATATTGTATCCGCCTTTAATTATGATAAAAATATCTATTACTAAACCAATTTTATCATGAAGAAACCCATATATCTTTCTATAAAATCCGAAATCTATGTTTATATATTTGAAAAAGAGAGGATATCTATAATAATTTTGGATAATGATGAAGAATGTGTTATAACAATGAGTTTTAGAGCTCCAACACCACAATATCTATGAGAATAAATTTTTTATAATTGTTAGGATCACTAAAATATCCATGATGAATCCCAAGGGTTGATAACCTAATATTTATGGGAAATAATGGGGTTAATGGTAGGAGGTTTGGATTGAAGAATAAAAAATTTTATTGGAATGTTGCACTAATTTATTTAACCATTTAAAAACCATGAGCATTTCTAGTTGTTCCAAAATTTATAAAAATTAACCTATAACAAACCAAAAAATTGTTAACAAAAATACAGTAGAGAAATTAATATTTTTTCTGAAAATTGCAACGACTTGGGCCAAAAGGGCTCAGGGAAGACTAATCTCTTAAAAAATATACCTCTAAAGATATTTTATTTCATGATAATTTAAACCAAAATATATAATGGAAAAAGAAGGAGGAAAATACCATATCCACTACATGATATATCTGACAAATACAAAACTATAAAAATAGCATAACTAGAACAAAAAAAGGAACAACCCATATAAAAACAAAACACATCCATCATATAATTAATCGAGACAATTTAATACATTGAACATAATAATATCAAACAACAATAATCTCATGATTTTAAGTGAGAATATCTGCTTCCACACTAATGTTCTCTCCTCCAAAACATATCTCAACACATGAAACGGGAAAAGCAATAGCACACCAATATTGATATTTCTCCAAAAGGCCTTGGATTTCAACAAGTCATTCCTCGACTATCACTCCATCTTCAACATCTATCTCACCATAATAAATAAAAAAGTTTTCATCATGATGATACTAACGTATTGGTGTCACATGGAATAAGTTATAAATTTGAATCATCCATATAGGTAGATTAACCAATATGAAATAGATATTAGAAATAAAGAATCCCCAAAAGGTATGATATCATGGAGAAAGATCACTCCTTTTATAATCATTAACATCACATGATGAGGATAGACTATTACAAAAACTTTATATTCAATGTCAAACTCCATATTACTCGTTATATGACATACCATTGCATCCTGAATATCCATAACTACCTTCCATTACTCATAGATCATTATGAAATTACCTGTCATATTCTACAATATTTAAACTCTACGAGCAACTGACTCTCCCATTTCACTTAAAAATAACAATGATTAGTGAAATCCACCGTTATAACTACATTAATGGAGAAAAACCAATTGTACACTAATTAATATTATTGTATGATAACTAAACCAAGGGTTGTACCCTCACCCAAAAACTTAAAAAAAAATCCTAAAATCATGCGTGAAAATATCCATCAATATTATAGATACTACTATATAGTTGATATTCCATTAATGAAAGAAAATTGGTGTTTGTGAATAAGTGATATCCTAATATATTGATACCTTTCTAAACACTATTGCTATGTCAAGGATTTGGATATGAGATTCTCATCTCCAATGCCACATGAATCCTTACCGCCTACTCCAAACACAACTTCAATACAATATCATGCTATATTTAATAGTTAATCACTAATATGTGAGATGTATTAATAAAATAGTTCTTAATCACACACATATAATCAAAACCACCTATATATAAACTTAAAACAGTAATTAAGTCCACTAAGTTTTTATATCCCACACATTAGGGAACATAAATCGGAGAAAGTAAATGAATGGGAACACAGTCCACAAAATTTAACCTTTAAAAATCCATTCACGGAGACATTATTCCTATAACAAATCATATCAACCTATTCCAAAAAAAACTAAATTATCATGGAATGAGACATCTTAGTTATATCAGGATTCACTTCTAATTGTGAACTATGGAATTCGCAGAGGTCTACATAATATAAAATTGATAAAGAAAATATCATCCCCAAAAATAACAATTCAATGTTGATCATTCCAAAATTATACCATTGGGGAAACACAAGAAACAACTCATTATTTACAAATATCTTCCTCATAACCACCGAGATAGGACTCCTCCACCATCTTCACAATACATGATAGAACCATCTACTAGTAGAGACACTCTCTACCATCAACATTTATCATTTTGTGGTGCATAATTGAGAGATCCTCCATCAACCTCCATGAATATCTCGAATAATATAAAAACACTCGGCATGACTTCGTGATCATAATAATCCCCACTAAATTCCATTTTCATAGTGTATATGAAATCATAAAAGCATAATACACTTTGAATTACTTCCAAAATCTATTTCATAAATTCAAATCACACTGGGTTAATATATCACTCAATATTCAAGGATCTATAAATACCCAAAATCTAAAATCAATGTGATAATTACATCGTGAATTTTTATCTATAATTTATATAGAAAGCTCATGATCATATGAAGATTAGTTAGTTTCATGAAGTCATAACTATCATGAACCATATGTGAAAACTATTCATAGATACATCAGATCACTAACCAAACCATGATTCAATGAATCATAATAAAATAGTAATGTGACACCCCATTTATGATATTATGAAACTTATTATGGTTTACATTCACAAAAAATTATTGAATGTAACGCGTGACTAGTTTGTAAACATGTAAGCCTAATACTTTTTTTCGATGTTTTCATTGGAGTTAAAATACGTGTAAAATCAGGAACAAACCACTTATAATGCCTATTATTAACAAGGATAATATTTACCTACACAATTTTCATGGGGGATGAAAAAAATAAACTTCATTCATTAATATACAAAGACTAATCCACACTGAGACAAAACATTCCTCATGAAATGGACCCCACTAGTACCAAAATTACAATTTGATAACATCCAAACCAAATTATGTTACTAGAGAACCCCAAACGCCCTCATATATTTCCCCCATAGTCTCTACCCAATATGGGTTTTCATTTATTCAATGGTTTCCCCATCCTATGGATCTTGATTGTTGAGTTTAATGATGCATCACTACTCTTCAATCGGACATTGAATGCTCATTTTATGAAGAGTTGGAATTCAGTGGATTCAGTGGATTTGTTTTTTTGTTTCCAGGTATCTACAAGATTAGGAAACCATAGGGCTTCTTGATATTAAGAGTATCATGATTCGTTTTGGTTTGGAAGAGGATCTGATCAATGCCTTCGCTTTCTCTTCGTGCTGTTGCAAGGGGTCATGATCTTTTCTATTCAGATGGACTAATGAGTTTCCCCTGAAACGTGAATCTCCCTCAGTTCTGATTTTAGTGATTTTTCCTAACCATAAATTTCCAATTTAGAATCCTTAGATCTTTAGGATTCTAGGGAACCTAGTTGGTTGGTTCTTATGTGCTCACAGACGAAATCAATATCTTTGTCATCCGATTAATCATCATGCCTATATAAAAATTGATTCCTCAAGGACCCATCCAGATTTGATTTGTTAAAACTTCAGGAATCATTTTGGAATAAGAAACATGTTGTTTATTAATATTGAGTGGATTTATACTTAGTAGGATTCAGAATGGGACACTCACCGAACACATGTAGGTGAGGATCTAGGAAGACATAGATTCTAGTTGATATGGATGTTCAAGGTAGTGGAATAGATCCTATGACCAATAGAGGAACCAATTTTTAGGAATATGTGGATGTATAAATGGTGGAAATGGTAGTTTAAAATGAACTTTATGATGGATATACCCTGGTTAGTGATGTTTTAAGTAGGATGAGGAAGGACCTGGTGGATACTGATTTTGTTGTGAAGGAGTGTTCTGCTAATTTATTTGTTCGAGATCATGTGCCTTTGTAGACTTCAAATAGTGTGAATCTTAAGGGTATCAACCCAAAAGTGGATATAATAAATTAGGGGAATAGAAATGATAAGGCCACTAAGGGTGATTTGTATGTCGAGGCAGTGATAACTGGTCTGGGTACTTCTGGAAAATAGGGTCTTCAGGAGATTGAGGTGTTAAACAGATCATGCCCGACGAGTGGGTCTCCAGCCATTGAGATAGGTAACCTATTTTAAGGATTGGATATTTTAGCCCCTAATATATAGGCTCATTTTCACTGGGTGGATTCTGTTGATGAGTCATCTGGACACTTTTTATAAGGCAGTGTTCCAAAATTTCCTGATAAACACATCTACTTCTGGAGGAGGATGAAGGGGTGGTAATGCGGTATGAAAATATGAAAGAATTATTCATATTTACCTCTAACTTAGGATACTCAATCAACTAAAAATGAAAAAGACAAGTTGAAGGAAAAATATTCCAACTCTGGTGGAAATTTGATTATTTTGGGGGATGTGGTTTTTGGGTCAATTATCCTTTGGGGTGACATGCATGAGTCAGTTGTGGATATCCCTATGGAGTTTCTCTTACAATATATAAAATCTATAGAAGGTTAATTCCATGTGATTAATTCCTCCACACAGTATGAAGATAAGATGATGGGAATGCCTCTTCGGGTGGATTCTAATATAAAACAAGGTGATTGGATATATATAAAGAACCTTATTTTAGTTATAGGCTTCAATGAGGAGAAGATCACACATGATGAGTATATGAAAGTGTGGGACATGATGACACCGCTATTTTAAGACCAATTAAATGATGCTCCAAATATACCAATATCTTCTTTCTATGAGAATATTTTAAGGGATAATAATTACAACAGTCCCAGTTTCATATTAACAACTATGTTTTTTTCATTAGTGCTTGTCCTGGTTGAACTTGGGGTTATCACTTTTTCTAATAAAGTGTCTTTGAAAATAAAATATTACCCTTTTAGGTTATTATTAAACACCACCACTTTTTATTTAATAAAATAAATGAATTATTGTATCATATTTCCAAGTAATGTGGCTAGATAATTAATAACATTAACCAATGTTACAAAAATCTCATAATTATCATAAATATATTTTTATGTAGTATTCAACATTTCCATATCCCTCAGTGAAATTTTGGGATATACTATCAAAAAATCAATATTCCAGAAGTAGATAGCTTACTAAAAAAATTGAATGGATTATTAATTCCACATATAGGGTAATTTTTTTCAATATCATCTTTTTTATGTGATGATGTGTGATACATAAATGTTGATTTTCATTAGACTTCATCACAAAAAAACAAGAGTACCTAAAAGAAACACACTATGATTAATTAATTCCCTCTTTAAAAGATCATAAATAAGAATCTATGTCACCCAAAAAATATAATGAACCATTATATATTTTTAAAAGGATATTAGAGTTATACCTAGATAAAATCTTTCCCAAACTCAATCTCTCATTGAAGGTGTAGAGTACAGACCTCTTCAAGAAATAAATCAATGTTACCCATTGAAAACCATGAGAATGTACACTAGAGGAAACTATACTCAACTCAAAATTAACTCTACCATTATCAATGAAAATATATCCACATGTGTATACCTCATCATAGGATCCCACTCATGATAAAAAAAACTATTATATTCATGGAATATAATGTTCCTTAAGAAGTAATAAAAAATTTAATTCATTGAATATAACAAGTCCATGATTAGAATAGTTTCATATGTTTTTATCTTTAAAACATGAAAATAATATAAAGAGTTATTATTTATTAGAATCAAATCCTACTCTTTTCACACTTCTTACATGCTAGCTTCAACACTAAATACAATAGCAAATTAATGGGAAATTTAAATATTCTCTTAATAATGACCCAATAAATGTACTACCTCCAATGATGTGAATGGTTATCTAGATCATGAATTAAACAAGGCGTACACCCTAGTTTAATATAAGAATATAACGAATCACATAATGTATTGATTATCTTATGTTGAGAACATTATGGAATGAATATTACCATATATAACTCCTTATAATCTTAATATGTGATGTAAAAAACCCACACAATGGTGATATTCTCACATACTTATGGATGGGGGGAATAACGTGTTTATCAAATTACCTCCTCATCCCCTATCTGTTGAAGAAATTGTGGAGCACCCTGATGTTAAAGCTGGATTAGATGATACTGGATTATTGACTGAGCATTACGAGTGCTACCAAATATAAATTAACTATTAGGGGACAATGGTATGTCATGATTCTGATGGACATACCCTCCACTTGTAAAACAAACCATGACAGATCCACTAACATGTGTTTTAGAAAATCTATCTCTAGTGAAGTGTGATGAATAAGGATGGTATTTACTCTTTATATTTTAAATCATCATTTGACTAAGAAATTGATAGCTTTATTACCCATATATACGTAGTTGATTGTATTGACAACTCTAAATTCCCAACTATCCCATCATAGTCAGCACCCTCTCTACAACCTCTATCTTTTCCATTACCCAAATATAGGTCTACATTTTGACTGGGGAAAACTAATACTATAAATATGTACGCAAATCATCCTTGACATTCCAATTTTAAGCTAACAAATCTGTTTAGAGTTCTGAAGGATAAAACAAGAGGTTTTAATAGTGGATATTGAACACTAAAATAATGAAATTAAATTATCCAATATTAAAAATAACATGAACAGAATCCCCCACCATGGTTTATGAATGAAACTCATCCAGAAACTGGCCATGAACGTACTCCATTGAAACAACATACTTATCACATTCATTATGGAATAAAAACCACTACTTCAGATCTTCCAAAATATACATAATAACAAAAAATTAAACACATTTATCCATCCAATAACTAATTTATCTAAATAAAATTTAATATTCAACCAATAAATACTCTATCACATCATCTTAAAAGGATAGTAAAATCTCTTGTAGCACCTATAACTGAAATTGTTAGAGTTTCCACCTCTAGTGTGTCCATATTCAATCTAATCTCTAAAATAATATTCAAATATATATTTTAGATCATCTTTAGAATGAATGTAATAATGAATTTAAAATGGAGACATTATATTAAAATAAAAAATTTATGGACTCATAAAACAATAATATGGAATATTTGATGTAATTCAATTATATCAATTTCATCATAAATCCCAATTTCCACCAAATTCAAAAACAATAAATGAAATTAAAAATGCATTATACATACCTAGGTATCTACCCAATAAAAAGTATCACTTGCATTATCATATTATGTAAACAAGAAGGCTCTTATGTGGGATTATATGGGGTCTTAAAATAAGATGGAGTAACCATTATCCATTACATATCGCATGTACAACATCCAGCTAAAACTTTTTCCTACTATACCATGTAATCATCACTAGTTATTATCCCCATTATATATCCTATACCATAACCATTATCTTTTATACCACATCATCACATATACTACACTATTGGTCCCCTCTGGACTAAAAGTGAATATACAGAGAAGGGATGATGAATAAATCTAATAGAAAATGAGTTAGAAACTAGAGCCATTGATATATTATAAACATAAAATGACTTAATTACCCTCAATATAAAAACATATAGACTTGATATAAAAGGAAATAAACAAATAATATATATTACACAAATAAATAAACCTTAACTATATAATAATAATGTCTTATAATAAATGGATGTTGCTGAAAATACCATAAATAATCCTCATAGGTGACAACAAAATTTCAACATCTCTTAAACAACTTAAAAAGAAAGTAACACCTATCTTGATAACTCCAAATCACTCATGGAATTCAAAACAATATATATATATATCATGGGGTAATATGGGTATTATTTTTTATATTCACCCAAATACCTCTTCTAGAAACATTAATAATGTATAAAAAGGACCAATGAACAAATAAATGGAACAAAAAAGATACCTATGTTTGTAAAACAATATCACATTCTCACCCAGTCCCACTGACCATGTAACACATATATGTGGTTGTGTATTATTGGAAATGACATTATTTTTTTAAATATTAAAAGAACGAAAAGGTAGGGTACATTGATAATAGAATATATAGAGATTATAGGGATTAGTGGGACTAAAGTGTTTTAAACACAAGGAATATACTCTCAAAAAGAACATTCCCCTGGTGGAAGGGAGCCATGGATTGTAAATCATGTGATCCAGATACCCTGAGTAACCATGAAATTTAATTAATCTATTACCTTGATCCCTTATCTTTATATTTGAAGAACGTACATATGATTACAGATGGGAACGTTCAGCTTGTGATAATTTAGTGGATTATCTAGGGGTTGGACTAGAACTGAGTATCAAGACATGTAGGGTAGTGGAGTCAATTTTATCCTCCTCATGATGGATATTATCCCAACTAAAAAAATGGAGACTTGTATACGGGGAATGATAATTATAATGGAGATGGTTCCCTCTACCATATAATTAAAAAAATAGATACTGATATATCTACTATTGTTCTGAAAAATATTTCCTCCCATTGTGATCCCCATGCTGCATGAACTATCTAAATTCAGTTTGAGATCAATAGGGTAGGGGTGCCAACAGACCCATATTCCCATGGGGGAAATAGGTTTCAATAAGTGATTGAGGCTACAAGATAAAAGAGGATGAAGGGATGGAACATTTCCCCAATTTATAATAATCACAATGAGATAAATCAAATGGATCTTGGTTATCCTACTAATAGTTTTTCATCAGTATGGGATTGCCATGTGTAGTAGTATATTCTTCACCAGCCTTATCAACCAATAACTGCCTGAATTGATTTCTAATTGATCATTTTTTTCCAGCAGTAATTTTACTTTATCCCTAAAACTATATATCATAGAATGTAGAACTTAACATATCCTGAGAGGGGAGATATAAGAAGTCACCAATGATGTTATAGATTTACTATTCCCAAACAATGTCGAAGAACATGTGAGAATAGTGCTTTTCTAAAGGGAAACTATAACAATATATCCATGAAACTATATTGATGTTGAGGTGTTAAATGCAGTAATATGTTTGTAAAACATGATTCCTGAATTGCAACATAATTAAGTTGAAATTATCTAGAATCTAATTTATCAAAAACAAAACATCACTTTTTCAGATTTTACTTAACCCCTTATAAAATTAAATAATGATATTAGTGTGAATGTCTCTGAAGAAAAACGAGTGGAGATGACATTTCGTAGTTCCAAATTCTATAATGTCAACATAAAGATGTTTTATCACTGTCATTTCAAAACACCAAATGTTCTATTCCATAATCCCATCATCAAATAATCATTCTACCCATAATTGCATATCACATCCATATATTCATCTCAATTTGCATTCCATATAGATCATCACAACTTCATCATTATCCACTCATCCATAAAAATTTTAAGTATAAAATACACTATATTTTATGAATGTAAAAATTTTCAAAACCATGCCCACTACATATTGAATATATGTATGTTATATAATATAAATCCCCATTATCCTAGAGTCACATATGTTGAAAAATAATGATCCATTATAGTATGCACATATAATATAACATAATTCATCACAAACTAGAGACACCTACCAATCAATATATGTCTGGAGGGGGAGTGGGGAAGAGGAAGATGTCATCAATCCAATCCTAAAAAAACATGGATGTTAAAAATATAAAATTAGACCCATTATCAAGGAATTATCCGACCTACATACTCAATTATATTATCATAAAATTTAAAAAAAAATAATGAATGGAATTCATACCTAATCATGTTAAGGGATACTACATTGATTTAGGATGAATTATAGCTATCATCCTAGAAACGTAACATTATTTAACTACTATAGTCTAGGAAACATGATCTCATACATGTAAAAAATCATCAAATTCCATCTTCATTAAAAATTTCATTTAATATTCTAGAAATAACTATTCATTTATTTTAAATTTTATTATGAATTCTAGTTCAATCATTTCCATTCAATACAAGAAAGAAAATTTTATTATTTACAATTCAATTTTTAAATTTCATTATTTGATATTAAATAATTTATTTTATCCATTAGATAAATTTTTAATTCAAATTACCAACTGCAAAACTAATTTTAAATGTTCACTATTTAATAATTTACCATTACATAAAACAAGTATCATTGGACCAGAAATGAAAATACCACCGAGAAGATTCATTCATATTGCATAGTATAACAACAAAACGATGTTTTAAATCACAATAATAAAGAGTTAGGAAAACTATAATTCAAATAGAAAAACACATTGGAAGGACACAATCTCAACTCGAACCCTAAATCCCATTAAAAATCCTTGGAGAAAAAATTGAAAAAAACAATTTAACCGAGCACTCAAACTACACCATCTATCCCAAAATTAATCCTTTTTAAAGTAATGTTTAACATGTTTCACCATCTCTAAACTAATATTTTCCATAACCCACATAAAATTACAATAATAATGGAACTAAAACTATTCAACAAGAATTTTATAGCATGATAATGTACATTCATAATAAGAATGTTCCCTATAAACTCAAAAATTTATCTCTAGAAAAAAATGTTTTCATTTTCATCATTAAAAAATTAATTAATTATATATATTATATTGTAAAAAATAATCATTTTATCTTTAGATATCAATATCCACAACAACCAATATGAATTATTAATAAAAAATTCCATGATCAACAGTTTTGAAGGATGGAACGTAATTAATATTCATATTCCCGAATCATTGATAATGTAAACATAACTAGTTCTATTTTTTACCAGTTTAATGCATAAAAAAAATAATAAGAAACATCCTTAATCATAGTAAAATGATATCACATAAATCTTTTAAATATCAATAAGAGTCATTAAAATATCATCTCCACCTATTAGTATAATTCCCTAATATTTTTTTTTATTTTTATTTAAAATATTTATTAACGAAAATAAATATATTACTTAATAAAAATAAAAAATTATAATATGAAAATTTCAAATAACTAGTGAATGGTAATGAATTCCATTCATCAATATGAATCATTAAATGTTTTTTTGTGAGTGAAAAGAAGAACAAGATCAAATATATTACCTATTATTCTATAATGAACTATCTAACCAATAGGATTTTATCCATAATCATCAGGGAAACCCCACTAAAACAAAAAGAAACCAACATCCATAGGAAGAAAATATATAGTGGGAGAGAAAAAAAATTGGGGAGAAAAAAATATCATTGCATCTCCATATAATAATAAATAGAATATGGGGGTTCAAGCGTAGAAAATGAGATTAAAAGTATCTTAGATAAGAACATTGGTTACATTGTGATTGAATGAAACAACAAGATGTAGGAATTTTTTCAATGCACTAAATTATTTAAATGTACAATAATTTTACAATAGCATATATTAACCCATTTGACCACTTTGTAAATCCTATGGTTTATATCAAGAAATGACATGGAGAGGGTGGATGCACCGCCAAAGATAAAATCTCAAGACACTACCTATAACCCTTGATGTGATCCCAACATATCTCTAGAAAATTTTATAATCGCATGCTAAAAAAACATCACATCACCATGACCACATCATAGTGGCAGTAGAAAAGGAATATGAAAGGAATATTAACCTATATATCTCTATGGAATTGACTAAACACTCTTCTACCTCATACTCATATGAATCAAATAAAAGCTATTGACCTGCAATGATTTATATTGTTTCCTATAACGAAACCACAATTACCACAATTTTGATAGAGTCAATAAAATTCACTAACATGATCCTCCATAATAGAGTGAATATAATATCAACACATGGCCATTTCCAAAACTATTATAATCCAAAACAATTAACCCCACATCTTAAGCCTCCCCCTCTATGTATAACATCATCTCAATACCACTATAACTCACCCATAAATCCCCTGACACATCTAATAAACCCAAACTAAAATAAATAGATTTTTAAAATTATTCATTACAAAAGATACCTATAAAATATTTTCACCCCTTGAATTTACACATAATATGAAGACAGAAAATGGAAATGGAAAATTCAATAACCACCCAAATAGATACCACTCATGGATATCACTATCGAAATAATACAACTAGAATATTAGAGGAACATGAATTATATACATGAAACAACATCAATAATCTCATAATGAAATCAAATGTCATATATAGCCATAAATAAGATAAAACATCAAATAATTTGGGATTTCAATCATGAATTTTTGACTCCCACACCCATATAATATCCTAAATTCCATTATGTCAGTATATGAAATAAAAAAGGGGATTGAATAACTATTGAAGAACATTTTTTAATTTTCAGTGATTTCAACAGTCCCTTACTTAAAGGCTTAATCAACTTTTACTTCCATCATAATCGAGTAAATGATATGGGAATCAGCATGTTGATACTAACGGATATATTAAAAAAGTATGATTTCATGAATCTGACACATCTTTGGGCTTATATATGACTATTGGGAAATAACTCCCACACACAACAACACCCGAGATGGTCTAAAAAATTAGGCATAAATATTAATCACATAATTGGACCTTCAATGTGAAAGATGACAGGATACCATAAAAAAACATGATCTCCAAATAAAAACTATATAATCCTTCTCTTGTGATTAATATAGAAATTATGATGATCATGAACTATGTTAAAACAGTAACATTTTACATATACATTCTTTATTTTCTTTTTCACTATTTATAGTATAAGATTATCTTAGACTCCAAAGTCAATAAACTGAACAATGATCAGTGTGGTCAGCCACATATTTATTTTAATAAGGTGATACCTATGGTAGAGTGTATAATTACCCATAAATCTAAAAAAATTATAACATGATTTAGTCATAATTAAACCTTAAATCCAAACCATGGATTGAAATTTATACGATATTTTTAAGATTAGGTACATAATAAGAAAATGTCATACTACAATTAAATATATTTATATTAATATACATAATTATATCATAACATTATTTAATATCCTATAACTCTATAAGATAACCTATGGAATACATCGCTAAAATTTATGAGCTAAAAATCCTAGAAATGGAATAAAAATGGAATTAAATTATAACAAATGAGTTAGAGGGAATAACATGTTAATAGAAAAGCAAGGACCATGAATACCAAAATTGATGAACATGATATAAAATTTGGAATCGTAATGTCATGTAAACATAAGAATTTTTTAGAATCATAAATCATGAAATAATTATGAGTCATGGATAATATCCAAGACTATATTACATGGTACACATATTCACATAATGGATTATGTTACTCATTAATCCATTACATAACATCTCATGAGACTACAAAAATATCCAATTCATTAGAGGGAAATGTCTATTCACCCATTATAACATTTTAATGAATATGTATAAAACTTAAATTATAAAACAATAGAAATAAACATAAGGATTTCACATGGGAAGTAATATTTTTTATAATCATATAAAAAGGAAAACCCAATGGGTGTATCATTGTGTTAACCATGATAGAAGGGGTTTTAATAATTATTCCAAATTAATCATGGAAATTTATGAATATATCATAAATAAATAATTCCAACATATGTGAAACCATTAAAAATAGTGGTAAGGTAACATTGGAAATGTTCTACTAAAGCATGAATTTAAGGAAAAATGAATAGTATTTAATAATAATAGACACATATTTATTTCAATAAAAAAATAAATTATCTAATTTTATAATGAAAATTTGGGTGATTTAAAAAAATAAATAAATGTTTAATATATATTATTGAATGTCCTTGAAAACAGATAATAAAATTAAAAGCTAAATTTAATCATGAATTCTTATCGAGATGAATTTACAATTAATCATTATCAAATAGGTAATTAGAAATCATATAAATACAAATTTTTATATATAAATATGTGGGTAACATATACATAGAATAAGTTACATGTTTATAATAATAGCTAATATTAAAATTTAACCAATGAGGGAGAAATCATAACCCAATGGAAATATGGATATTTGTATAGACCCCTTACCTTTTATCTGAATAAATTCTGTGTTTTCACTTAGTGTACTGGATAATAAAAATAGAATAATTAAATTAATAACAAAGAACCTATTTCAAATATATTTTATTTATTATAATTTTATTAATTTCTCTTATCCCCAATTGGATTCTTTACAATTTTAAATTTCACCATTATACAAATCTTCATTTCATTGCTTCATGGTCGGTTCACTTATAGAGAATTAAAGATGTTCTTATTGAATGGGAATAATATTATAGAATTGAAATGAAATGTCATTCATAAACTTCTGTAATTTTTAGTTGTCACATCCATCATTTAATTTTCTGACAGGAAGAAGGTTCATTTTATAAAATGTTAATCATAAATGTTTTAGTGTATTTCGTTGTTTTTTCCGACCATCACAAGTTAGTTTCATTTCAGTTTATATTATGATTATTTGTTAGTTACATAACATTATATAAGTTATAATATACATATTAAAATATTATATAAACATAATTATTGTTTTATGTCCTACCTTGAATGTGGAAATAGGAAACCAATACTCATTGTCTATAAAGACAATTATCAACCATTTTTTGGATAATGGTTTACATTATTTTAATAAGAGGAGCTGAGAAAAATGGTTAGAGAAAAAATATAAAATTAGAAATATAAAATTACATTATATAAATAATACTTGATTCATTATTATTTTATATTTGAAATAGGTTATAATATGATAGAAAAAAGAAAATAAATTAAAATAAGAAGTTTGAGAATGTTACTTATTGTTCATCACCTCATTTAACAAACCATTGGGGAACATGGAAATGGTATTTATGTGAGACCATATACCTTTGAAAATGGGAAGAGTGCGAATGAGAGTGTTTGGTAGAAATTTTTAAGGATTCATGTCTCAAAACTTTTGAGGAAAATATGTGGTGTGGGGTGGTATATATATAATATAGAGGAAGTTTTTATTGAAATTTCTTAATATATTGAAATATAATAAGACTATTCTAGAAGAAATTGCTTCTATATGGGATATAAATTCATAAAGTATAGAAATTTATCTTATATATTATCAAATTTTATATTATATAATATTATTTTTATCTGTAAAGAAATTATTAAAATATTATATTAATGAAATATCATTAATTTTAGTTTTGACAATATTTATTACATTGAATTTAAAAATAATAACAAGATTAGTAAAATTTGATAATAATATTTTATTATATCCTAAAATATTCATGTTAATCTATATAATATGTTTCAATACATAAATATGTGAAATTATATTTATTTTAAAAAAATTAGTATCATTTATTTTATTTTCCATATAATTTTATAATTTTTGATTCATCATCGAGAAAGAATTTATGGTAATTATTTCTTCCATAAAAATTAAAATAAAATTTTCACGATGAATAGGAATAAGTTTTATTTTAAAATAAGTTTTTTTGTCAAACATATCTTCTAGATAATTTTTTTAATTAAATGATATACTTATGAAAAACAATAGTGTGACACTTTTGACAGTTTGTCAAATAAAATAAAATAAGGGACATAATGTAAATCAACTGTCTAAAAGAGTTCATAAATTAAAAAAATTGATTAATACGGTCACAAAATGCGTATACAATTTAATTATCGATGATGTTCTGGTCATTTTATAATCATTATCATATTAATTTGACCCTATATTACTTGATTTACCCATATCCTGATAAAAAAATAGTATGGTTACAATAATTATTGAATAAAAAATTAATGTGGTATATTGAAAAATCGTGTACCCTTTTATTCCAAATACATAATCAATTTTTTATAATTCATGACATATAAGTGAAAAAATAAAATATACAATCAAACCAGAAAAACACATTGAGAAACAAATTTCCATAAAAATGATTTTTTAAGAATAAAATTTTTTATATCAAATTTATGTATAAAAATAATTCTAAAGCCTAAATTGGATTATTAATAATCTATAGAAACTAATTAATGTTTATATGTTATCTAAAATAGAATTTTAGTATGAAACTTCTTTAAAATAAATTAGAGTTTTTAATATAAATAAATATTTTCCATTATTCATTAAAAATTCAAAAAAAATTGAGAATTGAAACTAATTAAAACTTTGATAATTTTGAAATGACGAATTCAAAATTAAAGATAATTTTTTTCAGAAAAATTTTCAAAAACTCTAAAAATTACTAATATTTATTTCCTCATAGAAATCAATATAATTATTTTTAAAAAAAATGAAATTTTAGGAATAAAATGACTTTACGAAAAAAACTATTTTATTTATATAATCAGTTATAAATAAATAAATATAAATATAATTTTATTTCTATTCAAACCCTTCTATTCATCAGTTAGGTTATCACAGTCTTGTTAAAAAAATAATATCAAGGAAAGTTATAATTAGGTGTTACTTAAAACACAAGCTACCGAATAAATTATATTATTTAAAGGTATATATTTCATAAAAATCATGTGGTTTATAGTGTTGTAATAGTTATTAGATGAAAAAATCATCAACAGTTGGTAACTCTCCCATGTAGCTCCAAAATCTATAATATTATCAGCCAATAATTTATTAATAGTCTAGATAGGACACACTGTATATAGATGAAAAGTGGTTCTAATGCATAGCTGGGTGAAAAAAGTAATTTGGAGACCACCTTAAAATCTACTAAAAATTTGGGATCATGATCAACAATGATAATCATTGGAACCCCATGATATCATGGAACCTCCTCGAAAAATATACTCAATAAGAAATATATTCAGCTCGGGCCCTTAATATCTATGAAGTAATATGAGTTATTTAAGAATTCCATGATCAACCTTATATTATAACAGCGACCATTAGCCCTCAGAAAACTGATGTTTAAGTCCATATATATTTCCACCTGCTTCCACTATGGTTCATCTACTAGCTGAATAGAAACACTAGGAATGTGGCTCTAAAACATCATCCAATAAAAAACCAAGCAATGAGACATTAACTCAATGTCTAATCACCTCACCCCAGACTATCAAAAAATAACCTCTAAAAGAAGGATGTATCTTATCTAAACCATTATGTAATTCAAAATGAAAAATATAGAACTCAGGGGGACCATAGAACACATCACCAAAGGAAAAAAGATCCTCCCCTTAAATATCACCCGATGATTGTAATATTTAGAACTTCTTTCAAGGGAATCTGCACTAAAATTGTTCACTACAAACCCCCCCCCCCCCCCTCATAATATTAGTACTGGCTGATCCACCATATAGTTGACCAATTATGAAAACAACATAATCTAGTACATACACCCTCTATAATAAAATTTTCCAATATTGAAGGGCATTACAGATATCTCCTCCATCAACCTCAATATATCACCAAACTCATGTACAACATATCCATGAAACTTTCTACTCAATGTATTATATAGAACATTCCTTTTTCCCAATAATATTAAATATCAAATACATATTCCACAATTAATTACATCTATAATGTCCAAAAATATCTTTATTCAGGGAAAATATATACTTCAATTTCTTGAGATTTCTAAAGGCCAAAATGAACCCACCATTGAGGTAGTGAAGCAAAAAATGTAGAGAATATATGATCATAACTAGGGAAAGATATGAGTGGTGTAGTTAAATTTGTGAGTTCATATCATCTAACATACACAAGAGTTTATTTATCTATACAGATTCAAAAAACCAAATACAATATGCGATGTATCATAATAAATATGAAATCAAACACCATTCACTGAAATATAATTTTTTAAGAAGTAACCAATTTCACTTTCAAATGAACGAATGAATCCTAACACATGTAAGTCCATAGGAATTCTTGATAATTTAATGTTAAATTTGTTAGTATAATAACAATATGATTGAAATTGTGTACAAATATCCTATAAGAATGAGTATAATCATAGAAACTACGAATCTACCCAATTTTATTGTGTGATATATATGAAACAAATAATTCAATTTTTATGTATTTTGGCTCTTCCACATAGATATATATCATTCAATATGAAATGGGACTCACGATTCCAGAATTAATAATTATATGAGTTCTTAGATAGCTAGTAATAATAAAGAAATCCCCTAATATCAAACAAATGCTCTATATTCTCCTCTATTTAGGCCTTAAAAAAGAGTTCATTGATGAAAATCATCATGAATCTGTCCAAAAACATATAAAACACTATATTAATGAATTTTATAAAATAATCTAGAGAAATTGTAACACTAAATGAAATTTCAATGAACTAAAAATTCCTATAATGAAATGTAAACACAACCATTTGAATATACTAATCACTCACCCACATATGATGAAAACCTCACAAAAAACTGATCTTTATCAGCATATAGCTACATTTATCTGATCAAATAAATCATCAATATATGAGTGGGTATGGTGGGTTATTAATATAACATTGAAAAAGATTGTATTATTGATACATAAACACATAATTCCATCTACCATATTTAAAACATAACAGGATCATAGAAGGTGTAACAATAGGATGAATGAATTCTATTTATTTTGTATCATTGAAAATAATTTAATGCTTCTATAACTCCAAGTAAGATAGTTGTTACATTTATATCCTCATAAAATGAATACCCTACTATAGCTATATCCCAAAATCTATCACACATCAAGGGGGTAGTGGCATAGGTAATTTTGGAAATACATCAGGCTACTCTTCCCAGGTCCTTGGTAAAACAACACAGAAATTCTCTATCTAAATCTACACCAGATCAACCATTATGTAAAATTAGAAATTCATACACTTAAAATCCATTGTTAGTCCTTTATTTAAATAATAAACAAATTTCTATCGATAATAATCATAATATATATTACACTTTCTAATGTTTAAAATAATATCCTATATTTAATATAACCATTCCTTGTTAAAGATGATATCATATATCTATACCTATAATCATAGGAAATCTTCCCAAGAGTAATGTGACCCTAGAATCAACAAATAATCTCTACACACATCATATAGGGTAGCTCAAACTATAATTAGTATATTCAACACATGGGGTACCAAAAGCCCCACCACATCACTCTCCAAATCATGAACTAGTTTTGTATTAGTGAAGGAGTGTACGGATCTTGAATCAAACAATGGATACACCCAATTTAAATATAATAAATACAAACTCACATTACTTCTCAATTTACCAATAGTAGAATCTATAACGCATGAATCAGAAAAAATCTAACTACATAATATCTTTATCTTTTCAAATAACCACCACTAAAAATTAAATATACTCTCTTTTCCTAATAATGAGTGAAATTATGAAATTTTCCACTTCATTATCTATCATATATATGTGGATCAAATGTTGTATAATCCTAAAACTAATGATGCGTCATGAGATAATACTTCAATGGATAAACATAATTTTTGTTGTCATTTCTATGCTCACAATAGTGTATGGTCATCCAATCTAGAGTTTATTTGTCATGATATTCACATGAATAAGAAATTATTTATAAATTGGTTAGGGGCTGAGAAATATAACCCTTATTGAAACGCAATAAAGAACATTGGAACTACCACTATTCTATAGGAAGATGAATTTGACAAGAAAAATAAGAACATTTGGTTATGGTTCTTATTTCTATAGATTCATAATGACTAATATTTTGTGATTATATGGTCATAGTTAGTCCCTATATATATCCGATATATTCTCAAACACTTGATTATATGGATGAAACATCTATAGGATGACGTGAAACTGCATCTCAAAATTTGATTCCTCCACCAAATGCCTGTCCCTTTCCTTTGAATCTATAAGAAGGTAGATATTATAATGTAAGTGATTTTTATAATAGATACTAAAAAACCAGACACTAGAAGTCATATGATATAGTGTAATAATTAACTAATGAAAATATACCTATGTGTTTATTGAAAGAATCATGGAATGAAAGTGTCAATGAAATTTCATGCATAAAATAATTTACTCATTATAATCCTCTATGAACAAGAGCCACCATTTCCACAATACCCTATTAAGAAAAGTAAAAAATAATATTACCTAATGATTCAATCAGGAATGAATCAATCTAATGAAAATATTCACCTCCTCCATGAAATACATGGTGTCATGATCTAAATCAGATCCCTCAAACATTATCTTACCTTGGTTCAAAAACTCATAGATTATCCTCCTTAATGATTCATAAAAATCAATGTCAAATTTATGATGATATAGTAGAACATCCTTCCAAAAATATTATGATGAAAACATAATGACGTCCCTGAACTAGAGTAATTCTATTAAGATAATAAAAATTATGGACAATTAAATATAAAATATGGTAATTATAAGTTTAATTAATTAATCTAAATTCAATATAACATTTATTTTCTACTAAATTCAAATAGAGGAATTGAACGTAATGATAGATGATCCATACATAATTCTTTACACCATATGGAACATCAATTCACATAGTAAATTTAGTAAATGTAATTATCATTATAATAGATCACTTGGACCCATAAAATATCATTCCTGATTGTTCTCCCTAGTTTATGTCATGTACATAGTCTGGATGATGCCATATCAATACAAAACTATGTGATCCACACTAGTATTAATCCAAAAAATCTATCATATCACTCAACCATAATCTTCTATACCAGTATATCCTGACCCCCTAGTTCCCATATTCAGCTAATATTGGAGATATAGATAACCCCATTGAATTCCTTAAATAGGCCATGAGCTACTGTCTGACATTGAGGGAATAGAAGAAAAACAAGAAGGATGTATTAAACTACATATATTAATTTAAGGAAAATATATAAGATAAATATAGTTGTAAAATAATATATATATATATATATAATACATGGATTTATTTCCATAATAAATTAAAACAACAAATAATAAAATGAATATAGAATATGAAGTGTACATGAATAAGAAGTTCACATGGAGAGCATATTGGTATAATTAATATGATCCTCCCTGAAACCTTTCATGATCATGTAAAAAAAGTATATTAGGGTGTAGTGAATAAAAAAATATCATTAACTAGGAAGGTAAAGTACCATCTAATCCTCTCCAAGTCCCTTTATAAAAGTAACACTTAGAAATAATCATATACATTTAAAATGAATAAAAATAAAAATGGTACCAAACTTTCACATCCCTCACGGGTTATCACTCGCACACCTTAAGGAATAATGTCACATTTTCAAATACCTTTTATAATTTATTATTAACATGGGGCTTATATATCACATATATATATATATATATATCAGGGTCAAATCCCCCATCCCATATAGCTCATTACAAACATATCATCATTTTCACATCTAAAAAAATGTAGAATTTTCTAAATCCAATACAAATAATGTATCATGAAAAATAAATTACTAAAATATAACACAAACATTTACATCAATAGGTAACCAAAATCAATACATTTATATTATAATTATATTCTATAACCTTAAGACGATACATCCCGCACACTCATTTATTTTAAAAAAAGAACCATCATATAAAATGTAGGAACATGTCATATACCTTAAGAATAAATCGGTTATATGTCCCTAAAAATATGTCTAAATGTGAATGGGGATAATGGAATATGAATAAGTCTTCCACCACTTCCCCTCACCAACCTAGATATTGTAGAAAATACATAGAACATAAAATATTTTTCTGTTGATTACCCATTCGAATTTGGTAATGGAGTATACGAAATCATAAAATATAATGAATATAAATAACACACAAACAAGATAATGGAAAATTCCATGAGTTAGACTAATTTTTAGTTATCATCCCAAATAACAAATGACTTAAATCTTTAAGGTATATAAAACTAAATCTCATACACACAAACATCATGATTCAACATCCTTATCCATCATCACTTAGTGATATGAAATTTTTTTTATCCATTATATAACCTATTACACATTATTTCATAATCAATTATTTTAATTACACGAAAATGTGATTTATAATTCATAATACAATTTCTAGATTCCATCACATGCCTATATAAAATTTATTCCATAAACTCTATGGAATCTTTAATTCAATACCAATAACCTCAAACCATTCCCTGGAGTTTTTATTAAATCATTTAACATTCCCTAAAATAGGTATACTTGGACACAACATAAAATATTCTAAAATTAATATGAACATATAGTGTATATGACCACTATAGTATATAGATTGAAATAACAATGATTAATAATAAAGAAAAATTCTATCAATTGATATACAAATTAGGAAGTCGTTTCTCCCATCCTTTATCATATATCAAGAGATCGATTCCATATCAAAAAATTTTAATCCTGCAATCCATAATCTCATCTTATTTTTTCCATCACACAACTATCTACCCAACCTTATCATTTCCTCAAGAAATCATAGAAATATTTATAAGATAATATAATTATCATACATAGAAACAATTATATTTCATCTTATAAAACTCAAGTGGAAAAAAAAATCCATAACACAACAACATACAAGTCTATCAAAAAAAGAATAGGCAAAAAAAATACAAAACATTTGCCTACTAAAAAACCTTCTCATTTTTATCATGAATTAACAAATTAATTATTCATTAATTTAATAAAAAATCAACCTATCAACATGATCTAAAAATAGTAACTATAACAAGGAATCACCATTAATAAACTCTTATACGGTCAATAATTTGAAAGGAAGTACAATAATTATAACCCAAATTAATCATTCATTAATCACATTACCTTTAAAAACATTATGTTACATAATTAATTGTCTGTATAGAAACTATTATAGGAAACCACATTTTTCAAATCAAATAGAAAAAATCTACGTTTAAAATATTAAGAGGTTTTATTTATATTTAATCATACCCTATGATCATAACAACCCTCCATTTCCATCTTAATTATTATTATAAGAACAATTATGTCTAATTTTAACATTACCCAATTTTACCAAATCAGTACAATCCCACACATAAACATAGAGATATAATTTCCATGATTCCATGAAAATTATATGAAAATTTAAATATTCATCCAACAAGAATGGAAGAACAAGTCAAGATCTATAACCAACACAACAAAAACATACCCAATATTACTAATAATTTAAAACAAAAAACCAATGAAATACCCCTAAAACTTTATAAAACCAACATACATAGCATCACATTATATAACATGATGGAATAAAAAATTAGAAGAAACATTACTCATATCTTCTTGGAATGATATATAAAAGTTGATAGTCATGTCCAATGAATGGGCATCAAATTCTCAGAAATATATAATTTTTTTACCGAGGGTTTGAAGCTTAATTGATTAAAAAGACGATTTTGAAACAACATAGCAATTTATAATGGATATAATTTAATTTCACTATGATTTATCCCACATGGAAAAACTATAACTATATTGGTTTCCACAAAAATGATGGTGTTATAATGGAGGAAACACAAAAAGGGCTTGAATTCAATTCCACCACCATAATTCATCTAAATATGATTGAATATAGTGATATATACTTTTCATACATTGATATAACATCTAACTAGATGAATATTTTTTTACATAACATAATGATCCATCAAAAAATTTTATTCATCCATTATATTAGGATGATTAGATACATAGACAACATATTATTTAGTTAAAAAAATTATATCCCACAAAATTCTCAATAACTACCACCCTCCATAATCATATCATAAATAATAACATTATAAGTAACACGGGGAAATGATATATAGGAAATGGTGATCTCAGATTCATTAAAACGGTAAACATAGGAGATATAAATCAATGAAAATATGAATGAATAAGATATGTAAAAGGATATGAGATGATGATCATTACATAAAAATTTCATAACTAATCATTCAAAGACCATAAATATGGGTCATGGAATAATCCATTTTCATTTCAAAAGACATGAATCATAAGAGTCATAAATCGTTAAAAATAAATCTTGAACTATATGTTCATGTTATAATATTGTGGCACCATCATAAGTATATAATCCATTTAATAATCCATGGTTAACTATTGAGACCATAAAATCATAATAAACTATGAATAATATCCTATATATAATTGTGGATCAATCATGTCAACATGTTTCCCATATAATATCGGGTAAATTGACATGTTCCAAACAATGGATCAAGTACATAGACGTGTTCCCCATAATGGATCATACACATAAACTTGTTTCACTTAATTATCTTATAAGATAGTATAATTTATCTAATATATTGTAGGGATATATAATTACATTTCCTAGAATAACACATGTAAAACCATACATATGTGTTACACAATATCATAATACAAACATCATATCTTTAATTCTTAACCCATATAAGGAATCTGATTTTTATAATAATTTAATCACTTCATCATATCATTTTACATAAAAAATAACATGGTTTAAAAAGAATTGCTTAATCACAAAACATCTAGATAAAGAATAAATATGGTATCATTTGAATATATTACCAATAAAGAATAATTTACATAAAAGGATATTATCAAAAATTAAAATTCATCTAAAATAGTCATGGGAATATTCCCTTGGGAAGATGCGAATTTCAATTTTTTGTCACATATTTAAATTCTAAATATTTTTCAAAATTTTAAATAAAAAATATTATTTGAAATTAAATTTGGAAAATTTTAATGCTACAAATCATTAAGTTTTCATGATGTTGGGAACTTTTATTCATGTTGTATACATTTGATGAAAAAATTCCATTCCCAATTTTGTAAAAAATAGTACAGTCGCACATTCCGGGAAAAAATTAGAAAAGAACATTAAAAATTATTTATAAAAATTTAGATATGTGTAATAATTAAGTTAAATAATCATATTATTGTAAAAAAAATTTACTCAAAATTTTATAAAAAATCGATATAGATAAAAATGGATTTCTAACTGAGAAATAAATAAATTATGTTTTCCATAGAAATTTTGTTTTAGTATCTTCTATACATAATGTGAATAAAATGAATAAAATTTATTTTTTCAAAATAAATAACCATTGGATTATTATATTATTAGGATTCATAAGACTGAGAACATAATATTTCATCATCAGAAAAATAATTATATAAGTCTTTATAAACAATGATATTTTAATATCAAGCCTTCCCATTATGGTAACATTAAAGTAAAAATCTCTAGATAGATATAAAATTATTTTGTTATTTATTTACCCATAACCTTTTTATGGATTATCATAATATAAATTTTTGTAATTTACATAATCCTTATAAAAAAGACTTGTTTTGAAAATGGATTGTGTCTCAAAAATTTATAAGTGAGACATAATCTCTTACCTCATACAAGAATTCCATAATACTTGTTCAAAACTACTATACAATAAATATTGATTCATTATAAATATATTCCATGATAGTAATAATATATATGATTACATATATATTTTTTATGATACTATGTTATCTCTAATTCATTAGAAATGTTTTATTAAAATCAATTTTATGATTTAAAAAAATTTGTTCTTTGGGTATGTTTTGGTTTAGTAGTTTTTGTCTTTGTACATTAATTATGGTTGGATAATCTACATATTTTTAATAATCATAAATATATAATATATATTAATTATATATATATTTATAGACATCTACAAAATTATAGATATAAAAAATAATTAGACAATTAATTTAGATGGCGTGTTGTCATTATGCATGAACGTTGTATTCATTTATTAATGAATGGAATTATATAAAGTTCAATAATAATTCAAATTTATAAAATAATTATTATTATATAAAATCACGTAATTTCAGAATATCAATAATTATTACTATCCTTGTTAAATTGAAATTAAAAATGAATCACATTTCTCTGTGGAGGCAATATTTCACAATCACGGCGGATCTACGTTGTAGTTATCCAACAGATTGGAAGTTAAAAAGGAAGATGTGTTATTATAATTAAAAAATAATAATTAATTAATATAAATATATAAATATATATATAATATTTCGAATGAACATAACAACTATCCATTAATCATGGTGATGATGAAAAAATTGTATTTCTATTGGTATATGGTATGTAGTATATATGCACAAGTCATACTATGACTTCCAATATAATTGGAAAGAAGGTTAATAATGTTGTTTTCAAAATAATAATAATATTTTTAAGTATATTTATTGTTATGGAAAAATTATTTTAGGATAGATAAAATATATTATGGAAATTTAAACTGAGATTTAAAAAAAGTAACTGATTTGTTAAAGAAATTAGATATTGTTTGAAAGAATATGTTTAGATATCTTATTATGGATCTTAGGGATGGTTTTTTTGGGAATATTAGGACCTCTTGAATATGGGTATATATTCTGGAAGGATATTATGGTTTTTTTATTGATATAAAAATCTCAATGTGGTTTAATTTAGATATAGGATGGGTGCTCGTTGATAATTGATGGAAGAAACACTTCTAGAATTTCATTTAATATTAAAATATAAAAATTATACTATTTAGAAAAATAATTCAAAATGGACATATAATCAATGAATTTTTTTAATGTGGTAAAAAGAATCAACCATTACTGTTTTTATTATATGTGATTTAAATATTATATTTTTTTTAACTCTATAGTCAACCTATTTTAGTCATGACAATGAAAATGTGTTTTTACTATTAAAGGGATATAATTTTACATATAAAGTTAAAATTGTATAGTTAATATAAAATGGATGAAATTGAGAACTACATAATATCCACATATTTCTCATTCATCATTTTTATGGTTTTTCAATAATTTACTAAAATATTATTTTCATAAATTATCAGTAATATCATTTTTGAAACTGTTCATTTAATTAGACTATAAAGGTACCACAAAAAATATTAATATAGAATATTTTATTTTAAAACATCATCAATATGTCATATTTATCAATAAAATTCGTGAAACCCTATAAAAAATTATATATCATTTTATTTTTCCTTTAATTATGAATTATATTATTTTCCATTAATGTAAGATATTGTTTTGGCATTGTGTTTGAACTTAATGTAGTTATATAATTAATTATTTTTTTTAATAAATTACTATAATGAATATAAATTCATTTTTATAAAAATAAATATTACAATTCATTCAAAAATTTATATTTTTTAAGTGAACATATAAGATATTTTTTAATATAATTGACTAGCATTTTGTAATTTTCTTTTATTTAATTATTATATATGTCAATTTCATGGGCAAGTGTCCCGTAAAAATAAATTTTGAACTTAAGGTTATATGTTTTCAATTATATTCATCCAATATGAATTATGATAAAAAATAATGGCCTAACCACTTTATAATAACAATAGTTAAGCCACTTTACTCTTTTACAAATGCGATGAATTTGTACAGTTTTTACTATTATTTATAAAATTAAATTATTTTGAAGATATTATATAATATTAATTTACATTGTTAACAATATATAGTCTAGTTTAAAAAATTTAATATTCATAAATGGAATAAAATCATTTTATAAGTATTGAGAAATGAGCGATAAAAAGGAGGTTTCTTGAAAAACACATTTTATGTCTGAATGTATATTTATAATGTGATCACATATAATATAAGTTCATAAGTAATTATTTATGATTTTGTTTCCTAATGAAGTCATATATTAACTTACAATAAAATAAATGAATATTATAATTCTATTAATGAAAGGGAACGAGAGTTTTACAACATCTGTATTTATCACTATTCATTGAAATATAAATATTTTAAAAGAAATCCCAAAATTTCCATATAAAATAATTTTTAGAGGATGACTTCACAAATTTTTTGAATTTTTTAAAAAGATAATTTTAAAATTGAAAACAATTAATATAATATTTATGAAATAATCCAAATCAATATCCTTTTTTAATTAATTTATTTTTTCATATATAAAATGAATTCCACAAAAAATGATTACTTATATCCAATTCATTATTAAAAAAATTAATGAGTAATGATGCTATATATTTTATCATTTTTTTATTTCTATTCATATAAAGAAATTATATAGATACTTTATAATGATGATGTTTAAATAATGAATTCATAATTTCATTTTTCAATTCATTGACACTCGATATTGCATGTCATGAAATCTATCGATGAAATAAAATTTTATTGAAATGAAATATATTCTAAAACATTGTTGTGTTACATCTTACAAATCATTTAATAAACTTCAACCTCACTATTTGAACTTTTTCATTGTGATTAAGGGTTTGACAATACAAAATTACATCATGGAAATACTATATCATAAAAAGGGTTAATAAAACCTCCATTTAATTAGAAATAAATGGGAATAAGAATGTAATATTGAGTGAAAAAATTTAGTTTTCCTAAAAATATAACATTTGTTAGAAGAAAAAATATGGACATAGAGGATAAAACTAATGCCCATGGACTAGGAGGGAGTGATAGGGAACATTATTATGATAATTAAAATAGCCACAAAATGATAAATATTTAATTGATGAAATAACATAAATTCATCATAAATGATCATAATAGGATAAATATTTTATTTCAACATCCTTTTCATAGATTTTAGGAATTCATTTTTCATTTGTATTAATAACATTATTGAAATTTACTTACATCTCTAGTATAATTTGACCCTTTAATCGAATTCCACAACAATGTGATAATTTATTTTAAGCAATGAGTATTGAAGAAGAAATTTTACTTCCTAAAAAAATAAAATAAATATAAAATGGAACAAAATAGAATATAAATATATTTATACAATCTATATACTTTATAAAAAACTGTTGGCATGATATATGATAATTCCAAAAAGGAATATACCGTCATATGAATATATAAACTTGTACCTCCACAATTTGAATAATAACAACACAGGGTAATCCTATATCATTTCATTAAAAAAATTATATCCCATATAACCTGAATACCCTGAAAATTAAATAATTTTAAATTTTATCTAATACGTTTCATCTTAAATTCACCAGTATATATTATCATTCTTCACAACTAATATTTCATGTTATTTCACATGATAATACTAAAAGATACATATACCTCATCCTAATGAATAACGTCAATAAATCTTAGTAATCGCAATGATAAATTACTATTTAGACATGCAGTTTTGTGATCATTATAAAATTATAATGAAAAAAAGTTAACTATTAATATATATGTTAATAATCATATTGTCTATAATTATCAAGAAAATCTAACCTTGTTAATGAGTCATCTTTCAGCCATCAAGTTTACTGATATCTCATTATCAAATGAACATAACATAGAATAATATACTAACCTAAATGTTCTTTTAATACTCAATATACTATTCTTTCTAAATCGTATTCAACTTTAGATACACTTGAGAATACCATCACTTAAAATATCATAATGTGAATATATACCATTGAACTAATGATTAATCTAAAAATTATAAAACCATGACTATATACATAAATTCTCTGGTTACCTCTCATGAAAGAATATATTCGTTCAAAATTCAAAAATATTCTTACTGAATATTCAATATATTCCATAAATGGAAAAATATAATAAACAAAAACATAGGTGACAATAATATATTTTTAATAAAATCACTAACTATCCCACAGACATTATCAATTTCACTAAACTATTTTTGTGTTACTTAAAATTATCAAAATATCACTAAATAAATATTCCTAGTTATAGATACAATAAATAGATATTTTCAAATCCAAAATGAAATAATAGTGTGGAGTAATAATTATTTTTTTCATTATTTCAAATCCAATAATTATTGTTATAACTCTTCTATAACATAATTCTTGAATCCCAATACACAAACACGTCAATCCATTAACATCAATGAATGATATAGAATAATTCCTTCATAGTCTTGTTTTAAACCCATATAATTGGGATGTTTTTTGAAAAATGTATGTTTTCCCCACACATAATACATTTTTCTAAAAAATGTAAAATATAATGAAATTTTTATCCCTATATATATATCTCTCTTATTTTTTCCTTGGAAATTTATTTATATATTCCATTCAATTGAACATAGAAGAAATATTATTGTTAAATTTAGGAATTCCATTGAGTGATTATTACCTCATTATAAAAATGTTTTAAACTATATATTATTTCCTCTATAATCATCATGGAACACCATGTAACTTTTAATATATGTTTTAGGAGAAGAAAAAATAAAGATCTTGATCATAATATAATGAGATATGCTGATTTTCAATAATCATAATTTTTTACATTTTAGGTCATATTTCTATTGGTTTTTCATGAGGACAGTCCTTCCTTAGTCTATCAGATTACACATTAAAATTTGTTTTTTTAAATACATTGACTAAAACAATAAATTATAATATGAGAAATAATAACCATAGTGGAAAATCATGAAATATAATTCATATGATTTATATATCAGGAAACCTTATTTTTAATCTAAGACACATTATATTTATCCTAGGTCATTGAAGATCATTTTCTATTCTAATCTTTTGTGTTGGATTATAATGAAAATGTGAATTATATTATTTATATCCAATATGACTCTCCAAACAGGTGTATAGTAATGGTTCACTCAACATCTACCATAATGATGGACATGATATACTCAACCAATTATTTAGGGGACTATTACCACTAAATGAGTTTTTTTCAAAACCAAGTCATCTCATAGTATCCCAACATCGATGTTTTATTAGTAACAACACAATTAAATATTTACCATAATATTTCTTGTTATCTCATATATAGGATTATCCTAAGGGTTCTCAGTCATGAATTGTTATACTAGCTTCAAAATTTAAGTTATCCTTTTTTGATATAAACTTTAGAGGCTCGTACATTTTATAAATTGATATTACATCATAATATATAAATATTTTCTAAATAACACAATGATCATAAAAAGAATTGTATATATCTAGTATTTTATAATATTAGATACATAAAAAATGATCATAATTGATCTATATCATCTGTAAAATAGTTCTTCATAACTACCACAATTCTTAAAAAAAATAAAAAATAATAACATTCATCATTACTAAGGGAAAAGAAAAGTATGACGGGGTCATCTCAGATAAAAATTAATGTCAAAAATTGTATTTTTAAATTTATGCTCCTATGGAAGAATAATATAATTAGTAGGGTTTGAAAATATGCGCACTACTTACAATGTGAATAAAAAAATTCCATATATCATAAACATGAGTCATGATATAAGATAATATCATTTGAAAATACATGAATCATAAGAGTGATAGATCATAATAAATCAATCATGAATCATATGTTTAGTTCAAAGATGTATGGAACCATAATAAGTATAGATACCATTTCTTATGTCTTGGTTTATAAAATATTACACAAAACAATTACATAATAGGACTCAATACATATTTCTCATAGTGTATCATTTTTCTACCATAACAAACATAGCATATGGATCTATTTTCCATTGTCAATCAAGAACATTGAATTATTTCCCATAACGGATCAATCACATAAGCTTGATTCAAAAAATTACTACATGAGATATAATATATTACCCATTGTATTAGAGTGATATATAATTATAACCTGACAAATCAAATTATAAAATACATACATATTTCTGCCACAATATCATATAAAATTCATTATATCATCACATATTAAAACATGAAAAAGAAATATACTTCATTAACATTTCATTAATTCATAATACCATAACAAATGAAAAATAAATACACACATATAATAATATTCTAACATATTGACAAGTAATTATGATGTTATCAACATAACATACATGATTAAAAAAAATTATCATCAAAGATGCTATCATAGCATAAAATTTCTTTTAATGATAAAAAAATATTTTATTAAGGAAAAGAACTTTTTCACGTGGAATTAACATATAAAAAATATAAAAAAGTCCCAAATTATAATGATAAGGAATTATTTGAAAAAAATAGTAAATGTTAAATGAATCGTCAAATAATTGAGTATTCTCAATAATGTGTAATTTTATTCATGTCATATATGTTAAAAGAAAACATTCCTTCCTCAATTATGTAAAATGTAAAATAGTATCACCTATCATGACCAGTCCCCCGGGACCCATGACGTGACTACCCCAAGCCCGCCTTCCATAAGCTAGGGGAAGACGTCTAGCACCAAAGGCATAATTCCATAAAACAGGGAAGGCATTTCCTTTAAAACCTGTAAATGCACACAACAGAGCACACAACTAGATACAAAACACTAATTATAGGGTACAACAAAAGTATTCCGAAATGTAAGCGGCCGGAAATAAGATCCCAACAGTAAACTACAAGGAACAGGAAGTACAAGTACAACTGAAGAATGGAAAAACCGATGCTAGGTTGTCCTCCGGGATTCCTACCAGAAGAGTAGGTACAAATAGCCTCCTCATCACTACATGTCTGTCAGTATCCTCCATTTACCAACTCGTCATAAGGTCTACCTCCGGGTATTGTCCAATCCTATAACTCTCAGCCTCAGTCAGTGCTGTTTGTCATCTGCATCCAACACAACATGGTGCAGGCATAGCCCATGCAGGGGTGAGTATAACGATACTGAGTAGGGACCTCGAGACCCTCAAGGTCTAAAAAATCCAACAAGGATAAACCACAATGTAAAGAAACAACATATAACCCTACTTAGGTATATGCCCATACATATACCTATGTTATTATGTAATCCATCTCAATCATGTGGAAAACACAAAAGTACTAACTCATCTCAACAATGATTTTATTCACATTATTGAAACCTCGACTGCTGGATAACTCCTACTCAATTGAGTACAGTGGGCCTGCCGCGACACCAAGCATGCTTCCCAATAACCTTGGACTGATGAGGTATTTCTCTTGTCGAGTACCATGGGTCTGTCACGTCACATAGAGGCGCTCCCAACCGCGGGTCTACTACCACTCCCACAAACTCCCCCTCGTAGACTCCGTAGGTACTCCTCCTGTCAATTACCGTGGGTCCGCTTCCACAAACAGGTGCTCCTCCACTGTGGATCTGCCACCACAACCAGGCTCTCCCCACTAGGCTAGTAGAATCACTCTGAGTCAAATGGTCAGTAGTTGTCAGGACTCATCCAACTCCTATGTCTTCTCACTCTATTTTCTCATCACTGGTAGGATCTGCTCCACGAGCTACTGTTCGATAGTCCAACTGTCATGAGGTCATACAAATAAGTATCACAAAGTTCTTCCACATCAATGGGGTCTCAGCATAGTAGACAGAGCGCCAATCATATGCCCGGTCTGTGAGTTATTAGTCTTTTACTCCCAGGGGCCCTGTTGGATTCGTGCAAGATCCAACATGGCTGTATCTCAACAATAATCAAAACTTTAGTTGGGTTTTATCAGAGGGACCTTCATGCTCCAAGATTATCAGGGCCATTGAAGGTTCATCAAACGGACGTGCAGTGCCAATGATATGTCTAAAAGAAAGTAAACGGTCGTAGTGGGCCCAGGTCCGGTCCGGCCTAGTCAGACCGACCTGGCCTGACTCAGCCTAGGCCGACCTGGTTCAGGTATGGCCCGGACCACTGGGCCCATCCCAGTAGGCCATGAGGGGTCACAGACGGCCACGAGGGTGCGGACTAGTCATGAGGGTGCTAATTGGCCGCGGGTCGGCGCAAGGGCGGATCAACCCGGAGGGCGCCACGAGGGGGCGTGACTTGAGGCGGCTTGGCCCGAAGACTGAGGCTAGATCTTCCGGGGTGCAGTGAGGGAGCGGGTTGGTTATGTTGGGATTCCACGAGGGTGCATGCCGATTTGGTCGGGCCCCCGCGAGGAGTCGGCGGGCTGGCACATCCGGGCGGCTCAAGATGTCGGAGGGCCGGTTCGGCTAGCAGCGGCGCGATCCGCGCTCTCGGTGAAGCCACGGGGAGCACGGAGCACGCAGAGTGATGAATTACGTGGGGCGTGTGGACAGTGGAGCCGTCGGGTGCATGGGGGCCATAGGTGGCTTGTGCAGGGCATCCGAGAGGGTGCGGGTGGCTCAGACGGGGCTGTCTCAAGGGCACGGTGGGGCGGCGGTGTCGTGGGCCGTTGCCTTTATCACGGCCAGCGGTGGTGCCAACCGCCATTCTTGTTCTCCTCCATGTAGGTTTTCATCCTTCTCCATCATGAAGAACACCAATGAAGATCGGCGGATGGGTCGGTCCATGTTAGTTTGGCCCACACCCTCTGCGTTTAGAGTGGTAGGAAGTGTCTCTACTTTAATCATGAACCAAGAACAAGGATAACAATCGAAAGGATTAAAGAATTCGATAATAACCCCCTACATTTTTCATTGTTCATTGACAGAGTCACATGGAAGAAGACGGATTGTTGGGAAAAGATGTATGTCTGTGTCATTGGTGATTTCCTCGATTGTTGGATTGTGTATCGGCTCGTTATTGTCGAGGATGACCTACGTCAGAGGAAGTCCCAAGGATGAAGGTCAATGTTGTGGTTGATGTTCTTCGTCGGTGGAGCGCATTCTTCGTCAGTGTAATGCGTTCATTGTGGAGGATGTGTTCTTCATTGGTGAAGCTTTCTCCCAAGAGCTCCTACCAATTATCTAAAGCCAAACATTTCTCCAATTCTACCTTGAAGGAAATTAAAATGACAACATTAAAACAATTGATAGGATTTAATTTTATGTGGACACATAAAATTAATTGATAGAATTTAATTTTATGTTGACACATAAATTTAATTGATAGATTTTAATTTTATTTTGAAACAAACAATTAATTGATAGTATTTAATATTAGGTTGACACATAAAATTAAATTTAAAGCATTTAATTTTACATTGACACATAAAATTAATTGATATATTTTAGTTTTATGTTGACAAATATAATTAATTGATGGAGTTTAGAGGTTTAATCTCCCCCCCCCCCCATTATAAGGGATATACATCGGGTGGTCCCCACCACCATAACTCATGAGTGGTTAAGGTGTGGTGATCCCCAGCACCATAAACTTTAATGGGAGGTTAAGGTGTGGTGTTCCCCTATCCTAACATCCACATGGGTGGTTAAAACAGACAAAATAAAATAAAACATATGGTTATTTTACTTTTTTGTTTCCATGAAAAACCCAAAACCTAACTTTCACCCTCGACCAACTGTCGTTGAGGTGAAAGTCTCTTAATGAAAATACTAGTGCTGGGAGTTCAACAATACCATCAGATTTAAATTTCGATCACCCATTCAAACGTTAGAAAAACCAGCTCATATGTTTACTGAACATACTGGAACAAAAATTCAGAAATTGATTCTGGGCACACCAGGCCTCGAAATCATGCACCGTCAATTTTCATGGACTCGTATAATTCCCATTTAAATAAAAAAAATAACATGGAAATTCAGAGTCATTACATTCTACCCACCTTAGGGCTCTACATCCCCATAATGCATAACTCTACCAGGTTAACAAGTGGGGTTACTGAGCACACATCATAGAATCCCGCTCCCATGTTATCTCCTGGAGGTTCCCGTGCTGCCAGTGAATGCGTACAAGAGGTATCAACCGTCCATGAAGGGATCGCTTCTCTTGATCCTCAATCTCTATTAGAACCTCCGTAAAAGTCTCTGCATTGTCAACATCCAACTCTCCATGGTCGATAATGTGAGAAGGGTCGTGAATGTATCCCGTCAGTAGGGATACATGGAAGACGTCATGCACCTTGTGCAACTCAGGTGGAAGAGATAAGTGATATGCCACCTCACCAACTAAGATGAGGTCTCTAAAAGGACTGATGAATCTTGGATATAACATTCCTCATCGTACAAACCTCCACAAACCTCATCATGGTGAGACCTGTAAGAAGTTTTGGTCACCATCCTCAAACTACAGAGGTTTCCGTCTCCTGTCAGCATACGACTTCTACCTGCTCTGTGTAGTCTTCATCTGCTCTTGGTAGATCTGCACATTCGATGTGGTAGCCCGTACCATCTTTGGTCCCATGAGTGATGACTCCCCTTGGTCAGTCCAACACAGAGGTGATCTATAAGGTCACCCGTACAACTCCTCAAAAGGTGTGATCCTTATGGTGGAGTGATAGCTGTCATTGTACGCAATCACCACCAAAGGAAAGTGATTCTCCCAGCTGCGACCAAAGTCGATGACACAAGCATGCAGCATGTCCTCAATGGTCTGGATGGTCTGCTTAGTGTGACCATCTGTCCGATGAAGAAAGGTGGTGCTCAAAAGAAGCTTCATTCTGAAAACCTCCTGAAACCCATTCCATAGCCGAGAAGAAAAACGTGTGCCATGATCAAAGAAAATCACCATGGGTACTCCATGTAGCCACACAATCTCTTGCACATAGAGGCATCATAAACTTTATAGTGACCCTTTCTCTATGATCAGAAGTAAGTGGGACAACATGGTGAGTCATTCGACAATCACCCAAATCAATTCATGACCTCTGGATGATCGTGGAATACATGTCACGAAGTCCATGGATATACCACCCCACATCCACACTGGGACCTCTAAAAGTTGAACCAAGCCTGCTGGTACCTGATACACTGCATTCACTTACTGAAAAGTGAGGCATCGAGAAACAAACTCTACTACTACATTCTTTATTCCCACCCACCAGTGCTGTCGTCGGAGATCTTGATACATATTTTCCACTCCTGGATATACCGCTAGAGGGGATGTGTTGAACTCCCTCAACAATTCCTCTTAAAGTGACACTATAACCATGATACATCCTCTGAAGAGGATGACGTGCTCCCCACCTTCAGAAATTCCATTGGGTGCTTCCCTAGTGGATATCTGAGCAGGTCATGTCTCATAGTCAGTGTCCCAATGTTGCGCCTCCCTAACTCACTGAAGATGTGGGGAAGTAAATGTACGAGACTAAAGGAAAAGGTACTCTATCTCTACCCACAAAGGATATATGTAAAGCATCCAGCTGCTCTGTCACCTTGTCTATCAGCTGTATACCAGATATCCTTCTGAATGCATTGACAGCAACCTTCCCCTTCCCGGGAGTATAGACTATCTCGAAGTCATAGTGATGGAGGAACTCAAGCCCACATCGATGTACCAGGTTCAGGTCCTTCTGAAATAATATATACCTGAGACTCTTGTGATTAGAGTACATGGTAAAATGATCACCAATAAAATAGTTTCTCCACATCTTCGAGGTGAATACCACTTCCGATAACTCAATATCATGGGTAGCAGAGCTCTGATCGTGTTATCTCAGCTGCAGAGAACCATAATAAATCACTACTCTCTCCTGCATCAGGACACATCTGAGTCTGGTCCCTGATTAGTCATAGTAGACTACGTACCCTACGCCTTCCTCTAGAAGACTCAAGATTGGGGCACTAGTCATCCTCTTCCTTAGCTCCTGAAAGCTCTGCTGGAATCTCTCCGAGCACACAAATGGTTTCCTCTTCTTCCTCAAGGCAGATTTTATTGTTGCAACTTTGGAGAAATATTGCACACATATCTGGTAGTATCCAGTCAATCCCAAGAAACTCTGTACCTCTATCACACTCCTAGGTGGATACCAAGAAAGTACCACCTCAATATTCACTTGATCCACAACAACTCCAGCTTCCGTGATGACATGTCCCAAAATGTGAACCTCTCTCGGACCAGAACTGGCCCTTCGAGAGCATACTATAATGTAGGTGCTCTCGGAGTGTGTCCAGTAATACATGAAAATTATAGACATGCTCCTCCCCAGTAGTTAAATAGATCAGAATGTTGTCGATGAAGACTAAAATGATGTGATCGAGATATGGATGAAAGATCATCTTCATGAGTCCCATGAACACTACTAGAGTTTTAGTTATGCCTAATGGCATAACCAAGAGCACTTAGTGGAGGTATCGACATCTGAAGGTCCTCCTCTGCACATCATCGTATTGTACTCTAAGGTGGTGATAGATTGATCTATGGTCTATCTTTGAGAACCAACATGCTCCATTCAGCTGATCAAAACAATCTCTAATCCTCGAGAGTGGGTACTTGTTCTTCATGGTCACCTGGTTAAAGCGCTGATAGTCAACACAAAGCATTAATCTCTTATAAGACTTCTTGCCAAATAGAATCCTGGATGCCCAAGGAGAAACACTGGGCCAGATGAATACCTTCCCCTAAAAGTCCTCTAGCTGTACACACAGCTTGTGAAACTCTGTGGGAGCCATCCGAAATGCTGGTGTAGATATCGATATTGTCCCGTGTACAAGTCAATATAAATGTGCACCACTCTATGAGGAGGTCGACCTTGGAAATCATGACTGAAAACATCCGTGTACTATTTTACCACTAAATTATAGCTGGGACTCACCACATCGATCACTCCGAGGGATTGACAAGACAACTGATGAGTGATCAGCTGCAATCTCCTCCGGGTAAGTCCATCATGCACTTCAATGGGTCTATTTTCACCGGTGAAGGTAAAATTAGTCCCATCTGTGTGGAAACACAAAAAATTGCACCTTATATAGTCAATATGAGTATTGACTACAGATAACGATTCCATATCCAAGATAAAGTTGTAAGGCCTCAACGCCACTACTAGGAGATCCCAGACGAAGCTCTCGCCACCTACAGTAAGCTGACACTACTAGAACCAATGCGTAATCATTGAATCCACTCCCGTAGGTGTCTCTAGCTGTAAATATAGAGCCAAAATCTCGGTCATAATCTCTAAGCTCTGAATGAGGGCAGTGGAAATGATGGAGTGACTGGAACCTGTGACTATAAATACAGCAGTTATGGTAATGTAGACACATATCATACCTCGAATCATCTCTAGAGCACCATGATCGTATGCCTCGGCTGCCTACAGCTGATCTCTCCCTTTTCCACCTACTCACAGTGGTCGGGGTTGACCTTCTGGTGGTGGTGGTGATTACACCACGAATCGTCATCCACCACTAGTTGCATGACCAGATCCTCTACCTTGTCCTCCCGCTCCCTACGGACCACCTTGCTCGAATCACTGTCTCTTACTGGGTGTTCTGTTAACCATCTGCAGATCATTTGAACAGAGGGTCGGGTAACCATGAGCCATGTGACCCTACCAGCCGCATGCGTGTCACATCTCACTTCTGGAATGTCTGTCTCCGCTTCAGGTGCCCCGCACAACCTATCCTGAGTCATGCGGTTGTCCACCAGTAGATCTGTTCCTCTTGGATTTCTACCTCATCTGTCTGTTTCCAGCTACAGAAGACTCTCCTACGTGTTGACTTGTGGTGGATCTTGCTATTGGAGACTACTCAGCAAGGAAACTCTCCACTAGGAGGGCTCCCTCTAACACCCCTGCCTATGTCGGGATGATGAGTGAGATCACTGAAGCCCTGATCTTCTGCCTGATTCCCTCCATAATTGTCAAAGCCCTGATGAATGGGTCATGAAACATATCTGTGGAGTAGGAAGAGAAGTTATTATAACTCGCTATGTACTAAGCTACAGTCATGCTACCCTTTTACCGATTAAGTGGCTCTTGAATGCGCACTGAG
The DNA here is from genome assembly GCA_963277665.1 of Viscum album. Taxonomy (NCBI): domain Eukaryota; kingdom Viridiplantae; phylum Streptophyta; class Magnoliopsida; order Santalales; family Viscaceae; genus Viscum; species Viscum album. The sequence continues at coordinate 1,131,150,245 of OY728142.1, read as the reverse complement.
CGAAGAGTAACTTGAACAAACTCTGCCCAAAACAGGCTCTCAAAGTCCGCCCAGAGAAGTGTCACCTCATTATGGACCTATAGAATCATGCTCCACCATCTTCCCACTGCTTCATGTAGAAGGATGGTAGAAAGTATCACCATGAGGTCGGCTGGTGTCCCTACCAGTCAGATGACTCACACCATAGCCACTAGCCAATCCTCAGCTGCATGTGCGTCCGTCTCTCCCCTGAACCTAGGTGGCCTCTAGCACTGGAACTCATAAAACACACTCAAGTGGCGTGCACCATCTACTGCAAGGGATGGTGGTATAAGTGGCCCAACAGTTAGTGGAACCGCTGGTGCCTTTTCTGGTTCCTCTACTAGAAGAGGGCCCTACACCGAGGTTTCATCACTCGATGGGCTGTCAGTGCGTACAACTCTTGGAACACTAGCCGACTGTCTGTGTGGAGGCATCCTAAAAAGAAATAGGTGTGCTACTGTTAAAAGATATACTTGGTGCGCTGACCTGGTTGAGCTGACATAAAGAAAACATTTGAAAACATACACGAAATCAATGTTTCCATGAACTGAGATGGAAATCAGAAGTCAGTGTCATGGTGTATGGATAAGTCAGCCACCACACCAACACTAGACTCCCTGAACTGAAAACCACACTCACTACATGTAACTCTATTGTTTTATAGAAAATAAAGATCAGAGTCAATTTTTTTTGTGGTAGAACTGAATCCTCTGATATCAATTTGTCATGACCTGTCCCCCAGGGCCCGTGTTGTGACTACGCCAAGCTCGCCTTCCATAGGACAGGGGCTGGCGACTTGCACCAAAGGTGCAATGACCTAAAATTGTGAAGGAATTCCATTTATAACCTATAGACACACACAACAGAGCACTTAGATAAATACAAAACGATAAGTAAACTGTATAACAAAAGATTTCTGAAATGTAATGGGACCAGAAATACAAGACCAACTGTAATGTACATGGAATTGGATGTACAAGTAAGATTATAGAATGGAAAAATACCTCTTGGGTTGTCATTTGGGATTCCTACCAGAAGGGTAGGTACAGAGTGCATCCTCATGACTCTAGGTCTATCATTCTTCTCCATGTACTGACTCATCGTAATGTCCACCATTAAGTACCGTCCAGTCCTGGTAATCTCAGCCTCACTCCACGCTATCTGATGTCTACGTCCAACACAAAAAGGTGCAGGCATAGCCCTAGCAGGGGGTGAGTATAATGATACTCAGTAGGGACCCTGAGACCCTCAAAGTATCACAAATCAACCAAGGATAAACTAGAGTGTACAGAAACAACAATTAACCCTAGTTTACTATATGCCCATACATATAGCTAGGTTATTAAGTAATCAGTCTCAAACTTGAGGTAAACACAAAAGTACTGACTCATCTCAACAAGGATATTATTCACATTATCGGAACCTCATATATGGGAGAAATCCTTCTCAATCGAGTACAATATGCCTACCATGACACCAAGCATACTTCCCACTAACCTTAGACTGCTGAGGAACTCCTCCTGTCAAGCACTGTGGCTATGTTGCGTCATATAGAGGCACTTCACACCATGGGTCTTCCGCCACTCGTAGGCGCTACCCCTCATAACCTGCAGAGACACTCCTCCTGTCGAGTACTGTGGGCTTTCCACCACAACCAGGAACTCCTCCACCATGGGTCTTCAAGCACAACTAGGCACTCCCCATTGGGCTAGTAGAATAACTTCTAGTCAAACGGTCAGCAGTCGTCAGGTCTTAGCCTGCTACTAGGTCTCTGGATTCTACTTTCCCATCACCGGAAGGATCCTCTCCATGAGCTAATGGTAAATACTCAAAAATTAATGAATCCCCTTGATGAATTATCACAATGTTCTACCATGTCATCGTGGTTTCAATGAAACAGACGGCGAGTCAATTAGATGTCGGGTCTGTGAGTTATTAGTCATTTAGTCTCAGGGGCCCAGTTGGATTTGTGCACGATCCAACCTAATTGTATCTAAAATATAACCCAAACTCCAGTGGGTTATACTCAAGAGGACCGCCATAATTCATGATTATTAGGGTCGCTGACGGTTCTTCAAACAAACATAATGTGCCTATGATATGGCCAAACGAAAGTAAATGGTCGTAGTGTGCCTGGGTCCGGTCCGGCCTGGTCAGACAGACCCGGTCCAACTCCGCCTGGGCCAACCCATTTCGAGGCAACCTGGCCTGACAAATGGGGTCCAGAACGGCCCGTTGGGCGGGCCAGCATGTTCAGTTCAGCCCAGCAGCCCGCGAGGGTGCTGACTAGTCGCGAGGGTGTGGATAGGCCATTGGTCGGCTCAAGGGTGGTTCGGCCCGAATGGTGCTGTGCGGGGGAGACTCGGCCCGAAGGGCGCCACGAGTGTGGTTGAGCCATGAAGAAGCCTTGAGGGGGCGTGGCTCGGAGCGGCTTAGCACATAGGCTGGGGCCGGTTCGGCCGGGGTGCCATGTGGGTGCGGTCCGGTTCGACCGGGACGCCGCAAGGGCGCAGACCAGTTCAGCTGGGACCCCACGAGGAGCTGGTGTGCTGGGGCGGCCGGGGTGTCCTGGGTGGTCGACGAGCTGGTTCGGCATGCGGTGATGTGGGGCGCACGGTCAGCGGAGCCGCGGGGTGCGCGGGGGGTGCAGATGGAGGAGATGTGGGGTGCCTGAGGAGCATGGATGGTGGAGCAGTGGGGTGCGTAGGGCGAGTGGGGCGCACGACAGTTGGAGTTGTGGGGCATGCGAGACGCATGGGGGCTGCGGGTGTCTTAGTCGTGTACTGCAGTGAGGGTCCGGGCGACTCGGCAGGGATAGGTGGGAGGGCATGGCAGAGCGGCAGTGCCGCAGAGCGGTGTCGCATGCTGTTGCCATTATCGTGGCCAGCGGTGGTGTCCGCCTCCATTATTTTGCCTCTCCACGCAGGTTTCTTTCATTCTCCATCGTGAAGAACACCAATGGAGATCAATAGAGGGTAGGGCCATGTTAGTTTTGCCCGCACCCTCCACATTTAGAGTGGTCTCAAGCAGGTCGACTTCAGTCATTATCTAAAAAACAAGGATAAATATCGAAAGAATTCATGAATTTGATAATAACCCCCTACCTTGTTTGTTGATCATTGAAGGAGTCGCGAGGAAGAAGATAGATTGTTGGGAAAAGACGGATGTCAGTTTCATCGGTGTTTTCCTCGATCATCGGTTTCTACGCTGACTCTTTGTAGACGAAGATGTCCTACATCGGAGGAAGTCCCGAGGAAGGAGGTCGATGTTGGGGACGACGTTCTTCGTTGGTGGAGCGTGCTCTTCGTCAGTGGAATGCGTTTTTCATGGAGGAAGCATTCTACATTGGAGAAGCTTTCTCCAAAGAGATCCCCCCAATTCGCTAAATCCCAAATTTTCACCAATTCCACCATGAAGGAAGAGAAATAGAAAACATTATGACAATTAATAGGATTTAATTTTATATTGACACAAAAAATTAATTGATAGCATATAATTTATTGTTGACACATAAAATTAATTGATTGATTTTAATTTTATATTGACACATAAAATTAATTGTTAGCATTTAATTTTATGATGACACAAAAAATTTAATTGAAATCATTTAATATTACGTTGACACATAAAATTAATTGTGGGATTTCAGAGGTTTCCTCTTCCCCCCCCATTATTAGGGATAATCCTCTTGTGGTCCCCACCACCATAACTCATGAGAGGCTAAAGTGTGGTGGTCACCACCGCCAAAACCTCTAATGGGAGGTTAAGGTGTGGGGGTCCCCACTTCTAACTTCCACATTGGTGGTCACAATATACAAAATAAAATAAAACATGAGTTTATTTTACTTTATAGTTTCCACAAAAATCCCAAAAACTAACTTTCACACTCGACCAACTATCTTCAAAGTGAAAGTTTTAATAAGTGAATATCAGCACTACGAGTTCAATAGTACCCTCATATTTCAATTCTGAGCACCAGTTCAGGTGATAATTGGATTCTAATTGTCCCTGAGAATAAATTTTAAATTATATATTATCTAACTTTTTGTCTTTCAATGTTTTTTTAGTTAATTAAAAAAAATTATTTCAATAACATATAAACAATGATATGTTTGATAATATTCATTTAATTTATATTTAAATACATCAATAAAATTTTTAAATTTGAATCTATTATTTCAAAACACCCCTAATATGCAATATATATCTAAAAAATTAATTAAACACTATAAAAAATCAAATAATATTAATTTTAATATTTTTTAAATGAATTATTTATATTTTTTATTAGATGAATAAATAATGTATTGGATTTTCATAATAATTTATGGTATTAATATAAATTCTAAAAACTATTAATATATTCCCAAAATTAATATATTTTTATTATTATAAATATAACTATTAATATTTAATCAAAAAATTATTGTCTAAATAAATGATTCATTTATTTAAATATTATATATGTCAATTTAATATAAAAGTTACCCTTAAAAAAATTAAATTGTAACCTAAGGTGATATGGCTTTAATTAAATTAATATAATAAGAATCAATAATGAATATTATGTCCTTATCACTTAGTTTCAACATTATTTAACTTGATTTACCATTTTACTGTGATGATAAATTTTTACTATTTCTATCATAAATATGAAAACAAATTAAGGTCAAATTATTAAATGAAGGTATTTTTTGGTATATAAATATTTAATAAATTTTACTAGATATTATTTATTTATTTTTAGGAAGTTCATTTTATAATTATCTTGTACAATATGATGAAAAATGGCTTTCCGAAAAAAATGATTTTTTTGTATAAATTTTTTGCTATAACAATATAAAATATAAGGTTGATTCATATCTAATAAATAATATTATTTACATATAACAGAAATTTATCCTAGATTAGGATAAAATGAATCATTTTATGAGTATTTTAAAAAAAATATATGTCTCTTTTAAAAAAATATTTATTTTTTCTATTTCTCTATAAAATTAATATTTTCTGAAAAATCCCAAACATTCAACCTATGTTATTTATTACATGATGGCCTAAAAAATAATGTTAATATTTTATAATATAAAATTTCTAAATTATATATAAATTCAATATATTTTTGATACACAAGGGGAAAAAATCATTTTTAATGAAAAATCATTTTTAAAGAATAAATGAATTCCCTAAAAATGATTATGTTTTCCTAATTGTTACTAAAAAATTAATTGATAGGAAAATGATATATTTCATAATGTTATTATTTCTATTAGTACATCCAAATTTAATATCTAGGATATTAGGGTCATGTTTAAATATAAATATTTCAATAGTATTTTGTACATAAAAAAATATTGATATTACATGTTACAAAAGGCTTAAATAAAATAAAAGTTTATTTGAGAAGAATTATATTATAATAAATTTGTGTGTTACATTGAATATATTTTCAATACAATAATACCCAAGGATGTAACTAATGAGAAGCCCCTATTTCCTGTTTCAACTAGCCCCTCAAACGTTTGATAGATGGAAAAAAATCTCTTTACACTCTATAGTGAAGACTTAATGATACAATATAAGTACATATTAAGAAGAAAAGTGAAGTGCCTAACTCCTCGATCCCCCAACAACATCATTTTCCCACACCATAAATTTCTCCCATCCAATATAGAAACTAAAACACATCTTCTTGATCCTTGATTTCATAAGGGCTATATCAACATTCCATGCCTATAGAAAAAACCACACCAAGCCACAACCTTAAAAATCATATCAAAAGAATCCTTCTCTAGGAGAAACATTATCTCAAAAAAGTAGAACTCATCCTTCCATGGAATCCTATGATCAAATAAAAATTACAAATGGTCATCCAAATAATCAGGTGTCTAAATAATTCTTGTTTGATTTTTATTAACTGATTTGAAATATCTTATTCACTTTTAGTTTTTTATAATCTTTAATTTATGATATTTTTCTATTTTATTTTTATTATTAACTCGAATATCATATATTTTATTTTATTTTTCATTTTAAAATTATTGTTAGAAATAATGGATGTGAAAAATATAACTTTTAATTAATTTGTCTCAAAAGATTACAAACACAAACTTATATTCTAGAATCAAAAAAAAAATATAAAATTTTTTATACTATTTAAATAGTATAATTATCTATTTAAATATCATTACATGAAAAATTATTGTAATGATTTTGATATAAAAATAAAAATTCATCCATTTTTATATATAAAAAATCATTTATTTGAAAAACCAATTTATATTATATACTTATATTCATTGTATACCAAATATCAATATTTCAATATATTAGCTTGTATTATAAAAATAATATGAAATATAAAGATACTATTTAAAATTCATATCAATATAATAAAATATATATATATATATATATATAACCTATGATTAAAATATACATATTAAAAGAATTAATTCTTCAAATAATAATTAAACAAAAATTATAGGATACAAACAAAGATGGTCCATTGGAAATCTTATAATGATTAAAATGAAGTGTCAATAATTACAATGGGTTATTCAAAATATGTGTATGAGTTTCAAAAATAAAATATTTTTCCACCATTGGAATATAATAATCAAGAATCCAAAAAGATCACATAATCTTCATCTCCCTGACAGCTTCTTTTACAGATTATCTGCCACTTGATTTTCTAATCTACATGCATGTGAGATAACCATGTTGATACAGTTGAAATTGTTTATTTAACCAATACAATACAGCAGTGTTATCCAATGAATGTTACATTCTAATGGTTTTGACAGAAGTATCAAAATTATAATCAATATATTTGGTATTCCATTTATATTGTACAACATACAGAACAATATAGACAATATCCCATATTAATGCTTCAAAGGCCACTCCAATTCCATTGTATCTATGAACACATCCTTGGAATAATACATGGTGCATTAGAATGACTCAAATACACCATAAGGATCCAAGAATATCATAAGAATCCCCATTAATATTGACATTTTTCCATGGGTTTAGGCGAGGGATCCATCGTATGTACTTGAGCATCCTTGGTTTCCTCAGCCAACCATTCACATCCAATTACATAAGAGTGGTTAGATCATTTAATCAGCTATTTATAATCTATAATTTATCCATTTATAAATTGTAAGATTCATTATATAGATTAATAATTGCCATGTAGGTAGATGGTTTTTTATATGAAAATAACATGGAATTTCTTACATTTCATATTTCTAAAAAACCAATGAAAATTATCCTAATATAATATTATGGACTTATTAACTACATCCAATGATAGTTATACCTTATATGAAAGTATCCATTCTCAACCTAGGTTCATTATTTATCCCAAAAAATTAACATGCATTATCCCATAGAATTTGGGAAAGTTCACATGCCAAGAACATATGTTTTATTTTTTATTCTGGCTTCAAACATAGGTGATAGGACAATCTAATATATTTTCTAGATGTGTTGAGTTAGCTGGGAGTGGGGAATCTATTTTAACATATTATCCATGAATCCAAGAATCTATATGGATAAATTTGAGTTTCGTTGAACTTCATCATCCTTTATGGTGATCTATTGAATCCCCTACAATCCAATTTGTAGAATTCATTGATTTTGAACATCCCATTCTGGTTTATCCACCATACAAGAGTATAAAAATCCATTGGTGGTTTTTTATTAATAACTAATTCATTTGGATTAGAAACCAGACTATTATAATTATTCTATTATTTCACTAAATCAACAATAGACATATGAAATTATTCAGGTGGAACACTCACTATTTTTTACAGTGGGCTACCAAAACAAATATTTTTTTAGTAGATGGGGGTATATTTATTTCTCACCATTACTCTATATCCACTATGAATCAATATAATTAATTATTGAGAGAATTAAAAATTAAGGATGTAAGATAATTTTGGAATCCATTCATAAATATATCATTAAATGTATTAGAAAAAAACATTGGAAGAATTATTAGAGACAAACTTCTATGTTAATTTCACAATGATACCATCATTAAAAAACCTGAGGTCTTTGATTATAATGACTCAAATTACAATTGGATTTATGCACAACTTCATTGAAATTTTGATTAACATATTTTCATATTCCGATCTATTCCATATTAAATTTAAAAACATAATGAAATGGCCCTTAATGATCCCTCTAGGTCACCTAAAAATAGTGAATGCATATTTAAACTATTATGTAATAACATACTTTACTAGACAGATCCTTCTAGAAATATTCATTGGATTTTGTTTCCACCTAGATATTTGAATGAAAATAGATGATAATATTCCCTCCTAATATTGTCTCTTCACCTTGACCTAAAAATCAGTACACCAAGGTATTTAAAAGGATGATATCACTTTTTTATTAAAGGAATTTAAGTCATCCTTTTTTTATTGAGAATAAAAATTAAATCGCAACAATTGATGGAGTGTTTTTTCTAACTTATGCATTTTCCATCCACATTATCAAAATTTGAAAAGATAGATTTGGTGGAGGAAATGTAAATTCTTGATGTTTTACTATGTATAGTAGTTTCATCAACGTACAAAATAGGTAAAGAGACATATTCATTCATAAAATATATTATTTTCTTATAAAACCCAATTTGAGAAAGTATGTTCATAAATATTCTCAGTTATTCATATGAAATGGAAACAAATTCTAAAATTTGGATCACTTAGTCCCACATTACATATTTAGTGATAAATTATTCTGGGTATCAATTTATTATAATTTAAAACCATTTTTACCTGTGAATTATGTAAATAAGTTTGATAAATTCAATTTTAGAATCCAAATTTTATGAGTACATCCAAAAGAAATCTACATTTCATTGTGTAAAAGGGTATTTAGATTACAATTTTGAGACTGAAATTTAATTAAATTATTTTCCTCTTCATTGGATTTACACATTATGATGTAGTGAATAGATAATTCTGATGTTTCCTCCTAAGGAAAATCCAAATTGGTTTGAGATGATGTAATTTTTAACAACATTTCATATTTTGTTCATTATGATCTCGATAATGTGCTTGGGAATCATGTTCCTAAGAAAAGTTTTCTTGAAGTATTTAATATGATGTTCATTATGCTTATTGGGTTTTAATGTTATTAAAGTCTAATTTCTCTCATATGTAATTTAGTAATGATTAAAAAATTACCTAATCAAATGAATTATGTTGTCCTACAATATATCCGAGTAAAATAAAAAAAATGTTAGTAAGTCCATCAAGAATTGGATCACGTTTCTTGTTTGGATAGAAGATGGATTATTTAATGTCATAACTAGATGATACCATAGCAAATTTTTATATTTTATGCTTAGTAATGTAGGGAGTTTTGACATCAACCGTGTTTTGGGTGTTTTCATGACCATTTTTATCATAATTTTTTTCAAGTTATCCACAACTATGTAAGATGTATCATTTTCTGTATTGCGAAGAATACCATTTATGCTGATGGATTTATTTTTGTTACTTTCTCCCTTATCATTGTGTAGTCTATGAATGAAAATTATATTCATATCACCATACTTTAACCATAATACATTGAAATTTATTTTTTCATGTATTTCCTTGAACCGTATGGGATCACACAACCGGTGCTGAGATTTTAATCCTTATCAAGATGGGTTATTTTGGTGTTGATATCCAATTTGGATATAGAAAAGGTAATATTAAAAATGTTAATTTACATATCAATATTAGATAATTATTTCATGCTCCATTCTCCTAGTAAATCTTTAGCATGTTTTCATTTTACTACCCAACCCATGAAAAGTTTTCAAAATGGGTCAAAATTCCATGTCTGTAATAAAATTATCTTATTCCCAGTAGTAAAAATCCATTTATTATTAAATTTTAATTGAATAGGAGCTTACCTTTCACTATCTATGGGAATTTACACATGAATGGTACTGTGGTGGTGAGTGATGCTTAGGGTGGGTGAAAAAACCCCATATTCAGCAATACTATGATCCATATAAACAAATAATATGTCCAGATTACATACATTCCTACAATTCCAACTCTATATACTCTATTTTAATTCACTTACAGCAACTAGAACCACAAAAAGGTTTCATAGGTCAATGTTAGAAGAGAACTCAAGAGTGGAAATTCATTGAAATTACATTCCATTTTATCATTATGACTCAATAATGTTTTCATGTATCCTATATATATACATTTATAATCTATGATTTCAGATATTTCCTCAATTTAAATCCATAGTTTTCTTATTTAGATAAAACATGTAGAAGAATATGAAAAGGAAATTGATAGATAACATCTTGATATGTTTCTTTACACAATGAAAATTGTTATTTTTTTCCAAATGTGATTAAATTGATACATTCATGCCTCAGTAACCATATATGATCCATACAAGAGTCTTGTGGATTTTGTGTGAAAAAACATATATTAATGAAAGTTTCATTTAAATGATTATCAATTATCTAATAGTTACTTGGTTCACCAATACAAACCATCGTGGGTTTGTGGGCTATAATGATGTGTCTATGGGATTTTTATGTTAGGTTGTTCCCTAGAACTTGATGGTTTTAATAAAACATCTTTATTATTTATGGACATTTATCCATTTTTCCCTAATTATTATTCAATATTCAATTGGATTCTCCTTTTTATCACTTTTATTTTCTTATTTATTGATTTCATACGGTTATCCACTGCAAAATATTATATATTATTTGACAGTAATTTTTCATTAATGTCATTAAATAAAGTATCCCTAGTCAACTCCCGGGGATGTGTATATCCAACTTCATCAGTCCATAATCCTCCACTCAAAGAGGTTCATTTATTCATTAATTATACATGGTATTTTTATGTATATTTTAATCTTTTTTGACTTAGTGTCTTGATCCTATGATAATTACCATTCCATGTCAGTATATAAAAGACACCTTTCCTTTTTCCCCTTTAATTTTCATTCAATGTTTAGAATTTAGGTAAATTCCAAACAGAATTTGGTGTTACTTTCAATGATACATATATATTTTGTGCAAGTATTTTAGTTTATTATTCCACTTCATCTCTAGTGGTAACCTTTGGACTCCTTTAGAATTCACCCATCTTTTATAATATCTATGGGAGGTTCGTTATGTGGGTGAATAAGTCTGTATTGGGTACTCTTATACAATGCCATCATGGGTTTCACTCTCAGTTGTTAGTGCCTCCCTTGAATCCTTATAGAAGTATCTTTTCATGTTTTCATCATTTTTAATGTCATAATGTTCTGCATTGATAATGTATTTTTAAAGTGAATACCCATTCAATTTCTCCAAGAATGTGAGGGTTCAATCTAGATTAGACTATGAGTCATGTTCATTCCTCGGTTTCATATTACCTATTTAGTCATTTTCATAATAGAATTCAATTTTTTATTCAATTCCTTCGTAATTGAATGAATTTCAGGTTAGAAATCCTTGATTAAAGGGTATTTCTATATCCATATAATTCTAGGTATGTACTTATTTCAATATTTTGGGATTATCTATCCCATTCACCACGTTCATAGAGTGTAAACTGGTCTCTCTTGTAATATAGTGTTCACCTATAGAGATGTGCTCTATCCTCACACCTAAATTTTAAGGGGCTTACAATTATATTAAAATTTATAAAGCATGATTCCCTTCAATTTTTCTATTTCCAAATAAAACAACACAATGAACATTTAGTTTTAAAAGCAACATTCAATGCCTCATTTTCACATGGATATTAAATTTCCAAATAACATGAAACTCATGAAAACGTTTTCTTCTTCTCATATTGAATATCAATATTGATTTTTTCATATTTATTTGTTAACACCACATCCTTAACTAAGGTTACATATATATCAACCTCTACGAATATAAAATTATAATGCATAGACCATGGATTATTGGTTTCCATCCTATCCTTAAGGGGTTTTCCAAAGCTGATGTGATGTTACAAAGAAAAGTTGGATGATAGAGAATCTAACTATGTGGACATATAAAAATCAATACAAGTGTAAAAGTATTATTGACATTGTTATGATGAAATTTCATACCCCCTATTGAATTATGAGAAATCCAAGATTGAAGGATATCGACCCATTTCTCTAGGATCTTCTATTCGAATCATCTGATGGGAATACACAATGATAATATCTACATACCATATTTACACTTATCTAATAATCAATTCCCAATAATATAATGATTCTTTGGGTAAGATCATTGATCTTCCATGTCCATTCTCCCTCCTAGGAAAAAATTGAGTGATAATAAAGTATTTTCATAATCTAACCTGTATATTTACTATATCATGATAGGTTGATATGTTTTATTCTCCCTTTACTGATAATAATTCCATGTTTTGTATATAAAAATCCATAAAATTTAGGGAGGTAATATATCTAACTACATCCTCAATATTCTTCTGAGGATAAACAACAACATCAGTGTTTAGCTCAACTAATTTAGTTTTCTCGAAAATACTGAAGATCTCCTTATAACCAATATGATCATCATGGTTAATATCACATGGATTTATTATATATTAATAACATTGTATAATTGAAAATATAATTCTATATAGTTACTAAAAACATTCTATAGAGTAAATGTAACCTCTGTATTAATATATTTTAATTTTCATACCCTTATTATTAATAACTTATTGTACTAGTTCCATGATAATTTTGATTACGATAATGATTATTAAATAAAATAACAAATTATAATAATATTATTTTTATAAAATAATATATATTTTTGGACCTCCTATGTTGTCAATGTGATGAATTCCAATGGTATGTAGCTGAAAAAAATATAATTATTGTTCTTAAGGTGGGGTACATTGTAAAAAATATGATATAATCTCAACTCCTCCAAATAAGGATCTTTTTTCCTAGTATAGAACTTTTATATATTTATGAAATATTTTCAATATCCTAACTAGTAATATTATTATATAACCTTATAAAAATGTGATGGATTGGTACCATGAATTCATTATGAATATATATGAGAGATTCCTTATCTATATGTTCGATAGATTCTTCTTCTTCTTCCACATTGACAAGTTATTCAATGGATTAATGTCATAATAATTGGAATTATTGAATTTATTTTCATATGTGGAGGTTTTTTATATTTGCGATACAATCGTAAGACTCCGAGAGGGTATTCTTACAGATCCCTATAATGATTATCATTTTCCCTTAATTTTGGGGTTATTTAACATTGAGTGTCATAGCATATAAAATCACTTAAATGAAAATAATTATGGATTTTAATGTCACACTTCAATTACCAATTATATTACTTTTAACGTATTTCTTCCATATGTATAATTGTTTCTTTTTTGTTCATCAATCCAAGACCAGTGTCGTTCAGTTTAAGATCTATTGAGTTAGACTATTTTTCTGGACTATATTTATATAAGGATGACCTTAAGATACCCATTACATTCCCTCAAAGAACTCATGTTAAAATAAAATATATAAAAATATTATTTCATAGCAGCAGAGAAAAATTAAAAGAAAATACATCATATTATATTCCACAACATTATTAATATTTAAATCCATAACTTAGAGGTTTATTGTCCATATATATTATATTCTTAAAAACATATTTTATAATATTTAGATATATTCATCATTTTCAAACAAAACAAGTCCATAGTCTACTCATATCATTTAATATACTCTTCATGATAAGTTGAAGAATGGATACTATGAGAATAGATTCTATGTATGGTTAAATATAAGAGATTAAGGTCTATGAACATTAGGGAGTACAGGATAAACATGAGGTTATGAGAGAATAAGAAAAGTGTATCAATATAATATAAATAACACATAACAAAAGAGATTTTCATAAAACAATGGTCATGATAACGGGATTTTAAAATAACCTATGAAATGTATTGTGGTATTATAGAATCATGTGCAATAATCATGGAATAGGTATGTTATATAACATTATAATCATTTATAAACATAATAATTTAATTCTTAAATTATGTCATTATTAGCCATATACATTTTCATATCACAATTTATTATGCTTTCTTACAGCCTAATAACATAGTGTACTATGGATGACTACTAATGAACCCTTTACATTTTGGTGTTTCAATAACCATTCATTAAAAATATTCTTTTAGATATTTACTAACTAACCATGACCCATATCATTTTTGAATTGTTTAAACAACCAATTCATTATATGATTTTGGATACCACCTATTCATCCATGGCCCATAAACATTTGTATGCGAGATAACCATTCACTTATGCATAACCTTTTCCATATATTATAACCACCCATACCCCATCATGATCTCATGAGACATAAAAAATTATCCCTTTAATTAGTGAGATATATCACAACCACCAATAGTATAATTATAATCCATATATATATAATCCATGTGAACATTGAAAACAAACATAATATCATTATAGATTATTTAATCAATGGGAAATAACCAAGTTTTCTAAAATCTTACATAATACATTATCATATAATCAACCAGAGAAAGATGGTGGATTATATAATTAGATCACATAACCAGTGTATCCTAATTATCATCAAAAGTTTTTTGCGATGAATGAAAACACTTTTATTATATAATAATATAAATTTTATTTGATAATGAGAGTATATTTCTTTAATTTGTCGTAAATTTTATAATAATTAAAAACAAATTCTTGAAAATATGGATATAAATTAAATTGGAAGACTAAGAAAACCTATGAATGATTATAATGAATATATAAGGATATTAAATAAAAATTCAACCATATAGTTAATGTAAGAAAATAGATCCCATTCAAAATTTTGACATGAAATTGAATGTATATAGAAAATGAATATTTCATAAAATTATGATAATTGACTGTATTGATTTATTTAGTGAAATTATGTTGAAAAATTACCATAATAAATCATATAATAATAAAAAAAGTAATTTATTAAACAAAATAAATAATATGAAGATAGAAAAGAAAGGCTCCCAATTGGAAAAATAAAATAAGACTAGATCCATATAGAAGAAATCATTTAGTTGAATTATTAACAAGGGAAAGATGACATGGTATGAAGACCTATAAAACCAATAAACTAACATTGGAGAATTAAATAAATTGGGTTTTAATGTAAAATAAATTTAATATCTCCTAATATAATGTTATACATAGTCAATCACGATTTCAATGTTAGATTGAATATTAAACCAATATGGATATAATATCATTAGATTAAAAATAATTGAAAGGAAGAAAAGCATAAATTAATTTGTAAAACCATTTTAATTGAAATATAAATATTATAAAATTAATTAATCATTATTATATGCATGGAAAAAAAATTAGTGTTGAATATAGATTATATCTCAATAAATAAAAACATGGACAATAAAAGCATTTCCCTTATTCCTGAAACAAATTAATGAACAATAAACCCATGTATAATAAGAATAAAAATTTTATTCAATTATATTATAAACTTATTATTAATTATTTACTTTTATATTATTCAATTGTAATAAATTATTATGTTTTTATATATATTGGTACCATTTTTTCTCCATTGGATTTTAGTAACCTTGATTGTTACATATATGTTTCACAATGGATGTATAAATCCATGTTCATTGATACGTGGTTCATAATTTATTTTTTACATTGTTTAAGTAATTTATTAAAATGAGTTATTAAATACCATGTTTATTTTATGAAATCTATCAGTATAGTATGGTAGAATGTAACCCCTAATAAACATGTTTTGCATAATTTTCCAAAAACAAAAAGTTACTTTTTTCTGACCATTGGTTTTTTTTTCATCCTTAAATAACCATATTCATATCATAAATTACTCATTACCATAAATATATTACCAATATCATTTTTCCCGATACTTATTCATGATAAAAATGAAAAAGTTTTTATATAATGATTCAGGAATCTGTTTTAACCAACCAAAGAAAGAATTTTTTTTATTTATAAAATTTTTATGAGATTAGTGATATATAATTTTATAATTTTCACATAAGAATAATTATATTAAAATAAAATCATTATGTTGTATAATTATATTTATAGATAATTTATATTATAACATTATTGAAAAATTTTGTGAAGAATGTAGATATATTATCGATATTTTCAATCCTTGAAAATAAGTCCTTCAGAATAAAGGATTTAGGATTCCGAATTGGGAAAAGAAATAAACATGATATCATATAAACTTTATTAGTGGATTTTTTTTTAAATAATCGTAAGATGAATTAATGGTTTTTTTGGTTGGGTCAGATTGCTGGGGAGGTCCATTAATGTTAGAATATGAGATGAAAATATTATATATCACTTTATTTTAATTTAAATGAAATTAATTTTCATGTAGAATGTATAACCACAAGTATAATAACCAATCTCTATATAGATTCTATAAAACATCCACTTTTAATTTTTTTCATATGTTTTATAACTTGTTTTTAACATATATTATATATAATTATTTTATACTACTATGGTTGTGTAACACCCCAGGTAAATAAAGAATATGAAATTTTTATATTTATCCCTATTTGTGTAAAAAATGTCAATATTAATTTAAATGGAACGCTATGCTCGATGGCTTACCCAACACACAACAACGAGTTTCTTGGGAATCTTACGTTGCACTCTAATAATAAAATAATATTATTTTAAATAGTAGTTAACATGTAGCCGTTGTATTGGCGGGAATGGATAGAAATAAATAAAATTTTATTATATATGTTTTAAATGTTTTTACATTTATCCAATAAAAGATAAAGTCTTAAAATACAGAAAGAATTCAATTTTAGACGTATATGCCCTAGTTTTCACTAACGGTTCACCTATCGCCTTTTGATGGTGAACCATCATTAAATATAGTTTTTTTCAATCTTATACATTTTATTGGACCAAATAAAACTATTCCTAAGAATTGGGTCATCAAAATTTACTTTGTGTAAATTTTTGGTATCTTTCTGATAAAGTTCATTTTTTTAATGAATAGTGTAAAATGTTGTATTTTAATTCAAAACCTCTTTTTAGTCTAATTTATTTATATGATTCGATTATCTTTTTAATTGGTTTTAAAGTGAAATTAGAATATATTTTTACCATTAAATCCAATTGTGGTCGTTGGAATTAATTTCACTTTGAAATCAGTCTTAAACTAGTGTCAATATTTTGATACTTATTGTTTCATAAAAACACGATATTTGCTCTGACAGTAGGAATTAATTATTAAATTAATTAAAGTGAATTATATGTTTTAAATTTTTTAAAATAGACTTCATTTTTGAATTTGGAATATCAAATATAGCTTAGGGTGAATTTTTGGGATTTTTCTGAAAAACTTCAATTTTTGATGAATAGTGAAACCACTAAGTGGTACTTATAAAAACTAATTTTTCCTTTTAAATGAAATTTTTCCATCATTGGGTTTTGAATTGAAAAAATCCGACATACATGGTTGTCATTACGAAGTAAAATGTGGTTCAATGGGATAAAAATAATTTTTTGGTGAATAGTATCTTATTAAGATATTAATCACGATTAGAGGTCATTAGTGTAGTTTATGGTAAGAATAATGTTTTAATAAACTTAAATGACCTAGAAACATGTCCTACCCTCATTGGATGTGTCATGGCCGACCAAGACAATCAATGGGTCAACTTGGGGACCCCATGGAGCCACTTTGGTTGGAAAATGACATAAATATCTTTTTATTTAATGTTAAAGTAAAAATGACACAAACATGAGATGTTTTACTAAAACAATTTTTACATGGGGTTATGCAAGTCATATTTTTTACTATAAATAGTCATTGGAAAGATAAAAATATTTCTTACATCATAGTATTTCTTTTATAATTTTTAGACATTAAATAAATTAAATTTTTTATGACATCATGATGATGCAGCGATGACCTCATTATTTAACGGTTTAAATAAAATGGAATGGTAATGTAATATCTATGACCTAAACATGTCCAAAACCTATTGGATGAGTGGATTTAGAACCCTTATCACCTTATACTATAATTATATCAATGTGGGACCTCTTAAATCCGAATACCATTTTAAAATAAAGTGACTTTTCTTAACCATCCAAGAGTGCCCCTCCTCTCCTCTTATAAAAGGCCCCCACCTCTACCACCTTACCCACACTCCCAAAGCCTTTGGCTCGGCCAAAATATGCCCATTTTGTCTCTCCACTTCCCTATATTACTCCTTGAAGCCTCACTTAGGGCAGAAGTCTTCCCAAGGAAGCCTTTGAGCTCAAACCAAAGAGAGTTACCTGATTTTAAGGTAATGTCTTCACTTGAGTCCTTTTGATTTATTTTGCTTCTCCACCCCTCTAAACTCTTTTTATTCATTTATTTTGTAACAACTCCAGTATATTCCATATACTAGGATGTTTTTATAAGAATCATTCTAGCTACACATACACACCCCTACATGTAATGGTTAAAGAACATACTGTTTTTGTGGATGGTGAATTTATGCCTCCTGAAACGATGATTGTTCAACATTCTTTTAACACCTTCAAAGGTGGACATTAAGATGTCACTATATTTATATATGATATTTAATATGTTTATGTTTTCCTTAAGCTTCTGTATTTTTCATTTTGGGCACACGTTTATGGTTTCTATTATGGGTAAAAGCGATATCTTCATTTAAGGAAGTGCGGACTACCGCCCCCTCAAAGTGATTTGATTTGTTAATACCATATGTGGGACGTATAGAAGATGAATTTATGATATTATATATGATATTTAACTATAATTATAGTGTACCTTTATATCATTATGATTGAATTCTATAAAATAAGAAATGGAAATGAAAGTAGCGTTCATGCGTACGTACGTCATACCGTCTCCATGAACGGTGCATTTCATTTCTTGCCTCTAAATGATTGTGTAATATTATAAATTCATGTATATACTGGATATATATGATATATATGATATATACATCATGATTATAATTTTAGATGTAATGGATACATGGAAAACTTGTAATTATAAAGGGTTTATTTTTGACTCAAGTACCAATGACCGTTATTAACTTAAATAATTACATAGTGTTCATGACATGGAAATACGTGATATAAAAGGAATAATGAACATTAAAAAGGTTCTTAAACAAGTATAAATTAACTCAAGTTTATTATTCAGGAGATTAAAAAACGACCGAGTCAATTCGGACCCGAGGTAAGGGACTTCGTCTCAATCTCCTTTTATTGAGGAATATTTCGTTTTATACACAACATTCTTTTATATGGTGTATAAACCCCTTTGACTTTTAATTTTATGCAAAATGAATCTTTTTCTACGAAGTGTTTTACAAAACTAAAAAAAGGAATGTTTCTTTTAACATACGTGGTGACAACGTCCTTTTCCGCCGCCGCGAGTATTATTTGGTCTTTGGCTTCCTGAACAAGCTGAAATGTTTTTTTTAAATAAAATAAATACCATATAATCTTTTTTGTATTTTGGTATTGAAAATGGTTTTTATAATGGATTTTTTATGTCAATATATTTAAGTGATATATTTTGATCCAAGTGTGGAAATGTTTTCTTTCCATAATATTTGTTTTATGACTTATGATTTTTTTAATGGTACTTGGACATTTGACGGGTGGTTATGTGATAAACCATATGACGGGTGGTGCTGTGAATACCAGGATGGGTGGTTACGTTATAACCTATAATGCATTGGGTATGGATGTTTTCCGTATGGCTATTCCATTAAGTATGTATGGAAGTTGGCCGTATGGCTATTCCATTAAGTGATATGTGTGGAAGTCGACCGTCTGGTTATTCCACTTAAGTATGTTTATGTCCCAAGTTACCTTTATATGTTATGTGTTATTTATATGGGTTTTATGGTAATCCAGTGGTTACAGAAAGGTATGTAATGATATTTTATTCAGTGAGGAGTTTTTACTACATCATGAAGGTGAAGGTATTACATTGATAAAGTTATACATGGTTTACTTGATGTTTGAAAAACTAACAGTTTTCATTCTTGGTGTATCCCTTACTAAGCTTTTTATGCTCACCCCAAGTTTTTTGAAATGTTTTTCACAGGACTTAATGTGGAATAGGGTCAAGGATGGGATCAAGCGAAATTCATGATATATAATACATGGAACTAGACATGTTTATTTTAAAGAGTTTTTATTTTGTGGAATCTTAGTAGAAGTGTCTACTTTGTAATATTTTGAGATGTAATAGTTATGTCCTAATTATCTAAAACTCTAAACCTGAAAAGATTTTCAATGTGAATTATTCATTTAATTCAATATTATGTATTGTTTAAGGTCGGGGCCTTATAGTTGGTATCAATGGTCGGTTTAGATAACATTAGAGGTTAGGGTATTATCTAAGCATAAGTGACGGTACCATAATAGATAGGATTTCAGAAAGAGTCCTAGTTTCAGATAAAGTGAATAAGTAAGTATATATTAGTGATTATCTTCCTCATTAGAACATGATTGTTATGTTGATATACACACACTGACCTTTTTGGTTTTAGTAAATGGCTGGATCTAGCAGGCACCAATGTGACAATGGGTTTGAAGAAAACTGTGGTGGTTCTCTGATTAAGAGACTAGATGGAATGGGGGATTCAATGATGAATCTCATGGTTGTTATAATCCAACTATCAAGGAGTCATGATCTACCACTTCAAACATGGTGTGTTCTCTAATGCATCATGTACGAGATGGAAAACTCTATGTGGACGTTCTGGTAATAATTGGTAAGGTAACCATTAGGGTTTATATGATCCTTACTTTTTAGGTAATTATGGGTTACTCTATGATATGATGGAAAATTAAAGGAATGAGATAAACTTGAGGTTAAAATATGTTATGATCATTTTTGAAGATTTTATCTCATTTTGGGGAATGTTTTGAGAATTATATAGTTTTGTAAAAAGGTCAACACGCAGACCGTGTGACAACCCGTCGCGTCGGACAAAGCTGCAGGAATCGAACCAACAACCAAAGTGCGACTGGTATTTATCGCCTACCACGGGACTACGTGAAGTCACTGGTTAGTTTGACTGATTTTTTTTAGTTAGATGATTTTATGAATTAATAGTAAGTTGATTCTGGGTTATCTATGGAAATTTATTAACCTATCATGGAGGATATGTGATTAGGTTAATTACTTTTCAATACGAGACATTAAGAGCAACTGATGTTGTTTGGAGATAAATGTTACGATTTAACTTAGAATACTTTGTGACTAAATCCTTCAACTATTTGGGATTCAATATTAATTTGGTTTACTTTTAAGAATTTTATGGGCAATTGTTTTATCGAGTGGTCCTCGTTGAACTTTGGGTTTTGTTGGAAAAATTTTGGAGATTAAGAATAGATTTTCTTTTTATAAAGGGTTATACTTTTCTGGATTATCTAATCATGTAATAACCTTTTTGGTTTTGGTTTTGGTTAAAGTTTAAAGACATGGTAAGTATATAGTTCCTATTTTGTGGATTAGGTGATTCTCTAGTAGTTGATTAGAGTACTCTTAATGTGAACAAGTCTTCCTAAATACTTGTCTTTTGGGGAAAGTATGAGTTTGTGTAATAAATATAATAAAAGTTGAAATTCAACATGATAAGTAATTCTGTTTCCTTATGAATAAATTCCTCAATAAAAATTAACTTAAAACAAAAATGTTGTCTATTATCTTTTCCTACTGGGGAATCAAATACCGTTTAACCCATCACAAGTTTGTGATTTTCTTGTGGTTAACTTTCTCCTAGACATGTTTACTATCACTCTCCCTAAGAACATGAACCTTTGTTTTTTCTTCCATTTCCATGTTTTCCTACATGGAATACTAGTATGGCTTAACTCGGGTGACCTCTATACTTCTCTTTCTTTATTTTAAAGTTATTGTTTTACCGAATCTTGTTACGATGTGGGATTTTCAATCTTGTTTCCAAGCCCAGTTTTATAATTGCGAGGACACAATTTCCAAAAGGGGGGAAGGATGTAACACCCTAGGTAAATAAAGAATATGACATTTTTATATTTATCCCTATTTTTGAAAAAAATTTCCATATTAATTTAATTGGAACGTTATGCTCGATGGCTTACCCAACATGCAACAACGAGTTTCTTGGGAATCTTATGTTGCACTCTAATAATAAAATAATATTATTTTAAATGGTATTTAACATGTAGTAATTTAATTGGAGGGAATGGATAGAAATAACTAAAATATTTTTATATATTTTTTTAAATGGTTTTAAATGTTTTTACTTTTATCCAATAAAAGATAAAGGCTTAAAATTCGGAAAAAATTAAATTTTAGGCGTATATGCCCTAGTTTTCACTAAAGATTCACTTATCGCCTTTTGATGGAGACCCTTAATTAAATATTGTTTTGTTCACACTTATACATTCTATTAGACCAAATAAAACTATTCTTATGAATTGGGACATCAAAAGTTACATTTTGTAAATTTTTGGTATCTTTCTAATAAAGTTCATATTTTTAATGAATAGTGTAAAATGTTGTATTTTAATTTAATACCTCTTTTTAATCTAATTTATTTATATGATTAGATTATATTTTTAATTGGTTTTACAGTGAAATTAGAATATATTTTTACCATTAAATCTAATAGTGGTCGTTGGAATTAATTTCACTTTGAAATCAGACATAAACTAGTGTTAATCTTTTGGTACTTATTGTTTCATAAAAACACGCTATTTTCTCTGACAGCGGGAATTAATTATTAAATTAATTAATGTGACTAATATGTTTTGAATTTTTTAAAATAGACATTATTTTTGAATTCGGAATATCAAATATAGCTTAGGGTGAATTTTTCGGATTTTTCTGAAAAACATCAATGTTTGAGGAATAGTGAAACCACTAAGTGGTACTTATAAAAATTGATTTTTCCGTTTAAATGAAATTTTTCCATATTTGTGTTTTGAATTTAAAAAATACTACATAAATTTTTGTCAATATGAAGTAAAATTTGGTTCAATGGGATAAAATTAATTTTTTTGTGAATAGTAACTTCTTAAGTTATTAATCGCGATTAGAGGAAATTAGTTTAGTTCATGGTAAGAATAATGTTTTAATAAAATGAAATAACCTAGAAACATGTCCTAACCTCATTGGATGTGTCATGGCAGACCAATAAAATCCATGGGTCAACTTGGGGACCCCATGGAGCCACTTTGGTTGGAAAATGACATAAATATCTTTTTATTTAATGTTAAAGTAAAAATGACACAAACATGAGATGTTTTACTAAAACAATTTTTACATGGGGTTATACAAGTCAAATTTTTTACTATAAATAGTCATTGTAAATATAGAAAGATTTCCTACATCATAGTATTTTTTTTAATTTTTAGACATTAAATAAATTAAATTATTTATGACATCATGATGATGCAGCGATGACCACATTATTTAAAGATTTAAATAAAATGGAAAGATAATGTCATATCTAAGACCTACACATGTCCAAAACCTATTGGATGAGTGGATTTAGAACCCTTATCACCTTATCCTATAATTATATCAATGTGGGACCTCTTAAATCCGAATAACATTTTAAAATAAAGTGACTTTTCTTTACCTTCCAAGAGTGCCCCTCCTCTTCTCTTATAAAAGGCCCCCACCTCTACCACCTTACCCACACTCTCAAAGCCTTTGGCTTGGCCAAACTCTGCCCATTTTGTCTAACCAATTCCCTATCTTACTTTTTGAAGCCTCACTTTGGGTAGAAGTCTTCCCAAGGGAGCCTTTGAGCTCAAACCAAAGGGAGTTACCCGATTTTAAGGTAATGTCTTCACTTGATTCCTTTTGTTTTATTTTGATTCTCCGCCCCACTAAACTCTTTTTATTCATTTATTTTGTAAAAACTCCAGTATCTTCCATATACTAGTATGTTGTTATAAGAAGGATTCGAGCTACACTTATACACACCTACATCTAATGGCTATAGAACATACTGTTTCCTTGGATGGTGAATTTATGCATCCCGAAACGATGATTGTTCAACATTCTTTTAACACCTTCAAAGGTTGACATTATGATGTAACTATATTTATATATGATATCTAATATGTTTATGTTTTCCTTATGCTTCAGTATTTTTCATTTTGGGCATACCTTTATGGTTTCTATTATGGTTAAACGCGATATCTTCATTTAACGAAGTGCGGACTACCGCCCCCTCAAAGTGATTTGATTCGTTAATACCATATATGGGACGTATAGAGGATGAAGTTATGATATTATATATGATATTACACTGGAATTATAATATAACTTTATATCATTATGATTCCATTCTATAAAATATGAAATAGAAATGAAAGTAGCGTTCATGCATACGTACGGCTTACCATCTCCATGAGCGGTACATTTCATTTCATACCACTAAATGATTATGTATTATTATAAATTCATGTATATACTAGATATATATGATATATATGATATATACATCATGATTAAAATTTTGGATATAATGGATACATGGAAAACTTGTAATTATAATGGGTTTATTTTTGACTCAAATATCAATGACCGTTATTAACTTAAATAATTAAATTGTGTTCATGACATGGCAATAAGTGATATAAAAGGAATAATGAACTTTAAAAAGGTTCTTAAACAAGTAGAAATTAACTCATGTTTATTATTCAGGAGATTAAAGAACAACCGAGTCATGTCGGACCCGAGGTAATGGACTTCGTCTCAATCTCCATTCATTGATGCATATTTCGTTTTATACACAAATTTCTTGTATACGGTGTATAAACCCCTTTGAATTTTACATTTATACAAAAGGAATCTTTTTCTATGAAGCGTTTTACAAAACGAAAAAAAGGAATGTTCCTATTAACGTACGTGGTGACAACGACCTTTTCCACCGCCGCGAGTATTATTTGGTCTTTGGATTCTTGAACAAACCGTAATGTTTTTTTAAACGAAATATATACCATATACACTTTTTTGTATTTTGGTATTGAAAATAGTTTTTATAGTGGATTTGTTATGTCAATATATTTAAGTGATATATTGTGATCAAAGTGTGGAAATGTTTTCTTTCCATTATATTTGTTTTATGTCTTATGATTTTTATAATGGTACTAGGACATTTGATGGGTGGTTACGTGATAAACCATATGACGTGTGGTGTTATGAATACCAGGACGGGTGGTTACGTTATAACCTCCAATGCATTGGGTATGGAAGTTAGCCGTATGGCTATTCCATTAAGTATGTATGGAAGTTGGTCGTATGGCTATTCTATTAAGTGATATGTGTTGAAGTCAACCGTATGGTTATTCCACTTAAGTATGTTTATGTCCCAAGTTACCTTTATATGATATGTGTTTTTTATATGGGTTTTATGGTAATCTATTGGTTACAAAAAGGTATGTAATGATATTTTATTCAGTGAAGAGTTTTTACTACTTCATGAAGGTGACGGTATTACATTGATAAAGATATACATGGTTTAATTGATGTTTAAAAAGCTAACAATTTTCATTCTTGGTGTATCCCTTACTGAGCTTTTTATGCTCACCCCATGATTTTTGAAATGTTTTTTATAGGACTTAATGTGGAATAGGGACAAGGATGGGATCGAGGGAAAGTCATGCTATATAAAACAAGTAACTAGACATTATCTTTTAAAGAGTTTTTATTTTATGGAATCTTAGTAGAAGTGTCTACTTAGTAATCTTTTGAGATGTAATAGTTATGTCCTAATTCTCTAAAACTCTAAACCTGAAAAGATCATCAATGTGAATTATTCATTTAATTCAATTTTAAGTAATGTTTAAGGTCGGGGCCTTATAGGTTTTGGACTATTCACTATAATAAATATCATTATCCCTAAAATATAAATTGGACTTGTTATATGTCAGATTCCAAGCATAAAATCTATTTTATTTGTTTCAACTTCTAATATTTATAAAATATTTCCCATAAAAAAATAATTGTAAAACATACCAAAGAATTTTGTTAAAAATATAGTTTTTAATTCCAATAGTTGATTTATTATTATTCTATACTGAATAAATATAAAAAAACTATTGGTTATTATATATATCAAATATTTATTAATATTTCGTACTTATAATATCAGAAATTTAACTTCTAAAAAACCATAGAGTATGAATAAAAAACTTTTTTTAAACAAAGAATCTTTTTCATCCATTAGTAGTTAAATAATTATTCGTTATACATTATTAGTTCTAATATGTTATTAATTTTATTTGATAATATTTACTTGAATTTATTCAATGAATTTTATTTATATCATTATTTAAAAATAATTGTCTTAACAAAAACATAAAAAAATAAAAAATAGTTTCATTAAAATAATGTGCATTTATCAATTGATTGAGTATTGGATTGTTTTAATAGGAATATATTCATCTTATTCAAAATAAATGATTTATATTTAAAATTTATATTAATAACATGTGAATAAATATTATTGTCATGACTATATATTGGTAATTCCAAACTGGTAACATATTTATAAGTTCTATTACTAAGGAATATATACCCTTTTATAACAGTCATATAATAGATATAATACCCCAATTAAATTTGATAAATCCATTCAATAATTACTTATCAAAACTCCTTTCTTATTCCTATATTTTTCATTTTGGATTTTAAAACATGTTTTTAGTTCATGATGATTTTTCTAAGTATTGGATTTGTTTCACTAATGAATATTGCCATGGGAGAATATGATCATGATATTTCCTAGTTGTAAGAAAATTATTCTATTATTTTCATTATCTTATATATATTTATAAATGTTTCTTTAAGACAACTTTCCATGGTCTATAAAACATTATTTCATTTACATATCATATAATGTTTCATCATCGGTGAATAACATACATTTAATTTTTTTAATTTTTCTCAATAAATTATTTTCTACTTTTGTTTAAATAATATAAATACATAATAATGGTATACATATTTTTTTTAATAGGAATGGGTCCAAAATCATTGAGTTTTACATTCTCCCAATATAAATAAATTGATTCCTTGAAATTTAAATTTTCACTCAATGATGAAAATAGTTGATAGAGTAGGATTAAATATATAATTTCAAATGAGATTTCATAGTAACTATATTAAAAATTACTAGGACGTTTATTTTCTATTAATTATTGGAATATCCACATTAACGAGTTTCTTCTCATCCATTTAAGAAAAATACAACTTTTGAGTGTATATTATGATACATATATAGAATGTAATATTCATATGGAGTTTATTGTAACAACTATAACAACTAATGATCATTGTTTCATTGTTATTTTCAAAGAGACATCAATATACCAAAATTAATATGGGTTATATTTATAGAGTGGAAATCCATGAATAATTTCACATAAAATTCCATTAAAAATTGAATAATAATCAATATCTTAAGCACATTACCACAATGTTCAATAAAATATAATTTCTAAACATGGGGTCAAATCATTAAATAAATAAAAATATTCAATGATAATTAATTTTTTAATCACTAGATAGTTTATTTTATGTGAATATAAAAAATTCCAGATATAATGGAGAGAGAAGAACCTGAATTACATATTACATTTGTGGTTATTGAGTGGATGATAAGTGTACCTTACACTATTTCATGACTTATATTAATATTTATGATTTTATAATACCACTTTTATCCCTTGGACAAAAATGATGATGATTTATATTTTCATTATTGAAACATTGATTGGGTATATGTCTTTATTATTTTAATACACATATTAATTGAAGTATTGTATTGGTCATTGTATTTTAGGATTATTTTTATTTCTTTCAATTTTAATGAATGTATTTATTATATCCCTTTGACATTCCTTTTCTTTTGATAAAATCCTCTTATAAAATTATATAATTTCAATGTTTCTCTTATATAAATCCCCCAAATGATTACCAAATATTTAGTATATATGAATTTATATATACTTATCTCCATGTTTTTTTTCATTTGAGTTTCCATGAAACATCATTTTATTTTCCTTGTTTCCAAAAACATGAGAATAATGGTAATCGATGATTTCAATTTCCACCATCAGAGAACATTGAAAAATTAATTTATAGTGACAAAATATTCTTTTATGTAATGACTTTTGGATACATGGTTTTAATGAATAATTAAATGGTCACATTTTCATTCACTATGAATGAAATTATTATATACTTCAATTGAATGTAATGTGAATGTTTATTATAAGTATAAATTAATTCATCATCCTTTTTATTTAGATAAATAAATTCCATATACCATATAGTTTGAGGAGTTTGAGGAAAATATTCATTGAAACATGACTTCAAAAAGTCATCCTATTCAAAAAGGTAAATTTAATCATAATTCCTTTATTTCTTCACTATGTTACACCACTAATCTATGTCAATTTATAAACAATAATTTTTTTTAAAACCAATTTCATGAAATAAGAAATTGTTAATGGAAAATAACTTTTAAGTTGTATTAATCCATTACTTTGAAATATATGGATCAAAATTCCAATTAAAAGATTGTTTTTGTTTCCACATGATGGAATAAATTATGGTTTATTACTTATATATAAATTTTTGAGGTTTTATAAGAATTAATAGTGTCTTTATATAGGAAATTATTTTCAGGTGAGAATCATGATGATGTTTTATACTCCATATATCATCCTATTTAATTTTTCATTTGGAAAATAATTAATTTTTTGATCATGGTCATTATTAACATGATTATTTCTAGTTCCATTCATTGAAAATGATGAAAAAAATTGGAATGGGTATGAAGAAGAAATAATTTTAGTAAGAGACAATACGATAAAGTAAATATTTACAACTATTTCCTAATTTCATAAAAATTCATTTGAACATATTATTATTTATTTTAATACGATATATATATATTTTTATTTTTAACTATAGGTTCTATCATATTATTCTTTATAATCTAATTCCTTAAATTAAATGAACCTCAAAAAAATATTTGAAGATATGTCTCTCACCAGTACTCTGTGATCTTCTGATAAAATATTAACATTACCCAAATATATTTATAATATCTGAGATGACCCAAAAAATAATAATACTTGTTAGAAATAATATATATTTGAAATAAAAAACCCAAAAGATATATGATTAGTGACATTATAGATTATATTAATTATTATTATTATATAACATTGTGTACATTTCTATATAGTAGTCCCAATATATACCACCTTATAAAAAACATATTCCATACTATTATTCAGAACCTAGGGAATGTAAACATAATAAATGGGAGATCTTATAAACATCACTATATTAAAAATAAGAGATACAAATCAATGATCACAAGTGATCTTATGATAGAAATGTGGGTCTAAGAACATAATCATGGTACCTAAAAATATCATTATGGATTCAAAACCTACAAAACATAGATCATATATCATTCATCATATAATAATAATTTTTACATAACATATTAAATTAGTAAAAGGAGTGTGTAAATGATAGTTAATAATCCCAACTTTGTTAAGTTTCCTAATATAGGAATATGATATAATAATATTATTATAAATCCTAATATATGCCAAAGCTAACAATCAAATTGATCATTTTGTAATTATGATGATGAAATAATTTTATAAATAAATTCATTTATTAGTATATAATTGTTTCAAAAACATTAATATTGATTATAAGAAGTAATGTTGACATATCATCTATTCAGAATATAATATGTTTATAGATACATTTCTTACGTTAAAAAAATATTTTTAAAAAATTGTTTTTATTTCAATATAACCAGTTATAAATAAATTATTTATAACATATATATTTAGAATATAATTAAATGATTTATATTGTTTTATTTATCATATAAAAATTAGAATATTATTATTTTTATAGATTTTTTAAAAATATCATATTTTTATCGAAAATGGTGATATATACAATTTTTAATTGAATTATAAATAATAAAAAAATTCAGAAGATATGTTTAATAAAAAAATTTATAACAATTTACAATTTCTTTAGGAAATAATATCCTTTCATAATTACGTATTAATTTTAACATATAGATCATATGTATAGCATTTTCGAACTTAAGCGGTATTTAAATCTAATAAATAATTGTTTATTTTTTTATTTAAATTTGTTTATTATATTTGTAAAATTCAGATTTAGAATTATTTAAAAGAAACATATATTTTATTGTATTTATAATAAACCATTATATTCCATTTAAATAAAAACATTATTAGTATAATCCATCACCTAAACATTTTCCATAAAATGAAATTTTTATAATAAAATGATTCTACACGTTTTGTGTTCAATTTCTAAAATTAATTTTTCTAAATTTTAAAAATATTATCTTATAATATTTTTTAAATATTTAAACATATAATATCAAATTAGTGAATAATTTAAATTTTAAAATTTTCCATTAAAATCAGATACCATGTGTGAAAGTGGTGTTGTTACATTAAGGGTAATGTTATGTAAAAGTTCATTATCATAGAGAAAAAGAAAAAGAAGTGAAACAATGCATGATATTGGATGGTATAGGGAATATATAAGAGATATATATTTCCCCACATATTTATATCCATTTATAATCCATTAAACCATAATAATTAATTTACATTAATGAAATGTAAATATATTTACAGAAATTACTCTCTTTTCTAATAAAACGTAATCACCTAATCACAATTTCACATTTAATTAAAAAATGTTGTCCCAAAAAAACTCTACCATGGACCATACTAATCACCTTTCCAATTATCCTGAATAATTGGCCACATAAAATAATTATTATAAGGATCTTAAAATATTTTTCCTACGGAAAACATCCAAGAGAGATGTAATACTATAAAACTAAATTTTCTCGTTCATTTATTATTATAAACGTATAAATTATCCTATATCTAGAAGGTAATGATAATAGAAATTTTTTAATATTATAATGTGTTATTATAATCATTTAGTATAAATATAATACCATCCACTAATATTAGTGATAAAAATGAAAATGATTTCATCAGTGTCTGTGGACTACTGCCTCCATAAACGACGTCCATTTTTTCTCTCACATCCTTAATTGAAAGGATCAATCATGTCATAAAATTAAATTATATCAAAATAATAACATGATTATAATTCTAAAAATTATCAGTATTTCATCTTCAACTACGCTAACATTACATGGAAAATGAAGGTGTAGTATGTTTGTATGTACGGGCTACTAGTTTCAAAAAATTCCATGTTTTCCCATGACCACTTATCATGGATTACATTAATTGTTTTTGGAATATATAAATTATATTTTTGAAAATATTAAATTATTTAATACTAAACATTTATATTCAATATGTGTTATAAATAATAAGATGACATAATATCTTTAACCACCTTAAAAGGACTTATCTGGAAACCATTTCTAATTTCAGTATATTTTTTGATATCCATTAAAACTGTATAAAAACTACTATAATGAAAAAATAATTTTCATTATCTTAGAAAATTATGGTGATTATTAATTCATTTTCTAACACCTTTTTCCATTGTCAAAAAATTGAAGGTTCTATGATGAAATTAACCAAACAACCTTTAGTATCTAATGTGTGTAAAAACTATTCTAAAATTAAATAAAAAGAGATGAGAAATGTTCCATATAAAATTAAATATAGATGAATAATCTTAATGGGTATATATTTAGTGATTAAAATGTAATAATTATGGATGTTAAGTACAAGTATTGAGTTTATTAATACATGAAGTAATATATCTTCTATTCCACCTTCAAAACATTTCGGTCACATGTTCTCTTTATTATTCCCTCTTTTAAGAATTATTATTCTCAAAGGATTATTATATTTTTTATATTTATATTTCATATATAACATATTAAATATAATTTTCATTTATGGTGTTATTTAGGTTATTACTTTCCATTTAAAGTCTTACATTAAATTAAACATGTTTTAAGAAAACATTTATATTTGATGTCCCATTAATGAATCACCGCCATAAAATGTTATAAGTCAATAAATATATTTATGAAACCCAAAAAATTTTATACAGAATACTATTATTTTAATTATGGGTTTATAGAGAAAATAGTTTCATCATTTCATTAAAAATATCATTTACATATTTCATAATGCATCACCCAAGTTGATAATTTTTATTTTTTTTTTTCAATATCTTTCCCACGAATTTTATACAATATAACTCCAAGTTCATTATGGTTATCAAACATTAAATTAGGAAATTGTAAAAAATTATCTACTTATTCTCTTTTAAATCATTATTATTTATCCCTTTTTATGACTTGAATCAGAATTATGAATGTCAGTTCATTCTCATGGGTTTCATGACTCTTATTTGTTTTTTATGGCTTATTTTTATTATGCGGAATGCATTTGTTTGTCTTTAGTTTTATTATGTGTGGGGTATAAATTAGATATACCTTCAATGTAATGAGTACTATTTCAATATCATGAGATATCTTTTGTGGTGTATGAGAGGATATAATAAGATGAATGTGTTATGTGGGAGGTTGGCATAAAATTATATTGTCTTAAAAAACGTTGGGTAAATACCTATAATACATGAGATATTACTTTTGGGATTATGGAGTAAAATGAATCCTTAATGTGACTTTTTACACTATGTGATTATGTAATTTGAAGTAAACATTGAAATAGGTTTACGATGTCATGTCTTATATTGTTGCCGTAAATTCCATTATTATATGAATTTTTTATTTTTTATTTATATTCAATGTTTCCATGATTCTGATTAATCTCTTTATAATATCATGTTCTGTATCTTGGATCTCATGCACTGATTTATTTATATGATTATATCCTTACTACGATTTATAGCACAATAACAATAAAAAATAGAGGACATGTTATCATTAAAATCACTTATAGAGTTATTTTTTAATTAATATGAAAAGAAATGTTCCCCTGTTAATATTTAAGGAATAAACCTCCTTGTTATCCTTGTAAAAAAATTATAGTGTAATTTGATGTTATTGAGGGAGTAGACTTTTTATCTCTATATTGAACCCACATCAAATTCCTAGAGTATGAAATGACATTCTATATCTAGAATTATTTATTTATTCTATACGTGGGTAAGATATAGGATGATTATAATTTAGAAAATTCATCACTATAAGGGATATTAATTCATTCTAGGCAGGAATATCCTGCTAAAATAATAAAAATAAATTATAAAAGAACTCCTAAATACATTCCCATTATATAATAATGTCCAAAAGTTTTCATAGTGTATCATCCCAAGTAAGTAATGAGTAATAGATATTTTTATATATGTCTATTAATGAATTAGATAGTGTTTTAGAGTCTTAAAATGAAAATAAATCCAATCTTAAGCATGGTATACACTAATATTTTTAAAAGATTATTTTACTGCCTTTTGATGGAAAACCATTTTTTAAATCTATATTTTGACAATTTTATAAGCTATTTTTTCCAAAATAAACTTATTCATTATGATTGGGACATCAAAATTTACTTTTTTTGAATTTATGGTATTTTTCAGACAATGTTCATTTTTTAATGAATAGTGAAAAATACTGCATTTTACATCAAAACTGCTTTTTAATCTAATTTATTTCTATGATTAGATTATCTTTTGAATTGGTTTTGAAGTGAAATTAGAATATATTTTTACCTTTTAATCCAATGGTGGTCATTGGAATCAATTTCACTTTGAAATTGGACTTAAACTGGTGTCAATCTTTTGATACAAATTGTTTCATAAAAACACGCTATTTGTCATGACAGCGGGAATTAACTATTAAATTAATTAATGTGAATAATATGTTTTGAATTTTGTAAAATATACTTCATTTTTGAATTCGGAAAATAAAATATAACTTAGAATCAATTTTTGGTATTTTTCTGAAAAACCTTAATTTTTGATGAATAGTGAAACCACTAAGTGGTACTTATAAAAACTGATTTTTTTAATTTAAATGAAATTTTACCAATTCTGTGTTTTGAATTTCAAAAGTCTGACATACATGGTTGTCATTAAGATGTAAAATGTGGTTCAATGAGATTAAAATAATTTTCTGGTGAATAGTAACTCTTAAGTTATTAATCGCGATTAGAGGTAATTAGTGTAGTTTAAGGTACAAATTATGCTTTAATAAAATGAGATGAGCTTGAAACATGTCCTACCCTCATTGGATGTGTCATTTCCGACCAAGAAAATCCATGGGTCTACTTGGGGACCCCATGGAGCCACTTTTGTTGGGAAATGACATAAATAACTTTTTATTTAACGTAAAAGTAAAAATGACATAAACATGAGATATTTTACTAAAACAATTTTTACATGAGGTTATAAAGATCAGATTTTTGATAATAAATAGTAATTGGAAAGATAAAAATATTTCCTACATCATAGTAGTTTTTTTATAATTTTTAGACTTTAAATAAATTAAATTATTTATGACATCATGATGATGCTACGATGACCTCATTATTTAACAATTTAAATAAAATGGAATGATAATGTAAACTCTAAGACCTAAAAAGGCCCAAACCTATTGTATGGGTGGATTTATAACCCTTATCACCTTATCCTAGAAACACATCAATGTGGGACCTCTTAAATATGAATACCATTTTCAAATAAAGTAACATTTCTTTACCTTCCAAGAGTGCCCCTCCTCTCCTCTTATAAAAGGACCCCACCTCTACCTCCTTACCCACACTCCCAAAGCCTTTGGCTCGGACAAACCCTTCCAATTTATGCTCTCCACATCCCACTATTACTCCTTGAAGCCTCACATTGGGAATATTTCTTACCTAGGAAGCCTTTGAGCTCAAATCTCAGAGAGTTACCCGATTTTAAGGTAATGTCTTCTTTTGAGTCCTTTTGTTTGATTTTGCTTCTCCAACCCCCTAAACTCTTTTTATTAATTTATTTTGTAACAAAACTAGTATATTCCATATAATAGGATGTTTTTATAATAATTATTCGAGCTACACTTACACACACCTACATCTAATGGTTAAAGAACATATTGTTTCCGTGGATGGCGAATTTCTGCCTCACGAAACGATGATTGTTCAATATTCTTTTAACACCTTCAAAGGTGGCCATTAAGATGTCACTATATTTATATATGATATATAATATGTTTATGTTTTACTTAATCTTCTGTATTTTTCATTTATGGAAAACCTTTATGGTTTCTATTATGGGTAAACGCGATATCTTCATTTTAGGAAGTGCGGACTACCGCCCCCTCAAAGTGATTTGATTTGTTAATGCCATATGTGGGACATATAAAGGATGGAATTAATGATATTATATATGATATTATACTGGAATTATAATATACCTTTATATCATTATGATTCCATTCTATAAAATACGAAATAGAAATGAAAGTAGCATTCATGCGTACGTACGGCTTACCGTCTCCATGAACGGTGCATTTCATTTCTTACCTCTAAATGATTATGTAATATTATAAATGAATGTATATAATGGATATATATGATATATAAATCATGATTATAATTCAGGATATAATAGATACATGATCATCTTGTAATTATAAAGGGTTTATTTTTGACTCAAGTACAAATGATCGTTAAAACGACCATTATTAACTTAAATAATTACCTAGTGTTCATGAAATGGAAATAAGTGATATAAAAGGAATAATGAAGTTGAAAAAGGTTCTTAAGAAAGTATAAATTAACTCAAGTTTTTTTATTAAGGACATTAAAGAATGATCGAGTCAAGTCGGACCCGAGGTATGGGACTTCGTCTCAATCTCCATTCATTGAGGCATATTTTGTTTTATACACAACCTTCTTTTATATGGTTCATAAACCCCTTTGACTTTAATGTTTATTCAAAAGGAATATTTTTTATATGAAGCGTTTACTAAACGAAAAAACGGAATGTTTTTGTCGTACGTATGCGGTGACAACGACTTCTCTGCCGTCGTGACCGTTATTTGAGTTTCAGCTTCCTCTACAAGCCATACCTTATTTTTAAATGAAAAATAAATACCATGTTTTAATTTTCTTTTATTTTGGTTTCGAAAATGGTTTTCATAATGTTTTTAAATCAATGTGTTGTATTGATATCTTGTGATTGAAAGGTGGAAATGTTATGTTTCCTTTATTCATGCATTCTTTGGTATGATTATATTGAGGTTCTTGGGCATTATTATGAAGACGGGCGGTTCTGTGATAAACTAAGGGCGAGTGACCCCGATATAGATCTCCAATGCATTGGGTAACGTGAAGTAGTGTAACGTTAAGGTTTCTCTAAAGAGATTTAGGGAATATACTATGATGGGTATTCCAAACGTAACTAAGAGGGATACTCCCTACGTAAGAATGTTATGAATGCCTCAAGTTACCATTATGTCTTATGATTTCTATGATTTATTCATGATTTGATGAGGTATGTTGAAGTGCATATGTTGTATGGGTAATGTATGATTTCATTCTAATGTATATATGTACCCATGTTTCATTTCCCTATATTTTTATATCCCTTACTGAGCTTTTTATGCTCATCCCATGTTTTTTTGAAATGTTTTTCACAGGTAAAGGGAACGGTACATGAGATGATGATAATGTCAAGGAAGTTTCAAGAAAGGATCCATGTTTTATTTTAAATATGTTTCCATTTATGGGAAATAAGAATACAATCTTTATGTAACCACTTTTTTTATATGTGGAATGTAATGCTAGTTTTATGATCTAATTCTCTAAAACTCTAATCCCGAAAAGATCCTCAATGTGTAATCATGTAATAACTCAATATTAAGTAAGGTTTAAGGATGGGGACTTATAGTTGTTATCATAGGTCGGTTTAGATGGTTTTAGGAGTTAGAATTCTATTAAATGATTATCCAAAAATATTTTTTTATGGTCAGATTGAACTGATATAGTATTTGAAGATTACCATGTTGCTTCATCTAAGACATGTTTGTTCAGAATGGTTTTCCACAAAGAAAATAGGGAAGCAGTGCTAGGAAGAAATGCAGAAGGAAATAACCTTCCGAATCAGCATCCTGAGATGGTTGGAATTGGAACTGAATAGTTTGTTGCAGTAATGTCGCAGTTTACTCAAGCGACAAATGGCGGTGGTATCCATACACGAGATCAGCCAGATCAACCGCAGAGGAACATTTCAGTGGTGGAACATTTCATGAGGCAACATCCCCCATCCTTCAGAGGATCATCTGACCCTGTGCCAGCTGAAGGGTGGATTAAATCACTGGAGAAGATTTTTTATGTCATGGGGTGTTCATACAATCAAAATGTTAGTCTTGCTATTTATCGTTTGGAGGGTGAAGCAGATCAGTGGTGGTCGATGGTTAAAAATATCAGGGACGCTGATGAGATTGATGCTCTCGACTGGGATGAATTAAAAGGTATGTTTCTTGAGAAGTATTTTCCTAAGGCTGTTCGACTTAGGATGGAAAAGCAATTATTTGAATTGAGGCAAGAGGAAGAATCAGTGGCTGCCTATGAAGAAAGGTTCACTCGATTGGCAAGGTATGCTCCAAATTTTATTTGAGACCTTGATAGTAAAATCAGTCATTTTTACACAGGATAAAACCCAAAATATTGAAGGGCGTTAGCTTCTTGTGAGTTTAAAAGTTATGAAAAGCTTGTTCGATGTGCTGAGAAGGTGGAAATGGTGTTTGCCGATGATCAAGTGTTCTATAACAACCAACAGAAGAAGAGACCGATGTGGCATGAGAAAGGTAATAATTCTTCAAAAAAGTCTGACGGTAAGAAATCTAAGTTTCCAATTTGTGTTAAATGTGGAAAAAAGCATGTTGGAGAATGTCTTCTGAATTCTGGAATGTGCTACCGATGCGGTGTGATGGGACATAAGGCTCGTGATTGCACTGGAAAAGATCAGGGTGATGGTAAGAACAAATTTGATTTACAGTTAGTGAAATGTTATAAGTGCAATGAGATGGGTCACTATGAAAACGAGTGTCCGAAAAAAAGCTTGGGTGATGGGAAGCAGTTAGAATACAAGCAGAAAGGGGTGGTGAAATCCTTTTCAATGACTTCAGCAGATGTCGGGTCATCAAATGAAGTTGTATCAGGTACTTTGTTGTTTTTTCAGATTATGCCAATGTGCTTTTTGATTCGGGGTCTACACATTCATTCATCTCTGAAACTTTTTCTAGTAAAATAGGAATACCATCTCCAGAAATGACTCCTGAACTTTAGGTAAAAACACCTGGGTGAAATGTTGAGGCAAAAAGAATTTATAATAATCTACCTATCCTTATCTGTTGAAAGAACCTAGTTGAAAACATTATTGTTCCACCTCTAGTAGAGTTTGAAGTTATCCTGGGTATGGATTGGCTCTCTATTTACCATGATAAGATTTATTGTAGAGCTAAAGAAGTTTCTTTTAAGAAATACTTTCAGTTTGTGTACAAGAATGAACCCTTACTGTTGGTAACTTATCAAGAGGCCAAGAAACTTGTAAAAGATGGAAATAAATGTTACCTTCCACACATCGTTGAAAATAAAGGAACTGTTCAGATTAATGATGTGCCAGTGGTAAATGAGTATCCTGATGTTTTTCCTGATGAGTTTCCTGGAATAATACCAGATCGGGAAGTTGAGTTTACTATTGACTTAGTTCCTGATGCTAAGCCAATTTCAAAACCCCCTTATCGAATGGCTCAAATTGAACTTTTAGAGTTGAAGGAGCAATTGCATGATTTATTAGAGAAAGGTTTAATTCGACCTAGCATGTCACTATGGGGTGATTCTATTTTATTTGTTCAAAAGAAAGATGGTTCTATGATATTTTTCATTGTTTATAGAGCCTTGAATAACATCACTGTTAAGAAAAAATATCCTTTGCTTCATATAGATGATTTGTTTGATCAGCTCCAGGGAGCACAGTATTTTTCAAAGATTGACTTGAGATCGGGGTACCATCAGCTGAAGGTAAAGGAATAAGATGTTCTGAAGACTGCATTTCGTACAAGATATGGCCATTATGAATTTGTAGTAATGCCTTTTGGGCTAACCAATGCACCTGCTGTATTCAGGGACCTAATGAATAGAATTTTCAATGAGTTCTTGGCTATGTTTTTGGTGGATTTCATTGATGATATTTTGGTGTTTTCTAAAATTAAAGAGGAGCATGGAAGACATTTAAGGGTAATCTTACAAACCTTAAAAGAATAGAAACTGTATGGAAAATTCAGCAAGTGTGAGTTTTGGTTGCAACAAATTTCTTTCCTTGGTCACATTATTTCTAAAGATGGGATAACTGTTGATCCTGCAAAAACAAAAGTTGTGGAAGACTGGCCAAGACCCACAAATTTAACAGAGATTCGTAGCTTCCTTGGTTTGGCAGGCCATTACCGAAGGTTTGTTAGAAATTTTTCATGGTTATCTAGTCCAATGACTAAGCTAACTCGGAAGGGTGTTATGATTATATAGAAAAAAGAATGTGATGATTGTTTTCAAGAATTGAAAAGAAGATTGGTGAATGCTCCAGTTTTGTCACTACCTCCAGGAATGGTGAGTTTTCTATATACAGTGATGCTTCATTGAAAGGACTTGGTTGCGTCCTAATGCAGAATTATCAGGTAATTGCTTATGCTTCTTGACAGTTTAAAACTCATGAGGTAAATTACCCTAAACATGATTTAGAATTAGCTGCTGGTGTTTTCGCTTTAAAATTTTGGAGGCATCATTTGTATGGATTAATGTGTGAAATATATACTGATCACAAAAGTTTAAAGTATATATTCACTCAGAAAGAGTTAAAAATGAGACAGAGGAGATGGCTAGAATTAATCAATTATTATGATTGTATAATTCATTACCATCCGGGAAAAGCAAATAATGTGGTTGATGCTTTGAGTCAAAAAATTAATGCTTCCTTAGGAATGTTGAGTTTGGAACATGATCCTTTGGTTAAAGATTTGATGAACTTTGGCATAGAAGTTGGTGGTGCAGGAAGTTCTTCTGTTTTGTTTCAGGTATCAGTGAGATCATCTCTATCAGATAGAATCAAGCAAGCACAGAAGCAAAATAGTGAGTTGCAGAAAAAGGTAGAGCTGGTTCAGAATGGTAAGTTGCCTGAATTCAACATTGATAATGATTGTGTTTTGAGATTTCGGAAGAGATTGTGTGTGCCTAGTGATTCACGGTTGAAGAGAGAGTAGTTATGTAAAGCTCATAGTTCTCCGTTTTTAGTTCATCCTGGAAGTACTAAGATGTACAGAGATCTGCGGGAGTATTACTGGTGGGATGGAATGAAAAGATATATTGCTGATTTTAATGTGAAGTGTTTGACATGTCAACAGGTTAAAGAAGAGTGGCAGTTACTGAAAGGGATGTTTCAGCCTTTACCAGTGCCAGAGTGGAAATGGGAGAATATATCCATTGACTTTGTTGTGTGATTACCAAATACATCTCGAGGTAATAATGCAATCTGGGTTATTGTTGATCGTTTGACTAAATCTGCTCATTTCCTTGCTATACGAGATACTTTTTCCATAGATAAAATTTCCCGTTTGTATCTTAAAGAGATAGTCTGGTTACATGGAGTTCTCCTCCCCATTTTATCTGATCATGATCCCAGGTTCAGTTCTAACTTTTGGAAAGGCCTTCAGAAGTCGTTGGGTATTGAATTAAATTTTAGTACAGCTTTTCATCCTCAATCAGATGGGCAGTCAGAACGAACAATTTAGACATTGTAAGATATGCTACGTTCTTGCTCTATGGATTATCAGGGACGTTGGGAACAACATCTTTCTTTGGTTGAATTTTCATATAATAACAGTTTTCATTCCAGTATACAGATGGCACCATTTCAGGAATTATATTGTAAGTGGTGTCGAAATCCAGCTTTCTGGGATGAAGTGGGTGAAAGGAAGTTGATGGGACCGGAATTGGTAGAAAAGATGGAAGAAAAAGTTCAGCTGATTCAGAAGCACATGAGAACAGCTCAGAGCATGTAGAAGAGTTATGCGGATAACTGGAGGAAGGATCTATCTTTCGAGGTAGGTGATCATGTTTTTCTCAAGGTTTATCCTTGGAAAAGTGTGATGAGATTTGGTAAGAAAAAAAAATCTGAGTCCACGATTTATTGGACCATATGAAATTCTGGAGAGAGTTGGATAAGTTGCATACCGAGTGGCTTTACCTCCTAGTTTATCTCAGGTACACAATGTTTTTCACGTTTCGATGTTGAGAAAGTATATTCCAGATCCATTTCATGTTTTGAGTCCATAGGTAGTTCAGCTAGAAAAAAAATATCTTATGAGGAACAACCGGTCCAGTTTCTTGACCATAGGGAGAAAGTGTTACGAAGTAAGGTGATTAATCCGGAAAAGGTTTTGTGGAAAAACCACATGATGGAAGAGGCAACATGGGAATCTGAAAATGCAATGAGGGATATGTACCCCCATTTATTTGATAAGTAAATAAATTGCGAGGATGCAATTTTCAAAAGGGGGAAGGATGTAACATCCCAAGTAAGTAATGAGTAATATATATTTTTATCTATGTATATTAATGAATTAGATAGTGTTTTAGAGGCTTAAAATGAAAATAAATCCAATATTTAGCATGAAATACACAAATATTTTTAAAAGATTATTTTACTGCCTTTTGATGGAAACCCATTTTTTAAATATATATTTTGACAATTTTATATGATATGTTTGTGAAAATAAACTTATTCTTTATGATTGAAACATCAAAATTTACTTTGTGTGAATTTTCGGTATTTTTCAGACAATGTTCATTTTTTAATGAATAGTGAAAAATACTGCATTTTACATAAAAACAGATTTTTAATCTAATTTATTTATATGATTAGATTATATTTTGAATTGTTTTGGAAGTGAAATTCGAATATATTTTTACCATTTAATCCAATGGTGGTCATTGAAATCAATTTCAATTTGAAATTGGACTTAAAATGGTGTCAATCATTGGATAGAAATTGTTTCATAAAAAAACGCTACTTGTCATGACAGCGGGAATTAATTGTTAAATTAATTAATGTTACTAATATGTTTTGAATTTTGTAAAATAGACTTTATTTTTGAATTCGGAATATCAAATATATCTTAGGGTTAATTTTTGGTATTTTTCTGAAAAACTTCAATTTTTGATGAATAGTGAAACCACTATGTGGTACTTATAAAAACTGATTTTTCATTTAAATGAAATCTTACCACTTCTGTGTTTTGAATTTAAAAAATCCAATATACTTGGTTTTCATTAAGAAGTAAAATTTGGTTCAATGAGATTAAAATAATTTTTTTGTGAATAGTAACTCTTAAGTTCTTAATCGCGATTAGAGGTAATTAGTGTAGTTTAAGGTAAAAATAATGCTTCAATAAAATGATATGAGCTTAACACATATCCTACCCTTATTGTATGTGTCATGGCCGACCAAGACAATCCATGGGTCAACTTGGGGACCCCATGTAGCCACTTTGGTTGGGAAATGACAAAAAATAACTTTTTATTTAATGTAAAAGTAAAAATGACACAAACATGAAATATTTTACTAAAACAATTTTTACATGGGGTTATAAAGATACGATTTTTGATTATAAATAGTCATTAGAATGCTAAAAGGATTTCCTACATCATAGTTTTTTTTATAATTTTTCGTCTTTAAATGAATTAAATTATTTATGACATCATGATGATGCAGCGATGACCTCATTATTTAACGATTTAAATAAAATGGAATGATAATGTAAAATCTAAGACCTAAAAATGGCAAAAAACTATTGGATGGGTGGATTTAGAACCCTTATAACCTTATACTCAAAAGAAATCAATGTGGGACCTCTTAAATCCGAATAACATTTTCAAATAAAGTAACATTTCTTTACCTTCCAAGACTGCCCCTCCTCTCCTCTTATAAAAGGCCCCCACCTCTACCTCCTTAACCACACTCCCAAAGCCTTTGGCTCAGACAAACCCTTCCCATTATGGCTCTCCCCATCCCTATATTACTCCTTGAAGCCTCACTTTGGGCAGAAGTCTTCCCAAGGAAGCTTTTGAGCTC
Source organism: Viscum album (assembly GCA_963277665.1). Lineage (NCBI taxonomy): Eukaryota > Viridiplantae > Streptophyta > Magnoliopsida > Santalales > Viscaceae > Viscum > Viscum album. Next base: position 1,131,106,987 of record OY728142.1, on the reverse strand, counting down.
AAATCTAAGAGAGTTACCCGATTTTAAGGTAATGTCTTCTTTTGAGTCATTTTGTTTGATTTTGCTTCTCCAACCCCCTAAACTCTTTTTATTCTTTTATTTTGTAACAACTCCAGTATCCTCAATATACTAGGATGTTGTTATAATAAGTATTCGAGCTACACTTACACACACCTACAAATAATGGTTAAAGGACATACTGTTTTCGTGGATAGTGAATTTATGCCTCCCGAAACGATGATTGTTCAACATTATTTTAACACCTTAAAAGGTGGCCATTAAGATGTCACTATATTTATATATGATATATAATATGTTTATGTTTTCCTTAAGCTTCTGTATTTTTCATTTTGGGCATACCTTTATGGTTTCCATTACGGGTAAACGCGATATCTTCATTTAAGGAAGTGCAGACTACCGCCCCCTCAATGTGATTTGATTCGTTAATACCATATGTGGGACGTATAAAGGATGGAGTTATGATATTATATATGATAGCAAACTGGAAGTACAATATACCTTCATATCATTATGATTCCATTCTATAAAATACGAAATAGAAATGAAAGTAGTGTTCATGCGTACGTACGACTTACCGTCTCCAGGAATGATGCATTTCATTTCTTACCTCTAAATGATTATGTAATATTATAAATGCATGTATATACTGGATATATATGATATATAAATCATGATTATAATTATGGATATAATGGATACATGAATAGCTTGTAATTATATAGGGTTTATTTTTGAATCAAGTAACAATGATCATTAAAACGACTGTTATTAACATAAATATTTACATAGTGTTCATGACATGGAAATAAGTGATATAAAAGGAATAATGAAAATGAAAAAGGTTCTTAAGAAAGTATAAATTAACTCATGTTTTTTATTCAGGACATCAAAGAATGATCGAGTCAAGTCGGACCCGAGTTATGGGAGTTCGTCTCAATCTCCTTTCATTGAGGCATATTTTGTTTTATACACAACCCTCTTTTATACGGTGTATAAACCCCTTTGACTTTTACATTTATTCAAAAGGAGTATTTTTTATACTAAGCATTTACTAAATGATAAAAGGGAATGTTTTTGTCGTACGTATGCAGCGATAACGACTTCTATGCCATCGTGACCGTTATTTGAGTTTCAGCTTCCTCTACAAGCCATACCTTCTTTTTAAAAGAAATATAAATAACATGTTTTAATTTTCTTTTATTTTGGTATTGAAAATGGTTTTCATAATGTTTTTATATCATTGTGTTGTATTGATATCTTGTGATTGAATGGTGGAAATGTTATGTTTCCCTTATGCATGTTTTAGGTGATACAATTATGTTGAGGTTCTTGGGCATTATTATGAAGATGGGTGGTTCGGTGATAAACTAAGGGTGGGTGAGCCCGATATAGCTCTCTAATGCATTGTGTAACGCAATGAAGTGTAGCGTTATGGTTTCTCCGAAGAGATTTAGGGAATATACTATGATGGGTATTACGAACGTAACCAAGAGGGTTACTCCCTATGTAAGAATGTCATGAATGCCTCATGTTACCTTTATGTCTTACGATTTCTATGATTTATTCATGATTTGATGAGGTATGTTGAAGTGCTTATGTTTTATGGGTAAAGTATGATTTCATTATTATGTATATATGTACCCATGTTTCCTTTCCATATATTTTTATATCCCTTACTGAGATTTTTATGCTCATCCCACGTTTTTTTGAAATGTTTTTCACAGGTCAAGGAAAAGGTACATGATATGATGATAATGTCAAATAAGTGTCAAGAAATAATCCATGTTTTATTTTAAATATGATTCCATTGATGGGAAAGAAGAATACTATCTTTATGTAACCTCTTGTTTTATATGTGGAATGTAATGCAAGATTTATGATCTAATTCTCTAAAACTCTAAACTTGAAAAGATCTTCAATGTGTAATCTTGTAATAACTCAAGATTAAGTAAGGTTTAAGGCTGGGGACTTATACATAGAAGAGTTTTGTGATATTCATTCTAATTGAGTTGTTGAGTTATCGATTTAACATTAACATAAAACTGTATTGATATCCCTCAATCTATACAGAATGTCCCTTATTTAACTAGAATTATTGAAGTAGAATGTATAAGAGATTTTGGTAAAGGCTATTATTCTCCATAGTGCATCACTATTGGGTTCCCCGATTATCTTTACTATGAATAAGGATGGGATAGTGCATCTATTTAATTATTTTCCTGAACTAAAAACATTCATGATAATGGAAAAGTGTCCCCTTACATGAATTTTTGGTTTTCCAAACAATTAAATTGTGCTCAATAATTCATATAAGTTTTCTATTTATTGGGATACGATTAGTTAAATATAAATAAGGAGGATATTTATAATACCTTCTTTTGTCTGATGTATGAGCAATATAGGATCATAATCATTCCTTATGGACTCTTGAATTCTCTAGTGAACATAATAGAAATAGTGAATACAATTTTAAGATACTACTATGATAAATTTGTTGTAGTATTTATAGATTACTTATTATATAATCCAAAATTATGTAAGCGCTCATTGTAAATGTAAACATTGTATTTAAGACTTTTAGGAAGGATATGTTGTATACACAATACAGTAAATATGAGAACTGTATGGACACTATATCAATAAGAGGGAATATTATATCATATAATGGGTTAGTTTTGGACCCTTTTGTGATTAATGTGAATAAGGAATGTCTTATTTAAAAATCTATAAAATAAATATATATTTTCCTTTGATTATCTGGGTATTATTAGTGATTTATATGGAAATTATCTTGTTTTTTAAGCCTTATATTTTAATGGACATGAAATTGGGTAATGTATGTCTAAATAGGTGAAGGTGGATAGATATTTATAAATATTAATAAGAATATCACTATTATAACAATTCGTACACAAACCATAAGTGAGGGAGGATTTTTGATTTACTAGGATTATTCAAAAAGGGTTCTGGGTGTGTACACTTGAATGATGAGAAATTTGTTCTCAATGGAAAAATATAGTTGACGGTTAAAGAGAAAATTTATATAATTCATTATATATAATTGGATGATATAGTTATTAAATTATTGATATAGGGGCATTGTATATATGGATATTAGTGTGATATGTATACATACCATAAGATCTGATAATGTATATTCAATCTAATAGAGCTAAATATGTTCCAATGAATATCCTCTGATATAATAATAGAACAATACGTCTCGATCAAATGTTATTGTTGGAAGATGAATTAAGATAAAGATACACTTAGTTAAAATGATCCTACAACCTTATCGACTATAAGCATTAAGAACGGTCTAATATTCATGGACATACAATGGACACACATGAAATTCATAATTAAATGAAAAACATCCCACCATTCTCAATTTATTCCATAAAAACCCCCATTATAGGTCAAATAAAAAAGACAAATGTAATGTTGTGAAGATACTATATATGGTTAATTATATAATAAATGTAAAATCATCAGAATAAAAAATTAATGAAAATAGAGTATTGATATTTGGTAAATGGATTTTTGTTCCATCAAATCTAGAGATAATAAAGGAGTTAATAAATTATTATCAAATCATAGAACTTAAAATCATCCCCAAAAAAATATATATATATGGATCTTTGAGAAACCCATTAGTGGGAAAATGTTAATAATGATATTTTGGAATACATATAAATATTCATGGTGTATCAGTGAAATAAAATAAATTAATATTGAATACTTACAGATAGCTTATACCTAAAAGGAAATTTGAAAACATCCCAATAGATTTTACCATTTGTCTTCTAAAGAAATTGGTAGGGAAAAATAAATATGGGTTATTATGGACCATCATAATGATACTTCTCACTTTATATCTATTCTTGATTAACTCACAATCAATCAATGTTCCATGATATACATTACATAAGTTGAAAGGATTCATGGAAAAAAATATTTGTTCTATATTCATAGGGATCAAATGTTCACCTTGATGTTCTAGAAAAACCTTTAACATTTTCTTAATAAATGGGAAATTCAGTACATCATATCTTCCCCAAAAAATTGTCTAATATGAATAACTTATATAAAAATGTTAGGATATTTTGAGATATTTCTATATAGATTTCAAGGGATGGTATGAACAATATATTCCATTTTATTAGTTCTTGTACAATTAATAGGTTACACTCATGCATTATAATGTACCAATATGAATCCATATATTGGAAGAGATGTGTAACACATGTTTGTTAGAAAGAATAAAGTAAATATATGTATCTTGGTTATGATATGGTTGAATAAATAGTATAAAAGATCAATATCACTCAATAGAACATCAATAATGTTCACAAAAAATATAATACCTATACTGAAAACCAAATTTGAGAACTGAAATTTTATTTTTATGTATTAATTATTGATTTTCAAATATTTTTAGAAGTGAGTGATTGGGATTTGAATGAAATTAAAGCTGAGACCTCGATATATTGGACCCTTTTGGATTCTTTATCACATTTTACAAGTGGAAAATAATGTAGAACTATAAAAACTGATCTAATGTACATTATTTAATCTAAGTTTCTCTCTTGGTGTAGTACATATCAAATCACTATCATGAATCAAGTGGTGGTATAGTTGGATGGTGATATCCCAAATAAGGTATAGCTGGTGAATATCATCACCATAGATACAAAGTTATTTGAAACTATAAAACTCACCAAATCAAGGAAAATCACATAAATTATAAGTATTAAGAGGGTATATGGGAACCAAATATGACAATTAAACATATTTACCAAATTTGTTTCTCCTTATTTTATGGATTGAATCATTGCGGAATAAATTAATTAATGGGGGAGTATTGTAGTGAACCTTAAATAATATATTCAAATTTCCTTTATGAATATATATTGGGATTCATATAATATAATATATATGATGATAAATAACATCAACATATCATTTATTTTATAGATAATTTATATATATATATTTAATTATTTGAAATGTAGTTTCTCAAAAATAAATTTTTTTATATACTTATTTATAATACCAATTATTATCACTTACATAAGTTGAATATAATAAAATTTAAACCATTCATGTTTACATCATGTGAAAATGATATCCACTTTTTTTTAATTTCAAAAATAGTTCACATTTAGTGGGAATATTTAAAATACCATTTTTTAAAAAAGATCTACTATTTTATGATAGTTTCATAACATATTATTTAATTTGAAATCAATGAAATTTAATGAATTATTTATGGAATAATTTTTATGAAGTCTAAAATGTTATATTTAATTGGGAAAATATATGATCTAAATTTTTACAAATTATTAATATTAAGATCTAAAAAATTATTTTTTTTCATTGTAATAAATTAAATATTATTATAATTACATTTTGTTATGGAATTATTTTAAATCCACATAAAATATTTTAATATAAAAACCACTTTATTTCATTAAAATTGAAAATCTTTATAATCTTATCGAATATATAAATTTAAAGAATAAAATGAACTTTTTTTCAATGAAATGGGTCTTATTCATTATGATTGATCCTAGTAATATTAATTTCTACAAATCAATGAATTTTTATTTTATAAAACTACTTCAATATTTTAAATAATCATGATGAAATTCGGATTTTTTTCATTTTTATGTATGCCATTACATTTTTATACAGATGTTGAATGTTGTGTAACAATAGTAAGAGTAAATTGGGTTAAAATTAATTTAATGTAGAGAAAATGATAAAGAATATTAAAAAAATGTATGATATTGGAAGTTAGAGAAGGGATAAAACAATATAATTCATCCAAACCATCATTAGTAATTTAACGAACATTTTTATTTAACAATAGAGTGACATTATTAAAATGTAATGAAATATAAAAAACCCACTCTTTTTACATATTAATGTACCTCACATCCTTTCCATTTATATAACGATTACACAGATTTATCTCTATTAAAATAGTTCACTATTATATCTTATGAAACCACTCTATTTCCTTGATTCCATGGTCCCCCAAAAAGTCCAAGATAAGGACACATAATTTATTACTCAATGGAAAATTCAAAGGGAGACGTAATATTATCAAACCAATGATTTTATTTCTTTTATTTTTATAAACCCCTAAAATCCCAGGTATCCATTAATTCATGAAAATATTATAATTGATAAAAATAGAAATTTTTATTATACTAATGGAATTTCCATTTTATACCTTCATCAAAAATGATTTAGAAAAATGGAAATGTTATCATGTGTGTGTGAAAACCACCACCTCTATGAATGACATGATAAAATTTTCACCACAACAATAAATGGATGGTTATAAATGATATTTATCATAATTATATGATGTTTATAACAATATTATAATTATTAAATTATGTTTATATCATTTCTAACCACCATATATACCATGGAAAATCAATTTTTCATCTATCCAGAAGTGTCGAATATAACCTCAAAGAAACGATGTGTATTTTCCATAAGCAAGTAATATATATGATTTTGAGAAAAAATATTAGTATATAAATAATATAATTTTGAAACCATTATTATTATATAAGAATAAAATTTTAAATTCTATAAGTTTTTTCAATATGAAATAGTTATTGTATATTTAACTAAATGAATGGACTTATGAGGACACAATTCATAATTTGGATACATTTTTGGAATGCCCCTAAAACTATATAAGTATTTTTATAATTAAATTAAAAATAACATAAAATCCATTATTATAGATACCATTTATCCATTTTAGAAAACCATTTACCATGGTTACCAAAATTATAGTTTCATGAATAAATTAATCAAACGACCCAGGGTAATTAATGTAATTAGAAAAAATATTAAAAATTGATAAGAAAATTCTTCTAAATATAAAACAGAAAATTAATATATATTTCAAAATTTCATGGTTATGTATTTATTTATGTTAATTTATTTATCCATGATGTTTAACAAAATTAAATATCACATTCATACATGAGGCAAGGTATCTTCTGTACCACCCTCGATAATTATCGGTTACATGATCAATTTATTTTCCTCCATTTTATGTAATATTATTTTCAAGAAATAATTTTATTTTTTAGATATTTAAATTTTATAAATATGTAGATATTTTTTTCATTACATTGATTATATATTTTTTTAGTTCCCTTTTATATTGTTGCTATAAAGTATAACCAATTTGATGGAACCCTACTATAACTTATATCACACCAGAATCGCCCCCATAAAATGTTTTTAGGCCATGAATAGCTTGTAAAACCTCATTATTTAATAGTGGACAATATTTTGGAATTTTTAGTTATATATATATATATAATATTTCATTCTTCAAAAATATCATTCAATTTTTCATAATGAATCTCCCAAGAAGTTCATTTTAATTCTTTATTTTCAAGATATTTCTCATGAATGTAAAATAGTGGATCACCATATTCATGTCTTGTATCTCCTTTTAAATTATGAATGTCTAAAAATATTAATTCATTCTTCTCTTGTGAATCTTTATGGGGATGTATTTTGGTATTCCTTGGCTCATAATTTTTTAACCCACTTACTTATCATAGGTTTGATCCCATGAAATACTATGTATTCTACACCTTCTTAATTTAAATTAAATTTCCCTTTAAATAATATTTAATTCAATATCGTTCTTAAAATGAAACACAGAACCAAAATAAACAATATAACGTTATATAACATTTAAAATGTAGATACTAAATATAAGGATATTAAAAGAGATAAATAATTAATTATATATAAATACATATTTCAATAATCTTTGTGTAGCTAGATTACTAATAATATAACCTATTGTTAATAATGTATTTTCTCACAAATTATATTTTTAAATTTTTAAAATTAAGAATCTAAAAAGTATATATTATTGAAATAAATAATATATATATAATGTATAATATTATAAGACTAATTTTATTTTTGATTTATTGAAAATTTGAATATGAACTGATATTATTTTTAAATGTTATTTTTCAATAGAAAATGTATTTCAGTAGTCATTTAAGTTTTTATTTAAATGTTGAATTTTAAAATTAAATAATTATAATTTTTCCAAATTGATTTATTTTTTTATCGTATAAATATTATATTGTTTTTACGATTTTTTATATAATAATTTTTTATATATGAATAGTGAAAAAATAAAGGCACTGTTAATACATATTAATTTTATGGCATTATCTTTATAAAATAATGAATTGAAAATTTAATAATCATTTTTATATAAAATATATGTGAAAAATTAAAAACATATATTTAAAATGATAGTGTTGTTTTTATAAAATCCTTTTATTTCATTTTTGATCAATAAGTAATATTCAGTTCTAAAATATTTATTTATTCATTTATATTAAAAATTACATTTCATCACTTTTAGAAATTAAATAACTCAGAATGGATTTGACATCTTAGGTTTGTATGTAGGTATTATATAATAGAGGAAATTTTAATTTTTTAAACAAACAAAATGTTATGAAAATTAATGTAAATGACTATCATAATATTAAAAATTATATTTTCAGAAAAATATTTTATTAACATTATGTAAGGTTTTCCTGGAAAATTAAATAGGTATATTCGAAATGATGAATCTAATCTAATTTTTAAACACATATATAATTATATTAACAGAAATTTAATTTTTATCCAATTATAAATATGATTAATAACACATAATGATTAAAAATAGTTCTTCTACAAAAATGGTTTTTCTACATGTAAAATGTAATAATTAGAAAGTGAATTTTCCCTAATTTGAAAATTGTTATTTATTAAATGGATATTAAATTTTGGTTGATAAATATAAATTTATGGTAAAAGTGGTCATCTTATATCTTTTAAATAAATTATAAATTATATAGTAAAAAACTACTTAATATGGTAAAAAATGAAGATATATAAAAACACGTGGTAAACGAATTCATTTTTTTAAAAAATAATTACAATTATTAGTTGAGTTCTTATATACCCAATATAACCCAATAATTATATAAAACCTTTTTTATTAATTGAACATGTAATAGAGTAATTATATCAACTAAATTTAAAGGGTAATCACAAATACCCATTTTTCCATTATAAAATGGGATGAAATACTCCCTTCTAATATTAATAATTCAATTATATTTTTCATGGAATATTTTACAAAACTACCTATATATTATCTAATTTTCTCAAACATAAGCTTTATATCTCTAGATGTTATCCAAAGGCCATAATTTCTAAGGAGACCTCTAAGTGAAGACCATGTCTCCATCTCTAGTGCAACCATATTTTTAATCATTTTTTCTTAATAAAACACTCACAATTCTATTATATATATACAGATATAATGGAATCAGTATATATAACATTATAATTTTTTGTTAAATTAATTTATTATCTTTTATTTATTCATATAAATCTTCTATGGAAAAGAAAAATTATCAGTGGTGTGTTTATAGATGACCCCCTCAATGAGGTGATTAATTTTTTTAACTGCCACTCATGGTTGATTTTAATGATGGTATTGAAGAATAATTATGATATATACAATATAAATATGATTAAAAATATCCAAATTAACATATACCTAAAATTTCTCTAATTTATTGAGAAATGGGATCATTAATTATGCATATATATGGACTACCATCTCCATATAAAATAGGTTTTTTTGTCATCCCTGCCATCAAGGATGGATTATAGATAATTATTACAAAATATTATTTTAATAAAAGTATTAATTTCATGGATAGTATAAAATTATATTAATATTCTTTCAAACATGAACAATATACATTAAATATTATCAAAAAATTTAGCAATCAAACTTAGGTAACTTGTATAGAAGACAAAAAAATATAATAAATAAACGAAACATAATAACAATTTGTTTATGTTAAATTAAATACATAACAATAAATTTACTTATATGTTTTTATAAAAAATTAAACTTTTTATTCAATTAGTTAGGCACATGTGCATAGTGAATCATGAAAAAGGTAAGGGTTTTATTATTCTCAATTCTAATCCTTTGGGACATATAATATTTTATTCACCATGTTTCCTTTTTTATACTGATATATTTATTCTACATACCATTAATTTTATATAATTTATAAATTTATATTTTATTGAATATAATAATCCAAATAATTTTCGTTTCCTCAAATATCATTTCAATCATTTGATACCTCAGTTGAATGAGTTTTTGTCTCAATCACCCTCAATGGAGAAATTATTTCATATAATGCATATATTTTTAGTTTTATGTTTTAAATACAAACCATTTCACATATAATATCATAAATTATTGTTAAACATGTAAACATCACTACTATTCATGGTCTTTCTTTGTTTTGGCTATGATTGGAATATTATATAAAATATAAGGGTCCATCTTAGCTAAATATTCATCCTTATTATAATATTCTTATAGCAGAGTTTAGTATTTCATTTATTATGATATACCCAATTTTTATCTTTTTAGAGTAATTTTTTTTCAAATATAACTTATTAATGACTAATATTCATTCTTGAAAGTGGAACATTGGTAATAGTAATTCCCTTCCTTTTAATGGATAGATTCCCCTATTTATCTATAATATCCCTTCTAGATAGTGTTCTCTATTTAAATTGGAAAAATAATTATGGGTTATGTTATGTGAAAATAATATTTGAATTTATTATTTTAATAAGAATGCTTTGTTACCATTTTTATAATGTGGAATTTTAACAATGGTATTTTTGAAACCAAATATCATCCTCTAAAACCACTGTTATACTTTTGAGATACGCATTATATTTATATTTATTAGAAATTTTTAATAGTATTATAATTATGAATTTATTCCATATAATATCAATATGTTACATATATATATATATATATATATTACATTTTCCATAGGGATTAATACTTTTTGCACATAACCTCTAAATTTATTTCATTGAAGTATTCCTGTCTTAATAAAAATTTATGATTCTTATCTAATGAAAAGTTCCACCTTTATAAAATGTTTTGTACATTAATAAATTTTTACAACCTTACGTTATTTATAGATAACCTTTCTTGTTTAATTATTTTTTTGTATAAATCAATAATAATATTTCATCATTAAATACATAATGTACTTATTTGATGAAGAAATACCCAAGTATTTTATTTTTATTATTTTTTATCATGGTCCATATTTTTAATTTTAAATATTAGAATAAAATATTCAAAACCTATATACCTTTTTAAAATTTGGAAGTGAAAAATATTTTAATTTCTTATAATTTTTGGAATCCATGTGATTTAGAATTCGATTATTCCTTTAATAATAATTATGAAACCCACATGAATATCATGCATTTGATTGTGTTTATAATATACATATGGTGACTATTATTTAAGTGGAATTCATATAAATGATTTTTATAGACCATAAATTATCATAAATAAAAATTAAATATTATTTGATAAATGTTCACTATATAACAAAATGATACATTATCAATTCATTTAGGAAACGAGAATTTGGACGCATGGAAACATAAAACACTAGTACTTAAGTGGCTTTATGTAACTCCCAAAATATTATTCATAACTATAACCCTTATTAGAAATATGACATATAATACCATTAATCATTTATTGGGGTAATTAATCATGGGAATGGTTCATTCCAGATTCCGTATAATAATAAATTATGGACATATAAATTATTACATAATAACAACATGATAAAAATGGTATGATAATGTCCTATATACATTTGAAAACTATACCCAGCATATCACAGATCATAAACAACATCAATGGATTAAATCATAGTAGTTAAGAAGAAATGAATCATTGTATTAATAATGAACATGAACCATAAGATAATAAAATTTCCATAATAAATAGATATCTAGAATAAATATAAACAAATACAGTCTTTTCCTTTGTTGTTCAAGGATCTCTACCAAGACTATCATAGCAGAATGGGTTCACATCCCAATCAATCACAGTTTTCAATGTTCAATAATAATCCGATCATAGTAGATAGATTATCCTAATCAACATACTTCAATCCCCATTCCTACAATATTTTTTTTGAATGATCAATCCTTAACCAGTAAATTAAAGGGATATATAATTCTCATATGTAATATAATTAATATAATGAAAATGTGTCCTAAAATATCATTAAAAAATTTAGCATATAAAAAACAATGAAAAAAAATAGTTTTATAAACAAATAATCATAAAATAACCTATGAAAAATAAGTATTTTTCATAATAATATCTTCATTTCAATTAGAGCATAACCCATAGAAAATAAGAGGATTTCCTAAACATTTTATAGTTATATAACCTGTGGGAGAGAATCTATTTTAACAAACATCTTGTCATCATAAAAAAACATTAATATAAATAATAATAATGTTATCCATAAATCATGTCCCTATTAATTAATTAGATGTATCAAGGTATGTAATCCTAGATGGGAAAATGAAATTTAATGAAAAATCACTTGGACTACTTCTTGAAGAAAATAGAATTTCACTGAATTTCATCATTTTAAAATTAAATATTATTAGAAAAATTTTCGGAATAATTTTAGTTTAAAATAACATTGAAAAACATAAAAATTTAACTTAATTGAAAATAATGGTCCGGATTTCAAGAAATTTTATTTTGATGTACACTCTGAAATTACTATTTCATTTAAATTTTCAGTAAAATAAAAACATGGATTGTTTGGAATGTGGCATGAATTTTCCTTTAAATATATTTCTGGTAAAAATTGAAAAAATATTTCAAATTTAGTGGATAAATAATTTTATTAATGTTAATAATATTTTTTATTTATTTTTATAAATCATTATTTTGGAGATGTTTTTTTTCAAATAAACTGGGAAATGAAGATGATTTTTCATAAAATTAATCATCAGAACTATTGGGTTCATAAAAAGAGGAAGCATAAGGGAATATTTTTCCCATTAATAAATATATTATAATTATTTAATTATTCTTTGATGGATATATCATAATATTTAATCATTTGAATAATTATCATAAATAATATCAATAAATAATGAATGTATACCACAAAACTCATTCCACATTTGTTACAATGAATCATAATACCATTAATGAGTTGCATTAATAGAAAGATATAATATCAGAAAAATAGGATATTTATTATAAATCATATAAAATGGATAGTAGAAAAGTATCATAGAATAATATTGTTATATATCATAACATAGGACCCCAATAATGAAATTTGAGACCAAAATCATGCCCACGTTTGTAGAATTTGAACTATAAAACTCATGAAATATATATTCTAAAATGAATAAATAATTCCAAATAAGTTTTAGCATATGAAACACAAAATAAATTTAATTAAATTATACAAAAAACATAAAATAAACAGTTAATGAATATAGATTGTGTCTCACATATGTAAAATATTGATATAGGAATCCCTTATCATAAATCTCGACTTCAATTGTACAAATTCAAAATTCATATATAATTATCATGTGGGTATTAAAAATGTATTATATAACAACACACACATATATCATAAAATATAAAAACTATTTATGTCTTTTATTACAAATTTATTAATAATTCCTTGATAAATTCATGTTTCGGTCAATAACTACTTTTATCTGTGTGTTTGTTTTAATTATTTTGTTGTTTAATCCTATTAAACTAAAAAAGTTCATTTCATCTCAATAATATTTTACATGATATAAATATAAGATATTTATTTATTATCTATGTATTTAGATTAATCCACTAATGTTAGATATAGAAAATTATATACACTATTCATGGAGACAGTAGAACGTATGTACTGATGAAATCATGTTCCATGTTAACAATGGATGAATGTAATGAAGTGTAAAAAATAAATTACAAGAAAATAGTAATTATTATTATATTTATATATATCACATATTTTGATTAAACTTATCCTTATTACCTTCTATGTAAATTGTGATTCAGTCGTATAAATTCGCATGGGGGTAGTATGTCGTACATGTTAAGGACATTATTATATTCCCCCATAATGAAACAAAAATGGTATATGTGATATCATAATTATAAATATATATAAATGTTACCAATATTATACATATCCTTTTAATCTAACTTTTTTACCATTCAAGAAAAATATGAATGGAAAAACGCATCCCATCAGTTTGTGAGGTGATAGTCTGTCACACACATGAAAATAATTACTAATTTTCACCAGTTTTGGGGAAAGAATGTTATGTTTGGTATTATTATTAAAAACATATAATATTTTCAATTAATATAATAAATTAAAAATAATTAATATATATATATGGTTCATAGGTGGTGATGGATAAGGAATGACATAATTTTACAAGGGGGTAGTCCACCTCAAACAAGAATGACAATTATGTAATGAATTTGGTGGAAGAGGAGAATGATTTATTCTATAAAACTAAAAGTATAAAATATTATTAGGGGGAAAATTTATATTTTTTTATATAAAAATATTTTAATTATTATTGAGAGTATTTCAGGAATAAATAAAAAAATTACCTGGTTATGGATGTTACCTCTTATTCTGAAAACATATTGTGGTTTAAACCAAATATTTTTTACAGTTGGATTAAAGACAAAAATAATTATAATTGTATATGAAGAGTAATTAATGAACTTATTTTGGTATTTATTGGCCATAATAAATTTAAAATAATTACATGAACCACTATTTTCAAGCCATAATTCAACATAACATCATTTGTGCCTCCCCGTATGCAAGCAGCTGTTGACTAGAGTTGTGGGTCAATGTATATCACTTGGGATACTATAGCCTCAGTATCACATCATGTGATTAATAATATATAAATAAAATATAATAAATAATCATAGTATTCATGTATAAAAGTAATTACATTCATGTCTCTGAAATAAAAATATCTCCCAGTGTGGAAAACTATTCCAGAATGAATAAAAGGTCCCTTTACCTTCAATGGTTCTCTCATGAAATACAAAAGCACATCGAACTGCCCGAGTAGGGTGTGATTACAAGACTAATAAGGACACCCCTATTGCATCCTTAACCTAATGTAATCAGTTATAAATGTGTGTACCATGATAATAATAAGTGTAGTAACTAATTAACATACAATCCAAAACCGATTAGTGGTGCACTAACCATGATTACACAACCCCCGGTTTTACCTTCTTTAACTCTATGAAAAAATATATATTAATGAGTCCGAAGAAAGCAACATGCCCTTGTATAGTGTCCTCACCGTTTCATGTAGGTGATACCTCGCATTATATATCCCCAAATATTACCATGTTATTTGGATCCTCAAGATGAGAATAACTATTAATCAAATTAAATGGGTTCTCTCTTGCTGAATCGAACAATGCATCAAGGCACCCTAAAGAACACCCTCCAAATGATGTCTTGGAATCCTCTTACCTCCAAACTATGCTTAGGTCCCTTGTTACAATGGTTGAAATCAATCATTCTCCACTACTAGGAAATAAATATGTCACAAATTTCAACTTGTCTCAAATACCAATAAGAACCATCAATGCATGGTAATATTTATACAGGGTGAGCACACCAATTGGAGTATTGTATCAACCTGATTATATGACATCATAAAAAACCAATTTTGATCATAATAAGGTCTGTACAAAAGGTACAATATTATCACTCATGGAATCACAAATAATAATTTTCTACACACATATCAACTCACCTACGATCATAATCATGCACGATCAATAAAAAGGAAAAAATATAATTATTAAAGAAACATATGTGAAAATTATCCCAAGATTGTAAATAATATCCAACCTCAAAAGTTAATTAGACCACTTCACTGTTTTTTTATCATCAAAGGTGACACATCGAAGTCTTAAGATATCGGCACATCAATGAAAATAATATATAAAGGGTTTTCTTTCATCTTCAATCTCACATTGTGCATAAGTAAAACACAATAAGGCCACATCCATAGATCATATGACCATAATATTTTCGAATAGTTTTTCAAAAAGGCCTTTTGAGATTGAGATCCAAAAATATTGACTAAGAATAAAAATGATTACGATCCATTATTTTAGAACCAGAAATCACCACACAACTAAACCCATTTTAAAACACTTGTTTCCAAATGTTCATATAACTAAAAATCAATTTACTGTCAATTAAGTTAACTTATTATGAAATTACTAGTTTAATCATGGTAAAAAAATAATATAAAAGTTGTTTAAAAAATTATTGGGTGTTAAAAATAATCTTTTTAGCTTTTAGAGTGATGATGAACAGTTATTTAATTAATTATTATGTTTATTAAAATTAACTATTTATCATAAAAAATAAATATCACCAAATGACCATTGTGCATAAATATTTTGTTTAATACCAATGTCTTGGAACTAATGTTCATCTCTAATTTTTCAAAGGGTGCACTATTTGAGAGATATTAATAAATTATTGGTTAAAATTTATAATAATTAAACAATTAAATATAAAAATGGTTTTATCGTGTACGATGTTGGAAAAAAACCCAACATACCATTTGAGAAATATTAAATTATTTACAATGAAATTTAATATGAATTATTTTACAATTTATTCTCATGAGTGAGCCATCCAAATATCCAACGTTTACAAATATTATACCACTGATAAGGTAAACACTACGTGGTAAGCCTAATGGTGGTCTCAAAATTCTCATACTCTTCATTGTTTTAGTGTTAATAAATCATTTATAAAAATTTTCACAAGCATATTTAATATATTAAATGATATTTTTTTCCTTCACAAATATTTTAAGGGTATTGGTATCTTGAACCAACATATCATATGACACTAAAAAAATTCTATTCAATATTCCAATGATTTGACAAGACTTTTACCCTTACAAAAATCCTCTAACAAAGGTGTCATGTTATTTTCAGTGATAATTAATTTTTGACATATAATACACTTATAATATATGACCAAAGTGGTTTTTTATTATCTTTATAAAATCTAGTTAGTATTACAAATGGGGTTTTTATCGTCATGAGGTGAGGAATGGGGATAGCCTTTTGTTTGTGAGGTGAGTGGAACACTTATAATTTTAGAAAAGAAAAAGTTGTGATTTTTTTTCACGGAACAAATGGTATTTAAATGAAAAATTATTAAAAATATAAGAGGTAAAGATGAAATATTTTAATCTAATGGGGTTTTGACATGTTTTGGGAAATTTTTATTTAAGCCCATATCACCCCATTTTTACTTTAACTATGGTAAACATTTTTAACTTGTTTTAGACGTAATTATGGTAAAAAATAAAATCATCCTTTTTAAATAATATAAATTATAATGATTCTAAATATGTAATATACTTTTTTAATTTCCATTTATATTAATAGAAAAAAGTAATTAAAAATTAAACATAAAAATTCGAATAAGAATGATTTTCTCTAAACAATAAATAATCAAATATTTTTTAAATTTTTTTGAAAATATAATATAAAATTAATTCCAATGAAATAAATTTGATTAAAAGATATATATTTTTAAATAATATTACCGATAAAACATTTGAAATCAATAGTTATGTTTTTAAATTCTTTAAAATAAACTACAATTCTTAATAAAAACACATTTTTTAACTATTTATCGAAACTATTGTATTCTGAGAAATTTTATCATATTTATCCCTAAAATAATTTTAACATTATTTTTTCAAAAAGTAATTTAATTTTTAAAATAATATTAAGGAAATTATTTATAAATTATTAATTTAATAAGTTCACAAAAATTGAAAAAAGAATATTTTAGAAAAATAATGTTTTTACGAGTAAAATTAGATTTGTAATAATATAATATTTATAAAACACATAAATTATAATGTAAATAAATATGATTAAATATTGAATATATAAATTTCATTGAAATATATCACCAATAATGATTTTGGAATTTATGGTGGTAAAACCGTTATTTGTGCATAATTTTAGTCTTTTTGAAAAATATTTATATTGTTTTCTAAATATTTTTTTTATTTCAATGTTATTTAATTCCAAATAATTTAGTAAATATACATGTGTAATCCATAAATTTAATGATTTTGATAATCATATTCAGACCCACCATTCCACAGGAACAGGGATAACTATCATATTAAATTATATTATTGTAATCTATGCCATGTGTTGTTAAAACACAGGGTTTTCTGTAATGGAAGATAAAATCCCAGTTTAATGCAACACAAGACAAACATGGCGTTTCATGTGACATAAAATATCCAAAATATTAAATTTATTTGATTTATTTACACAATAATGTGTTTTAAATTTCTACACCCTTAAAATGAATGTTAGAATTGAAATCTATCACATTGGTTAAAACAAATGGGGTTACCTATGCATCATACATCCTCTTGTTCCAATGTCACCTTATGAAAGGTAGATGTTTTTCAAAAAAAGATTTAACTAGGTGTTAGGTGTTATTTTGAAGAACATTCTTTATATAATAGAAAATTTCAACCATTTATTCATTATAATAAAGATCATTCCCCAGTGGTATAACCATTATGTACAATATATGTCGTGGATTTGGTATGTACTTCTTCATGAGTGATATATGGAATACATTGTGAGCCAGATATATTTTTCGTGGATGCACCAAATAATAATATACATTCCATATGTCATCAATAAATTTAAAGGGTCTTATATACCTATAGCTTAGTTTTATAATAACTCTTCACAAAATAAATATGTAGAAAAACCATCTCATCAACATTATATACTAGAAAAAATCAAGGATTACAAGAATAAAATTTCTATCTACTTTTTACTACACTTATATTATTTTTATTGATCTAACCTTCTCTTCAATTTGATCAGCTATAATAGGTCCCGATATATTTTTTCACAACTTAATTATAATATATTGGATATCTAAACATCATTCCATAGAGAAATTTAAATGGATCCATCTAAATTATAGATTGAAAACTATATTTTTATAACAAGTAAACAGGAATATATTTATGATCCCAACTACAATTTAAATTCACATAATAATATTTGACCATATATTATAGTGTTTTATTTTTTCATTCAAACTATATATCATTCTTAGGATGATACGTAGTTCTAAAACTCTAATATGTATAAAGATTTTACATAAATATTTAACAGAAATTTAATGAAAATATCATATTCCATTCAAATAAATTTAAGTCAATACTCCAAGCATCCCCAAAATTTCTTTAATATATGTTTTAGAAATCAGATCTAAATGGACATAATTTTTGATAGAAAAAAATATTTCTATATTCAAATTGGAATTTACTATAACCCCTAATTCCTAAATAAATTATATGATAATCCATAAAGGATACTAGTACCATTAATCATATGACTAAAAGTTTAATTTAATTCATCCATAATTAAAATTTTTACTAAAACATATACAAAAAATGGTTGTTTTTTTTATAAGTGAATCTCAAATAATACTTAATATTGATAAACTCCCATCATATAAAATCCTATAAATGTTGTATATTACATTAAAAATATGATATACCATAAACACATAATTCCACAATGGAACTAATAACACTTAATATAATCATAATGGACAAAAATACACTATAAAATGATAATTCACCCATTATTTCATATATAATATCATATTTTATACAAATAATGTTTTTTGGGTGCTGGGGTTGAAATTTATATAGATATAATTAAAAATGTTATTTCATTATTCCGAAATCCCTAAAGAGAGAGGTAATCGAATGAAATTTATCTAAAAGTTGAACAATAATATTTTTGTTTTTCTCTTTAATACAAATTCAAATATAAAATTACCATCTATGGATGGGAAAATAAGTGTTTCTTAATAGTCATGATTCATATAAACCATTGTAATTTCATTTGATTTCCCATTTCCCTATTTTCTAATAGGTTGTTTTGGATTATCATCCACATTAGCCCTTGGATTAGGGATTTGATTCTCATAATGCATGAACTACATGTACATGAAAACTAGAGTTTGAGTGTATCATTGTGTTGAGTTATATCTATATCATATTCATTTAAGTTCATATCCAAATTACCTAAATGTTTTATTTGATCGTGTATATGATTCCCACACTTTTAACACCCTCTTATTCATTTTAAGATTACACTTGAGTACTTTTTCCAAAACAATTTCCATGTATGAGATAAAAAATTCAATCCACCATGTGATTTATTTCAGATATCTTGAGACTCCATAATCCTTTTCTTATCAATACCATGGTAATGGTTGGAAGATACAATTTAAAATTATATCTTCTATGAAAATAAAATGACTTCTTCATATCTAATAAATTATCGTATAGACACTTCTTTTTGATGACTTGTTATAAATCAAATAAATAACCAATCAATTTTCCTTTTTTGGGATATTGATTAAAATAGATTTTTACTATGTAGGTCTTTAGAAATTATCATCATAGACAATAATAAAATTATTAACCATCAATTTGAGCTCTAGAAACTTCTTCTCCACCCTTGTTCATATAATAATAGGGAACCGCATATTGATTATTTTACTCTTAAAATCATCCCATTTGTTAATTAAATTATCTCCCCTTGACTCATATACTTAGTAAGGTTCCACAATTTATCATCATTTATTACAAAAATTATAGATATCAAACAATTAATTTTTCATGATCTGAATAGTAGATAATTTAAAATATCTTTCCAGTGTTACAAATCCATTAATTAGTGAATAATGGATATCTGGACCCTCTAAAATTAGATGAATGTTTCATTATGAAGGAATGAACAGAATTTTTCCCTTACATTATTCATCTGTATGTTCAGCTTGTTTTATACCATGAGAATGTTGAGTGAACATATAAATAATTTTTTTCTTTCTATCTCCCACAAAATTCGGTAGCTTGAGAGTATAATAATATAATTTTCCAATACATTCACCAATAAAATGTTTCCTTTAGGTTTCATCCACTGACTAAAAGAAGATATAATCATATTAGAATAAATAATCATTGATTAAAAAAATTCATGAAAAATTATCTATAATATGTCTATATCATGAATATAATCTATAATATGTCTAAATCATGAAAAATTATTTTTAGTCTATGATAACTTACACTGAACGTAGGTCATTCTTGTTGAGTATTCAAATTCTCCTTGATTTATTATAATGAGTTTGTGAACTCCAAAAACATATTACTAGGGAGTGTCAAACTAGGTGTGTAACAATGAACGTTGTTATGCACTAGGTGATGCTTGATTCAACCTTGAGAGACCTTTTTAATAGTAATTATTCCATAGTTAAATTGATTCAAGATCCAAAATGAATAGAAGTATCCAGATATTGTTGTTAATTAATATAACCCACTTTCTCTATCCATTAAAAAAATTTTAAGAATATTTTATATACTTTTTATCATCCATATACTTGTCCTTATGAAAACAAGTAGGGATTTAAATAATATGTTCTCATCCTACTTTATAAAGGTTAACAAATAATTTTCTCTAATTCCAACTATATATACTCAAAATTAACGTACATTAATATTACATATTTGTTGAATATATTCATTACAAAAGATAAATCTCCATGAAAAACTCATTTTGGACTAATGTATTTTGAAATTTTTCAATCATAAATAACTAGTCCATAAGTGAGATAAATCAGCTACCACTAAGTACATCATAAATAGAAAAATTTTTAGACATATCATACATAATAAATTTCATTATAATATGTGGAATTGAAACATAATAAACTATGAGATTAGAATCTCATTATGATTAACAAATTTTTATATAAATTATTACATTGGAATGAAATGAGCATAAGGATATGGTAATATGAGATTATCATTTGACATTGATTCCGTTCATATTATATGTAATAATATTAAGTCATTTAATAAATATTTACAATTCATTATAAATGAACATTAGATAAATCAAATAGCCTAAAGCATAAGAGAATAACATTCTCATAATAAATCATTTTCTTCGTACACATATTCATTGAAAATAATTTTATTAGTATTTCATGTCTCATTTCCAAAGCTAACATAATATAATGGGTTCACTACAAAATACATTATAGTAGTCTTGGTAAACTATCAATTTAACCATAGTGGAATGATTCCCTTACTGAAATAGGTTCTCCTCCACTCCAATATGGTCTATCTCTTGAGTTATAAATAATTAATCTATTTAATTTAGGGAGATATTTGTCTCACCAATCATATAATAAAAATAATACTATTACTTTAATAAAATCATAAAAATTTCATTATATTAGATACCATGAAAATAAATGGTTTTCGTAAACATGAAATCATTACATAACCTCAAGAAAAGAAAATCAATTATTAATAATTTCATAAATTCTTCTATTCATAACCCTTGAAAAAATAATGAGGTTTCATAAGAATTTAATCATGGTATGACACACAGAAGAGAAAATGGATTCAAAAGAAATCTCAACATAAAAATAAAACATTTAGAGGAATAATAATAATGTAATCTCTTGCAGATATCCCCATTAATATATAATTAAAACCAATGTATTTCATATTAGAAGAAAAGTGATTTTTATTGAAAATTCACATCATGAATTTCATTAAGAAAATATTTTTTTTTAAATAACGTTTGAAATTAAAAAATTCATAAAATAGTATGAAACAATATTTCATTTAAAATCTACCTAAAACCCAAAAAAATTATTTAACGAAAATAATGGTCTTGATTTCTATAAAATTCATCAAATCTATTCTTTTAAAATTAAATATTCCTTTCACATTTTAAATACTATCAAAGAATGCATTATTATGAAAATGAAATAGTGATTTTCTTATTTTTTTAATCAAAAATAAATTGTAGGTAAAATTTTAATTATTAAATGATTTTATAAATTTTGAAAAAAAATTAAAACAAATTAGAATACATGACAATGTAAAATAAGTTGTTTGAACCAAAGATAGAAATAAAAAAGAATTTTTTATAAATACATTCTTTTAAACTAGTGAGTAAATAAAGAGAGAAAAATAAAGGGAATATTATATTATCATGATATTACTGTATGATAATAAATGAATTTAATTATTGATAAATACATCATAATATTTCATTGTTAAAATTATAATCATAAAAAAGATCGATAAACAATGAGACTATATCAAAAAACTCTTACCAACATGGGAACCATAAATCTTAATGATATAAATTAATAACATTAAATGAAAGTTAAAACATACATAAAAGATGTATAATTATGATATAACACGTAAAAGTTTATGTATATACACCTCTTAGAGAAATATAGCTTCATGACATAACATAGGTCCCCACTAAGTCAATTTTAGTCAAAATCACATAGCACTTTATTAACATTTAAGTCATAAACCCCATACAATAATGACACCAAAATGGATGTGTAAATCCCAATAATTTGGTGTTTAATAATTACAAAATGAATACATCAACAGTATAAAACCAAGAAAAAAGTAATTGGTGGTGAATATGAAATTTTTCTCATAGAAGTAAAAAAGTTAGAAGTAAACCCCTTACCTTATGTTTAAAATTCTTTCAAACAAATTCAAAGAAAAAATATAAAAAATATATATTGATTAGTTAAAAATTTAAAACAATATTCTTTAATATATATATTATAACATATATGATTTACTTTTTACCTTTTATTATCATTATATTATAAATTCTATGTTAACGTCATGTTTCAGTTAATAAATTCAATATTTTTAGTATATATTATGAAATGTTAGTTTTTTTCCTCTTAAATTGATCACGTTTTCCTAATATACTCCATTTATACCCTGATATATATATATATATAATATTCATTTTATCGTTATTTATATTAATACATAATATTTATAGGTTCAAAATTAAATACACCATTTATGGGGATGGATCGTCGTATGCACACATGAATGATGTTTAAATTTTCTCAATAAATGTAGTGAAAGAAGGGAAAATAATATATTACAATAAAAGAACCATTTTTTCATATATATCATATATTTTAATTTAACTCATCCTTATTAACATTCATGTAAATAATGTATCAATCTAATTACTCCAGGTTGTGGTAGTCTGCCGCAGAAATGAGAAACATCATTATACTCCCAATGAATGAAAATTATGAATGTTTATATGATATAATAATATACAAATTATAGGTATATTAAAAATATCATATATATTAAATAATTATATCCTTATTATATTCATATTTAAATATATATGAAAACCCCACACATCGGGTTACGTGGCAGTAGTCTGCCGTTCATACAGGTGACGTTTTTGTGTTCCAACAGATTTAGAAATAATTACATAGATGTGGTATTACAATTAAATTAGTATAATAATATCATGAATATCATAAATAAATATTAAATTTTTCATTATATCTAGTCATGATATGTGGTGTTGAAAAATTAGTAACATCGGTTCGCAAGTCAGTAGTCCGCCAAACACATAAAATATGAATTCATAACTCCTTAGATAAAATATAATAATTATTTAGGTTATTATATTATTTTAATAAAATCATGATATATATTTTATCATTCAACTATTATATTTTATATTTTAAATAATATATTATTGAGGTTGTGGAAGAAATAAATTAAAATCTCGCTTAAGAACGCTACCACTTCATGAGAAAACGGCTTTTGTTTTGAATAAAATGATTCATAAGTTGGATTTGAGACCAAAATATGTATTCTAGGATTATAGAATTTAATTAATAACAATAACATGGAAGTTCATGGACGAAAAAATTGGGTTTTATGTTTGATGTGTATAGTATATGGGGTGGAATTTTAAATGTTAGTCGAGTGGAAGACATGTAATATTTGAAAAGAAAAAGGTGATATCAACTTTTTTACATACCGAAAGGATATAAAATGGATTATTATATGGAATATAAGATATAAGTTCTAAGTATTTACATCCAACGGGGGTTTTTCATGTTTATGTTCTATTTTGACCCTTATGTTTTTAGTTTAACGCAAGATAAACCAATTTCTAACTTAATCATTATAAATAAGATTTAATTATTTTACTATTCCTTATGGTAAAAAATATGTTCAATATATTAAATTATATAAATTATAATTTTCTAAAATAAGGTATCCTATTTTTAAAATTTCATTCCCAGATTTGGATAGCATTAATATAAAAATTAACCCGCACACGTAATGAGAATGCTTCTTTGCCAAAAGAAACATTTTAAATTTTGAAAGTTTTAATATAAAAACATAATAAGAAATAATTTACAATTACCTAAATAAGATTAATAGATATATCAATGAAATAATTATACCTTTAAAACCATAGTAATCCAATATTCATGTTTTGAAATTCTATAATTTCTTTGAGAATTTTTTATAAAAAAGAATATTTTTCATTATTAATTATAAAATTGGTCACCATAGAAAATTCATAAAAATTACCCTTTAGAAAATTTTTATATTAAGATTAAAAGAATAAAATTTTTAAGTAAATTTTCTAAAACATTAAAATCATTAATTTTATAATAACTGTTCAAAAGGAGACAAATCCCATTTTTTAAAACTCTAGCATTTCATAAATAAAATTAAATTTATTGATATTTTATATCTATAATAACATAATATTAATAAAAATATTTGATTAAATATATAATATTTAAATTTTCTTAACACCATTTTCTATAAATCATATTTTTAATATATTGATGTAAAACATGTTTTTGTGCATAAAATTAGTTATGTATAAAAAGATTTCCAATATTTTTAAATGGTTTTTGTTTCCATTACTAATTAATAGGTCACCAAATAGTTGATTATATATACATATGTAAACCATATATTTTAGTAATTTAGTTAATCCATTTAATATCCATATTCCAATGGTTATGTGATACTTATAAAATTAAATAAAAATATTTTAATAATATGATGTGTTGTGTAAAAATTCATTGTTGGGTGGAACACATGAAAAACTGTATAATGTGTGTAATGAAATTTAAAATATATATTGAATGTCAGGTAAAATATGAAAAATATTAAAATTATTTGAAAATAATTATAAAATATCATAGAGATATTATCATAATTTGATTGGCGGTCCCTAAATTATATAATACTCAAATGCATTTTCTGAAGCCTTATATCTAAATAAATATTATGTATGAGAATTGGGAGTCAAAAAAAATAAACATGGAACATTTTACACAATATTTAATGTAAGTGGGAGTGAACCTAGTCCAGCATAGTACTCTATCCAATATGATGGTCTGGTAAGTGATCCTTGACTTATACTTATTAATAATGAGAGTGTACCATAAAACTCTCACCACATTGGTACTAATGAATCATAATACCAAGAAATAGTTACATTAATTGAAACATATAATATCATAAAAATTATGATATTTATTATATAACATGTAAAAGGGATAGGTGATAAATATTATTGAATAAGGTCGATGCAAATAAAAACATAAGTCCCCAAAAAGGAAATTTTACACAAAAAAATTAGCACTTTGGTATCATTTGAACTATATTACCCACAAAATATAAATCCTAAATTTAATATTTATATCCAATAATTATTTATATATAAACCCTAAATACATTAATCTAATGTATACCCATCACTTAAAATAAATATTTGGTTAATATAGATTGTGTCTCACAGAAGTAAAAATGGAGATAGAAATCCTTTATCTTAAGACTCGACAACAATCGTACACTTTCAAAATTTCTATATGATATATAAAATGTTATTAAAAATATATTATGATTCCATATATATATAAAATAAAATATAAAAATTATTTATGACCTATTATTACAAATTTATTAATAATTCCATGATACATTCACTGTTCGATCAATAACTAATATTATGTGTGTATATGATTATATTATTTCATTGTTTTGTCCTATTAAATTAAAAATAATTTCATCATATCAATAATTGTTACCATGATATAAATTTCATATATATATTTATTATATATGTATTTATATTAATCCATTAATGTTAAATATAGAAAATAAAATACACTATCCATAGAGAGATTATGACATACGTATTGATTAATACTCTTTCTATGTTATGAATGGATAAATTGAATGAAGTGTAAAAAATATATTACTATAAAATAGTAATTTTTATTTTATATATGTCACATATTTTTATTAAACTCTCCCTTATTACCTTCCATATAAAGCATTAGTCATCATATCACTTCTCATAGGGGTAGTCTATCTAACATACGAGCAAGTTATTATATTTCCACAGAATGGATATTAAAAAGGTATTTGTGATATCACAATTTGTAAAATATAAATATGTTACCAATGTCATAAATATTAATTTAAACTAAATTTATTACCATCCATATAAAATATAAATGAAAAACACATCACATCAATTTTTGAAGTGTTAGTTTGACGTAGACATGAGCAATATTATTATTATTTAATGGATTTGGGGAAAAAAGGTATATGTGGTTTTATTCCAAAAAATGTATAATAATTTCATTAATATCACATATTAATAAAAAATACATAATTATATAGGGGAATAAGTGGTGGTGATGGAGAATGAATAACATATCTTCGTGAGGGGGTAGTTCACCTCAAACACAAATGATGAATTTATAATGCATTTGGTGCAAGAAGAGAATTATTTATGTTAATACAATAACGTTATATATTATTATTATATATAAAACATATTTTTCTATATAATCATGTTTTAACATTAATTTATGTTATTGGATGAATAAATAATAATAAAAATGTTATGTTAAGGATGTTACCTCATCTTATGAAATCATATTGAGGATTACACCAACATTCTTATTTGGTTTGATTTAAGACAAAAATAATGATACTATGATAAAAAAAGTAATTAATGAAATTGTTTGGGTATTTATTGGCCATTCAAATTGTAAAATTTTAAAATGAACCACTAGTTTCGAGCCAGAGTGGTGCATAACCTCATTGTGCCTCCCTATATTCAAGAGGCTTCTAACTAGCAGTGAGGGTCTTAGTATATCATTTGGGAGACTATAAACATTGAATCACTTCACAAGATTAATAATAAATAAGGACAAAAAAAATAATCAGATTAATCATGATAAAAATTAATGACATACATGTGATTAAAATAAAATCAGTTCCTAATATGGAATAAATATATATAATGAATAAAACATACAATATATAAATGAATTATAGGGTCCTCCAGTGTCTATTTTAGTCCACATAAGCTCCATTCTCCACCTTATCATCGACACACCAAAGGGTCATTTACTATCACAGGTTCACTCAGGAAATCAGCAAGCATAATGAACATCACGAGTAGAGTGTGTGTAACATCCCAGATAAGTAATGAATAATATATATTTTATTCTATGTATATTTATGAATAATATAGGGTTTTAGAGGCTTAAAATGAGAATAAATCCAATCTTAAGCATGGAATACACTAATATTTATAAAAGATTGTTTTACTACCTTTTGATGGAAAAACATTTTTAAATCAAACTTTTGACAATTTTATAAGCTCTATTTATCAAAATAAACATATTACTAATGATTTGGACACTGAAATTTACATTGTATAAATTTTTGGTATTTTTCTGACAATGTTCATTTTTTTATGAATAGTGAAAAATACTGCTTTTTACATCAAAACTGATTTTTCATATAATTTAATTATAATGATAGATTCTCTTTTTAATTGGTTTTAAAGTGTAAATAGAGTATATTTTTACCATTTAATCCAATTATGTTCAATAGGATTAATTTCACTTTGGAATTGGGCATAAACTAATGCCAAACTTTTCAAAGATATTGTTTCAAAAAAACCCGCTATTTGTTTTGACAACGACAATTTTTTTAAATTAATTATTCCATTTTATGTTTTCGGAATTTGTTAAAATGGGTTACATATTTGGATTCATAAGGTCCAAATTATGTAATCAAAACTCTTTTGTTTTTTTACATTATGATTAATAACGACGGTAATTATCATTAATTATCTTGATTAATGAGTAATCAGGTAGTTAAGGATAATAAAATAATATCATAATAATAAAAAATGACACCAAAATATGTCCTAATTCTACTGGTTGTATCATGGCCGACCATGGGATGCCTTGTCCTAAACTTTGGGACCCCATGGAATCACTTTTGTGTGAAAGTGACTTTTTTATCTTTTTATTTTTTCAGAAAGTTAAATATAACAAAGAATGTATCACCTGAGAAAAAAAAATTAATTTTGTCCACATAAATGATATTTGGGACAATAAATATTAACTGGAAAGATATAAATATTTTCTACATCATATTTTTGTTTCATAATATTTAGACATTAAATAAATTATATTATTTATGACATCATGATGATGAAGCGATTACCTCATTATTTAATGATTTAAATAAAATAAAATGATAATGTTAAATCTAAGAACTAAACTTGTAAAAGACCTGTTGGATGAGTATATTTCGAACCCATATCACCTTTTCATCTAAATACATCAATTTGGAACCATTATAATCCGAAACGCACTTGAAAATAATGTAACATTTTGTAACTTTCCAAGAGTTCCCCTCCTCTCCTCATATAAAAGGCCCCCAACTCTACCTCTTTACCCACACCTCTCAAGAATTTGTGCTCGGCCAAACCCTGCTCATTTTGTCTCTCTAAATCCATATATTACTCCTAGAAGCCTCACTTTGGGGAGAAGTCTTTCCAGGGATTCCATTGAGCTCAAATAAAAAAGAGTTACCCGATTTAAAGGTAGTTTCTTCTCGTGTGTTCTTATGTTTTATTTTTCTTCTGCAACCCCCTAAAATATTTTTATTCATTTATTTTGAAACAACTCTAGTATTTTAAATATACTAGGATTTTGTTATAAGAATATTTTGAACTACACTTACACACACCTACATCTAATGGTTAAAGAACATACTGTTTCTGTGGATGGCAAATTTCTGCCTCATGAAAAGATGGTTGTTCAACATTCTTCTAACACCTTCAAAGGTTGCCATTAAGTGTCACTATATTTATATATGATATATAATATTTTTTTTTCCTTAAGATTCTTTATTTTTCATTTATGGCATGCCTTTATGGCTTCCATTATGGGTATACGAGATATCTTCATTTTAGAAAGTGCGGACTACCGCCCCCTCAAAGTGATTTGATTCGTTAATACCATATGTAGTATGTAGAAAGGATAGATTTAATGATATTATATATGATACCATATTTTAATCATAACACTATTATGTATCATTATGTTTTAATTCCATTAATGTATGAGATAGAAATGAATGTAGCGTTCATGCGTACGTACGGCTTACCTTCTCCATGAACACTACATTTCATTTCTTATCCCCAAATATAATGTACTATTATAAGTACATATATATAATGGATATATATTATTTATGTTACATCTAAATGATGAATATAATTTTGGAATTAAAAGATAAATATCTCTAATTTAGTTTTAATTACATTAATATGACATAGAAATGAAAGCAGCGTTCATGCGTACGTACGACTTACCGTCTCCATGAACGGTGCATTTCATTTATTACCTCTAAATGATTATGTAATATTATAAATGCATGTATATACTATGTATATATGATATATATGGCATCTACATCATGAATATCATACTTGAGATAATGGATAATTGACTTCGTGAACAACTTGTAAATATAAGAAGTTCATTTTTGACTCAAGTACCGTTGATCATTAAAACGAATGTTATAAACTTAAATAATAACATAGTGTTCATGACATGGTAATAAATGATATAAAAGGAATAATGAACCTGAAAAATGTTCTTACGGAAGTACAAATTAACTCAAGTTTATTATTCAGGAGGTTAAAGAACGATCGAGTCAAGTCGGACTCGACGTATGGGACTTCGTCTCAATCTCCATTCATTGAGGCATATTTTGTTTTATACAGAACATTCTTTTATACGGTGTATAAACCACTTTGACTTTTATGTTTATTAAAAACGATACTTTATCTATAGGAAGCGTTTACTAAATGACAAAAGGAATGATTTTTGTCGTACGTATGCGGCGACAACGACGTCTCCGCCACCGTGACCATTATTTGAGTTTCGGCCTCCTCTACAAGACATAACTATTTTTAATGAAAAATAAATTCCATGTTATACTTTTAATTTATTTTGGTATTAAAAATTGTTTTGATAATGTTTTTATTATATCAATGTGTTATTGATATCTTGTGATTGAAATGTAGAAATGTTATGTTTCCTTTATGCATGTATTATGTGGTACGCTTATGTTATGGTTCTTGGTAATTTTATGAAGATGGGTGGTTCCATTATAAACTAAGTCCGGGTGAGCCTGATATAGCTCTCTAATTCATTTGGTAACGTGAAGGAGTTAAAAGTTAAGGTTTCTCCGAAGCGATTTAGGGAATATACTGTGATGGGTATTCAAAACGTAACCAAGAGGGTTACTCCCAACGTAAGAATGTTATGAATGTCTCAAGTTATCTTTATATCTTATGATTTATATGATTTATTCATGATTTTATGAGGTATGTTAAAGTGCCTATGTTTTATGGGTAATGTATGATTTCATTCTTATGTATATATGAACTCATGTTTTCTTTCCATATTTTTATAACCCTTATGATCTTTTTATACTCATCCCATGTTTTTGAAATTATTTTCACAGGTTAAGGGAATGGTACATAATGTGATGATAGTGTCAAGGAAGTGTCAAGAAAGAATCCATGTTTTATTTTAAATATGTTTCTATTGATGGGAAAAAGGTATACTATCTTTTATGTAACCACTTTGTTTCAATGTGGAATGTAATGCATGTTTTATGATCTAATTCTCTGAAACTCTAAACCTGAAAAGATCCTCAATGTGTAATCTTTTAATAACTCATGATTAAGTAAGGTTTAAGGTTGGGGCCTTATAGTTGGTATCAGAGGTCGGTTTAGATAACCTTAGGAGTTAGAATTTTAGTAAATGATAATCCAAAAATATTTTTTAATGTCATATTGAAATGATATAGCATTTGAAGATTACCATGTTGCTTCATCTAAGACATGTTTGTTTAGAATGGTTTTCCACAGATCAAATAGGGAAGCAATGCTATGAATGTATACAGATAGAAATAACCTTCCAAATCAGTATCCTAAGATGGATAGAATTGGAACTGAAAAGTTTGTTGCAGTAATGGCACAGTTGACTCAAGCGATAAATGGTGGTGGTATCCATGCACGAGATCAGCCAGTTCACCTGCAGAGGAAAACATAGTGGTGGAACATTTCATGAGGCAACATCCCCCATCATTCAGAGGATCAGCTGACCATGTGCTAGCTGAAGGGTGGATTAAATCACTGGATAATATTTTCAATTTCATGGGGTGTTCAAGAAATCAAAAGTTTAGTCTTCCTATTTACAATTTGGAGGGTGAAGCAAATCAGTGGTGGTCAATGGTTAAAAATATCATGGACGCTGATGAGATTGATTCTCTCGACTGGGATGAATTCAATGGTATGTTTCATGAGAAGTATTTTCCTATGGATGTTTGACTTAGGATAGAAAAACAATTCCTGCAATTGAGGCAAGAGGAAGACTCAGTGGAATCCTATAAATAATGGATCACTCGATTGGGAAGGTATGCTCCAAATTTTATCCGAGACCTTGATAGTAAAATCAATAATTTTTACTCATGATTAAATCCAAAATATCGAAGGGCATTACTTTCTTCATGAGTTCAAAAGTTATGAAAATCTTGTTCGATGTGATGAGAAGGTGGAAATGGAGTTTTCTGATGATCAAGTGTTCTATAACAACCAAAAGAAGAAGAGACCGAGGTGGAAGGAGGATGGAATGAATTATTAAAAAAGTTCTGATGGTAAGACAACTATGTTTCCAATTTGTGATAAATGTGGTAAAATTCATGCTGGGGAATGTATTCTAAATTCTGGAAAGTGATACCAATGTGGTAAGATGGGACATAAGCCTCGTGATTGAACTGAAAAAGATCAAGGTGATGGTAAGTCCAAATTTGATTTAGAGTTAGTGAAATGTTTTAAGTCCAATGAGATGGGTCACTATGCAAACGAGTGTCTGACAAAGAGCTTGAGTGATGTAAAGCAGTTTGAATACATGCAGAAAGGGGTGGTGAAATCCTTTGCAACTACTTCAGCAGATGTCGGGCCATCAAATGAAGTTGTATTAGGTACTTTGTTTGTTTTTTCAGATTATACTAGTGTGTTGTTTGATTTGGGTTCTACACATTCTTTCATCTCCGAAACCTTTTCTAGTAATATTGGAATACCATCTCAAGAAATGACTCCTAATCTTGTGGTAAAAACACCTAGAATAAATGTTGAGGCCAAAAGAATTTATAAGAATCTTCCTATCCTTCTCTGTGGAAAGAATATACTTGCAAACCTAATTGTTCTACCTCTAGTAGAGTTTGATGTTATCCTGTGTATGGATTGGCTCTCTGTTTACTATGCTAAGATTGATTATAGAGTTAAAGAAGTTACTTTTCAAAAAGACTTTCAGTTTGTCTACAAGAATGAACCCTTACTGTGGATAACAAATCAAGAGGCCGAGAAACTTGTAAAATATGGGAATGAATGTTACTTTTCACATATTGTTGAAAACAAAGGAACTATTCATATTAATGATGTGCCAGTGATAAATGAGCATCCTGATGTTTTTCTTGATGAGTTTCCTAGAATAATACCATATCGGGTAGTTGAATTTACTGTTGACTTAGTTCCTGATGCTAAGCCAATTTCAAAACCCCCTTATCGAATGGCTCAAATTGAACATTTAGAGTTTATGGAGCAATTGAATGATTTATTATAGAAAAGTTTCATTCTACCTAGCTCATCACCAAGGGGTGCATCGGTTTTATTTGTTAAAAATAAAGATGGGTATATGAGACTTTTCATTGATTATAGAGCCTTGAATAACATCACTGTTAAGAACAAGTATCCTTTGCCTCATATCAATGATTTGTTTGATCAGCTCCAAGGAGATCAGCCTTTCTCAAAGATTGACCTGAGATCGAGGTACCATCAGTTGAAGGTAAAGGATGTAGATATTCCGAAGACCGCGTTTCGTACAGGATACGACCATTATGAATTTTTAGTAATTCCTTTTGGGATAACCAATGCACCTGCTGTATTCATGGACTTAATAAATTGAATTTTCCATGTGTTCTTGGGTAAGTTTGTGGTTTTTTTCATTGATGATATTTTGGTGTTTTCGAAAATTAAATAGGAGCATGAAAGACATTTAAGTGTTATTTTGAAAACAATGAATGAAAAGAAATTGTATGTGAAATTCAGAAAGTTTGAGTTTTTATTGGAAAAAATTTATTTCCTTGGTCTCATTGTTTCTAAATATGGGATAACTGTTGATCCTGCAAAAAGAAAGGTTGTTGAAGAATGTCCAAGACCCAAAAATGTAACTGAGATTCATAGTTTCCTTGGTTTGGCAGGCTATTATCGAAGGTTTGTTAGAATTTATTCACATTTATCTAGTCCATTGACTAAGCTAACTCGGAAGGGTGTTATGTTTATCTGGACAAAAGTATGTGATGATTTTTTTCAGGAGTTGAAAAGAAGATTGGTGAATGCTCCAGTTTTGTCACTTCCTTCCAGGAATGGTGAGTTTGTTATCTACAGTGATGCTTCAATGAAGGGACTTGGTTGTTTCCTTATGCAGAATAATCAGGTAATTACATATGCTTCACATCAGTTGAAAACTCATGAAGTAAATTATCCTACACATGATTTGGAAGTAGTTGATGTTGTTTTTCTTTAAAAATTTGGAGGCATCATTTGTATGGCGTAAAGTGTGAAATATATGCTGATCACAAAAGTTTAAAGTATATATTCACTCATAAAGAATTGAACATGAGACAGAAGAGATGGCTAGAATTAATCAAGGAGTATGATTGTACAATTCATTACCATCTGGGAAAATCAAATAAAGTGGCTGATGCTTTGAGTCAAAAAAGTAATGCTTCATTAACAATGTTGTGTTTGGAACGTGATACCTTGGTAAATGATTTAATGAACTTTGGCATAGAAGTTGTTGGATTCATATGTCCTTCTGTTTTGTTTTAGGTATCAGTGAAATCTTCTCTATCAGAAAGAATCAAGCAAGCACAGAAACAAGACAGAGAGTTGCAGAAAAAGGTAGAGCTAGTTCAGAAGGGTAAGTTTCATGAATTCAACATTGATAATGATGGTGTTTTGAGATTTGGGAAGAGATTGTGTGTGCCTTGTGATTCATAGTTGAAAAGAGGGTTGTTATGTGAAGATCATAGTTATCCGTTTTCAGTTCATCCTGGCAGTACTAAGATGTATAGAGATCTTCGAGAGTATTACTGGTGGGATGGAATGAAAAGAGATATTGTTGATTTTACTTTGAAGTGTGTGGCATGTCAATAGGTTAAAGCAGAGCGGAAGTTACCGAAATGGATGCTTCTACCTTTACCAGTGCCAGAGTGGAAATGGGAGGATATATCCATGAACATTATTGTGGGATTATTGAAGACATATTTAGGTAATAATTCAATCTAGGTTATTGGTGATCTTTTGACAAAATCTGCTCATTTCCTTGGTAGACGAGATAATTTCTCCCTAGATCAACTTTCCCATTTGTATCTTAAAGAGATAGTTAGGTTACATGGTGTTCCTCTCCCCATTATATCTGACCATGATCCCAGGTTCACTTCTAAATTTTGGAAAGGCCTTCAGAAGTCATTGAGTACTGAATTAAATTTTAGTACAGTTTTTCATCCCCAATCAGATGGGAAGTCAGAACGAACAATTCAGACATTGGAGGATATGCTAAGTGTTTTTTCGATGATTATTAGGGAATTTGGGACCAACATTTTTCTTTGGTTGAGTTTTCATATAATAACATTTTTCATTCCAGTATACAGATGGCACCATTTGAGGTGTTATATGGGAAGCGGTGTCGAACTCCATATTTCAAGGATGAAGCGGGAGAAAGGAAGCTGATAGTACCTGAATTGTAAGAAGAGTTGGCAGAAAATGTTTAGCTGATATAGAAACACATGAGAACAGTTCAGAGCAGGCAGAAGAGTTATGCAGACAATAGGAGGAAGGTTCTCTCTTTTGAGGTAAGTGATCAGGTTTTTCTCAAAGTATCACAATGGAAAAGTGTGATGCGATTTGGTAAGAAAGGAAAGCTGAGTCCGAGTTTCATTGTACCATATAAAATTTTGGAGAGAATGGGAATAGTTGCATACCGAGTGGCTTTACCTCCGAGTTTATCTCAGGTACACAATGTTTTTCATGTTTCGATGTTGAGAAAGTATATTCCAGATCCATCTCATGTTTTGAGTCCAGAGGTAGTTTAGCTGGAAGAGAACCTATCTTATGAGGAACAACCGGTCCATATTTTTTACCACAGGGAGCAATTGTTATGGAATAAGGTGATTCATCAGGTAATGATTTTGTGGAAGAACAACATGATTGAAGAGGCAACATGGGAATATGAAAATGCAATGTGGGCTAAATACCCACACTTATTCGATAAGTAAATAAATTGTGGGGACAGAATTTTCTAAAGGTGGAAGGATGTAACATCCCAATTAAGTAATGAATAACAGATATTTTATTCTCTGGCTATTTATGAATTAGATAGTGTTTTAGAGGTTTAAAATGAGAATGAATTCAATCTTAAGCATGGAATACACTAATATTTTTAAAAGATTTTTTTACTACCATTTCATGGAAAACCATTTTTAAATCAAACATTTGACAATTTTATAGGCCCTATTTTTCAAATTAAACATATTCTTTATGATTTGGACATTGAAATTTACATTGGAAAAATGATTGTTATTTTTCTGACAATGTTAATTTTTTTTAATAGTAAAAAATACGGCATTTTACATCAAAGCTGCTTTTTCATCTAATTTAATTTTATGGTTAGATTATCTTTTTAATTAGTTTTAATGTGTAAATAGAATATATTTTTACCATTTAATCCAATGGTGTTCATTAGGATTAATTTCACTTTGGAATTGGCCATAAACTAATGCCAAACTTTTCATAGGTATTGTTTCAAAAAAACCCGCTATTTGTTTGGACAACGAGAATTATTTTTAATTTAATTATTTCAATTTCTGTGTTTTGAATTTGGTAAAATGGATTACATATTTGGAATCAGAAGGTCCAAATTATATAGTCAGGAAACTTTTGTTTTTGGACATTATGAATAGTAATGGTGGTAATTATCTTTAATTATCTCGATAAATGAGTAATCGGGTAGTTAAGGATAATAAAATAATATCATAATAATAAAAAATGACACCAACATGTGTCCTAATGCTACTGGTTGTCTCATTGCCAACCATGGGATTCCTTGTGCCAATCATGGGGACCCCATGGAATCACTTTTGTGAGAAAGTGACTTTTTATCTTTTAATTTTTTAAGAAAGTTAAAAATAACAAAGAATGTATCACCTGAGTAAAACATTTTTAATTTTTTCTACATAAAAGATATTTTGGACTGTAAAATATAATTGGAAATATAAAAATATTTCCTACATCATAGTAGTTTTTTCATAATTTTTAGACATTAAATAAATAAAATTATATATGACATCATGATGATGCAACGATTACCTCATTATTAAAAGATTTAAATAAAATAAAAAGATAATGTAAAATCTAAGACCTCAACTTTTAAAAGACCTAATGGATGAGTATATTTTGAGCCCTTATCACCTTATCTTCTAAATACATCAATGTGGGACCTTTAAAATCAGAAACTCATTTGAAAATAAAGTAACATTTTGTAACTTTCCAAGAGTGCCCCTCCTCTCCTCTTATAAAAGGCCCCCACATCTACCTATTTACCCACACCTCTCAAGCCTTTGTCTCGGACAAACCCTTCTTATTTTTTATTTCCACATACCTATCCTACTCCTAGAATCCTCACTTTGGGCAGAAGTCTTTACAAGGAATCCATTGAGCTCAAATCAAAAAGAGTTACCCGATTTAAAGGTAGTGTCTTCTCTTGTGTTCTTATGTTTTATTTTACTTCTCCAACCCCCTAAACTCTTTTTATTCATTTCTTTTGTAACAAATACAGTATCTAATATATACTAGGATGTTGTTATAAGATGAATTAGAGCTACACTTACACGCACCTACATCTAATGGTTAATGATCATACTGTTTCTATGAATGGAAAATTTCTACCTCACGAAACGATGATTGTTCAATATTCTTATAACACCTTCAAAGGTGTCCATTAAGATGTCACTATATTTATATGTGATATATAATATGTTTATGTTTTCCTTAAGCTTCTGTATTTTTCATTTTTGGCATACCTTTATGGCTACCATTATGGGTATACACGATATATTCATTTTAGGAAGTGCGGACTACCGCCCCCTCAAAGTGATTTGATTCGTTAATACCATATGTGGTACGTATAAAGGATAGATTTAATGGTATTATATATGATACCATAATTTAACTATAATACTATTATGTATCATTATGTTTTAGTTCCATTAATTTATGAGATTGAAATGAATGTAGCGTTCATGCGTACGTATGGCTTACCGTCTCCATGAACGGTGCATTTCATTTCTTATCCCCAAATGTAATGTACTATTATAAGTACATATATATAATGGATATATATTAGTTATGTTACATATAAATGACGAATATAATTTTGGAATTAAAATATACATATCTCTCATTTAGTTTTAGTATCATTAATATGACATAGAAATGAATGTAGCATTCATGCGTACATACGGCTTACCGTCTCCATGAACGGTGCATTTCATTTCTTACCTCTAAATGATTATGTAATATTATAACTGCATGTATATACTGGATATATATGATATATATGGAATCTACATCATGAATATCATACTTGAGATAATGGATATTTGAGTACATGAACAACTTGTAAATATAAGAAGTATATTTTTGACTCAAGTACCAATGACCGTTAAAACGACTATTATAAACGTAAATAATAACATATTGTTCATGACATGGTAATAAATGATATACAAGGAATAATGAACATGAAAAATGTTCTTAAGAAAGTAGATATTAACCCAAGTTTATTATTCAGGAGGTTAAAGAACGATCGGGTCAAGTTGGACCCGAGGTATGGGACTTCGTCTCAGTCTCCATTCATTGAAGCATATTTTGTTTTATACACAACTTTATTTTATACGGTGGATAAACCCCTTTGACTTTTATTCTTATTCAAAAGGAATATTTTTTTATACGAATTGTTTACTAAATTACAAAAGGAATGTTTTTTTGTCGTACATATGCGGCGACAACGACTTCTCTGCCGCCGTTACCATTATTTGAGTTTCAGCTTCCTCTACAAGCCATAACATTTTTTAATTAAAAATAAATACCATATTTTACTTTTCTTATATTTTTGTATTGAAAATGGTTTTGATAATGTTTTTACTATATCAATCTGTTAATTATATCTTCTGATTGAAATGTAGAAATGTTATGTTTCGTTTATGCATGTATTATGTGGTAGGATTGTGTTATGGTTCTTGGGCATTGTTCAGATGATAGGTGGTTCCATGATAAACTAAGGGCG
The DNA here is from genome assembly GCA_963277665.1 of Viscum album. NCBI lineage: Eukaryota > Viridiplantae > Streptophyta > Magnoliopsida > Santalales > Viscaceae > Viscum > Viscum album. Next base: position 1,131,067,181 of record OY728142.1, on the reverse strand, counting down.
GGTGAGCCCGATATAGCTCTCCAATGCATTGGGTAACGTGAAGGAGTTAAACATTAAGGTTTCTCTAAAGAGATTTTGGGAATATACTATGATGGGTATTTCAAATGTAACCAAAAGTGTTACTCCCTATGTAAGAATGCTATGAATGCCTCAAGTTACCTTTATGTCATAAGATTTCTATGATTTATTGATAATTTGAGGAGGTATGTTAAAGTTCCTACGTTTTATGGGTAAAGTATGATTTCATTCTTATGTATATATGAACTCATGTTTCCTTTCCATATTTTTATAACCCTTACTGAGCATTTTATGCTCATCCCATGTTTTTGAAATGATTTTCACTGGTGAAGGGAAAGGTACATGATGTGATGATAGTGTCAAAGAAGTGTCAAGAAAGAATCCATGTTTTATTTTATGTATGATTCCATTGATGGGAAAAATGAATACTATATTTTATGTAACCACTTTGTTTAAATGTGGAATGCAATGCAAGTTTTATGATCTAATTCTCTAAAACTCTAAACCTGAAAAGATCCTCAATGTGTAATCCTGTAATAACTCAAGATTAAGTAAGGTTTAAGGCTGGGGCCTTATAGTGTGAGTACAATACAATATAGGAAACCACCAATGCATCCTTAACCTGATGTGCACAGTTTTATATGTGTGTACCATGATTATAATAAATGTAGGAAGGTATTAACATACAATCCAAAACCGAGTGGTGGTGTACTAACCAAGGATTCTATAACCCCCAGTTTTACCTACCTTATCTATAAGTGTGTTTATATCTGAATTAGTTGGAAGAAAAAAAATCCTATTAATAGTATCCTCATCGTGTTATGGCCACGATACCTAGTTTCATCTATTCACCAATTTTACCATGTCATCCAAATCCTCTAGAATATAATAACTGTTAATCACATCAACTAGGATCTCACTTGGTGAAGGGAACATGGAATCCAGGCACCCTCAAGCACACCCTCAACACGATTCCATTGCATCCTTTTACCTCCCTACTATGATTAGGTACCTCATTTGCCTTATTAAAATCTAGAATTCCCCCCACTATGAAATAAATATTATAGAAATTTCTACCTATCTCAAAGACCAATAACTACCATCAAGGAATAGAAATATTTATACAGGATGAGCACAGAAGTTGGAATAATATATCAACATTACTATATAACATCATACACAACATCATATAATTATAATAAATCATGGATTAAAGCTACAATAATATTACTCGTGGAATCACAAAAAAATTGTCCACACATAAAGACACCCACATGAGATAATAATCAATCACGACCAATACAAAATGGAAAAAATATAATTATCGAGAAAAATAGTGTTCAAAATAACACATGAAGGTTAGGAATATCTTAGCTCAAAAGTTAGATAGACCACATCCCAGTTTTGTTATCGTCAAACGCGATACATAAATGTTATATGATTTTTCCACGTCGATGAACATAATATATGAAGGGTTTCCATTCATATTCAATCTGACTATTTTCAAATGTAAAATGTAGAAAGACCACATCCATAGATCATCTGACCATACGAGTGTCAAACAGTTTTGAAAAATTGATCATTGATATCAAGATCCAAAAATATTAACTAATAAGAAAACTGTCAAACTTTAGTGATTTTAGAACCCAAAATCCCAAAATAGATAATACCATTTTAAAACACATGTTTCCAACTATTCATAGACCCAAAAATCAACGTAGAGTCAATTATATTGACGTATTAGTAAATTAACAATTTAATCCAGTAAAAATAGTTATAAAACAAGGTTTCAAAATGATTGGGTGTTAAAATGGAGTTTTTATCTTTTATGTGAAGATTGAATTTTATTTCATAAATTAATTTTTTATTAAAATTAATTATTTAACATAAAAATATAATAACCCCAAATTTCCATTGTGCATAAATTTATTGTTTTATCCCCATGTCCTAGTCTTAATGATCATCTCTAATTTCTACAGGGCGCATTGTTTGAGAGATATTAATGATTTATAGTTTAAAAATAGTAATAAATAATTAATTAAATATAAAATGGTTTTATCACATAGGATATTAGAAAAAACCAGACACACCATTTGAGATAAATTTATTTTCTTTCATAGAAATATATTGAGAAATATTAATGAATTTATTATCTTGAGCGATCCATCCAAACATCTGATGTTTAAAAATGTTATACCACTTAGAAGGTAAACACAACGTCACATACATAATAGTGGTCTCCGATTTCCAATAAAATGCAATGTTTTAGAGTTATTATTTTTTTAATTAATTTATAATGAATAAAATAATTGATTTAATATTATTTTTTCCTTCATTGGGACTTTATAGGTATTATTATTTTGCAACAACGTAGCATCAGACTCTGAAAATATACAGTTTAATATTCCAACATTTTAAGTAGACTTTTTATCTTACAGAAATCCATTAAAAAGGTGTTATGTTATTTTGACTAATAAATAAATTTTTTCATAATTCACTTCCAATTTATCAATGAGTGGGTTTTTATTATCATTATAACATCTGTTTAGTATAAAAAATGGGTTTCTGATCATCTCCATGATAGGAGAGGGGTGTAATTTCATATATGAGGTTAGTGGAACCCTTGTAATTTTAGAAATGAAAAAGTTGTGGATTTGTTTTTAACAAAAAATATGATTCTGAAAAGGGAAATTCTTAAAATATAAGAGCTAATGATGAACTATTCAAACCTAATTGGGTTTTTACATGTTTCATGGCATTGTTATCCATTATTTTTTTTATTTTAACCTCATATTAACCCATATTTACTTTAACTATAGTAAATATTTTTTTTAAAATTTTAGTATTAATTAAGGTAAAAAATTAAATCAACCTTATTAAATAATATGAATTATAATGATTTCAAATATTTAATACATTTTTATAAGTTTCATTTATATATTATTAAAATTTTAATGATAAAATAATCATGAATATGTGAATGGAATTATTCTCTCCAAACAAAAAATGTTCAAATTTTTTTAAAAAAAATCAAAATATATTATGAAATTAATTTCAATGATATTAATTTTATTAATAGATTTAAATTTTTAAATAATTTTACATTTAAATCATGTCAAAATAATTTTTATTTTTTTTATTCTTTAAAATAAACAATAATTCTAAATAAAAACACATATATTTCACTATATATCAAATCTTTTTCCATTTTAGAAAATTTTCAATAATTCACCGTAATATAATTTTGAAATTATGTTTTAAAAAATGAATTTAATTTATTAAAATACATTTTAAGGAATTATTAATAAATTTGTTTTAAAACAACTGCATAAAAAGTGAAATAAATTATTTTAGAAAATTAGTGTTTTTAGAGTATATTTACATTTGTAATAGTATAATTTCTATAATATAAATATGATAAATGTAAATAGTATGATTGGATATAGAATATGTAAATTTCATTAATGTAATTCACCAAAAGTGATTTGGGTACTTATTGAGGTAAAACGCTTATGTGTGAATAATTATTGTCTTTCTGAAAAAGATTCATGTTGTTTTATAATTGGTTTTATTTAAATTTGGAACTAATGGGTCTACAAATTATTTAGTTCATATAAATTAGTAAAACATAAACATTTATATTATTAATAATCCTATTCATACCCACCATTCCACTGGAATTGTAATAATTATCCTGTTTAATGATATTATTTTAGTAGTATGTCATGTGTCATTAAAAGATAGGACTCTGTGTAATGGATGCTAAAATCAGTGTTTTATGTAATACAATATAAACATGGTGTTTGGGGTCAAAAGTATCAAAAAATATTAAATTTATTTTATTTTCTTCAATCTTTATTGAGTTGTTACATTATACACCCTAAAAAAGAATTTTTTACTTTAAATATATCACTTTGGTACAAACAACTGGGGTTACACATGAAACATTACATCCTTAGGTTCTCATATCACCAAATCAATGTTATGTGTTTTTCAACCAAAAAATGACTTGTAGTTTGGTGTTATTTACAAGAAAATTATTTATATGATTTAAAATCTCAATAGTTTATTCTTTATAAGAAGGATCACACTCCAATGGTATGACCAACATGTATAATATATCCAGTGGATTTGGAATGTGCTTCACCGTGAATGATATATGGAATACATTGTGAGCCTAATATATTTTTGGTGGAAGTAATAATGAATAATCTATGGGTAAGATGTGATCAATAATATCAAAGGGACCAATATACCAATGGCTTAGTATTAACTTAATTCTCCATGAAATAAATCTGTAGAAAACCCATCTCAACAACATTATATTCTATATTACTTCAATGATTACCAGCATTATATTTCTATAAACATTTTACTAGACTTATATTTCTTTGAATGGATCTAACATTATCTTCCATTTAATCATCCAGCATAGGTCCCAATATATTTATTTTTACAACATCATTCAATTATATTATATCTCTAACCTTTCTTCCATAAATGAATTAAATAGGATCCATGTGAGTATATGAGGAGAATATATTGTTTTATAAAAATTCAACTAGAATTAGGTTATGATCCAAACCAACTTTTAAATCCATATAATAGATCTGACCATATCTTCCATTGTTTGAATTATATTTGCAGACTAACCATCTATATTAGGATGATACATTGTGCAAAAACTCAATTCTGTATAAAGATATTGCTGAGAAATTCAACAAAAAATTATTAAAATATCATATCCCAATCAGATACAATTGAATTAAGTACTCCATGAATCCTTAACACTTCATTAATATATATTATGGAAATCATATCTAAAGTGAAATATTAATTTTCTGAAACAAATCTTTCTTGATTTATATGGGAATTGATTGTATCCCATAATTCACACATATATGATAAAAGAAACACTAGAGGGATCCAGTACCATTAATCATATATCCAAAATTTTAATTTAATTCTTCCATATATTACATTGTCACTAAAACATATAAAATACTAAAGGGTTGTTTTTCATAAGTGAATCTAAAATTATCATAAATATTGATAATCTCCCATCATATACAATCATATAATATGGGTAAATAGCATTGTAAATATGATAAAAATTAAACACCTAATCTCGTAATGGTATCAATAACACTTAAATTAATCTTAATTGACAAAATACACTATAAAATGATATATATTCTTTTATTACTTATATAATATAATATATTATTCCAAAAATTATTTTTGGATGCTTTGGTTCAACATTCTACAGATAGAATAAAAAACATGATTTCATTATTCCAAATTCCTCATAGAGAGGGGTAATAAATTGAATTTTAACTAAAATATGTACAATAATATTTCCATATGGCTCTTTAATACAAAATAAAAAATTAAATTCCCATCTATGGAGGGGAAAATAAGCGTTTTCAAATTGTCATGACTCATATCAACGATTATGATTTCAAAAGATTTTCCATTTCCCCTTTTCTTCATAGGTTGTTATGGATTACCATCCATATTATCCCTTTGATTAGGTATTTTATTCTCATAATGATCGAGCTCCATGTATTTGAAAACTGGAGCGTGCGCGTATCATTGTGTTGTTCTCTTTCTCTATTATATTCCTCAAAGATCATCATCAAATTACCTATATGTTTTACTTCAGGGTGTATAGTATTCCCACACTTGTAACACCCTATTATTCTTGTTAGTCATACACTTGAGTTATTGTTACTACAATTTTTTCATGTAGGCAACAGAAATTTAATTCCACGATTTTATTTATTTCATACTTATTGAGACTCGATCTTCTATTTCATATCAATACCATAGTAATAGTTGGAAAATAAAATTTTTTTCCTATATTTTTTGAAAATCCAATGATTAATTCTTGTATACTAAATTACCTTATAGGCACCTTATTTGGATGACTTGTTCTAAATAAAACAAATAATCAATCAATTTTTGGGATAATTATTAAACAATATGTGTACTGTGTTGGTCTTGAAAAATTATCTTTATATACAATAATAGATTTACTATCATTATGTTTGAGCTCTAGAAAATTATTCTCTATACTTGTTCATATAATACAAGGGAACCACATGTTGAATATTGTACTCCTAAACTCATCTCATTAATAGAATCAATTATCCCCCCATGACTCATATACTTAATAAGGTTCCATCGTTGATCTAATTTTATTAAAAAAATGATAGATAGAAAAAATGTACTTTTCATGATCTAAGCATTGGAAAATTGAAAATATCTTTTAGTGGCACTGATCCACTACATTTTTTATAGTGGATAAGTGGACCAACTAAAATTGGGTGGATGTTTCATCATGAAGGAATGCAAAAAATGTTTCTCGTAAACTATTCATTTGGATGATTAGAATGATTCTACGCCTGAGAATGTTGAGTGAACAAAGAAATAATGTTTTTCCATCAGACTCTCGTAACATATTTAGATTAAAAGGATAATCATCTCATTTTCCATATAATTTAGCATTATCATGTTCCTGTAGGTTCTATCCTCTAACTAAAACCTTAAAGAATCAAATTATTATCAATAATCATTGATTAGAACCACAATATCAAGAAATGTAAACTATAATATGTCTGAATCGTGAAATATAATCTATAAAATGTATAAATAATGAAAACATATTTTTAGTCTATGATGAGTTACACATAACATAGGTCATTCATGGTGAGTATTCAAATTCCCCTAGATGTATCATAAAGAGTAAGTAAATTCTGAAATCATATTCCCTAGGAGTTTCAAACTAGGTGTGCCTCAATGAACATTATCATGTCCTAGCTGAGTCTTGAGTCAAGCTCGAGTGACCTTTTTAAGAGTTAGTTTTCCATTTTAACATTGGTTATAAATCCAAAACGACTTTTAGTATCCTGATAGGGATGTAATTTCATAGAACCCATCTTCTATATCCATAAAAAATATTTGATGAGTATTTCCAATACTTTATATCATAAATATAATTATCCTTATAAAAATTAATAGGGATGTCAATAATGTTTTCTCATCCAAATATCTAAAGGTTATCATATCATTTTCATTGATACCAACTTTATTGATTAAAATTTTTATATGTAAATAGTTCAATTTTTTTTGAAATATAATTATTACAAAACATATTTATCTATGACCAATACATTTTGGTCTACTATATTTGGAAATTTGGAATCATTAATTTCTACTCCATAAGATTGATTCATCATCTACCATTATGTTTTCCTAACTAGAACATTTTTTAGACATATCATACATAATACATATCATTATATGAGGTGGAAAGGAAAAATAATAAATAATGAGATTATATGACCATTAAGGATAAATAATAGTGATACAAATAATTACATTGTAATGAAATGAGCATATGCATATGAGAACATGAGGTTAAAAATTGGAAATGATATATTTCAGAATATATATGATAATTTTATGTTAATAAATAAATAATTTTAATTTATAAGTTATAAATATTGAAAACATCAAATATCATAAACCATAAGAGAATAAAATTTTCATAATAAATCATTTTTTTCACAAACATAAGCATTTAAAATCATTTCATTAGTATTTCAAGTCTAATTTCATAGGTAATCATAATGGAATTGGTTTACTCCCAAAACCATTATAACAGTCATGATAAACTCTGAATATAATCATAGTGTAATGATTCCCTTACTGAACTTGGTTCTCCCTCACTCCCACATGGTTTTTCTCATAATATATACATCATTAATCTATTTAATTGAAGTTCATGTTGGACCCGACCGTCATATAATGAAATTTATACCTATTTATATAACAAGATAAAGATTAATTCATTATTTTATATCCCGTTAAATTAAATTGTTTTCATATATATTAAATCATGAAATAACCTTTAAAAAGGAAAATAAATTCATAATCATCTCATAAAATATTCTATTCAAAACACCAGAAAAAAATTTGGTTTCATAATTATTTAAAAATAGTATAAGCCATGGATGAGAAAAAGTATACCAAAAAATCACAACATTAAAATAAACCATGTGGAGAAATAATAAAAATGTATTCTGTTGGAAATATAAACATAAATGCAAAATTAACACCAATGTATTTCATATTATATGGAAAATTATTTTTAATGAAAATTCACATGGAACATTTCATTAAGAAAATATCATTTCATTGAAAATAAAATTTGAAATTTAAAAATTAAAAAAATATTAAGGAAATAATTTTTATAGAAAATATATTTGAAACCCTATAAAATAATATTTAATGAAAATATTGGCCATGATTTTTATAAATTTAATCATTAATACTCATTTTAATGTAAATATTCCATTTACATTTTTAGTAAAATCAAAACAGACATTATTATGAAAATGAAATAGGGATTCAATTAAAAATTTTAATGATATATAAATAATGTGTAAAATTTTATTTATTAATTTTATTATTAATTTATAAAATATTATTTAATAAATGTTTAGAAAACATGACTATGGACGAAAAAAGTTTTTCAACCATAGATAGAAATAAAATAAATTTTTTATAAAAACATTTTTTTGAACTCTTTAGTATATAAAGAGTGAAAAATGGAAAATATTATTATCATGATATAACTAGAGGATAATAAATTTAATTTATTTCTTGTGAAATACAGAATTATATTTTATTATTAAAAGAATAATCATAAACAATATTGAAAAAAATGAGATTGTAACCTAAAACACTTACTAATATGGGAACCTTGATACATAATAATATTTAATAACAACATTAAATAAAATTTATAACATATATAAAAGAGGGATAATAATTATATAACATATAAAAGGGGATATATATATTCTCCTCATAGAGGAATATATGTTGATGAAAAAACATAGGTCCCCTGGAAGGCAATTTGAGACAAAAATCACTTACCAAATTAGTAACATTTGAGTCATAAACCCAATGAAAGATAGATAAAAAAACAGATATGTAAATCCAAATAAATTAAAGTGTAATACATATAATATAAATTAATCAGTAGTATAAAGACCCCCAAAAAAGTAATATGCCATGAATATGTAATTTTTCAAACAGAAGTAAAAAACATTAGATGAAAATCACTTACCTTAAGTATTGTGTTTCTTCATTAACCTTAAAAACTAAAATTTAATGAATATATATATTGTTAACAAACAAGAAACCAAACACACACACGCACATAGATACATATATATTATAAAATATATTATTTACATATGACATTTTATTTTATGTTTATTATCAATTCCATGTTAATGTCGTGGTATATGTGATAAATGCATTATTCTTGTTGTATGTTTTGAATTGTTATTTTTTTGTCCTCATTAATTTATCATAGTTTCCTAATCTAGATAATTTATACCATGATATATATATATATATATATATATATATATATAATTTCCATTATATAATTATTTTGAATAATCCATAAAATTTAGAGAAAGAAAATTAAATACATTGTTTGGGGGGACGGGTCGTCATATGTACGCATGATTGTTGTTTCCATTTTCATAATGGATGAAGTAAAAGAAGGGTAAATAATATATTAACATTTAAGTATCAATTTTTTTCATATTTATCACATATTTTCATTTAAAATATCCTTATTTACATTCATGTAATGTTTCCACCGATCAAATCAATTCACAAGGTGGTAGTATGCCGTAGATACGAGCGACATTTTTATATTCCCAATGAATTGAAATTATGAATTTATATGTGAAATAATAATTTTAAAGGTATAATTATATAAAAAATATCATATATATTGATTAATTGTATCATTATTATGATCATAATTAAATATATATAAAAAACCATCACATATGGGTAAGAGGCAGTAGTCTTCCGTACACACCAATGCCATTATTGTTTTCTAAAAGATTTGGATATAAGAAAGTAAATGTGGTATTATAATTAAATTGGTATGATAATACCATTAATATCCTATATAAATATTAAATCTATCATTATATATAGTTATGATAGGTGGTTTTGTAAAATAAACAACATCACTTCGCAAGTGGGTTGTCCACCAAACACATGAATGGTGAATTCAAAACATATTTGATGAAAGAGGACAAGTAATAAGGTTATTATAAGATCTTAATATAATATTATTATATTATATATCATTAAACTGTTATATTTTTGTGTTTCAATAATAAATTATTGATTTTATTTAAGAAATAAAATAAAAATCTCACTTAGTAATGCTAAAACTTCGTAGAAAAACATCATTTGGATTCAACAAAAGGTCACATATGATTGATTTATGAACAATCTATAGATTCTATAATGATAGGAGGTAATTAATAATTTTATTTATGAAGTTAGTTAATGAAAAAAATGGGGTTTTAAGTGTGATGATGATAGTTGAGGGGGTCTCCTTTTATTAGTGAGGTGGGTGGAAAACATGTCATATTTGAAACGAAAAATTGGATCCCCAAATATTTAAATTCCAAATGGATATAAAATAGAATATTATATGAAATATAAGATATATATTATAAATATTTACATCCAATTGGGTTATTCACATTTATGTTAATTTTTGACCCTTTTGTTTTCAGTTTAACACCCCTTAAACCCATTTTTAACTTTATCATGATAAATAAGTTTTAATTATTTTTCTATTCATTGTGGAGGAAACTATTTTTGGCATATCAGATAATATATTTTATTACTACCCAAAATATGGAATCCAATTTTAAAACTTCCATTAACAGATGTGGAAATCATTAATTTAAAAATTATCATGTATACTTAATGAGAAAGTTGTTTTCCAAAGAAATATTATTCAAATTTTTAAATGTTTTTATCTAAAAACACAATATGAAAATAATTAATATAACCAAAATAATATTAATATATATATATAAATATACAAATTATACCTTCACATCTATAGTAATAAAATTTTTATGTTTTTAAATTCTAAAAATTAATTGACGATTTTTTTAAAAAGACCATTTTTTCACTATTCATTGAATGAATTATCCTCTTATAAAATTATAAAAATATCCTTTAGAGATGATTTTCATATTATGATTTAAAAAATAAATTTAATTTTTTCACATATGTTTTCTAAAACAGTAAAAGAATTACTTTAATAATAAGTGTGAAAACGTTGAAAACCCAACTTTTAAAAAAACTAGCATGTAAAAAATAAAATTTGGTTTATTCATATCATTTATCTATAATCACATACTATTGATAATAAAACATTTATTAAATATAAAATTTATAAAATTTATTAACATCGTTTTCCAAAAAAAATTTAAAACTATTAATGTAAACATGATTTTGTTCATAAAATTAGTTATGTAGAAAAATATTTTCATTCTTTTCAAATGGTTTGTATTTCCTTTACAAATTAATAAGTTACCAAATAATTTATTATTTATACATATGTAAACCATATATTTTGGTAATTCAGTTAATTTTTTTAATACCCCCATTCTAATGGATAAGTGATACTTATCATATTAAATAATAATATATTTATAGTATGATGTGTTTCGAAAAAATTTAATGTTGTGTGGAACAAAAGATAAACCCTATACTGTGTATAATGTAATTTAAAATCTATATTGAAAGTAAGGTAAAATGAGAAAAATATTCAAATTATTTGAAAACAATTCAAAACAACTTGTCATCCCATTATCATCAGTTGATGTGTGGTTCCTGAACTATATAACTCATGAATGAATTTGGTAAAGAATTATAGTTGAATAAATATTATGTATGATTATAGAGAGACAATAAAATACACATGGGAAATATCCACTTTATTTAGGGTAATGGGGAGTGAACCAAGTCCAGCATGACACTCAATCCAGTATGATGGTCTTGTAGATGATCCTTGGTTTATGCTTATAATATTTTATTTTATATCATTACCAAATAATTATGATTAATTTAGAATTTTATATAATTTCCTTATAAAATGTTTCTGTTATTAACTCATACTGTTATGACAAGGTATATGTTTGTTATTTTGAGATTACAACTTCATCACCCATAATTAATAGACAATTCATATTACCCCACATCCTTTTTAATATTAAATTTTCCCTACTCATATTCAATTGTATGAATATGATCTACCATTTATGAAATGATGATGTGTATCATTTACTTTGATTTCATTATCATGGATATCAAGATGAGTTTAACATATAATAATCCTATAAAGACTCTATTGTCGATAGAATAATGACAAATGTTCACATGTTTTATGAAATAAATTTTTTCTGTAGATTTTCCTCAAGGATACTAATCTATACTTCTTGTTTATATGAAATTATTTTATTATATATTTTTCTATTTAAACTATAGAAATTGTGTAAAATCATGTTTTTTATCTAGGGCTTGTATATTTAGTAAAAGAGTAGGGATTACATATTTTTTATGATTAGTGATGTATGTTTAAGGATAAGGATAGATTTACTTTTTTGAAAACCCTAGGGATATGTATAATAGATATGAATATGTATATGATAACATATTATAGTTTTGATAAAGAAGAGAAAATATAGTTCCCCTTGAAATTAAATCCATTTCTAGAAACTAGAGAATGGATGTTTGGTGATACTGAATAACCTAGGGGTAATCGCCCAAAAAAAGGATAGTTTAGAATTGAAACAATCATAAATTTGATTCAAAATGAATTGTTCGTAGGCTATACAAAAATCTGGACACTCCTAGGGGATATGATTTCTTAAATCAAATTCTGTTTATATCCTGTTATAATGTATATATTATCTACAGGAATTGGGGTTTGGTGTATGGATGAACCAATCATATAAAAAACTAGATTGAACCAAGTGTTATTTAGGTTGAACTATCATCTAATGATATGGTTTTAAAGATTAATTTCTTTCAAGGATGGTTTTTCATAAGATTGTTTATGATAAATCTCTTATAACGAGAATATTGATCCCTCGCAATTAACCGTATAGATTTTATAAATGGAACGATCTTATAGGAAAAAGTTAATATAATAAATAATGGGTAATAAAATAATTTTCTTATTGGGAAAATAAATTTATTGGATCGAGTGTTCAAAATTATGGGGTTACACGTGTAACCATCACAACATATGATGAAAAAAATAATCATGATAAACATATGAACACAAAAAAGAGATAATGATGAAGTCTCAGGTATTTTTAGTTGATTATGATGATGTAAGAAATAATTTTTAATTTATTTTGTGTTTAGTATTTGGGAAGATAGTCCAAGGTGAATTTATCAAATTAACTATAATATTTAAAATCATTGGAAAAGGAGGACATTGAGAAACAATTAGTCTATTTAAAAGGGAGAGTTTGGTTAACAATATATATAATAGTATTGTTCATAAAAAGTATCCACTAGAAGATTGATTTATTTGGTGTTAGGATCACAAGAACTATGAAAACTAGTGCACTATTCCCTAGTAATATGACGAAAATGGAAAATAATAAACTTATAGACAATGAGATCATTGGAAATCATATGAAATGACTACTATTAATGTTTATAGTGATAATTTTGTATTTTTGTGTACACATATTAATCTCTCAAGATTTATAGATGTCTTATATCATGTATTTCATTACAAAATATTAGTAATTGAAATAAAAAACACATGGGGGTAGAATTATTTTATAGAATTTATATGTGTTTTCAACAAGTAATATGGGATGATGATTCATTCATTTTTTATCCATATTTTTTTATAAATTTAATGTGATTTTTGGAATATATTTTTCTATTTTTATAGAATAAAAATTAATTTTTAGAATAAATAAATTACGTTTCATATCATCCTATGAAAATTTACAAATGATAGGATAATTCTGAAAAAACATTAGAATGAAATTATATAACCTGGTCTTTGATATCAAACAATATTAGACACTTGGTTTATAATGTTAGAGAAATATTCATTTTTAATATTATGTGAATTCTGAGGAAGAATTTATATTTATGAATTTTTAAGGTAGACATATATTTATAAATCATATCTTAATTCTGTCCTATATCTTATATAACCTTATATATTTCTATTAGTATAAGTTAATTAAAATTGTGAGGTCTAATTTTATTTAAGGGGTAATATTGTTAAACCCCAACATTTTAAATTATATTTTACGTTAACATCTATTGTGTCTAATTGCTTGCTTCACATGACACATTTAACAAGGAAAACCAATATAACATTATATGAATATTAAATGATTCTCAATATGTTGTTGGATATAAATATAGGTAAATAAAATATTGAATATACTTACAAATAAATATCATTGTTTTTCGACTAGCTATATTACTTATAAGATCGACATACAGTCCGAAATTTATTTTTTTTAAAACCTTATCTATTAATGAATATAATTTTCATACACTAAAATGTAATATTGTGGAAAATAATAATATAAGTTTTTATATAACAAAAAATTACAATAATCTTATTAGTAATTGATTAAAAATAAAATATGAATGGTAAAACATTAAAATTTTTACTTAAATATAAAAAAACCTTTTAATAATATATGTAGGTTTGTAATTAAATGTTAAATTATAAAATCATAGAATATATTTTGACTAAATTTAATTAATTTTTTTATTTATCAATTAAATATTATATTAATATAAAATCAATGCTTTTTTTGAAATATTTTGTTTTCATGTGCATGGAGAAAATAAAAAATTTTCAAAATTCAATCACATTTTTGACAATATCATACTACAATAATGAAGTATAAGATTTTTATTAATTTTATAATATATATATATATATAATTAAAATAAACAATTTAATGTTAATTTTTTCATTAAATCTGTGTTTATCATTTTTGGAACATATGTAGTATTTTATTCTACAAACTGGTCTTTTTCACTTATACTAAAAAAATCATCACTTGTAGAAATTAAATATATAAAATATAGATTTCATAATTTATATCAATATTATCATATTATGTAATCAGTTCAATATAATTTTTTTATAAATTTATATCTACTATGATTGAATTTACTTACCACGATAATGAAAATAATGTTATTATCAAAAACAATTGTTTTAATGAAATTGTGTAATACTAATAAATAAAATTAAATATATATTTTTTAAATGATGAATTTAATGTCATGTTCCAAAAAATATATAATTTTATTAACCCACATTTAATTTCAATCCAATTTAAAATAATTATAAGAACACATAATGGTGAAAACACGATTTTCCTACAAAGAAGTATTTTTTCATATATAAAACATTTTTATATATACGTTTATATTTTTATATTTTGGAATTGATTTATTTAAAATAACTATTAAATTTATATAAAAAATAATTATAATTATGTAATATTTTTGTAGATAATGTAATTAAATAATATATAAATTAGATAGTTAATCATAAGTTTTCATGAAAAAAATTAGTTAAAATATTAAGAAATTAGGTAAAAGTCTTCAACCATGACTGGATCATGTGTGGAAAGAGTCGGTTGAGGTTTCTGAACAAAGACTCACCAAAGATTCCATTATTATTTCATTTTTTTGTCATTTTATGATGTAATAATGTAATGATATCATTTAAATGTAATGTTTATTAACAAATGTAACAATTTATTCACTTATAAATGCAGATCACTTATACCCTTTCAATTATACACATACATTTAAAATTTATTTGTAATAATTACTTAGAATTACTCAAATAGAATTAATATTATTACCCTTAATCCCATGATCTCTAAAAGTTATTACATGGAATTGTTTTAAAATATATTTCTATTTGAAGATAATGTATCTGAAATATGTGTTACATAATTCTTAATATTGCCTTTATAATCTTCATCTTCCATCCCTACTATAGGTACTCTAATATAATATAATCCGTATAATTATTATACTGAGATTTTAATATATTAATTCAACAATCATAATTTATTCCTCCACATTTACATGTATTTCCCTATATTACAGAATGAACATCCAATAAAACAGTTGATCATAAGGCCATTAGAGCATTTCCTCATACTCTGGAGGATGCCTACTAGAATTGGGGGTATAAGGTGGTACATTGAAATTTCTATACCCACATATCAATTTTTATAACGATAAATAATTAAATAATCATTATACTTTATTAATAAAATTCATTTGAAGAATATAAATATAAGAAATATGAAATAATATATGAAATGAAGTTCAAACCAGAATATACATATCCTACAAAACAACCAATTTCCTACATGTTCAGTCACATATAAAATATTTTCAACTACAGATAAATAAAAATTATATACTCCTAAATCCAATATGTATTATATTCATAATTTCAAAAAAAAATATTGATTTCCCCCATTCTAATTATAAATATTCAAAAGAGTATCTATGCTTGATCATGCAACACTATGAATCCCATTTATCTATCGTAACTAAATTCTAAATTGGAAAAGAAGACACAAGGTTTTGACACACAAAAAGGTGTGTATAAGTTGTGTGAGAAATCAAACTCAATAATCTCCCAACAATAGTGACCTAATAACATATTTTCATAAGTCCATACATAAGGAAAATGCCCACCCTAGACAATGTACCATATTAATTAATGTACCTAAAGTAAACCCACAATCAATCTTTGGTTATGTGATCCTGGTGTGCTATATCATCTCTGACCATCAATGGACATGTCATTGAGAAATCTATGTCACTAGATGGGGATCCATGTCATGTCCCATGTAACACCCTTAAAAGCCTCCAATTAATATATAGAGAAACATTATGTGTCAATTTTAAATTCACTAGGTAGTCTTGCAGGATTCTAAGAATTAAGAGAATATCTTTCTTACCATGAGTAAGAATTGGTACCCAGAAAACATCTCGACATTCCCAAATACAATTTAACATTAGATTCCTAGGTTACAATACATAAATAATAGAGACTCTATAAAATATAATGAATTCTTAATGGGATGAGTTTTATGTAATATATCAGGAATAATATCCTAATAATATATGATAAATACACATCGTTTAGTGACTGGATCAACATCCTATTCAAATATGGCTCTAGGAAATGAAATTATGGTCTCTTCCACTGATCCTAGGGAGTGTCCTAGGAATCAATGAAGGATATTAACAAAAATTCCCGAGGATATCACAATTATCTTGTTTTCATGTAAAATGTGGCCACCCAATAGCCTCTATAATTATTGTAATTCTAGTATTCATCGAATTCTTGGTGGCATAGTAACAGTAGGGGATTTTGAGATGCACATTGAAAATTACTATATTTCCACGATATAAAGATGAATCCTATAGAAACTTGAAATTATAGTCACTATGGAACCTAATATTTCATATTATGTTAACAAATCACCCAATTCTCTATAACAAGGAACCCAGAGATACTTGACACTCATGTTGTGGTAGTATCAATACACTTGAGGTTCATAAGGTGAATACTAGAGAGTACCTCAAGGCATTCCCATTGGCTATTCACTTCACATCAAGCTGATATGATGGTTATTGAAAGAATTTCCTATAATCCATAACATTTTCAATATTAATTAATTTAATTCATAAATAAAAGAGTGGGGTTTTACAAATACCTAATCACATATCCACTAACATAGACCCTCTGGTTCATATATTTGTCTAGTTTGAATAGTGAAATACACTACCACATTTATCCAAAAACATAACACACTCTGTTTTGGTTTTTCAACCACTGTTTAAACTTCAATTTAGTTGTAACTCCCTGATCATAGTTACACAAATTCAATGTGTTCATACGTAACATTTCCATGATCATAAGAGATCAAGTATCAAAAGACCAATTAGTTTAGTAGCCTTGGATGTACTGGATAAATACATAAGTTTTACATCACATTATGAAATGAAAAAATTACATTGTGTCTCTTTTTAACAAAATCATATCACAAATCCATTCCTTGAATTTCAATCATAATATACTTTATCACATCCTGGATAAAATAAAACAAAATAAATAGGGGATCTCAGATTCTCAATAAGGATAACAATATAGGTAAAACAATAATAAGTAAGCATAAAAATTAATTTAGTATATAAGACTATAACAGAAGCCTTTTAAACCAAAACATCAACATAATATGGAAAATATAAATCATATAACACTATTTACTTATTCACTTGGATATTCTACTACTCAAATAATCACAAGTAATATCAATAACAATATTCATAATGATGAAATGCATAATGACAATCATTAAAACCACATAGTCAAGGAACCATGCAAAGAATACAAAAAATAATTTTTTCAAGGCCTTGGTCTGAGACACAAGTTTGTATAATGAGACCTACTGATGCATCGAGTGGCTATAACGAGACCACCGTCACTTACTACACCCAATGCTTTCCCCGTATGAAAATGATAGAACATAAAATAATTTTTTTTATTAAAATTAGAATACAAAATTTTAATAAATTAACTTTGAACCATGAATGGTATAAAAATTGCACATCCATAGTCAAAAATAACACAAAAATATCAATACATTATGGAAGCATGTATCATTATAACTTAACTTAAAACAAGATTAAAATCCAAGAAAGAATGTTGACATAGATGAAATCAATCCAAAAAACAATTTGAGTAAAATATCTATTTTTACATTGAAATTATTTAATTTAATGAAAAATTTTATTTTTAATATATCCTTATAAGATTGTATGGTCATCTTTTAAGGTGTTATAATGGCGGTAAATGGACGCACCCTCGGTATAAGTTAAAAAAACATTCATTCCTTAATTTTTCGAAAATTTCATGATGAACCTTTTTAGGAAAACGATGGAAATATTCCTTTAAAAATGATTCATAAAAAGTCAAAAAATGTTTAAATGAAATTAACCCATAGTCTAGGATATTGTAAAAATGCATTGAAATGAATTTTTGAGAAACACATATATGTATAAGAATTATGTCCCAATATATACATACATAAAAAAACCTCAGATAATAATGAGAATGTAAATTTATCCCTTACCTTGTAATTTTTCTTAGTAAAGGGTACGTTATCCACTTGTATAATGGTGAAATAATTTTTTTAAAATTATAAAATAACCAAATGCACAAAAATGATATCAAATTTGATCCATTTTTTTCTTTGTAGATAATATTTTAGTAGTATAATTGTTTTTGGGGTTAACTGATTCATTTTCCTTTAATTGTTTTATTACGTAATTTATGTTTATTATGGAAATTTTTTAATTTATTTATATAAAAAATAATATTAAGTTCTTTAGATGTAATTATTTATCAAAAAATAAAAATTAGTCTTTAATCGTTTTGATGAGGAATAAAATCGCATCGCGTCGTGGAGACGGTAAGTCATGGTAACGAATGAGCGACAAAATCATTATATTGATGGTGAAATCATATGTAAATGGATGGTATATTATGTATACAGAATAATTAGAATATTATATATTTATTATTTACCTCAATTAAACTCATTATTAAAAACATCTAAATAGTGATGTGGTTAATAACAAACAACACCATGATGTTGAGATAGTAAGCCGCACATACGCATATATGATGACATTTTCATTCATAGGATAGATATAATAATGAATATGGATGTACCATAATTATAAAAACATCAAAATATATATAAGGTACTGGATTTATTATGTTGGTATGGAAACAAAAAATAAATAGGAAGTGGAAGAAGAAAAGAACCCTGAAATATGTGATGAAATAATTACCTCTTCTTTAGGTGATTCTATTTTATTTGAAAAGAAGAGCTCCATATGTTGGATTTATGATTAAAATAATTCCTATAGGTTGATTTTTGGGTATTTGAGATGATATTTTAGCACCTTTTGTCAGTGAAAAAAGGATTTTGAGGTTTGAATATAAGATAAAGGGAAGTACACTTTTATAAGAATGTGGGGGGAGCTTTCGGAAAACCCAAATATATTTTTTTATTATAAAATTATTTTCAGTTTCTAATGGATCAGAATGGATTTATTTAAATTATTAGGTAGGGATGGGTCGAAATCATCTCAACAAATAGATTTTAGACAAGTTTACGTCACTATATTAAACATATCTTTTAGATTTAACTCATAGTTAAATAGTCTATCTTTTAGTAGGCCTTCTTGTATTTTCATATTACATGGTTAATATACATACAATAAAATGACAAGACAACCTAATGTGGTTCATTAATGACATAAATATCATTATAAAAGTCCTTTGTCGGAATCATTGATTTTTAGAAATATTATATCATTTAATATAATAGTATTTTTTTTAAACCCATTTATGTATGTTTTGACACTATTTAGTATTTGGATTTTTCGAAAGTCATAAAATAATGATTAATTCGAATAAAATTCATGGAATCAACCCTAACACGTAATATTAACCTATAAAGTTCTTTTAATGAATAAAAACACTCATTTTGCAGTTATTTTACTATTTATAACATCAAATATATTAGTCATTAATTAATTAGGTAATTACAGCATCATCATTGTGTCAAATACAATATTATTTATTTAATGTATAAAAATTATAAATAAAATACAATTATGTGGTAAATATTATAATATTTCGAATTAATATTTATTGTAAATTTTACCTTTTTTATATCCCTATACTAAAAATGGTTAAGTTATTAAAAAAATAATTAAACACTTTTAACTCTTCTTTAAATAAAATATAATAATTTTTATAATCAAATCCATGTGGGTCAAAAAGAATAATATTTTTTCCCTAAGCTATATTTTGGTCGAAATAAACTTATCCAAAATAATTAGAACATGTGTTATGGTAATTATAATATCATTTTTACCTTTAATTACCCTATTTACTTTTAATAGTGTCAAATAAAATATAAAAGTTACAATTCACCAAAAATTATTTTAATTATATTGAAATAAATTTTACTTGCTTATGTAATGAGTTTCACTTGGATTTGTGATATTCAATTAAAACAAGTATTAAAATTATGTTTTCTACAAATTTGAAAATATTCCTAGAAAGTGGGTAAGTGACGTTAAATAGTTCCATAAAATTTTATATTTTTAATGCTTTTATAAAATGACTTCAATAAATTTAATTCGACTAATAAAGGTATTATATATCTCTTCTATCTTATAAATAAATTTAGATTAAAAAATATTTATTTAAATAAAATTTCGATTTTAAACAATAACACAATGTTTTTCACTATTCATCAAAAATGGAACGTTTTAAGAAAAATACCAAAAAACTCATCGTAAGCTTATTTTTTTATTTAAAATACAAAAATGAAGTTTGTTTTCAAAAATAAAATCATTAAAATATCAATAAGTGTGTATTATTATTCTTAACTACTTTTTAAATGGCTAGTGACATTGGTCGTGGTGTGCTAAAACTTGAAGTTGCATACAACACAAGCTATTTTATTTGTCAAAGAGAAACCTACCATGAAATTTTGGGGCATTACATTCTTCAATCTGTTAAAATATTTCTTCCTCAAAATTTATAGAATATTACGGAATAAAATGATTCATGTGGTTCTTCATCATAATTTCCTCAGGTTCCCATGATGTCTCTTCCATTTTATGGTTTCTTCAAGAAAAGCTTTTACTAGACTAGTCATCCTGTTTATCAACAATTATTCTCTAGTATCTAGAATCCTGATAACCTCTTCACAGTAAGACATATCCTGTTTCAGTTATATTTCTTCATAGTTAAGTACATCCATTTGTTCCGGCATGTATTTCCCCAATACAGATACGGGGAACACATCATGAACATTGGAGAGACTTAGCGGCATTTCAAAACGGTAATATACAACATCAATTCATTATAAAATTTAGAAAGTTCCAATGTACTTGGGACTTAATTTATCTTTCTTATTGAATAATATAACACCCTTATATGGAGATAGCTTCACGAAAACATGATCTTCTATACAAAATTCAAAATCTATCCTTCAATTATCAGCATAACTTTTTTGGATTTTTTGAGCTACATTGATGTGGGTTGGGATAATCATAACATTTTCCATTGTTTCCTCAAGTTGTTCTGAGCCTACGAGTTTTATTTCACAAACATCATCCCACAAAGATGTTTTGTGACATCTCTTTCCATATAACTCTCTATATGGTCCAATATAAATATTTGAATGGAAATATATTATTATAAGATAATTCAACAAGAGTTATATACTGATCCATCATCGGATAAAGTTTACATAATACTATCAATTTAAATTAAAGAAAGATATGTACAATGGTCACTCAATATAATTCATACTAGGGCTCTTTGTAGGAAAACATAGATATGGAAGAGAAAACAAACCATCATGTTATGATGCTGAGTTATAGAAAACATGATCTAGAGAATGCTAACTACCTGGAAACCATAATCTTGTGATGGGTTAATAGCTCTTTGATTACCTAGTAGGAAGAGTAAACAACAACATTTTTTAAGTTCATTTTCATAATATTGAGGAATTTATTTATGAGATTGAAAAAGAACATATGGAGATATACTTACTTTTCAAGTAGAGTTTCATAATTTAATAAATTTCTACCAAAAAATAATATTTTCTAAAAATGATGGGTATTCAAGATGACATGGTCCCACCTGAATTGCTAAAATTAACATCTAAAAAATCAGATAATTTAAAAAATATGATCTATATACTTACCTTGTCTTTATACAATTTCCAAAATAAAAATGGTTAGTATAAGATTAGATGACCCCCAGAAAGGATAATCTTTTATAGAAAGAAATACTACTCTTAATCTCCGAAATTAAACAAATTGTATAAATGGTTCAACAAAAACCATTGGATAAACAATTGTCCTTAAAATTCTTCAAAAAAATTCAAACATTGTTTGAAACCCATAATTTAGACGGATTTGATCACATCATTTTCAATGATAAATAAGAACATTTATCTCCAAATATCAATAATTACACTTATTGTCACATACTTAAAATTAATTAACCCAATCACATATTCTTCATGATAGGTTAATCATTTCCATAAATTACCCAAATCCCCATAAGTCCACATTAAAAATATAGATTCTTCAAAAATAAAACACTACCATTACTCCTCAAATCAAATCCCATTGTATTTAATTTTTTATAGCTATATAGTGTTTACAAAATAGTGAACGTCTTCCAATATAATATTTATCACATAATCACAAAACCATTTCCCCATAATAAGGATGTCTTTTTAATAAATCATAAGTTCCCCAAATCAATATATTATTGATCCATAAAACTATTTAACTAAATAGAATTATCCAAACTCACCATGGACTTGATATAGTCCAATGGTAGGAACTAAATCCTTATCGCACATCAGTTGTGGGTTCGATTCCAGCAGCTTAATACAATGCAATGGGTTGTCACATGATATGTGTTATTTAATTTCACAAATACTATATAATTTTATAACACTACCAAAAATGAGGTCAAATCACCAAAAAAACCATAACTTATTTTATCCAAAAAATTTATATCGTACCTTGCATTTTCATCCCAACAAGTAATAGCCATTAATTGCATCAAATTCATGGATCATATAAACCCCAATGATTCTATATAACGATATATAGAAAAGAAAAAATAAATTTTCCTCATATAGAATTTTCATATAACCAACTACAGTATTACAAATACAAGAAAAAAATTATACCAAATTAATCCCATCAATAAAGAGAAAGAATACTTATAAAATTTATCCATCCATTTATTTCCAATTTGGTTATTTATTTACACAGTGATTATCCTATAGAATAGGTAATTGACTTGGGTAATTTTCAAGACCCCTACATTTATAATAAAGGACTTTAAATGGATTCTTATGATAATTTAAATTGTATTCCACAGTACTATTAATTTTTCCTGGGAAATTATTTAAATTATGTTCTAATTTCCCACACATGGAGAATTTCTTTCTTCTAATGAGACATATTCATGGGTGTCACTTTCCATATTTCCTACATGATGGAAATTGATCTTTCTTTTCTCTAGGGTTTCCACTACCTGTACTTTTATCATTCTCCACCTTTCTTTTATTTTATGCGTTCAAGAGTTCTTTAATGTATATTTCATTGATCATATTTTAAGAAAATTAATTCTGCATGAACACAATATCATTTACTCCTATCAATATTCCATTTTGTTGCTCATTTGCACCGTTGTTTCCACCTTGTACATCATCTTCAATGTTACTATGACTTCTTGGAATATAGTCGTTGACTTAATACAAAATTCATAGTGTGAGTAACAATAGTCATAAAATCATTTATAGAATATAATTGAACCATATTTTTAATCTAAAACACTATAGAATTAACCATGGTTATTAATTATGATCTTGTATTAAAACACTTTATATCGATTTGTAAAGATAACGTGAATTATCATAAGCATATCTCGGAGGAGTGTCAAACCAGGTATGTACTATGTCCTGTTTTCATGTACAAGGATACCCCAAGTCATGCTTGAAACTCTTTGTTGAAGTTTTCACTCCTTGGTAAATCTGTGCCAGAAGAACATCTCCTTGAAGTATTTATAGGATGATTTATTTCTTGGAAAACTCATAAAATCTCTACATTACCAAAATTATAGAAAGTTATTCTATATGAATCATTTATTTCTATCTTAGGGTAGTGTTCTCTACTCATATTATTTCTAAATATAGTTCCTATGTTTTGTACTAAAATTCCTATGATACTAACTATAACACCCTGACCCAAGTTACCCATATTCAGTGTATTGTTACAAAACCTTGACAAGATCATAAGAGATCTAGTCATCTAAAACTAATCATTTTAGTAGCCTTGGAAGTACTAGATACACACATAAGTTCAAAATTAAATTATGAAATGAAAAAAACAACATTGTGTCTTCTTTTAGTACACTAATATCCCATATCTTATCCCCATAAATCATAATATACATCTTCAAATTCTAAGAAAAATAAAACATAAGGAATGGGTGATTTCAGAAGCTCAGTAGGGATAAAAATATAGGAAAAACTTTCATAAGTAAGTATATACAATTAAGCCAATGAATAAGACTATAACACAATAATTTTAATCAAAAAAATTAGCATAATATTTAAACGATAAATCAAATAATTCCATTTAATTTTTAATAAGGATATTCTACTAGTTAAATAATCACATGTAATATCAGTAGCTAATTTCATAATGATGAAATGCATAATGATGGGCATCAAAGACACATATTCAAGGCCTTGTGATAGGACTACAAATAATAAATTTTTCAAGGCCTTATACAAGACACTAGTTTGTTTAATTAGACCTAGTGATGCATCGAGATGCTATAGAGGGCCACACAAGTAACTTTCTACATCCAACAAAATCCTTATATGAAATGGATAAAACCTAATATAAATATTTCTATTAAGAATATCATACTAAATGTTAATAATTTAACCATGATCCATGAATGATATAAAAATATCACATCCACAGTCAAACATATCTCAAAACCATCATACAAAAATTTAAAAAGACATTATGAAATGAATAAAACATTGTGTCTCCTTTGAACACACTCATATCCTATAGAATATCCCTGTAGGTCAATCATAATATACATCATCAAAACCTGGGAAAATTAAATATAAGAAAGGGGTGAGCTTATATGCTCAGTATGGATAACTATATAGCGAGAACTATCCTAAGTAAGCATATACAATTATGCCAATATATAAGAAAATAACAGAATTCTTATAAATCTAAAATTAAGCATAATATATAAAAGATAAATAAGTTAATTCCATTTACGTATTCACCTGGATATTCTGGAAGTCCAATAATCACATGTAATATCAATAGATAAATTCATAATGATGGAATGCATAATGTCGGACATCATAACCACATATTCAAGACCTCATACGAAGACTACAAATAATAATATTTCCAAACCCTTGTTCCAAGAAACTATGTTCTATAATTATACCTACCAATGCATCGAATGTCTATAGCAGGCCCTCACGTCACATACTATATCTAACACATTCCTCACATGAAAAGGAAAAAATATAACATAAACATCCATATTAAAACTGAAATCTGAAATGTTAATACATTAACCGTGAAACATGAATGGTATAAAAATAGATCATCCAAAGTCAAACTTATCACAAAACCTTCAATACAACATGGAATATTTTATCATAATAAATAAAATTCAAACACGCGTAATATCCAAAAAAGGATGTTGACCTAGATGAAATCAATACAAAAACTATTTGTGTGAACTATCTATTTCTACATTGAAATCATTTACAGTAATGAAAACATATTTTGTATAATATTATTTTAAGCTTATAAGTGATGATTTGAAGTTGTTATAATGGAGGGAAATGGACAAAACTTCCATATATGTTAATAAATGATTCAATCCTTAATTATTCGAAAAGGTCATAGAGAACCTTGTTGGGAAACAACAGAAATATTCCTTTTTAAAAAAATTTATAAAAATTGAAATAATAGTATAGATGACTTTTACAAATAGTCTATTATATGGAAAAAAATTTAGAATTACATTTTAAAAAAACACAGATGTAGATGAGAATGAGGTCATAAAAGATACATATGTAAAACCAACCTTGGATAATAAAGTGATTGTAAAATTAACTCTTACCTTGTACTTTTACTTAGGTGAGGTTATGTTATCCTCTTGTATACCGGTAAAATTTTTTAATTAAATTATACATGAACCATATATATAAATATGATATCAAATATGATCCTTTATTATTACATTGTTAATTATATTTTTGTAGTATCATTGTTTCGGGTGTTAACAAAATCGTTTTACGTTTTATTTTTTGTTACATAAGTTATGTTTTATTTGGATAAGATTTATTTGATTTATAATTGAGAGATTTTATGTTATTTAAACATTGTTTTAAATTAGTAAATGGTTATTATTCTTGAATGGTTATGATGGAGAATAAAACCTCATCGCATCGTGGAAACTGTAAGGTGTACATACGCACGAGTGGAAATATCATTCTATTGAAGGTGAAATCCTATGTAAATGGATGGTATATTATTTATAACGAATAATTTAAATATTATATTTATTATTTAAATCAAATATAATCATTATTATACCCATCCAAATAATGATGTGTTGAATAGAAAACTAAACCATGATGTGGAAACGGTAAGACATACGTATGCATGTATGGTGACTTTTTCATTCATATAATAGTTATAATAATGAAAATGATCATACCATATTTATAATAACATCATATTATATAGAAGGTATTTGAATTATTATTTTGGTATGGAAACAACAAGGAAATAGGATCTGCATGAATAAAAAGAACATTGAAATAGGTGATAAAATAATAATATCTGCTTTCGGTTATTCATGTAGATTTGATCAAAAGGGATCCCTATGATGGATTTATGATCAATATAATGCCTCTTGGATAATGTTATGGTAGTTGGTAGGATATCTGAGAAGGGTTTGGTCGATCTAAAATTCTTCGGAGGGGTTAATTTAAAAGAAGGGTGATTACCCTTTTATAAGAGATGTGATGGAAACTTTAGGAAAAGCATGAAATATTATTTTATTATAAACACATTTTCTAATTATAATTTCTCCAAATATATTTATTTCGATTATATGGTGGGGATGGTTCAAAAACCTCCCAAAAATAAGTTTTAAACAAGTTTAGTTTACCATATTCACCATATCTTTTATATTTAACTCTTAGTTAAGTAGTTTAACATTTACCATGTCTTCTTTTATTTTATATACATGGATAATAAACATACTATAAAATGCCCAGATAACCTCAAGTTTTTATTAGTTACATACTAATCATTATATAAGTCAATATTCCTAATCATATATGTTTAGGAATATTATATCATTTAATAATATAATATTTGTTTAAAAAACTCATTTTTGTCAATTTTGAGATATTTAGTATTTTTTTAAAGTTATAAAAACATGATTTTATTGAAAAAATACATATAATCAACCCTAAAATGTCATATTAACCAATAAAATTTACATAATACATCAAATGTCTCAATTTACATTTATATTACTATTTATTGCGTCAATTTTTGTAGTCATCCATCTATAAGGTAATTACGGCATCATCTTTGTGTCATAAATAAATTTAATTATTTAATCACTAAAAATTTTAAATAAAATACCATGATGTACAGATAAAATTATATTATTAATTAATATTTATAGTCATATTTATCTTTCATATAGCACTGTATTAATAATTTTTTTGTTATTAAAATTAGAATTTAACACTTTCAACTCTTCTTTAAATAAAATATAAAAAATGTCCTAATCTAATCTATATGGTTCAAAAAGGATAATATATTTGTTGAAATGATTATTTTTGTGGAAATACACTTATCTAAAAGAATTATTACATTTTTACGGTAAATATAATATCATTTTAACTTTTAATTTCCCCTTTAGCTTTTTACCGTGGTAAATAAAATTCAAAAGTTACTATTCACCACAAATTATTTTCATCCTATTGATCCATATATTACTTCTGTATTTCAACCATGTGTCACAAATTTTTGTAATTCAATTCACAGAAACGGTAAAATTACGTTTTATACAAATTTTCAAATGTGCATAGATGGTGGGTAATAGAGGATAAATAGTTCAATAAAATTTTATATATCTAATATTATTATAAAATGTCTCCAATGAAATAAATTTTACTAATATATATATATATTATGTAACTATTTTTACTTTAAAAATAATAATTTAAAATAATAATTATATAAAATAAATCGGATTTATACAATAATGGAGTGTTTTTCTGTATTCATTAAAAAGTGAATGTTTTTTGAAAAATAAAAATAATTCACCCTATGATAATTATGATTTCCCACAAATAGAATATGAAGTACATTTAAAAAAATTATAAAATTTCATAAATTTGTTATTACTGTTCCTAACTGGTTTTTGAACGGCTAGTTTGATTGGTCGTGGTTTGCTAAAACTCAATGTTATGTACACTACCAACTATTGAATTATTCAATGTGAAGCGTACCATCAAAGCTTGGTGGGTTACATGGTCTCAATAAATATATTACTACAGTTAAACCTCTATAACCATATAATATATAAATAATCTCTTCATCAAAGTATAATAACTATAAATCACCATTTAAAAGTATGTATAATTCCTTTAAGGGCTCTACAATTATGTTCTCTATGGAAAAAAATAAAAAACGACTATTATTATGTTGAATTATACCTTTATGGTTAAAAAACTATAAAACCCTAAAAAATAGTAACATAGGGTTAGTACATGGTGTGTACCCTTAGTATACGACATATACTCTAAAATTCTCACCCTTTCGATATACTTGTACATGAAATTAGAATACTATGAGTATTTCTATTTACTAATACATGAAAAGCGAATTCATGAGGTTTTCACTAGTTTAGTATAGGTCAATGACACACATTGAGTTAATATAACTAGTAATACAAGGGTATTTACCCCTTACATGGAGTTCATACCCAAGTACTCGACCACATTTCCATGTATGACTATATAGATTATACTTAGAGTGAAGGGTATGTATCGCAAAAAACATCTTCAACCTATGTACTCGGATTCATGGTCTTGAAACATTAAACAGAGTGTATTCCTGTTAAATAGATTCTAGTATGAAAAACCTCATTTTATCTTTGAATTAAGAACACATATCATGTACTCTAAAAAAACCAATAACCAAGGTATCATTATTTTGGAATGGGAAAGCCCAATATTTGACCACATTCATTGTATTCCCCAAAATATCTATAAAATGACACGCCTGTGGTCCCTAAAAATAATAAATAGGTATTAAGACATAAAAAAAATAACATATAATAATTTTTCCTAAAATGGAAAGAGGTTCTACCACTATGTTGGATTTTTCAATGCTTTTCCCATATTCACGCACGAAAACTATTTCATAGAGATATAACTTCAATTGAGCGTGGTGAAATCACCTCCCTATCATACATCCCAATACCATGTTTTTGATGAATGAATAATAAAGGAGAAAAATTAGAATCCCTTAGATAATGGTAAAATTAAATTGAAAAAATAAAAAATAAAAATAAAAAAATAGAAGAAAAAGAAACAGGACATGGTCCCGACAACGATGACCGAATCGAGGTTACACCTCACGTATGACCCCCTTATTATAATCTCAACTACAGAGTTTTAGCAAAGATATTATTATCCAATAAAAATATATTTCCAAATGAACATGAATTATTAATTCAATATTTATTAAATTAAATATCAAATACCAATTATTCTGTAAAAATTAAGATGTCTATGAAAGCAACCAAACTCATATCCTAGGAAACACAGCCTATTATAAAACTAATTAAGTAGTCAAAAACATATCTAAGATAATATGATAAAGAAAAAAGACCAATTTACCCATTATGAGCATTAAAAAAATATTTCCCCTAAATTTCCAAATATGAAAAATATGGGTATTAATAAACTCCCATATACAACACTTCTAATCCATTATATGTTTTAGTGGTCAGTTGAGAATAATAACGTAACCCTACATGGTCAATATTTAACCAATCTCTCATCACATCATACACTTAAATGATAACTTATTTTATTTACATAACTCAACTAATATAGTGTACAACTATTCAACGATCAAGACACTTATTGAACCCATCATCATTCAACCATGATGTTGTATGTATGCACCCATATATCATGAGAAATCGTAATGTTATTAATATCATAACATATCTAACACTTCCCAATGTAGGATTATAATTATCATCACCTCCAAACTAAATAATGATGACATGGCCCAGGCTCCGTCTATCACAAATCATGAAGACTTTTATGTAAACAACTACTCATTCTTGAGCTCCATCCCACAACATCAATTATTTCATGTTCTCAAGAATGTATTTTATGTAAACAACTAAATTTAAACTCAAAACATGGGTAAAAGTCCCTAAACTTTTTATTATGAACTCACCAATATATGGATTAAATTGTACCACTCCACGAGTTCAAACTTATATAGTAAATCTTATGTTCACTAATTGACCATCCCACGACCCAATCCATATATTGTCAATGCCTGAAAATGATTTAGATATATCAGTTGTTCCATAAAAAATAATCCACATGTGATATATCCTCAATAATGAATAAAATTTATAATTTCATCATAAATCCTAGGAAATTATTCCCTAAAATTTTATTTGAAACCATATATTCTCGGCTCACATTTTGCCACTCATAGAATAATAATATTAATGGTCACTACATGAGGCTAAGGATTACAATACCAATATCCCCCGAAATAATGAATTTAGAAAACCATACCACCTAGTCTCACCCATCAACACACTCTACGATGAGACACACATCACTATGTCTAGGATAGTTGTACTCTAGGGAATTTCAGTTATAACATGATCAGACATCCCTTGGATATCCTCTTTAAAATTAGGGACCTTAATAATTTCATGTTTTATAAAAATGCCACCTGCCACTGGTGTCATTTCTAAAATTAATGACTCAAAATGCTCTCATTGAACTCTTAAAGATCATATAGAATCACCAAATCCATGAATCCTTGTGATCATGCCTTCCAAAAGCACATGTAATAAATATACTTAAACTTATAGAATCATTATAACCCTATTCCAAGATAAAATCATGCAATAATCTCTGATGCATTATTCTAAATTTTAATGTTTTAATTGGTTTAATGCCACAAGGATTACTATAAATCATTGATAATTGCCTAAATAGTATACTCAGTAACACTAGGAACCAACCCACTAAGGTCAAAGGCAAAACTAAGGTTCTCTTGGTATCCCACCGAGCCCTACTTATCAGGTGATGCATCAAGGTCACATCACAAAGGATATAACCCATAATCCCATATCATCCAACTTTATCCACATGACCAAACTTCCACCAATATTTTCACAAATACTAAAACATCACACAATGTCCAATACCATATCTTGGACATCCTGACATAGTTCATAACTAATATTAATCATGCACACGAGGATATTTCTGATTCGCACCTAAACTATATAAAAAAATCTGAAATACATGATAAAATACTCTAAATAATGTAAATTAAATTGTTAGGTAAATATATAATTATACTATAAGGGTAAAACATGTTAAAATGGATTCGTTTACATAATTTCTCAATTCCAAGACATAGCGGGAAACTCCATATAAGTTGAAATTTAAATCCCATTTAAGTGAAACTCATTGAAAAAATATTAATTTCAGGAAGTATTAAAATTCAATAATCATTAAAGTTATCACATACCAAGAATATATAAAAAACATATATTTAAAAAACTATGGTTAATAGAATATGCAATAGGAAATTGTGAGCATAAATGAACCATGAAATAATCTTATTTAAATATAATATATATAACATAGAAATTCAGTTAATAAATATTAATATTAGTAACCATATTATGAAATATATATACGACAGTTTTATTCAAAAATTTATTTTTAATTCTTAAGAATTAATAACTTAATTTGTATGAAATTGATTTTATTCATTAAAAATATGGTTTCTTCAAAAACCACATTTTTTTGTGATGGAATATTATAATTAATTTCAAAAACAATTATAAATGCATTTGAACAAAATTTTATCATTTTTTAATTATAATATCAATATTATCTTAGGGTGAATTTCGTTGATTTTTATGAAAAAATTAATTATTAAATGTACGTAGAAGAATAAAAAATCTAGTAAAAATTCATTTCATTTCATTGAAATGTCCCATTATTATTCCTTCCCACAAAATTACCTTCTTCTCATATCTATTTCCATAAATTGGTTAAATAATATCTTGATAAGTTCAATTACATAAATAATTATTTTAATTTATTGATATAAATTTAATTAAACCTATCCTTTTCATTTTTCCATGAAACAGATAATGCTAGAAGTGTTGTTAATAAATTGACTCTCTCGATTGACAAAATTTCTCAAAGAAATTAGTTGGTGAAAATAAATATCAATAAAAAAGAAAATATTATAAAAATGTTGTTATTAATAATTATAAATTTGATAAAATAAATTCTGAGATTTTGCATGATGATGGTCAAAGAATTATTTACATTTGCCCCCAAACATGCCTTTATGAACTTTTTCATATATTATTTATAATTATAAATATGGTTCAATGAATTCATGCCCAAATCACCACATGAAATATATCCATTTTCCTCTAATATGTTAAGGCCCATGGATATAATGTGTGTTTAGGCATATCAAAATGGAACATCATCTATAAATAAATACATTAAATCCATAAAATTATTAACACATTAATTACAATTATTAAAATTAATCATATAATAATACATAACATTGATAGTCCGTTTATGTAATAATCAAACAACACATTCTCAATTATAATGGATTGTATCGAAAATATAAATAATTAATATTGTGGGATGTTTAAAAAATTCAGTATGTTGTTGATGGGGTTAAATATCTCAAAATATTTCAATTCAATCATCCATATTGTACTTGTATCTCTATATAATATGGATAATAACACTCCATCTATCATATACTATATTATCTATAAAATATACCATTAATTCATGGGAAACCATAATATATGAATTTTGTTTTTGCCTCTCACAAACATAAAACAACTGAGAGAAATTCACATATGTAGATCATAATGAATAATTATTGATACTCTTATTAATACTGAACCAAATACATTTATATATCACAACAACAAATTTCCCATAATAATTTTAATAGATTATATTAATCAAATTTCTTTTTTATCCACAACCAGCACCTATGGATATAAAAATATATTTGGTTTTGAGATCTTCCTCATGATCAGTAGTATAAAACCTAATACCAAAATTTTTATATGAATTGAATCTCGTATAATGATTTTATGAACCACTAGTTAAAATCTTAAAATATTTGGATATTTCATATTTATTGTGATAATTAGTTGACTATAAAATAAGATTCAAAAATCATGTAATTTATAAAATATTCAACATATTAAAACTATGAAATACATTATGAATCAAAAATATGTGAAAACTATTCAACAATATCTCTGGTAAATAAAATTTGTATCTCTATATCATTCTGAGTTTAGATATTAATGTGACTTTTCATTTTTTTTCCCTGAATCTCTACCATTAGAAACAAAATTATCAGTTTTTTGTAAAAAATATTTTTTCTCTTGTCCTAATTACATATTTTTGAATGAAAATAAAGATAATTTTACAAAAGATAAACCTAATGTGGGAGTCATTAATGACTCATTATTAGATCAAAAAAGGCATATATTATCATAAACATGTCCCACATGATTGAATCATTTCCCTTTCAAATATAAATACCTTGACCATATGGTTAATCATTAGTTGGTTAATGTAACCATCATAAATAGAACCTTTTATATAAACATAATTTATTAAAAAACACTTAAAATGATAAATATACCTATTAATAAATGGTATGAAATTATTAATTAGAATTTGTAATTATTTTCTATGATAATTATTTTTTTAACGGTTTTTTTAAAAAAATTCGTTTCTTTTAGATTAATAAATTGATATTGTACAATCCCCCTAATTTTATCCCCTTCGAAAAAATGAACCATCATATTAATAATCATAGTGAAACGTTATGAGGTTAATATAATTTCAAAATAATAGAGTATTTTTAAAATTCATTAATTATTTTTATCTAATTCATTGTAATGTAAAATATTCTCACAAATTGTTTCTAAATTATGTGAAAAGGAAAAATAGAAATAAAGTTATTTTATTTATAAAAATTAATGATTTGAAAGATAATGTAACTACTCCACTGATATGTGTGACTCAGGATTATTCTATCCATGTATATTAATAAAATTTAAATTAAAAAAAATTAAAAATTTACTAAAAAAATCATTAGAAACTTCTAATTTTTTTTTATATTTGATGGAAAAAATCTTTTTGAGGAATTTCCACTATGAAAATAGGTTTTAGGTACTTCCCTTTCTAATTTTTCCATATGTGATGTTTGATATTGATTGATTGTATGTACTTATGAATATTTAAATGATTCTTTTAGTTTATATTCTCATTATTCAATCTCAGTAATAAATTATCATACACATTTTTATTAATGTGAATAATTTTTATATAATGATTAATAAGTTAAATTTATAATATAGAACATAAAAAAATTATTTTTTGTTCCATGGTTATGATACAATTATAACTGAAGCTATTATATCTTTTTTTGTCAGATTCATTGATATGAAAATATAATCCAAACATTTAATAAAAATACATAATTTCAACAAGATATATGATCTTGATAATTATTTTAGTAGAGGCCACAAAATATTTCTTCTATTTAATCATATATTGTTATAGTAAAATAAATGAGTTATAAAAAAGAATCAATGATGAAATGTGAAACATTATTTTATATAATAATTTTTCCATTGAGGCTCAAAAAATATTTAATCTATATAATAAAAACATATGTTTATATCCCAAATGGAAAAAATTCCCATTATTAGAATGTCACAAATTGTCTTAATAGAGGAAGCATTCATTTTAAAAAATTTCATTGTAAAATAATTGTATATTTCTATGCCATAACTACATACATTCTTTAGTTGTTGAATTATATTATAAATTAATACATTAATATCATTTACTTTCTTTTGATTTCATGGAATAGTCATCGTTGTGAGGAGTGAAATATGTTGCATACACATACAGGGTGGAAGATTATAATCGATAAACCCAACTAAACAAATGTAATATCTAAAACCTAAATTATCAAATAGAATGAGTCCATAGAATTAAAATGCCAATAATAAATATCTAGGATTAGAAGATAAATCAATATGAAAATAAACAATGGTCTTCCATGATTTTTAATCTCCTTTATGATACATAAAATTATTATTGTTTTTATGAAAACCATTCCAATTCATATATTCAGTGGTTTTATATTTTATAAACATTTATTTAAATTATGGTTCTAAGGAAAACTAATGGAAAACCATTATATAAATATTATTTTTATTCTTCTTTATGAATTTACAATTATTCAAAATTACATCTTTATTTTTTGATTTCCATTTAAAATTACAAAATCGTTTTCAGTTTTCTCTATTAGAATATTCTTTCCAATAAAACATACAATCATTTGGACAAGTGTGTATATTTTTATTATTTATTCTATTAGTGATAATATTATTATTCTTCTCATAAAATGATGTGGGGATCTTATTTTCACCAAATCGATCATAATAAAATTCTAATATAATGTTGAATTCATTATTTTTTATTTAACATAAATACATGATGTGATAAAAATTATCTATAAAAAAAGTAGGAATATTTGACACATCAATCATAAAATTCACTATTTTAATCATCATGTAATTTAGAAAAAATTATTGTTTCCTCAATTGTGTTTTGCCTTTTATTAGTCACCTCATCATCATCCATTATTATGTTACCATCTTAATTATTATTTTTGGATGTTTTGAAAGAGAAATTTGTATTTGAAACATCAAATGATATATCAACTGATGTGATAAGTAATTTAAGGTGCTTCAATACTATGATAAATCCATGATTTATCATGTATTGAATATAATTTTTCATTATCAGGGAACTAACTTGTCTATTTTTTCTATCTTCATAGAATATTTAATTTTATGTATTGTTAGATTCTCTTTGATGAATAAATCACACATCATAATGAGGGAATTATCTCAATATAAACTTCCCCCATACATAATTCCTTATCAACTATCATATGAATTTTCATTTGGTACGTGAAAATTTTATCCATCAATACACATATCTATTTGAAAATAATAAAACCAAAATCATGTTCAAACATGTAATATACTCTTATGTTTTCTATGCTAAGGTAATCAATCTTTTAACTTTATGTAAATGAATACCTACACATTAATTTGTAAAATATAATTATTTTATTATATATAAATATATATATATATATATATATATTTATTTATTTATGTTAATATATTATTTTTTAAATTACAGAATATATAACTTGAAAAGAATATATAGATCATTGTTTTTTAACTTGTAACAATATTATAAAATAATAAATCCTTGGAATATTTAAAAAATATATATGTTCAAGAATAATTATATGATAATTTTAATTTAATTATATTTGAACATGAATACAATATAAATAATACATTCCATATCAATATAATAAAATTATAAATTTAATCATTATAATTAGGAACATTATCAAAATTGAATATTTAGTGAAATTTATACCATATAGACCCCAAAATTTAAAATAATGAATGACTACTACATAAAAATATATATAAAATATAAATGAAATGTGGATTATAAAGTGACCATTCCTTTTCATACATAAATAGTACATAATTATAATGTTAAACAACATGATAGTATTTCACCATGAGGATCCAAAGGTTTAGTGTCTTGGGAGAACTATGACCATACATAAAATTTACAACATCAAACGTAATAATATATTTAATTCATTTTCTCCATCTTTCTATTTTCCATTGAAAACTCCGTAGTACACCTAATCACCTGAGTATATACATCAAAAAGGGGTGATATAAATTTTTAGTTATAGGTTTGATATGAAAAATATAACTATAGGTGAGCATAATCATAACACAGACAAAAGATCTTGAACATATTAAGAAGGATTAATAAAATACCTGAAATTTCACAATGCATAAAAAATGACACATCATGTCTTAGTGGTCACAATGTTGTGAAAAAAAAATTCATTATTTTCACACATCATTTCAATTTTACACAGGAGACTCATAACTTTACCCAATGCATTAGAGCAAAGTATAATTCCAGGCGCACCTATCACATCAAAACATTTTCATTTCCATGCATTCAACAAAGAAAATATATCAATAATAAAGATAAATAAACCATGGAAAGAAATGGGATTCATATCATAAGAATAGATTCATAAACTTAAGGTTCCCAAAAAAGAGATAATTTCATACTTGATTCAAGAACCATAAAACATGAGTGATAAGTAAAAGGTGTGTTTTTGAAAGAAGATTTGTTTTGGAAAATATCTTATTTAACATAAAATATAGTGTAGAAAATGTATATCCTAAAAAATTTATGATAATTATGATCAAATTATTTTTAAAGTGTAGCATCACTGATAATGGAGTGAAAGAGGAAGAACCCGAAGAGAGTATGTTGGGTTCGAGAATTTCTCCTTACCTAGTATCCGAACACATTATTCGCATTAATTTAATGTATAATGAAATTATATTCATTAATTATAAATTCCATATACAATTATAATTTATTATGGTTCATTACGGATTCATTAATTTCTTTTATGGGCATTTCGATAAGTTACAATGTCAAAATTCTAATTCAAGAGTTTTAGCTTTCTTTATGTTTTATGAATGTTTCACTTGTATTCATGAATGGATGTTCATTTAAAATGCATGTTAACATGAAGCTTATTTAATATATAATATTAGTGAAATTCACACGATATAAATGATATTATAAGGAATTTGGTTATGTTTCGTGAGGAGGAATCATTAGAAAAAATTTAATGATGATCATTTTTGGTTAATTTGCGTGGTTTTTCGATCATAATGAACATGTTTTGTTTTAAACACAGTTTCATGTTAATTAGTAACTTGCATAACATAAATGGGGATAATAATACACTTTAAAATATGTTCTGAACCATTTTATAATTTTATTTACATCTTTGAAAGTGTTTAAGGAAAATGGATGTTCATCGCCCATGATGTTGGTAAATTAACACATCACAGACGATGATTTCATTTTGATTAACAAAGAGATATAGGATTGGGTATAATGAATAATCTTCCATTAAAATGATATAATATTATTATATCAATCATACTTGAGTTATCGTTAAATTTGGATAAGAGATTTTGATGATAATTGAAGAAAATAAATTATATTTGAAAGAAAATTGAAGTAGAAGAAATAGGTAATATTATATGAGAAAACATTGTAAATATGGCAAGTGAGTTCTAGATTTTTGTGATTACATCACTCTCAATTCCATGAATAGTGAATTTAAATTATAATGTATTTATAGTGTAAATTAATGTTTTTAATATTCACCAAAAAATTCAATTATTTTAGAAAAATCTCAAAAATTCACAAATTTTTTTTTGATATGTAGAATCCAAAAATATACTCCATATTTCAAAAAAAAAGTACAAATATGTTTAATTTACTTTTTAATTAAAATCATAATTTACTTGAAAAATAATGATTTTAAAATTTTAACCGATGTTATAATGCTTCAAAAATTACATAAGTTCTTACAAATTTATAATAAAACCAAAGGAATTGAATGTTTAATTTCTGAACACATTTTTGAAAAATAATTTTGTTTAACATAATTAAATAATTATAATTAATTATTTATGACTTACCAAAATACCAATATTTTTACCATGGTCATATTGTAACATATAAGATGCCTAATTTTTATTTAATCTTTGATATGTAAGGTTACTATTATTTTGGATTATTCAAAAGTCCTTATGGTCATGTTACTATTTATAAGGGTTGGTTACTATTCGTAAGGTTTGGTTAATAATCACTGAAAATTAAGTTTGTTTCATTAGACTCTAAATATAAACATGAACACAACTGTGAATGTCATATTTTTGAAATTCAAATCATAGAAGTTGGAAAATTATTTTTAATGGTCACATATTATTTACTATCATGATTTGTAATTGTGATTCCTAATGTGATTAAAATATAAGGAATTAATATAAGAAGGGAATTTCATTGAAAAAACTTTGGGTCATTCTATTCTTCCCCCCTTTTGTAATTCCTCCCTCGAAACATAGTTTTACACAAATAGGGGAGATTACATCCCATTCATAGCCTCTTTCGGTTCCCATGTAACATCTTCTAGAATATTGTTCCTCGACAATTATTTAACATTATTGGTTGAATTTTTTGTTATGATTGTATCTCTCCTATCTAGAATCTTTAATGGCTGCTCCACATAAGATAGAGCATCTTTTACCTATACCACCTCTGTGTTTAGTAAATGTGAGGCATCTAATATTTACTTAATCATGACTGATACGTGTAATACTTCATGAAATTGAACCATATTCGGTGGAAGTGAATGATTATAGTCTGCAGATCCTTTGCGGTCAAGGATTTTAAAGGGGCCAACATACCTTTTTCTTAGCTTCAGTTTCATTTCAAACCATATGACTCTCTTTCTTGGTGATATTTGAAGGAAGACGTAATCTCCAACGTTAAACTCCAAGTCCCTTCAACTGTTTTCTTCATAACTCATTTCTCAACTCTGAGCATCTTTGATATGTGTCAGGATGACTTGAACATTCTATGACTTCTCTTATACAAGATCAGCTCCAGGTATCATTATTTATCAAACTTCATCTAAATAGGTTAGAGTAATACACAAATTTCCATAAAAATATTCACGTGGAGCCATCTAAATACTCGAGTGGATGCTATTGTGGTATGAAAACTCATCCAATGGGCAATGCTGATCCCATCCACCTTTTAATTCTTGATAGCAGGCTCTTATCATATCTTAAAATGCCTGAATAGTTTGTCCGGATTGGCCATCAGTATGAGGGTGATAGGTCGTAATGAAATTTAATTCAGTACTCAAACATTATTGAAGAGTCTAAAAGAATTTAGATGTAAACCTTGGATCACTGTCAGTTATAATCGAGAGTGGAACACCATGCATTCTCACCAAATCCTTCACCTATATATTTTCATGTGGTTCAAGAGAGAGATGTTCCCAAATAATGACAAAATGGGTAGTCTTTGTGAATCTTTCAACCACAACCCATATCTCATTATTTTTCTTGGACGTCTTCAGGAGACTCATGACATTGTTCATAGTAATATTTTCTAATTTCCACTTTGGTATAGGCAATGACTGCATCATCTCATTGGAATTTTGTCACTCTGCTTTAACTTTATGACATACCAAGAACCTTGAAAAATATTCCACAATATGCGTCTTCATGTTATCCCACAAAAAGTGTTCTTTGAGATCTTAGTACATCTTAGTGATACCAGGATGTATAGAGAATGATGAGCTATCTGCATTGTACAAAAGCACCTTCATTAACACAAGTCATGAAGGAACATAAATTCATTTTCCAAACCAAATAAAATCATCATCGTCAATATGGAACTCTTGTAGCTTCCCATTATTTAAGGTATTCACATTATTTTGTAACAATCGATCTTCCATTTTTACCTCCTTAATATTCTCTTGGATAG
The DNA here is from genome assembly GCA_963277665.1 of Viscum album. Taxonomy (NCBI): domain Eukaryota; kingdom Viridiplantae; phylum Streptophyta; class Magnoliopsida; order Santalales; family Viscaceae; genus Viscum; species Viscum album. The sequence continues at coordinate 1,131,025,659 of OY728142.1, read as the reverse complement.
ATGGTTGTGAAATAATATGGTAATGTTCATTATATCAACTTTCCTTATGGTTTACAAATCCATCCATTGAAAATAAAATAAGAAGGGGTGATTCTTAATTTAGAACATGGATAGAGTAGCGTATTATTTTATTCATAGATCATCATTTAACATTTTTTCCTTTACTGGATGGTAGTTAATAGAGCAATCGTATTCCATGATTAGCTCTTACCATCTCCATTGACACATGTTGATCTCATTTTGTATGAATATAAACTTTAGTCTCTTATGGTCAGTGTATATGTCACACCTCCCGAAAAAATGCTAGTTCCTATATTTTTTCAAGACAAAAATCATGGATTTTATCTCTAGATCATGTTTCATGTTTTTCTTATCATGGAACTTCATCTTCCCTATGACATAGGATATCACATTATCATTTTTCATGAGTACACAACCCAATACATTCTTTAATGCATTACTATATATCAAAAAACATTCTCCAATTTTTGGTAGTTTGAGTATAGGTGTAGTTACCAACCTTCTCTTAATCTCCATGAACCTATCATCACATTCTTCTGTCTAGAAATACTTTACCCCATTCTTTATTAATATATTTATAGGGCTTGGCAATGGTGAGAAATTTCTCAAAAAAAGTTGGTAGTACCCAGCTAATCGAAGTATACTACAGATTTATATGACACTAGAGGGCATGGGTCATTCTTCTATTGCCATTCTTTTAGGGTCTATAGAAATTCCATCAATTTTGATCAAATGTCCAAATAATGTGACTTTCTTCATCTAAAAGTCACACTTTCTGATCATGGTGTAAAACTTATCCTTTCTCAATTTTTCCAAAACAAGTCTTAGATGGTCTTATAATTTTTATTTTCTCTAAGAGTATATGAGAATATAATAGAAATACACTACCACAAATTTTAAAATGTAATTTCTAAAGACACTATACTTATAATACATAATTATTGCATGGGAATTAATAAGTATATTGGGAATCACTGGAAACTCATAATTTTCAAACCTAGTATGGAAGGAAGCCTTATGAATATTCTTCTTCTTCATCGTTAGCTGATGATATCCAAATTTAAGATCCCCCTTTGAGATGTTTTCATCTCCTCTTAACCGATCGAAAAAGTCTTCTATTCTTGGAAGATGGTACTTGTTCATTATGGAGATCATTATGAGTTCCCAATAATAGATACACCGCCACATTGATCCATCCTCATTCTTTACAAAGATCACTGAAACACCCCAAAGAGATTCACTAGGGCTTATAAACAATTTTTTAAATTCTCTTCTAGTAGCCTATTTAACTCCTCCAGTTAGATATGAGCCATCCTATAGGGACACATTGAGATATAAGTATCTCCAAGTAATATGATCTATTGAAGAACCCTACCTCATGATCTGGTGGATGTCCATGTAATTATTCAGAAAATGCATCTTCGTATTCCCTCAGGATGAGAATTTTTGCATGATTGGCACTTTACATTAACTCAACCATTTGGGCGAGGTGTTCTTTTTCATAGGGTATCAACACCAACACCATTGAATGGTTTATCAATGGAGATTCACTATCATATTTTTCATTTTTAGAGGAGCATGAGATGGTTTTAAATATGAAAATATATTTCCTTTTCCTGACAGTTGTTATGTTCTCTATATAACAACATCCAATCCATTCCCATTATAGCTTTGAATTCCACTAGGGGAAGTATTACATGATTTTTTGGAAGAATATTCTCACATATGTCAATAGGAAAATAGTATAACACTTGGGTTGAAATGATTTCACCACTTTGTGTTTTTGAAAGTATATCTACTTCAATGTATTGGGGAATCGATTCTATAGCTTTAGAAAACATACCAGATATAATGGAATTCATTGAACAAGAATTAAATAAAACATTTTCCATTTCTGAGTTAATATAAATTTTACCTTGTATGAATTCATTGTCTTTCTCGACTTCCATGGTAGATATGGCATAAGACACCCCCTGTTCTTTGGGTATTGGTGGCTATTGACAATAATTACCCTCAAGGACTCTGGGTTTAGTGCACTAGAATTCATAGTTCCCTTTCTCCTTACTATTGTATCATTGAACTATGGGTGGAGATCTCATTTCATCCACTACATTCTCTTTCCTTCTCATGTCTTTTCAAAACACATTATAATTTTGGTCTTCATTCCCACACATTAATCATTTTCATAACCCTTTCAGGCAGTTCCAATGATGCAACTTCCCAAATTTTTGTCTTGGGGGTCATCGAGTTTCCTTCCCACCATTATCATTACATCCTCTATCTTGATGCATCATATTTATTTATTATCACCACATCATTGGGACCATTCTCCAAACTTCATATCCATTTTGAGGTAACACCGAACTACATATTCATATCTCCCAAAATCTCAAATTACAATAGACATTCAATGGTGTGGTATTATCCACTAAATAATCTATCAATTTTTCTATAATTTTTTTTAAAAAAACAAGAAGCGTACCTTGAAATCCTTTTGAAACTCACATTGTAGGTTGTGAAGGATTCATCTTACTTTTAGTTGAGCTCTATAAATTCTCTCTCAACCTCTGTGTGAATATTTCATGGGAGATACTTGTTATGAAACATGATATTAAAGTCTTCCCATTTCATCCCTTCTATTTTATCTATTGGTTTGGTATTATTAACCAATTCCCACAATTGATCGGAAAATACATTTATATGATAAAAGGATAGTGTCGCATTATCCATCTCATAACATAGAAACACCAATAATATATTATCCATGCATTTGACACACTGGTACTTAACTAGTGGATTGTAATATCCACTCAACGTCATGGTCGTTGCTGCATAAAACACATCATAGCTAGATGCACCCTCTTTGGTGAAGGATAAGGTTCCCCATTATTCAGGTAATTATTCATAACCTGAGTTATATGGTTAATAATTTCCATGATGTTTTGAACTAAACATCCCAAATCATTGGGGGTGTCATTCAGGCAATCATTGCATTGGACCTCGTATGATTTTTTGGGCTATTTTTTCCTGGTTCCCACCATTTGCTAAATCAGAAAATGTTTAAAGAAATCATTAGTCAACATGTCATAAATAAATATCTAATTAATTTGTGAAATTTGATCTAAAATCACAACTTAGGGGGTTCCAATGTAAATCTCTTAGTGTGAATATTTGTACTTAGACTCATACTAGAGGTTTTTCCTAGGGTTCACTTATAATAATTCTAAAATTAACAAACCCTTGCCTCTAATACTAACTATTACGAAACTAACTTTTCATAAATTAGTATTACCTCATTATAATAATAAAAACATAATATTATTACATCATGAGGATCCAAAGGTTTATTGTCTTGGGAAAACAATTACCACACATTAAATTTACAATATCAAACAGAAACATTTATTTAATGCATTCTAATACATCTTCTTATTCTCCCTTGAATACTTCTTTGTACACGTAATCAACTGAGGATATACATAAATAAGTTTTGAGATAAAATCCTTATTATAATAAAGAAATAAAAAATATAACTGTGGGTTCGCATAAGAATAACTTAAGAAAAGGATCATGAACATGAGAGGAAGCATTAATAAAATACATGAAATGTATAAATGCATAATAAATGAAACATCATGTCTTAGTGGTAAAATACCAAAAATATTTGTAAAAAAATAGTTATATGTTCACAAATAATTTAAATTTTACTCATGAGATTCATAACTTTATCAAATTCATTGGAGCACTGTATAATTCTGGGTGCACCCGTCACATTCAATCATTCATATTGCACTATATAATTCCTGATGCACCGATCACATCATAGAATTTTCATTATCATGAATTTCACATTAAACATATATCAATAATAAAAATAAATAATAAATGGAATGTAATGTGTTTCATCTCATAAGAACAAGTTCATAATCATATGGTTCCCAAAAGAAAGAGGGAATGACATACATGATACATGAACCATCAACCTTGAATGAGAAGTAAAAGGAGTATTTTTGAATGAAGACTTATTTTAGAAAAAACATTATTTGACATAAACTCTAGTGGAAAAGATTAATATCTCAATAAATTTAAGATAATTATCAAAATTGTATTTTTATGGAGTAACCATACTTAAAATGGAGTGAATGAGGGAGAACCCAAAGAATGTAAGATATGTTCGATATTTTCCCCTTACCATGTATCTGAATACATTATTCACTTAAATGTCTTGTATAATGAAATTATATGCATTAATTAGAAATTTAATATCCTCTTATACATTAATATAATTCTTTATGCTTTCATTAATTTCCTTAATGGGCCTTTGGATGAGTTATAGTGTTTAAATTCTTTGTTAGGGGGTGTTAATTTCGCTAGCCTTTATGAACATTTCAGTTCTATTCATGAATGGATGTTTATTTGAAATGTGGTTGAACGTAGAGATTTGTAATTATATAATATTAGTGGAATTTCATTGATATAAATGATCTTATACTGATTTTTTTTGTACCATTAGGATGAATCATTAGATAAAATTAAATGATGATCATTTTTGGTTAATTTGGGTGGTTTTTTTATCACAACGAACTTGTTTTATTTTTCCACATTGTGTCATGTAAATAAGTTAGTTACAAAACATAATATGGGATAAAAAAATAAAATTTTAAACATGTATTTATCCAATTTTATGGTTTTAATTTCTTCCTTTATGGTGTTGAAGGAAAATAGAAGTGCATTGCATATGATGTAGGTAAATTAACACATCACGGGAAACGATTTCATTTTTATTAACAAAGAGATGGACAGAGGAGTATAATGAATAATATTCCCATAACATGATATCATAAAAATATATAAATCAAAATTGATTCATCATAAATTTTTTAAAGATATTTTTATGATAATAGAATAAAGTAAATGAAATTGAAAAATATATTTAAAGAAAAGAGATAGGGGAATTACCTGTTGAATACTCTTCCAGAGATCCTCCATAAGAAACCCAAGCATGGTATTTTGATGAGAAAAAAAGATCTTGGATGTGCGTAGGGGTATTGGGAAGTTTTTTGGGTAGATTTTAGACAAGTATTAAATCTTGAGAGGTGCGAAGTAATTAGGGCATGAGGGGTTGTATTTATAGTGGAAGGGAGATTGGTTTTCTAAATATTCAAATCATTGGTATATTAAATTCCACCAGGATAATAAGTAGTGATTATTCCAAGAACAAAAATAGTAAATAAGACATGTGATTTCAAGAAATGGGTGCTTCAATAACTAAATATGTTTTGAATAGTGGATGGAAATTATAATATATTTATATGGTAATTTAATGTATTTTAATATTCACCAAAAATTTCAAGTATTTTAGAAAACTCTCAATAATTCACCCTAAAAAATTTTTATGTGTCAAATCCAAAGATAAATACCATTTTTAAAAAAAAATTTCTAAATAATATTACTATTAGTATTAATTAAGATCATAATTTACATGAAAAATTCATATATTAAAATTAAATCTAATTTTAAAATTCTTTAGAAAATAACATAATTTCTAATAAAATTTTCTTAAAACCAGAATTTATAGAACTATCAATTTATGAACACATTTTAGGAAAATAATTTCTCTTTAAATTAATTAATTAATTATAATTTTTTATTTGTGACTTACTAAAATACCAATAATTTTACCATGGTAATATTGTAACTCAAAAAATGAATAAATTTAATTTAAGCATTCATGTGTAAGGTTACTATTATTTTGGAAGATTAACTATTCATAAGGGTTATATTTCTTCTCATAAGGGTAGGTTACTATTTATAATGGTAAATTAGGATTCACCAAAAATTATGATTGTTTCATTAGACTCAAAAAATCACCCTGAACACAACTGTGATTGTTAGATTTTCAATATTCAAAACATAGAAGTGGAAAAATTATGTTTAATGGTCACATAATATTTAGTATCCTGATATTTCATTATGCATCATAATTTAATTTTCCAAAAATGCATTAATTATTTGAAGGGAATTCATTTGATAAATTTTTAGGTCATTACAGTTCTACTAATGATGAATAATGAGGATGTAATGTAGAAGAGGTTGAAAAAAATATACAAAAAATACATAACGGAAATTTTTGCCAAAATGACCAACAGTTAAGCATGTCAATATGAATAGTTTCACTACCCACTATTCAAGTCCTCTAAATAAATTTAAAAGCAATTAAATTTTAACAATCTAAATATAGTCATCTACATTTACATGATTTAATGAATCCATGTCTATTTAAAATCATATTGGTTTTTAATATTGTTAGTTAATATATGAAGTAAAATTAAAAAACAATACCTATATATATATTTTTAAGAAATACAATTCTATAAAAATGTAAATTTCATGTAAAAATTTTCATTCCAAATATATAAAAATAGGTTAAAATTTAACAAATACATTACAGCATTCACTTAATAATTAACATGATATCAATATTTAAACTAATATATACATGTATAAGTCAAATAATATTTAAATTATATTTATAGCATATTTTATTTTAATGTATAATGAGAATATACCTTTGTGTAACGCCCATGATTACACGGTACAGTACTCTTTAAATATTACAATAGCGTGTGTTGTACGCAACTTCAAGTTCTAACATGCCACAACCTATTAAACTAGCTGTTATGAATAGTAATACCAAATTTTTAAAATTTCATAAATTTTATCTTTCAAAATGGACTTCATTATTTGATTCGGAATATCAAAATTAGCTTAGGGTGAATTTTTTTTATTTTTCTAAAAATATTCAATTTTTTATGAATAGTGAAAAACATTGAGTTTTAGTATAAATCAGAATTTTTATGAGAATAATTATTTATTATATTTAAAAATTGTTTCATAATACCTATATAAGTTTAATGTAATTCATTGGATTCAATTTATAACAATTATATATATATATAATTTATTGAACTTTTTTCCGTATTTTACCCACCTCCTTGGAGCATTTGCAAATTTACATAAAACATAATTTTACCACTTCTGTGAGTTGAATTTCAAAAATACAAAAAAAATTGATATTAATAAGAAAAATGTTGTTCAATAAGATGAAAATATTTTTTGATGAATAGTTATTTTTTACATTTATTTAATATAATTAAAAGTAAATACGGTAATTAATGGTAAAATTGATATAATTATAACTCTAACACATGTCCAAATTCTATTGGATAAGTGTAATTATACCACATGAAACCTTAGGAATAAAATATTATCTTTTAGGTCCACTTTGATTATATTAGGACATTTATTATTATTTAATTCAATGAAGTGCTAAAAGTGTTAAATACAATATTTAATAACTAATCCCTTTTTAATATTGGTTTACACATTAGATAAATTCGACTATAAATATTCATTAGAAACATAACACAATTCCCTACAAAATGGTATTTTATTTATATTTTTTTGACATTAATCAATCAATTTTCTTTATAACACAATGATGAAGCCGTAATTACCCTATTGATGAATTTTATAAAAAGTTTATATTATAAATATCCAATTAAATGCATTTAGGTATTTTTTATGAATTCCACTAATTTCATAGGTTAATATGAAATATTAGGGTTGGTTATATGTATTTTTTTATGTAATAATGATGTTATAAATATAGGAAAAACAAAATACCAAATAGTGTCAAAATTGACAAAAAGAGTTTTTAAAACAAATATTATATTATTAATTGATCGTCTATTCCTAAAAATCTATATTTTGGCCAACAAACTTATATAATGATAGGGGTATCATTAATGAAACACTTGGGGTTCGTTTGGAAGTATATAGAAACTTTATTAACCATATAATATAAAAATACAAAGAGACATGTTAATTGTCAAACTATTTAACTAAGAGATAAATCTAAAAGATAAGGTTAATATAGTGAGCCAAACCTATCTAAAACCTATTGGTTGAGTGGTTTTCAAACCATATCCACATTTAGTTTTAGTTAATTTATTTCTAATCCATTAGAAACCAAACATAATTTCCTGATAAAATAATTTTTCTAGCTTTTCCTAAGGTGCACCTCACCCCTCTTATAAAAGGAAACTCCTCATTATCTATAATTAATACCTTTGACGCCATTTGGTTTGGCCATCCTCTACCCAAATACTCTCTCAACTTTCATCCCTTCATCCTAGATTCCTTTCTTTAGTCAGAATGCGATCCTAAGGACCCATTTTCATCCAATCAAAAGGAAGAACCCAAAAAAGATGTAAATATTTCATCACATCTTTCAGGTTCATTTCCTCTTCCACATCCTATTTATTTGTTGTTTCCATTATAAAATAATAACTCTAGTATGTTATATATACTGTGATGTTATTTTAAATATGGCACAACCATATTCATTATTCAATCCATCCATTTAATGACATGTCACCATACGTGGGTACGTACGGCTTACCGTCTCAACGTTGTGGTGTAATTGTTATTCAAAACATTATTATTTGGGTGGTTATAATAATAGTGTTTAATTGATGTAAATAATAAATATAACATGATAATTATTCTGTATATATGATATACCATCCAATTATATATTATTTTAATATCAAAACAATGATATTGTCGCTCTTACGTACTTACAGATTATTATCTCCACGAACGCAATGAGATTCATTCCCCATCGTAATCCATTCAAGGCTAATTTTCATTAGATGATTAAAAATAATTTTTAAAAACATAATATCATTTTGAATATTAATAAGATATATCCTTCCAATAATGAACATTACTTTTGTAACAAATCATATAATGGAAAACGAATCAGTTAACACCTGAAACGATGATAATACTAAGATATTATTAACAAAGCAAAGTTAAAAGATCATATATGATATCATATTAATGTATACGTTTTTTTATAATTTAATAAAAATTATTTTACTGTTATACAGGTGGCTAACGTGCCCTCAACCAAGTAAAATTACAATTAAAGGGTTAATTTCACAATCTCTTTATTATCCGAGGTTGTTTTTACATAAGTATCTACTAAGACATCTTAATCATCAACATGAATGTTTCTTAAAAATGAATTTCAAAAAATATACTATTTACAAGACTATAGGTTGATGTCATTTGTACCCTTATATTACTCTTTATAAATTTTTTTTAAATGAATCTTTTCGTCGTTTTCCAAACAAGGTACTTTATGACCTTTTCGACAAAATTAAGGTAATAATGTTTTTTTAAATTATGCGACGAGTGCGGATATTTTCCACCATTATAACATCGTCGAAGCCTCCCTTACAATCATATCAGAATATTTTCAAATATAAATGTTTTCTTTTATAATTACATAACTTTTAAATGATTTTAAAATAAAAAGCGATATTTCACTAAAAAGGTATTGATTTCATCAAGGTCAACATCCTTTGATTTATTTTCTGTTTGTTTGAAGATGATTTATTAGGATACATAACTTCCATATTGTATTGAATTTTTTGTGATTTGTTTTACTATGGATGTGTTATTTTTACACTATTCGTGGTTTATGGATAATTTATTGACATTTTTTTTGGTAGTTTCCATACAAATGTTTATGTTATGTTTAATAATTTTCCTATGAGCAATGAATTGGACTTAGTAAGTGATGGGTGGAGCCCACTATAGGTCTTCGATTCATCGGTAGGTCTATTGAGACAAACTAGTGTCTTGGAACAAGGCCTTGAAAAAATCTTACTTGTAGTCTTGGCACAAAGCCTTGACTATATGGTTAGGAAAGTCTGGCATTATGCATTCCATCATTATGAAAGTGGCTATTTTATTGCATGTGATTATTTAACTAGTAGAATATCTATTCGAATAAGGAAATGGAATTATCTGATTTTTATCTTTTCCATATTATGATGAAGTTCATGTTTAAAAGACTTTTGTTTTAGTCTTATACATTTCTTTAAATGTTTAGTCTTATTTTTGAAATTTTCCACTATATTGTTATCCTTACTGAGCATCTGAGCTAACCCCTTTCTATGTTTTGTTTTTCCCATGATGCAAAGAATAATATTATGACGGACCTGCAGGGATATTCTATGAGATCTCAGTGTTTTCTAGGGAAAATATTTTGTTGTAGATTTCTATTTGATGATATAATGTAAACCTTATGAATGTTGCTAGTACTTCCAAGGATACTAAACTAATAAATCATTGGAGACATGATATTTTGTGATCATGCCAATGATATGAAATAATGCACTGACCCTGGGCTTTAGGGGTAGGGGTGTTACAGTTGGTATCAAAGGAAGTTTAGTACAAACCTTGGAATCTAGATTTAGATAAACTCTAATTAGAGCACATAACCCTAAGATAGACATAGGATATTATAATAGAAGAACATCCTATAATTTTAGTATTGTAGAGATTTTGGGAGTTTTCTACGAAATAAAAACCTATCTGGATAAGTGCAGGTAGAGGCAGCTCTGGAATAGATGTACCTGCGGGTAAAACCTGAAAGCACATATTTGAGCTAGACTCAAATAGGAACTGGTGCACAAAAACAAGACTTACTGCACTCTTGTTTACGACACTCCGGGGGGATATGCTTTGGATAATTCTCATTTTCTTTAAAAACCATTAATAAGTGTTTATTATTGTATACGTCCTCAAAGAATACATTTTTTACAATTATAGATTATATCCCTAAACTGTTCATTTTAGGTTATGTGTTTTACAAGTTTTGAATTATGTATTTCGATTCATAAATTAATCTACTTTATTCCATTGTTTATAAATGGGGCCTATAGTAAGGAATGGAACCCATATCAGTACATAGACTCAATTTTGGGAGTTCCCTCATACTCATGAAAATTATTTTTTAGTTGGTGATACAACTGGTGCTGATAAGCTTATCCCCATAAAGGGACAACTCACTCAGGTTATGAATAATAAACATACCCGTATGAAGCACCTTAATCCACAACTTGGAGGATCAATGCTAGATCCCTTCATGAGGAAACAACTAGAAAAATTACATAGGAGTTGAAATCCATTAGTTTCTGAGAAAAGGATAAATTCTTTATAGAAAATATTCCATGCCTTGGGGAGTAGCGAAGGGGAAAATGTTTCCATTACAGGTTACCGCCTCACTGGAGATGCAGATCAATGTTGTTCATTGATTCAAAAGACAAAGGAAGATGATTAAGTATCAAATATGTAATGGAAGGAGATTAAATATATTTTCATATAAAATACTTTCCTCATGAACATCATGAAAATATAGAAACGTAATTTCTGAGTCTGAGGAAAAAGGAGGATGTGAATGTCGTTAAGTATTAGGCTAACTTTTCAAGGTTATCAAGGCATGCAACAGATAATATACCTAACCCAAGAAGTAATATTGATCATTTATTTTATGGGATAAAACCATTTCTCCATTTAGTATTAGTCTCACAATATTTCTTGTCCTACGAAGATATTTTCTCATGTTATATAAAGATAGAAAAATATTTCTCTAAGTCTTACGACTTTAACGAAAAGAAAGAGGAGAAGATATTTTCTAAACCCTTAGGATATGGAAATAAGGGGAAGAATGGAACAGCTGAATATCAATCCTTCATTAAATGTGGGAAGAAACACCCTGGTACTTGCCTGAAGGGAATGGGATTCTGTTATCAGTGTGGTGAGAAAGGCCACCAAGATCATGATTACAAGGGGAATAAAGAGGATGTCCATGGTGAATGATACAATTTTATAGAAAGTGGGAATTTTTGCGAATGAATTTCCTATTCTTTAGGGGAACATTCCTCAGAAAAGTCCAAGGGATCAAGACCAAGGTTATTTTATCAATACATCTACGGTTGAAGCTCCGAATGACGCAGTGATAGGTAATTTAATGGTTTCCTCAAGTTTAGAAAATTATTTATTTGATTCTATATCATCGCATTGTTTCATATCTTCCATGTTTGCTATGAAAATTATATATTTCCTATTTGATTTTACAAGGGAGTTGTGTGTCAAAACTATTAAGGTAAGTATCATTGTAGTAATGTTTTGTGATTCATTCCCCGTTAGAGAATAAAAATGTTCTTTATCTACTTATCTCATCATCATACCGTGATTTCCTTTTATATAATCCTCGGTATGGATTTCATTACAGACCATGATGTAAAAATTTTTTGTAAGAAGATGGAGGTTATGATTTTTGATGATGATGATAAAGAACACCATATCTTTAGAGAATAATTTTCACCACTAGATTCTTATCTAGAACCACCCCCACTAGGTCAACTAAATTCAATTATTGGGGAGTAAGAGAATGAAATAATTGTGGGTGAGGAAAGGAATGTTCAAATATAGTATGTACCTATTGTGAAACAATATGTTGATGTGTTTCCAGAAGATTTACTAGGACATCCTCCAGAACCAGAAATTGAGTTTTCCATTGATTTAATTCCTGGTTCAAGCCCCATATCGAAGACCCATTATAGAAAGACCACTATGGAATTAGTGGAAGTAAAGAAAAAACTAGAGTAATTGAGTAGTAAGAGATTTATTTTCCCTAGTGTTTCTCCATGGGGATCCCTTGTCCTTTTTGTTATGAAGATAGATGGTTCTATGAGGTTGTGAATTGACTATAGGGAGATCAATGCTATAAAAATAAAGAATAAGTATAATCCACCTCACATTGAAGATTTATTCGACCAACTTCATGGAGCACAATTATTTTCAAATTATTACATTTTATATTGGTATCATCAATTGTGTGTGAAGAAGAAAGAAATTCTGAAAACAAAATTTCGAACCACGTACAAGCATTATGAGAGTACGGCAATGCATTTTGGATTGACTGATTCACACTCTATATTCATGGATCTAATGAAAATAGTTTTCAAGGAATATATTGATTAATTAGTAGTGGTATTTATTAATGATATCTAGGTATAATCCAGAATCTACGATGATCTTGAAAATCACATGTGCATTATCTTGAAGACTCTTAGAATACATGAATTATATGGGAAGTTTAGCATGTGTCAATTCTGGATTCAGAAGATTTATTTTCTTGTCCATATCATCTCTAAGGATGGAATCTTCATTGATCCTTATAATACAAGAACAATCCATGAATGGCCATCACCAAAAATTACAATTGAGGTACACATTTTTATTGGTTTAGCAGGTTTTTATCAACAATTCATCCAGAATTATCACCAGTTGGATAACCCATTTACAAAGCTCACACGGAAAGAGGATAAATTTTTTTGGACAAAATAATGTGAATAATCTTTTGATGAATTTAAGATAAGATTAGTAAATGATCATATATTGACTCTACTATTGTGGAATGATAAGTTTTATACATATATTGATGCTCCAAAAGAAGGACTTTGTTGTGTCCTTATATAGAATGATAGGGTTATTGCCTATGCATCATGAGAGCTAAAACATCATGAGAAAAACTATCCTACTAATGATCTTGAGTTAGCAGCTGTAATATTTTCTTTGAAGATATGGAGACATTATATCTTTGGTGAAAAATGTGAGATATATATCGATCACAAGAGTTTGAAGCATATTTTTTCACAGAAAGAACTCAACATGAGGCAAATTCAATGGCCTGAACTACTCAAGGATTATGATTGCACATTACGCTATAAACCGAGAAAGGAAAATAAGGAGGATGATGCTTTGAGAAGAAATGGTCCTGGAGATTGGAATAAGATGAGAGTTGAAAGGGATCATATTTTCATGGATCTAGTAAAGATGGATATGGGAATAATCCTGGTAGGTGAAACATCAGTAATTCTTCCAATGGTTTCCAAACCATCTTTACTAGAAAGGATAAAGAGTTCTCAGACTGGTGATGAAGAGTTTCAAAAGACGAATAAAGCTGTGAATGATGGGAGATTGAGTGACTTTGTGTATGAAGATGGAATTTTGAAATTTGAGAAGAGACTTTGTGTTCCCGTTATACCAGATCAACAAAGGGAATTGTTGGATGATGCTCCCATTTCCCATTTCTCTATACACCTTGGTAGCACTAAGATGTATATATATTTTAAGGAACATTGTTTTTGGGACAACATGAAGAGGGAGATTGATAATATTGTGTTAAGATGTATGCATTTTTCAACAAGTGAATGCTGGAAGGCAACAACCTAGAAGAGTCATGCAACCTCTTCCCATACTAGAGTGGAAATGGGATAATATTAAGATGTAATTTTTCAATTGACTACCAAAGACTCCTAGAAAGAACGATGTAATATGGGTCATTGGTGATCATGTTACCATGTCAGCACATTTTCTTCCAATAAGAGAATATTTACCACTTAAATGATTGAAAATACTATATTTTAAAGATGTTTTAAGACTTCATGGAGTACCACTATCGATTGCTTCATATTATGATCCACATTTTATATCAAGATTCTAGAAAATTCATCAGAAAGCCCTGGATACTGAACATCGTTTGAGCATTGCCTACCACCCCCAAATAGATAGACAGTGAGAATAGACTATTCAAACCTTATAAGACATGTTGAGATCATACTCACATGACTTTCAAGGTATATGGGATCAATATTTAACTCTGGTAGAATATTTCTATAACAATAGATTACATTAAAGTATTCAAATGGAACAATATGAAGCGTTATACAGAAAGAAATGTCGCAAAACAACCTGTTGGAATGATGTTGGTGAAATAAAACTCATAGGCCTAGAACTAGTGGAGGAAACGATGGAAAAGGAGAAGGTAATCCAAAACCACATCAAAGCTGATCAATGTAGGAAGAAGGGATATGTCGATAACCGAATGAAGGATTTGGAATTTCAGGTAAGAGATAATGTTTTCTTGAAGTCATCTCCATGGAAGGGTGTTATACGTTTCGATAAGAAGGGTAGATTGAGTCCTATGTACATCAGACCTTTCGATATTCTGAAACGAATTGGGGATGTAGCTTACAGTTTGGCCATGCCGCCATGTCTCTCCAAAGTACACGATGTATTCCACGTATCACTGTTGAGAAAATAAATGCCTGACCCAATGCATGTACTCACCTATGAGGAGTTAGAATTGCAACCCGATTTGTTTTATTGGAAATAGTATGTCAAGGTTCTTTATACAAGAGAACAAGTGTTGAGAAATCGGATGACTCGTTTGGTAAAAGTTCTCTAGAGAAACCATAAGATGGAAGAGGAAACGTCAGAACCCGAGGAACTTATGATGAAGAACCACCTGAGTCTATTTAAGTAGTAATACTCTAGAAATATTTAGGATGAAATTATTTGATGGAGGGGAGAATGTAACACCCCAAGCTTCAAAGATAAGCTTCTCTTTGAATAATACAATATCATCTATTGTATGCATCATCGAGTTCTAACACACCAAAACCAATCAAACTAGCCATTATGAATAGTAATACCCACATTTAATTTTTTTTTTTTAATTTTTATTATTTAAAATGGACTTCATTTCTGGATTCATAATAATGAAATTATCGTTGGGTGAATTTTTTGTATTTTTTAAAAACATTCAATTTTTGATGAATAGTGAAAACCCTGAGTTATAGTTTAAAAAATAATTTTTATATAAATAATAATTTATTTTATTTAAATTTATTTTATTTCAAAATTGTTACATAATATCGATATATGTTCAATGTAATTAATTGGAGTCAGTTTATAATAATTTTAGATATATAAAAATTTTATTGATTTTTTCACCGTCTTTACCCACATCCTAGGAGCATTTGAAAATTTACATAAAACAAAATTTTTCCTCTTCTATGAGTTGAATTTCAAAAATCAGAGAGACATGGTTGATATGAGTAAGTAAAATGTGGTTTAATAAGTTGAAAATAATTTTTGGTGAATAGTAACTTTTTACTTTTATTTACCACGGTTAAAAGTAAATAGGGTAATTAAGGGTAAAAATGATATTATTATTAACATAAAAAATTTCCTAATTCTATTGGATATGTGTAATTCGACCAAAAACATCCTTAGGAATAAAATAGGATTCTTTAAGTCCACTTGGATTAGATTCGGATATTTAATTTTATTTAATTCAAAGAAGAGTTTAAAGTGTCAAATTCATGGTTTAATAAATAAACTATTTTTAATATAAGGTTACAAATAAGATAAATTCGTCTATAAATATTCATTAGAAATATAGAAAAATTATCTACATAATGGATGTTTATTTATATTTTTCTTGACGTGGAATAATTAAATTTATGTATGACACAATGATGGTGCAGTAATTACCATTTTAATGAAAATTAAAACAATTGAAATTATAAATATCTAAATAAATGTAATTTGAGATATTTTATAAATTCCACAACTTTTATAGGTTAATATGGAATGTTTTGATTGGTTAGATGAGTTTTTTTTTGATTTAATAATGCTCTTATAAATTTCGCAAAAACAAAATACCAAATAGTTTCAAAATTGACATAAAAGAGTTCTTAAAACAAATATTATATTATTAATTGATATTCTATTCCTAAAAATCAATGTATCTGAAATAAAATTTATATAATGATATGTGTATCATTATTGATCCACTTAGGATCCTCTTGGAATTATATATTATGATTATTAACCATATAATATAAAAATACAAAGAGACATGGTAAATGTCAAAAAATTTAACTAAGAGTTAAATCTCAAAGATAAGGTTAATATAGTGACCCAAAAATGTCTAAAACCTATTGGATGAGTTTTTTTTGACCCATCCCCACATGATCCTTTTAATAAATCATTTTGGAGCCATTATAAACTGAAAATTGTTTTATTATTAAATAATATTTATTGCTTTTCCTAAGGTGCCTCTAACCCCTCTTATAAAAGGGCACTCCCCTTTCTCTCTAATTAAAACTTTCAAAGACATTTGTCTCAGCGAAACTATACCAAAATACCCTATAAACTGTCTTCCGTTCATCCTAGAGGCCTTTCTTTAGTCATTAAGACATCCTAAAGAGCCCTTTTGATCAAATAAAATCAATGAACCTCAAGAAGATGTAACTATTTCATCACCTCTTTCATGTTTATTTCATCTTCCAATTCCTCTTTCTTTTTTGTTTCCATTATAAAATAATAAATCTCGTATCTTCTATATACTTGGATGTTATTATAAATATGGCACAACCATATTCATTATTGTATCCATCCTTTTAATTACATGTCACCATACATGCGTACGTACGGCTTACCGTCTCCACGTCGTGGTGTAAATGGTATTCAATACATTATTATTTGGATGGGAATAATAATGAAGTGTAATTGATGTAAATAATAAATAAAACATGATAATGATTATGTATATATGATATACCTTCCAAATATATATTATTTTAATATCAAAATAATGATATTGTCACTCGTGTGTATGTACGGATTACCGCCTCTATGAACGCGATTAGATTCGTTCCCCATTGTAATCCATTCAAGACTAATTTTCATAAGATGATTAAAATAATTTTTAAAGACTTAATATAATTATGAATATGAATAAGATACATCCTATCCATAAAAATACATTACTTACGTATCAATTCATATAAAAGAGAACAAATCAGTTAACACTTGAAACCACGATAATACTAATATATTATAAACAAAGCAATGTTAAAAGACAATATATGATATCATATTAATGTATATGATTCTTGTATAATTTAATAAAAAAATTCCCTATTATACAAGAGGTTAACCTACCCTCAACCAAGGGAAATTACAATGTAAGAGTTAATTTTAGAATCCCTTTATTATCCGAGGTTTTTTAAGTAAGTATCCACTAGGACATCGTTATCATCCACCTCCATGTTTCTTAAAAATGTATTTCAAAACATTTAATCTATTTACTAGACTAGGGGTTAAAGTCATTTATAACCTTATTTTACTATTTATAAAATGGTTTTTGAAATAAATCTTTCCATCGTTTTCCAAACAAGGTACTTTAAGACCTTTTTGACAAAATGAAGGTAAGAATGTTTTGTAACTTATACGGCTGGTGCGGCTATTTTCCACCATTATAACATTGTCGAAGCGTCTATTACATGCTTAACAGAATATTATCAAATATAAATGTTTTATTTTATAATTAAATATATTTTAAATTACTTCAATATAGAAAGAGATATTTCTCTAAAAAGGTTTTGATTTCATCTATGTCAACATCCTTTGATGGATTTTAAGTTTGTTTGATGTTGATTTGTTATGATACAAAACATCTACATTTTATTGAAGTTTTTGTTATATTTTTTACTATGGATGTGTTATTTATACACCATTCCTGGTTTATGGATAAATAATTGACATTTTTTTGCTAGTTTTAATATGAATGTTTATGTTATGTTTATACAGTTTCATATGAGGAAGGAATTGGACTTAGTATGTGACAGGTGGAGCCCGATATTGCTACTCGATGCATCAATTGGTCTCATGAGACAAACTAGTGGACAAGGCCTTAACTATGGGTTTATGAAAGTCTCACATTATGCATTCCATAATTATAAAAGTGGTTATTTATATTTCATTTGATTATTCGACTACTAAAATATCAATGCGAATAATTAAATGGAATTATTTTATTTTTATCATTCCCATATTATGCAGAATTTCATGTTTAAAAGGATTTTGTTTTAGTCTTATATATTGCCTTAAATTTTTCGGCTTATTTATAAATGTTTTCATTATATTAATATCCTTACTTAGCATCTGAGATCACCCCTTTCTATGTTTTATTTTTCCCAGGATGCGAAGAAGTATATTATGACTGACCTACAAGGATATTTTATGGTATGTCAGTGTTCTCTATAGAAACAATGTTGTTTTAGTTTTAAATTTTATGACTTAATGTAATCCTTATAAACGTATCTAGTAATTCCAAGGCTACTAAACAAATCGATCATTAGAAACTTTATCTTTTGTTATCATGCCAATGATACGTAATAATTCATCGACTCTGGGCTTCTGGGGTTTGGGCATTACACATAAAATATGATGTATCGAATCTCAAGGACCCTTGCATGAAAAATTACAATCATAGGAATATAAGTCACTTGTTGAAGAAAAATATTAAATTTCCCAATAATCACTTATTATGGTGATATAAAAACTAGAATAGATAGAAATTATTACATGGAACTATATAAATAAAAATTATAATCCAGAACATCATTAATTCTTTGAGTGGGCTCCAGTTTTTCATATTTTCATTGGTATCAACATGAGGTAGAGGGAATGAACATTGGGAAGTGGGTATTACTGAGGGGTGAGTGTATAAGAGAGGTGTTTTTATATATTGGCATTGATATTATCGATGAGTATGATAGGGTATAAATTTGGGGTAGGGGGTGTTGGGATGGGGGACAAACATCTGGTAGATTTGAGGGAGTGATTGTATACACATCGAGGGAGTCACTAATTAGGCAACGTTGATAGGGATAGGACACCATCATCGATGGGGTATAGTTACAAGACATAGGGTTTAGAAGATGTGTGAGGTCAAGGTTGATAGTTTTTTAATTGATAGTGGTGGTTAATGATAAAACTACACTATATATAACTGTTTCCACTACTTTTCAAATGCCTTATTGAAAAGTTCTATATTTTTTATAGGAAAATATATCATAGGTTTGGAAGACACCAATAAAAAACCACTGTAATATACAATATTTATAGTGGGTGATAGAACCATAATATAACATTGATAATACATTGAGATATTGGGTAACCCTAATTTTTCATGGGTTGATAATTATAAATTTGACCATATATTTAATCAAAAAAATTACCACATTTAGGTTTTATGTGATTGTAATATTATGGGAGATATTTATTCAGTTTTTAGAGATGTTTATGGTATATGTAACAATGATGTTTAGAAAATTTATATGTTTTTTGAGTAAGATTTCATTTACAGTTTCCAGAAAAAAGTTTAAATGTATGGATAACCTTTAGGGTTTTATAATATTATATATTGATACAATTAAATGATAATAAATTATTGGAGCATATTTAATTTTTTTTACATAATCGATGAATTAAAATGTGTTTTTGTGATTAATTATTTAATTATATTTCATAATAATATATCTATATTTTTATAGAATATCACATGTCTAAGGTAAATATAATATTACTAGATAATCTGGTATTTTAATTGAGGAATAGTAATTAAATTATCTATAGGAAGTATATATTATTTTAATGAGAATATATGGTGAATATGGTAATTTATGGAAGTGAATAGAATAATTTGGTAATTATAATATTAGGTCATATACATTTTAGTGTATAAATTTATGGGTGACAAATGTTGATTCGAGATAAATACTCAATTAATTGTAGAATAATATATTATCAAACCACTTTCAGGTTTTGAATTTTTTTAGGAATATTATGATTTATTCTATGGTTGATTTTTTATTATATTATTTTTGTTAATGTTTTGAGTAATTAGTGGGGATTTAGAGATTAATGTTTTATTACTTTATAATTTACATTTATTTAATTTTTGGAATTATTATACCTTGTACGAACCATTTATATACTGGTAAATGTGTAAAGATATTGGGAATAGATTGTTATCCCATTATAGAATTATGTAATCTATTAGAAGCTGGTTTTAGTGATTTATGAATGAAAAATTCTTCATGAATTCTAATTATTTGGAGGAAAGTATAATATTTTGCATAAAATTTATTGAAGGATGAAATTATACGTGCTAAATAATTATATTTCATTAACATCTAGATATAGCTGGTAATGGAAGCCCTAAACTCTAATAAAATTTTATTGAAATTAAAATCATATCTGCTTAAATTTGTTTTCATTTAATTTATAGATGTAATCACATCCCTTTGGATTATGTTTTTGTGATCATTTACTATTCCATGATCACTCAATTTATTATTATTAATATTCTCTTACACATTTAGTCACTATTTCAAAATTATCTTTTCCTCCATGTTTTTATTTTAGATTCCCATAATGTAATCCAATTTTTAAACCTAATTATCGTTTATTACAGGTAAATTTCATATTTTCATTTCACTCATTTTAAGAGGACATTTTATTAACACTTGTTTGATGTGGGTTTTCAACATGGTAATTTTCTAATATGAAATTATTTTTTACTAAGATCGGTTTAATTTTTTTAGGAAATAATTAGTTAAAGGTAATATAATGTGACACCACATGAATTAATAAGAATAATATGTTCAAAAGAAAATATAACAAGAATCCTCAAGTGTAAATGAACCATAAAATATTATTAATTAAAAATGACTGATATAACGTTCCCCTTAAATTTTTATATATAAGTAAGAGTAAAAAAAATATAAAAAATATATATAATGTTTATACTCAATAAAAATTTCTATATTCTTAATAAATAAGCTCATAAATTGTAGTAATTTCATTATACTCTTCAACAAAATATTTTTTGAAAATTAATTTTTGAGAAATTATTTTCAAGAATATTGAAAAAAATAAATTTTTTGAAATTTTATTTGATAAAAATGTTATCAATTTTTATACAGTAAATTCCAAAATATCTTAGTCTCAAAATTTGGTATTATTTTTAAAGGATTGAATTTTAGTGAATAGTGAAAAATAACAATATCGTAAAAATAACATTTCATTACATTAAAAGACTCACTATTAATTGAATATTATATTTACTCCTAATAAGTATAATTTATTTTTAAATAATATAATTAATTACATATAAATAAGCTTTAAACATGATTTTAATATAAGTTCATTTTTGGGATATAAAATGCATTTCTCTAAATATGGGGTTTCACTTTATTTTAGTAATTTATAATTAATGAAAATTATTTAAAATATAGTAATTGAATTTAATTAAATACAATTAAGTTTTCATTTTAGAAATTTAAATTTTTCGTACGATCATTCCATGATATTTTATTTAAATAGATACATTTTAATGAATAGTAAAAACTTATATTTTTTATTAAATATATTTTTTATTATATCATAATGAATTGAATAAGATAAAAATTTATTTAAATTATGTAAATCCTCGTGTATGAGAATACACTAAAAATATAATACAAAAATGATAAAAAAAATCTAAATAATCATTTATTTTGTGCCCCCTCAATCAGGCGGGGTGGTGCTGGTGGGATTGGGTCTGAGACGTGGTCACTAGGTTGAGTCCCATGTATAGATGGTTTCTTTGAAATTTATTGTAGTGTTCATGAGCAATTGTTAAATGTTCTACATCATATAAATATAACCTATTTCATTATAAATATGAAAATCATTTTGGGTGCTGATGTTGTTCTTGGAAAGCATGGAAAAAAGAAATATTTTCCATCATAAATATAATATTTGAGATATAATAAGCATTTTATAGGATTGGTTAATAACTATGAAGTCTTATTAATTATAATTACGGTCATTTAGGAATATTGGAGCTATATAAAATGTTTTTTTAAATTGTTGTGTAATTTTAATGAAAGGCTAGATACATCATAATAACATATTTAATGACATGCCATGACATATATGTGAGTAAATATATATTTAATAAATTTGGAATATTATATTAAAATGAACTAAATTATTATATGCTTTTAATTTATTTTATAAATATACAGGTGAAATAATTTTATTAATTTCCTAAGAAATGATGATATAATTATTGAATTATTAGTAGAAAATATCATGAATATGATTTGGAAAAATATACATGTAAATTTTCAGTTAATTCTCATGTCCTAAAGATTTTGTCGATAAATATAACATATTATGGATTTTTTTATGTTTAATATTGAGTTATATTTTTATCTAGATAACATTAAAATCATATTAAATGAATATTTACAATAATAATATTAAGGATATTTTATAATAAAAATTATGTCACTAAATGATTTAAATTTCATATATGTAATATAATTATCCATGTTAATGGGATATGGTTTAATATTAGAACCCTTTTCTATTGACTAGTCAGTTTCCCTTTTATAGTATCTTTTTTCCCCCTCTTCTTTAAAAACCATTAGTATCATGACGTTCATCACAAAGGATAACATAGTCATAATTCTAACTAATATGAATGGAAAAAATCATAAACATAACAAAAATTAATTTTTGAAGATTGTTTTCAGTCATAATAATCCTATCATTGAAATATATCAATTGACCACCACTTTTCTATGAAAAATAATTTATATTCAATTAATTATTTATGAAATTCCATGAGTATCCCTCCACTCATTTTTTTAAGGAGACCATATATACTCTATTAATCATAACATTTAATCACTATATTTTGTCCAATACATTACCAAATACCATTGAAACATTATTAAACATGTTCCAGTTGTCTTAATTTTCATATAGATACAACCTTAGAGGTTATAATGTGTAAAGAAAAGGTGGTTTTAAATATAAGAGGTATAACTTTTTAATGAATGTTTTAGTTTAAATTATTATTCTAAATAGATTAAATATTTTTTAAAAAATTAAAATAATAAAAACAGTATATTATATATGATAATATGTTTTATCCTGTATTAGTGTCTGGTTCGATCAAATTTGAAATGAAACCATCATTTCATTTTATGGAAGACGACTACCACTCGAGCATGCGTAATTTTTTTCTAACAACGATTCTTGATGATGGTTATAATGATGTATATTTTGTGTATATATATATTTTATTAATTAAATAATTATAATTATTAAACTATAATTTATCATTTATTTTCATACCTTTTGACCAGTTGAAAAATGATACATCATTTGGGCGTGCATGTAAATTATCATATCCCTAATGTTTTGTGACTCATTTTTCAGGAAATATTCACATGTATTGTGTATATATATATATTATTAATTAAATAAATATAATTATTAAATTATAATTATCATTTATTTTCATACCATTCCACCAATTGAAAAATGATACATCATTTACGCATGCATGTAGATTACCGTATCCCTGATGTGTTGTGACTCATTTTTCATGATAACTTCAAATGAATTATATATTTAACTATATGTAATAAAATAAAATTATATATTTGATATAATCATTAGTTTTAATGATATAATTAATCTTACTTTTTTTCAAACATGTTTTTTGAAAAAATCAAAATGTTACTCAAGTGTGTGTAACGCCTACCATCTTCATGATTATAACATAGTTCATTTTACATAGTCGGACATTAAATTATATTTAATGTATAAAAATGATTATTAGTTAATGATTATTATTATAAAAATGATATAATAATTAAATCTTTGACCATAGTCAATTTACTAATTTCTTTATTGACATGAGAGTAGAATATCATAAAAACATAAAACATGAACTTAATTAATTTTGTAATTTCATATATAATGGAAGTAAATTAAATAAAATCAATAATAATCATTAAAAATGTTATTATGTTTAACTCCTTAACATTATTTATCAAGTTTTGGTACATTAATACATAACATTGGCATGATCATAAGAGATCAAGTCTCAAAATACTGATTAGATTAGTTGCCTTGTACGTACTAGAAACATACATAAGTTATACATTACATCATGAAAAAAACAAGAAAATTGTTTCCCATTTGAACACACTCATATCCCTTAGAATACCCCCATGTAAATCATAACATACTTATTTAAAAATTAAAGGAAGGAAAACATAATAAAGGGGTGACCTCAGATTCTCAATTAGGATAACAATATATCGGAAATATTCATAAATATGTATAAACATTTCTGGCAATGTATAAGACTAAAACACAGGACTTTTAATCTTGATATTTTGTGTAATATAGTAAATATAAAGAAAATAATTCCATTTAATTATTCACATGGATATTATACTATTTGAATAATCACATGTAATATAAATAGCTAATTTAAAAATGATGGAATGTATAATGTCAGACATCATAATCACATAGTCATGGCCTCATTCCAAGACTACAAATAATATATTGTCAAGGCCTTGTGCCAAGAAACTAGTTTTTCTCATGAGACCTACCGATGCATTAACGATATATAGAGGGATCAACCCATCACTTACTAATTCCAATTCATTCCTTAAATGAAAATGTTGAAACATAATCTATACATTCATTTTAATAATAGCACATGAAATGTCAATATTTAAACCACAAAGCAGAAATGGTATAAAATTTACATCCACGATCCAACACAACTCATTTAATACAATATGGAAGATTTTATTATAATAAATTCACCTCAATAAAGAATAAAAAACAATGAAGGATTTTGACATAAATGAAAATAATCACTAAAACTACATGAGAGAAATATCCCTTTTTTTGAAAACATTTAAAAGTATCTTTACTTATCAAGAATATTTAAAAAATAGATTTTGAATCAAATTTTCCCATACCACTTTCATACATTTAAAAAATTATTTTTAAAACATTAATTTCTATATAAATAAATCCTTATCACCATTTTTAAAACATGGACAATAATGAGAAAGATTTATAAGAATAAATATGTAAAATATTTAAAATTATATTTTGGATAGTGTTCCTAAACAAATTAGAGATGTTTGAATACAAATAATTGAGGTAATAAAGAAATTATAATACCATGAGAACAAATGGATTCATGATATACAATCTCTAAGTATAATATAAATACAATATAAACGTGAATTGGCACATAACTACAAAGAATTATCAATTGAATGAAGATTGAGATAAAATCACTTAAAAGACTGTATCCTTAGGTTATGGAAAAATCAATGACATAATTATGTGTTAAAAATATAAATATGCTCAAAATTATTGGATATTAAGTGTAAATAAATCAGAGGATATTTAAACATATTGTTGTAAAAACAACACCAATGGCTTGGATGTTTAACTCAATGAATAAAAATTGAGTTAAGATTACTCTTATCAACTTTATATAGATGACTTGGGAATTTTTCAATTGAGTGAATTGGTGTATTAAAAGTATATCCAAACAAAGGTGTGTGTAAATTACTACACAAATAAATAAATAGTTATTTCAAACATAATCTTGGAGTAAAATAATAAATGAAATTTGCATAAACCCCAATGAGTTGAAATAGAAATTTGAATTTCATTTATCAGTTTGGTAACAAACGAAGAATGAACTCCATGAATGAAAGATCATACAATGAAGATGTAAATACCCATAAATTTATGTATATTACACAAATAATACAATCATTGGAAGTACATATTCCACACATTAGAAAATATAGGCAAATAGAATATGAATCCCAGGGGAATAAAAAGTGACATAAAAACCCCTTACCTTGCTCTATTACTTAGATTATGGAAAATTAACCTATAATATAACAGTTAAATAATTTTTATTAAATTATACAACAAACACATACATAAATTTGATATCATCTATGATATTCTAATATATCTTTGTAAATAATATTTCAGTAGAATCATAATTCCGGCTTTTAAATGATTCGTTTTCCATTATAAGTTTTTTTACATGAGTAATGTTTTTTATGGACACGATGCATTTGATTCATATCTATAATGATATTAAGTTCCTAACATTGTTTTAAATCATAAAATGAGAATTATTCTTGAATTGTTACGATGTCAAATGAATCCCATCACATTCGTGGAGATGGTAATCTGTTCATACGAATGAGAAACAATATCATTATATTGATGGTGAAAACTTATGTAATATGGTGGTATATCATATATAGAAAATAATTAACATGTTATATTTATTATTTACAACAATAATACATATTATTATACCCATACAAATAATGAAATGTTGAATGACAAACTACACCATGAAGTGTATACAATAAGCCGTATGTATGCATGTATGGTGACTTCGTCATTCATCAGATGGATAAAATAATGAATATGGTGTTACAATATTTATTATAACATCATAGTATTTATAAGGTACTAGAGTTATCATTTTGGTATGGAAAAAACAATGAAAGAGGAAGTGGAAGTGGAAAATAACTTTGAATGAGGTGGTGAAATTATTACCTCTTCTACAGGTGCTTCATTTTGATTTGATAAAAAGAAATCCATTTGTTTCCTTTATGACAATTTTATGGCCGCTTTGTTGAAGTTACGATTGTTAGGAGAATATTTGAGTAGGGGTTTTCCAATCCAAATGGCTTTGTATGTGTGATTTTGATAGAAGAGGAAGTACCCTTTTATAAGAGAGGTGAGGGTCACTTTATGAAAAGCTTGAAATATTAATTTATTATGCAATAATATTCTATTTATAATGTCTCAAAAGGATTTATTTCTAGGATAATTTTATTCTGGGTCTAAAACCTCTCAGCCAATACGTTTTAGACTGGTTTAGGTCTCTTTATTAACCATATCTTTTATATTTAACTCTTAGTTAATTTGCATAACTTTTTCCATGTATTAATGATTTTATAATAAATGGGTAATGAATATACAATAAAAAGTAAAAAGAACCCCAAGTGGTTAATTATTGACATATATATCCTTATCTATGTCCTTTTGCAGAACTATAGATTTTTAGGAATATTATATCAATTAATAATATATTATTGGTTTTAAAAACTCAATTATGTCAATTTGGACATTCTTTAGTATTTTGTTTTTGTGGAAGTAAAAAAACATTATTACATAGAAAAAATAAATTAAATCAATAATAACATAACAAATTAACCTTGAAAACTAGTTTACTGCATCAAATGTATCAATATACCTTTATTTGGATATTTATAATATAAATTATTTTAATCTTTCATTAATTATGTAATTATAATGTCATCATTGTGTCAAAAATATATTCAGTTATTTAATGTCTAAAATTTATAAATAAAAAATATTATGTAATAAATCCTTATATATTTCTAATTAATATTTATTGTCGAATTTTTCTTATGTATAACCCTATATTAAAAATGTATTAGTTATGAAAATTTTAATTTTACACTTTTAACTATTCATCAAATAAATTAACAATAAATGTCCAAATCTAATCCCAGTGAATCAAAGAGGATCATATTTTTTCCCATTGTTGACTTTTGATGAAATAAGCTTATAAAATAGAATTAGAACATTTTTAGTGTAATTATAATATAATTTTATCTTTAATTACCCTATTTACTTTTAACTGTGGTGATTTAAATTTAAAAGATAATATTAGCAAAAAAATATTTTCATCCTATTGAACCAAATTTTACTTACTGAATTCAACCAAGTCTCTCATATTTTTTAAATTCAATTCATAGAAGTAGTAGAATTATGTTTTATGCAAATTCGAAAATATTCTTAGAAGATGTGTAAAAGACGGTAAAAAGTTCATGAAAATTTTATATATCTAAACTCATTAGGAAATGACATAAATTAATAATATTGGACTAATATAGGTATTATGTATCTATTTTTACATTCAAATAAATTTAAATTAAAAATAATTATTTAAATAAAATTTCATCTTTAAACAATAATGGATTGTTGTTCACTATTCATCTAAAATTAAAAGTTATTAAATAAATTAAAGAAATTCACAGAAAGAAAATTTTCATATAAAAATTTACAATATTATTTCTATTTTACCAAATTCATAACATAGAAGTTGTATTCATTAATTTTACAAAAATATTCACATTTTCAAAACTAGATTACTAGTTTTTGAAAAGTATAAACAATAAAAAGATTGATATGTTTTTATGTCTAATTTAAATGTAAAATTACTTCTAATGACCAAAATTGGATTACATGATTAAAATATAATCTAATTATACTTAAAAACCATGAATATATATAATTTAACACTATAGATTATTTTGATTAAAATGAAGTTTTCAATTAAAATTTAGTATTTTTCCTATTCATCAAAATATAAAAGTTATCAAAAAAGCATCAAATATTTATCCAAACAAAATTTTAATGTACCACATCTAAAGAAGTTATTCATTTTGTCATATTAAATATCTAAATGTGTAAAATATTGGATTTAAAATGGGTTCTCTATTAAAAGGCGATAAAATTTCAATTTTGAAAAATACTTCATTTATGTGTAAAATTTTATTTGTTTTTATATTATTTATAAGAAACACATAATATGGATGATAAAATTATATAAAGTATATGAAATTAAAAATTAATCTAATACTATTCATAACCTTTTTTACGACAAGTTTGGTATGTCGTGGTGAGCTTGAGCTCGGTGTTCCGTGTAGAGTGAGCTATTGATTTACTTTAATGAAAATAACTTATTATGAAATCATGGGGTTTTAAATTCTACATCCATTTTTAAAATTGTATCCTCAAAATATTAAAATACGGTTTAGGAACTTTAGTGAATGTCCCACATTAGAAAAAGAGTGAATAAAACTGTCACTTTAAAAGAATGAAAGAGAAGTGTAAAGGTCTCCTGAGATAACCCATAATAGGATTCCAATTAGGAAAACATGGATATTGAAGAACAAATAAGTGTCAAGTTTTGATGGATATGGATAAAAACCATGATTAAGAGATAGTAAAAAAAAGTAAAAGCACAAACTTTTGATGGGTTAAATAGTCATCAGTTTAATAGTAGTAAAATTAAACAGACAACATTTTTTGATTTATGTTATATTCGTAAAGTAGAGGAATTTGTTTATGTTATTGACTGAGAACATAATAAGATATATTTACATGTCATGTAGATTTTCATCCTTTAATAAATCTCTTCCACTAACTCATATTTTCTCCAAACGATGAGTATTCAAGATGACTTAGTTACACATGAAGTGTTGTAATCAACAACTAATTAATCACATAATTCTAAAGGATGAAATATATATTTCTCTTGTCTTTAGAGATTAACGAAAACCAAAGTGGTTATTAATTGATCACATGATCCCAAAAATGGATAATCCTTTGTAGGAATAAATTCTAATATTAATTTCCAAAATTAAACAAACCATACCCAATATTCAATAATGACCATTCAATAAAAAATTGTCCTTAAAATACATCAATATAATACAAACTACAATTGAAACAAAATTATTAGAAGAATTTAATCACATAGTCTTTCAAAGTAAATCTTAAAAATTATCTATAAATAACATAGACTACTCTAAAATTATCATACTGAAGTGTAATTAACAAAATCATATATTATATATGATAGGTTAATTATTTCCCTTAATAACATGAATCTCTATAAAATAAAATGATTTTTCTAAAATAAAAATCCACCATTACTCCTCAAATTAAAAACAATAGTATTCTGTTTTCATTTATGCATATAGTGTTCTGAACAAATGGAACATCTTCTAAAATAAATTTTATCACTTAATCACCAAATCAGTTTCATATACTAAGGATATCAATTTGATAAAACATAAATTAACAAATCAACTTATTATTGATCAATAAAATAATTTAACTAAAAATAATTAGTCACATAAACATGGGACTTGTCGTAGTCTAGTAGTAGGTGAAAAATCCCAGTCGCACATTGGTTTTGGGATCGATTCCTATAGCTTTGTCTGACGTGATGGTTTGTCACATGACATGCGTGTTTCACTATTTCAAAAACTATATTTTATAAAATTACCAAAATGAGATAAATTCCACAAAATATCTATAACATAATTTTACCAAAAATGTTATCTCATTCCTCGAATTTTATACCAAATATTAATAACCTATAATTGCCTCAAATTTAAGGATCATATAAACCCAACTGGTTCTTTATAACAATTTCTACTAATGAAACTATAATTATTACTCAAATAGAATTTTCATATAACAATCATTAGGGTTACAAAAATAATTGAATAGTCTTAAAAAGTAATCCCATCAACAAAGACAATTAATATATTTATTGATTTCACCATCCGTTTATTTACACATTGGTGCTTCCTTGACCTAGTGGTTATCCTATAGAATATGAAATGACTCAGGTCATTCCAAGGTCCCATACATGTACATAAAATAATTGTAATTGAATTATTATGATCATTTTTATTTTTTTCTATAGTACCTTTAATTTTTTATCAGTAATTCTTTACATTATTTCCTTCTTTCCCACACATAAAGCATTTAATTTCTCCATTGAGACACTTTCCTGGGTGTATCTTTCCACATTTTTGGCATGATGGAAATTGATCCTTATTTTCTCCATGGTCTCCACTGTTGGATCTCTTATCATTCTCCGCCCTTCACTTCTTTATTGTGTTTTGATGTTGGTTAATGTATATGTTTTTATCATATTTTTGGAATGCTTCTTCGGCATGAACATGATATCATTTACTCTTATGAATATTCTATTTGGTTTCTCATTTGAACCATTTTCCCACCTTGTACATCATGTTCAATGTTACAATGAGTTCTTTGGAATCCATCCATTGATAAAAGAATATATAATAGTGTGACTAACAATAGTAATAAAATCATTTAGATAAAATCATGACACATTATTTTCAGTATAAAACAACATAGGATGAACCATGGTCATTTATTCTCAACATATATTAAAATACTTCAGATCATTTTATATTGGAGATGAAAGTAATCATAAGCATATCCCTTGGAAGTGTTGTAAAAAAGAGTGCAGCAAGAACCATTGTAGTCCACCAGTTCCTGTTCAATTTTAGCTCCAAGAGGTGTTTTCGGGTTTTACCCTTAGATATATCTGTTCCAGATCCGCCTCTACCTGTTCATATCTAGACAGTGATGTATTTCTTGGAAAATGCATAAAATCCATACATTACCCAAATTCTAGGATGTTATTCTATACTAATCTTCAATGTCTATTTTATTGTAATGTTCTTTAATATGTGTTTTTCTCAAAATAGTATTCAAGGTTTGTACTAAGAAACCTCTGATACCAACTGTAACTCCCCAACCCTAGATACATAGAGTTGTATCATTATTATATAACATTGAAATGATCATTATATATCATGTCTCAAAATACTTAATACTTCAGTATCTTTGGATATACTAGATAAATACATAAGTTTTACATTAAATCATGAAAAAAAACAATATTCCCCCATTGAACACACTCATATCACTTATCTTATCCTTGCAGGTCAATGATAATATACTTCTTCAAAACATGGATAAAATAAAACATAAGAAATGGGTGAGCTCATATGCTCTGTAAGGATTACTATATTGAGAAAACATTCATAAATAATCATGGACATTTAATGCAATATTTAACATTATAACAAAAAAAATTTAAACATAAAATTAAGTATAATATAGAATATATAAATCAAATAATTTCATTTAATTATTCAAATGGATATTCTACTGGTCTAATAAACACATTTAATATCAATATCAAAATATATAATGATGGAACGCCTAATGTTGTACATCATAACCACATAGTCAAGGTTTCTTTCCAAGACGACATATAAGATTTTGTTAAGGCCTTCTGCCAAAAAACTAGTTTATCTCATTGACCTAAAAATGCATAGAAGAGATATATAGGTCTCCACTTGTCACTTACTATGTCCAATTCACTCTTCATATAAAATGATTGAAACATAATCTAAACATTCGTATTAAAACTTGTATACAAAATGTGAATATTTTAACCACAAACCATCAGTTGAATAAAAATAGCTTATCCACAGTCTAACCTAACTCATTTAATATAATATGGATGATTGTATTATTATAAATCAACATAAATCAATAATAAAATACAATTAAGGATATTTACCTAAATTAAAATAATTAGAAAAACTATTTGAGAGAAATATCACCTTTTTATTGAACACATATTAATTTCTCGCTATTTATCAAGAATCATTTTAAAATTGATTTTGAATAATATTTTCCCATACCAGTTTTTTCTATTAAAAGAAATATTATTTTTAAAAAATTCTTGTCAATATAAATAAATTTATAACCCCATTTTTAAAACATGTACATTAATGAGAATGATTTTGAAGAATAAATTTTAAAACATTTAAAATGATATTTTAGTAAGAGTTCTGAACCAAATGGAGAAGATTGAATACAAAAATTGGGGAAATAAAGTAATTATTATATCATTAGAAAAAATTTATTCATTATATATTATGTAAAAATTATATGCACCATATAAATGTGAATTGGCACATAAGAACAAAAAAGTCTCAATGGAATGTAAATTGAGATGAAATCCCTTATAAAGACTGTATACATGGGATAAAGTTAAATAACTAAAACAATTATTTGAGAAAAATATATAAAAATTCAATATTATTGGATATTTAGTGTAAATAAATCATAGGACATTCAAACATATTTTTGTATAAACAACACCAATGACAAATATATTTAACTTTGTGAAAGGAAATTGAGTTAAGATTACTCTTTTCATGATTATATAGATGAATTGAGAATTTATCAATGGATTAATTGTTTGTATCAAAAGTATATAAACAAAATGGGAATTTCAATTTACTACATAAATAAAGAAATAGTGATTTAACACATAATCATGGAGTAAAATAATCAATAAATATTGCATAAAACCCATTGAGTTGAAATTGAAAATAGATGTTCCATTACCAATTTGGTAACTTACCAAGAATCCACTCCATGAAATAATGAAAATAAAATTATGATTTAAATAAAAAAGTAATAATTTATATTATACAATGAATACAATCAGGGACAATACATATGCCACACAAAAGGAAATAGGGCCAAATATAGCATGAACCTCGTGGGTATAAGAAGTGAGATGAAAACCCCTTACCTTGTACTTTTCCTTTGTCGAGGGTAAGTTAACCTCATTTATAATAGTTAAATAATTTTTATTAAATTATAAAAGGACCACGTAAAAAATTATGATATCATATAACATCTTATGATATTTGTTTGTCAATTATATGTTTTTAGTTTCATTCTTTCGGGTGTTAACTGATTCATCTTCCATTATATGTTTTGTTATGTAATTCACGATTGATATGGATATGATGTATTTGATTCATATCCAGAATGATATTGTGTTCTTAATTATTATTTAAAATCATAAATTTAAAATTATTCTTGAATGTTTACGATGGGAAATGAATCTCATCGTGTTCGTGGAGACGGTAATCTGTTCATACGTACGAGCAACAACATCATTATATTAATGGTGAAATAATATTTAATTGTATGGTATTTCTTATATAAATAATCATTAAAATGTTATATTTACTATTTACATAAATCATACTCATTATTATACGAATACAAAAAATTTTGTTTTGAATAACAAACTACACCACAATGTGGAGACGGTAAGCCGTACGCACACACATATGGTGACTTTTTCATTCATAGGAAGGATAGAATAATGAATATGGTTATACCATATTTATAATAACATCAAAATATGTCGAAGGTACTAGATATATTATTTTGGTTTGGAAATAACAATGAATGAATAAGTGGAGGAAGAAAATAACTTTGAAAGTGGTGGTGAAATTTTTAACTTTTCTTCGTGTGCTTCCATTATTATTTGGATCAAAAGGGATCCATTAGGTAGATTTATGATAAATTCAATGCCTTTATAGTGAATTGAGAGTAGATGGGAGAATATTTTATTATGGTTTGGAAGAACTAAATTTCTTTGGAGATGTGATTTTCAGAAGAGGGGATGTACCTTTCTATAAGAGAGGCGAGGGTCACTTTTGGAAATTCATAAAAAATTAATTTTTTATACAATTATATTCATTTTATAATGGATCCAAAAGGATTTATTTTGAGGATAAGGCAGGGATAGGTCGACCACCTCTTAACCAAATGGTTTTTAGATAGGTTTAGGTCATGATATTAACCTTATCATTCTGATTTAACTCTTAGTTTAATTGTTTAACTTTTAGCATGTAGTCGTGCATTATTATAATAAATGGTTAATAAACATAATATAACAATCCAAGAGAACAAAAAGTGTTTCTATAATGAAATATCTATCCTTATATATGTCCTTTGTCGGAAAAATATAATTTTATGAATATTATATCAATTAATAATATTGTATTTGTTTTAAAAATTCATTTATGTCAATTTTGACACTAATTACAATTTTATTTTTGTGGAAGTCAAAATAACATGACTAATTTGAGAAAATTAAATCAAATAAATCCTAAATTGTCATATTAACGAATTAAATTTGTGGAATTCATCAAAATTTTCAATTTTATTTTATTTGGATATTTTTAATATCTATTATTTTAATCTTTCATTAATAAGGTAATTACTTCATCATCATTGTGTCATAAATAAACTTAATTATATAATGACTAAAATTTATAAATAAAATACCATTATGTATGAAAACATTTTAACTATATAATTAATATTTATAGTCAAATTTATCTTATGGATATCCATATATTAAAAATGTTTTACTTATGAATATTTTAATTCATCACTTTTAATTTTTCTTTAAATAAAATAATAATAAATGCACTAAACTAATCCAATTGGATCAAAGATGGTCGTATTTTTTCACTAAGGATGAATTTTGTCTAAATACACTTCTCAAATGGAATTACAACATGTGTTTGGGTAATTATAAAATTATTTTATATTTAATTTTTTAATTTTAGCCATAGAAAATAAAATTCAAAAGTTACTATTCACAAGGAACATATTTTTATCCTATTGAACCACATTTTAATTTCTGATTTCAACTAAGTATATTGGATATTTTAAATTCAATTCACAAATTTGGTATCATATTGTTTTATGGAAATTTTCAAATGTTCCATAAATATGGGTAAAAGACGGTAAAAAGTTTAATAAAATTTTATATATCTAATCTTAATATAAATGACTTATATGAATTAAATTGAACTAATATAGGTATTATGTTTCTATTTTGACATTAAAATAAATTTAAATTAAAAATAATTATTTTAAAAAATTTATCTTTAAACAATAACACAGTGTTTTCACTATTCATCAAAATTGAATGTTTTTAGAAATATTCCAAAAATTATCCCAAATATAATTTTGATATTCCAAATTCCAAAATGATGTCGATTTTACCAAATTTATAAAATGCAATTTTATAAATAAATTTTAAAAAACAATTCCTCTTGTCAAAACAAGAAAGTATGTTTTTTAAATAAAAACAAGAAAAAGATAGATATGTGTTTGTGTCGAATTTAAATGTAAAATCACTTCCAATGGAAACAATTGGATTTCACGAAAAAAAATATAATCTAATTATATTTTAAAAAAATTCATATGTATAATTTAACATTATAAATAAATTATATAAAAAAATATGTTTTCAAAAAAAATTGTATATTTTACTATTCATGAAAATATGAAAGTTATCAGAAAAGCATGGAAAATTTATCCAAATTAATTTTATATGTCTTGATACAAAGGTAGAAGTTTATTTTGTCATATTTAATATATAAAATTGTCAAATATTGTATTTAAAAAGGGTTCTCCATTATATGGTGGTAAAATTGCATTTTTTGAAAAATAATTATTTTATACGAAAAAATGAATTTTTTCTTACATTATGTAGAAGAAACAAATAATATGGTAGTTAAAATAATATGGAGTATATAAAATTCAAAATTTATTTAATAATATTCATAACCTTCTTTTGAACGGATAGTTTTGTAAGTTGCGGTGCGCTCGAACTCGTTGTGGCGTGTAATGAAAGCTATTGAATTACTTTAAAGTAAATAACATACTATGAAATATTGGGGTGTTACATTAAGAAAACAAATAATTAATATAAGTGTATTATTAAAGATGATAGTGAACATATTAGATGATATGGACTCGTGGTAATGGACACTTTTACATGAGACATCGTTTTAAATGATTGAAAGATTTATTTTCTAAATTTAATTTTCCCATGTACATATTCATGAAATTAATTTTTTTCATGTTTTTATATAGAAATAAATTAAAAATAATGTATAATATATGTCTCTTGGGATTAAAACTAATTTTTTCAAAATAAATTGTTTTAAAAATTTTATAAAAAATGTATTTACTTTTATTACAAAAAAATGAATGTTTTGTTTTAACATTTCTAAAATCAATGGATATAACTAAAACCATATCCATTTTTTAAAATTTTATTTCCATTATAATCATATGTTATTTCTTCATTGAAAACCATTCCATCCATTTTGTGGGTATTTAGTGTTGAAATTATTTTTAAGCAAAGTGATATATCACCATCAAGAAATGTCTACCTATGATTTAAAAAGGATATTTTTTTATGAGTTTGAATATGGAAATGAAATATTTTATTAGTTTCATGTGTTTTATGGTTCTTTGAAAATTCACATGACCAGTTAATCTGGATATAACTCCCTAATTCATGATTGAAAACAATTTTCCCTAGAGAATTATATTGGAATTTTACTGTAACACCCCAAGCTTCCACGGTACGTTTCACTTCGAATAATGCAATATCGTGTGTTGTACGCAACCTCGAGCTCTAACACACACCACAATGAATTAAACTAGCTGTTGTGAATAGTAATACCTACTTTTTGAAATTTTATAAATTTTATTTATCAAAATGGACTTCATTTTTGGATTCTGAATATCGAAATTAGCCTATGTTGAATTTTTGGTATTATTCTGAGAACTTCTATTTTTTATGAATAGTGAAAAATACTTAAAAACAACTTTTTTAATCAAAATAATTTATATTGATAAATTATACTATTTAGTGGTTTTAAATAATAATTAGAATATATTTTTACCATTTTATCCAATGGTGGTCATTAGAATTAATTTAACATTGAAATTGGACATAAACAATTGCCAATCTTTTGATATAAATTGTTTCTTAAAAACACGCTATTTGTTGTAACAGCGGGAATTAATTATAAAATTAATTAATGCAACATATATGTTTGGAATTTTGTAAAATAGTCATCATTTTTGAATTTGGAATATCAATTATAGCTTAGTGTGAAATTTTGGCCTTATTCTGAAAAACTTCAATTTTTGATTAATAGTGAAACCACTAAGTGGTTGTTAAAAACTGATTTTTCTTTAAAATGAAATATTACCACTTCTGTGATTTGATTTTAAAAAATCCGACATACATGGTTGTAATTAAGAAGCAAAATGTGGTTCAATGAGATTAAAATAATTTTTGGTGAATAGTAACTTTAAAGTTCTTAATAGCGATTAGAGGTAATTAGTGTAGTTTAAGGTAAAAATAATGTATTAATAATATGAGATGAGCTTGAAACTTGTCCTACTCCTATGGGATGAGTTATGGAAGACCAAGAAAACCCATGGGTCAACTTGGGGACCCCATGGAGCCACATGTGTTGGAAAATGACATTAATATATATTTATTTAATGTTAAAATTAAATTGACCCAAACATGAGTTGTTCTACTAAAATAGTTTTTAAGTGGGGTTACAGAAGTCCAAATTTTGACTATAAATATTCATTAGAAATCTAAAAATCTTTCCTACATCATAGTATTTTTTTTTTATAATTTTTAGACTTTAAATAAATTAAATTATTAATGACATCATTATGATGCAGCGATGACATTATTATTTAACGATTTTAATAAAATGAAAAGATAATGTAAAATACAAGGCTTACACTTGTCCAAAGACTATTGTATGGGTATATTTCGAACCCTTATCACCTTATCCACGAATTATATAAGTTTGGGACCTTTAGAATCCGAAAATCATTGTGTAATAATGTAACATTTCAATCTTTCCAAAAGAGCCCCTCCTCTCCTCTTATAAAAGGCCCCCACCTCTACCACCTTATTCACACTTTCAAGCTTTTTGGTTCGGCCAACCTCTGCCCAAATACTCTCCCAAATCCTCTTCCTTCATCCTAGAAGCTTTACTTTAGTCATAAATCCATCCTAAAGAGTCCTTTTGATCAAATCAAAAGGAAGAACCCGAAGAAGAGGTAACGTTTTCATCACCCTCTTTCAAGTTTCTTTCTTCTTCCACTCCCTCTTTGTTCATTATTTCAATTCTAAAATTATAACTCCAGTATACTCTATATACTGTGATGTTATTATAAATATGTAACAACCATATTCAGTATTCTACCCATCATTTGAATGACATGTCACCATACGTGCGTACGTACGGCTTACCGCCTCCACGTCGTAGTGTAATTGTTATTCAATTTATTATTATTTAGATGGTTATAAAAAGGATATGCAATTCATGTAAATAAAAAATATAACATGATAATGATTCTGTATATATGATATACTATCCAATTATATATTATTTTAATATCAAAATAATTATATTGTCGCTCGTGCGTACGTACGGACTACCGTCTCCACGAACGAGATGAGATTCATTCTCCGTCGTATCCATTCAAGTATAATTATCATTTGATGATTTAAAAATAATGTTTAAGAACATGATATCATTCTGGATATGAATAAGATACAACTTATCCATGAAAAACACGACTTACGTATCAAAACATATAAAAGAAAACGAGTAAGTTAACACCCGAAACAACGATGAATCTAAGATATTGTTAACAACGCAATGTTAAAAGATCAAATATGATATCATATGAATGTATACGATTCTTGTATAATTTAATAACAATTATTTCACCATTATACAGGAGGTTAAACTACCCCAACCAAGGAAAAGTACAAGGTAAGGGTTTACTTCACAACCTCTTCATTATCCAAGGTTGTTTATACATAATTATCTACTGGGACCTCGTTATGATCCACATCCATGTTTCTTAAAAATGTCTTTCAAAACATTTTTACTATTAAATGGAAAATGGGTTAACGTCATTTATACACTTATAAGTTTTTGAAAGGAATCTTACCATCGTTTTCCAAAAAATGTACTTTTTGACCTTTTTGACAAATTTAAGGTAAGAATGTTTTTTTTAACATATACGGCGGGTGCGGCTATTTTCCGCCATTATAACTTCGTCGAAGCTTCCCTAGAAAACTTATAAGAATATCTTCAAAGTAAATGTATTATTTTATAATTATGGGACTTTTAAATGATTTCAAAAAGGAGTGATATTTCTCTCAAATAGCTTTGATTTCATCCATGTCAACATCCTTTGATGGGTTTTAAGTTTAATTGAAATTGATTTATGATACAAAACTTCCATTGAACATTTTGTGAAATATTTGACTGTGGATGTGTTATTTTTATACCATCCATAGTTTATGGAGAAATTGTTGACATTTCGTATGCTATTTTTAATATGAATATTTATGTTATGGTTAAACCTATTCATATGAGGTATGTATTGGACTTAATATGTGACGGGTGGAGCCCGCTATAGCTCCGCGATGCATCGGTAGGTCTCATGAGACAACTAGACGTGGAATTGGCCGAGGCCCATTCCCAATTTGATTTATGGTTTTGGTAGAGGCCTTAATCATATTAGATGTTTTGGCCGAGGCCTTGACAAAATGTTTCAGAATGTCTGGCATTATACATTCCCTCATTATGAAAGTGGTTATTGATATTTCATGTGATTATTTGACTAGTAGAATATCCATGTGAGTAAGTAAATGGAATTATTTCAGTTTAATTTTTCCATATTATGCTAAAGTTCAAGTTTAAAAGGTTGTTCTTTTAGTTATACATTGCCTTAAATGTTAATGTTTTTTATAGAAACTTCTGCTATATTGTTATCCTTACTGAGCATCTTCGCTCACTCCTTTCAATGTTTTAATATTTTCCAGGATGTGAGGAAGTATTTTATGAATGACCTGCAGGGATAGTCCGAAGAGGATAGTAGTGTGGACTATGGAGACTATGTTATTATAGTTTTTCACTTTGTGATGTAATGTAACATTTATGAATGTATCTAGTGTTTCCAAGGCTACTAAACTAATCGGTCTTTCGAGACATGATCTTTTGTGATCATGCCAATGTTACAAAGTAATGCACCGACTCTGGGTAGCTGGGGTGGGGGCGTTACAGTTGGTATCAGAGGCAGTTTAGTACTAACCTTGGAAGCTAGAATTAGATAAACTCTGATTAGAGCACATAGCCCAAAGATAGACTTTGAGGATTAGTATAGAAGAACTTCCTAGAATTTTGTTATTGTAGAGATTTTGTGAGTTTTTTGAGCAATACATACCTGTCTCGATACGAGCAGGTAG
Organism: Viscum album; assembly: GCA_963277665.1. NCBI lineage: Eukaryota > Viridiplantae > Streptophyta > Magnoliopsida > Santalales > Viscaceae > Viscum > Viscum album. The sequence continues at coordinate 1,130,984,519 of OY728142.1, read as the reverse complement.
AGGCGGCTCTGGAACAGATGTACCTAGGGGTAAAACCTGAAAACACCGCTTTGAGCTAGACTCGAACGGGAACTGGTGCACGACAACGGGCCTTGCTGCACTCTTCGTTACGACACTCCCGGGGGATATGCATAGGATAATTCTCATTTTCTTTACAAACCACTATGAAGGGTTATGAGTATATACTTCTCAATGAAAACATTTCATTTTATGATTATGGATTATATCCATAAATAGTTCAATTTATGTAAAGTGTTTTACAAATATGGAATTATGTATTTTATTTCATAAACTAATCTAGTTTATGCCATTGTTTAGAAATGGCGCCTAGTGGAAGGAATGGAAACCGTATCAATGCACTCACTCCATGTAGGGATTTCCCTCCTACTCAAGATAATTATTGTGGATCTGGAGATACAACTGGTGTTGATCAACTTATTACCATACTGGGACAACTCACTCAGGTTATGAATAATAACCTTTCTCGTATGGATCACCCTGATCCACAACGTGGAGGATCAATGTTAGACCGCTTCATGATGCAACAACCACCAACATTTAATGGGGGTAAAAATCCTATAGTAGCTGAGCAATGGACAAATTCCTTAGAGAAAATATTCCATTCCTTGGGGAGTAGTGAAAGGGAGAAGGTTGTCATGGCAGTTTACCGCCTCACTGGAGATGCTGATCAATGGTGGTCATTGATTCAAAACACAAAGGAAGATGATGACATATCGAATATGGAATGGAGGGAGTTCAAAGAGATTTTCCTAGAAAAATACTATCCTCGTGACCATCGAGAAGATATTGAAAGGCAATTTCTGAGTCTGAAACCAAAGGAGGATGAGAATGTCTCAAAGTATGAGGCCAACTTTACAAGGTTAGCGAGGTATGATGTTGATTATATACGTAACCCACGGAGTAAGATTGATCATTTCTTTGATGGGTTAAAACCATTTCTCCGTCGATCTTTATTATCACAATCCTTCTCATCATACGAAGATATTGCCTCGTGTGCTATCCAGACAGAAAAGGAATTCTATAAGTCTTATGACAACAAAGTAAAGAAAGAGAAGAAGAGAACGGTGGAACAAGAGATAGATAAAGGGAAAAGGGAAAGAAGGATTTTCAATTATGTGATAATTGAGGGAAGAATCACCCTGGTACTTGCCTAAAAGGAATGGGAGTTTGTTATAAATGTGGAGAAAAAGGTCACCAGGCGCGTGATTGAAAGGGAAAGAAAGAGGCTATCAAAGTTGAATGCTACAATTGTAGGGAAATGGGGTATTATGCAAATGAATGTCCTATGCGTCAGGGAAACTTACCTCAGAAAAGTCCAAGGGATCAAGGACAATCTTATGCTGTTACTACAGTTGAAGCAGAATAACTAATGTATTGGTGCTTTTGGACTCATGGATTATATTCTGGTTATTAGAATAATGTGATATATATATAAGGATTGTACTGCAGTACTTTTTGATTTCAGTAAGGTTTTAATATGATGAAGGTAATTATATTTTTAGTATGTGACAATAAGAGAAACTTTACTTTGTTTGTGGAATCTGATAAATTTATTTTGGAATTAAGAGACCTTTTAGAGAAAGTCTGGACAAAGGTATTTTGGATAACTATAAAGGTTAGAGTGGATTAAGTTGATCTTTGGATAGTATTGTTTAAGGATAAAAAATTTATGAAGATTATTTTTGGAATATTATGATACTATAGTTTTAGGAAAAGGACAACCTACAGGGTGGGGCATAACCCGTCGCATCAGACAAAGCTTTAGGAATTGAACCCACAATCATAGTGCGATAGGCCTTTATTTCCTACCACTAGCCTACAGGAAGTCCCAGGTTATTACAAAATAATTTTACTAATCTCAATGGTATGTGTTAACATTTGGAACCTTATACAATTAGGATAAGTATAATATTTTTGAGTTCTATTATCTTTTTGAGTGAAAGATGAGTTGAAGGTTGAAACTCTAATTGTCAAGCATAAATATATATATACCTATCTCTTATTCAATGAATAAATTAATTCTTAAACTTTATTAAAGGGATATTATAACAAAAAAATGTGGTATCCTAATACCTTATGTCCTATTGAACTAATGATATTTTAAATCAACTTAGATTGAAGGCTTTGAGGCCCTCAATTTGACAGTTGATTGGGATTGATGACCTCAATCAATCCCTACAAATATTTACGTTTTTCCTCCAATTATATGTCTCTAATTGCCACCAATTTTCTCCTAATCGAGATCATAATTGGGTGGTGACTTTTTCATTTCCCTTTCCCTCTTATTAAGGCAAAATTTTATTAATCTTATTTCCGATGTGGGTTTTCCTCAAAGGTATTTTCTCTTTTCAACCTTTTATTTTCAAAGAAAAATTTCAAATTGCGAGGATGAAATTTATTAATGGAGGGGAGAATGTAACACCCCAAGCTTCCACGGTACGTTTCACTTCAAATAATGCAATAGCGTGTGTTGTACGCAACCTCGAGCTCTAACACACACCACAACGAATTAAACTAGCTGTTGTGAATAGTAATACCTAATTTTTGAAATTTTATAAATTTTATTTATCAAAATGGACTTTATTTTTGGATTCGGAATATCGAAATTAGCCTATGTTGAATTTTTTGTATTTTTCTTAGAACTTCTATTTTTTATGAATAGTGAAAAATACTTAAAAATAACTTTTTTAATAAAAATAATTTATATTGATAAATTATACTTTTTAGTGGTTTTAAATTATAATTAGAATATATTTTTACCATTTTATCCAATGGTGGTCATTAGAATTAATTTAACATTGAAATTGGACATAAACAATTGCCAATCTTTTGATATAAATTGTTTCTTAAAAATACGCTATTTGTTGTAACAGCGGGAATTAATTATAAAATTAATTAATGCAACTTATATGTTTGGTATTTTGTAAAATAGACATCATTTTTGAATTCGGAATATCAATTATAGATTAGGGTGAAATTTTGGCCTTATTCTGAAAAACTTCAATTTTTGTTTAATAGTGAAACCACTAAGTGGTTGTTAAAAACTGATTTTTCGTTAAAATGAAATATTACCAATTCTGTGATTTTATTTTCAAAAATCCGACATACATGGTTTTCATTAAGAAGCAAAATGTGGTTCAATGAGATTAAAATAATTTTTGGTGAATAGTAACTTTTAAGTTCTTAATCGCGATTAGAGGTAATTAGTGTAGTTTAAGGTAAAAATAATGTTTTAATAATATGACATGAGCTTGACACTTGTCCTACTCCTATTGGATGAGTCATGGCCGACCAAGACACCCCATGGGTCAACTTGGGGACCCCATGGAGCCACATCGGTTGGAAAATGACATTAATATATATTTATTTAATGTTAAAATTAAATTGACACAAACATGAGGTGTTCTACTAAAACAGTTTTTAAGTGGGGTTACACAAGTACAAATTTTGACTATAAATATTCATTAGAAAGATAAAAATATTTCCTACATCATAGTATTTTTTTTATAATTTTTAGACATTAAATAAATTATATTATATATGACATCATTATGATGCAGCGATGACCTCATTATTTAACGATTTTAATAAAATGAAACGATAATGTAAAATACAAGGCTTAAACTTGTCCAAAGACTATTGGATGGGTAGATTTTGAACAATTATTACCTTAGCCACGAAGTATATAAGTGTGGGACCTTTAGAATCCGAAAAGCATTGTGTAATAATGTAACATTTCAATCATTCCAAAAGAGCCACTCCTCTACTCTTATAAAAGGCCCCCACCTCTACAACCTTATTCACACTTTCAAGCCTTTTCGATCGGCCAACCTCTGCACAAATACTCTCCCAACTCATCTCCCTTAATCCTATAAGCTTTACTTTAGTTCGAAATCAATCTTAAAGAGTCCTTTTGATCAAATCAATAGGAAGAACCCCAAGAAGAGGTAACGTTTTCATCACCCTCATTCAAGTTTATTTCTTCTTCAACTACCTCTTTGTTCATTATTTCAATTCTAAAATTATAACTCCAGTATCTTCTATATTTTGTGATGTTTTTATAAATATGGAACAACCATATTCAGTATTCTACCAATCATTTGAATGACATGTCGCCATACGTGCGTACGTACGGCTTACCGTCTCCACGTCGTGGTGTAATTGTTATTCAATTTATTATTATTTAGATGGGTATAAAAATGATATTTAATTCATGTAAATAATTAATATAACATGATAATTATTCTTTATATATGATATACTATCCAATTATATATTATTTTAAAATCAAAATTATGATATTGTCGCTCGTGCGTACGTACAGACTACCGTCTCCACGAACGCGATGAGATTCATTTTCCGTCGTATCCATTCATGTATAATTATCATTTGATGATTTAAAAATAATGTTTAAGGACATGATATCATTCTGGATATGAATAAGATACAACTTATCCATGAAAAACACAACTTACGTAACAAAACATATAAAAGAAAACGAGTAAGTTAACACCCGAAACAACGATAAATCTAAGATATCATTAACAAAGCAATGTTAAAAGATCATATATGATATCATATGAATGTATATGATTCTTGTATAATTTAGTAACAATTATTTCACCATTATACAGGAGGTTAACCTACCCCAACCAAGTAAAAGTACAAGGTAAGGGTTTACTTCACAACCTCTTCATTATCCAAGGTTGTTTATACATAATTATCTACTGGGACCTCGTTATGATCCACATCCATGTTTCTTAAAAATGTCTTTCAAAAATTTTTTACTATTAAATGGAAAATGGGTTAAAGTCATTTATACCCTTATACGTTTTTGAAAGGAATCTTACCATCCATTTCCAAACAATGTACTTTTTTACCTTTTTGACAAATTTAAGGTAAGAAAGTTTTTTTTAACTTATACGGCGGGTGCAGATATTTTCCACCATTATAACTTCGTCGAAGCTTCCATAAAAAGCTTATAAGAATATCTTCAAAGTAAATGTATTATTTTATAATTATGGTACTTTTAAATGATTTCAAAAAGGAGAGATATTTCTCTCAAATAGCTTTGATTTCATCCATGTCAATATCCTTTGATGGGTTTTAAGTTTAATTGAAATTGATTTATGACACAAAACTTCCATTGAACATTTTGTGAAATATTTGACTGTGGATGTGTTATTTTTATACCATCCATTGTTTATGGAGAAATTGTTGACATTTCGTATGCTATTTTTAATACGAATATTTATGTTATGTTTAAACCTATTCATATGAGGAATGTATTGGACTTAATATGTGACGGGTGGAGCCCGCTATAGCTCCTCGATGCATCAGTAGGTCTCATGAGACAACTAGACGTGGAATTGGCCGAGGCCCTTTCCAAATTTTATTTATGGTTTTGGCCAAGGCCTTAATCATTTTAGATGTCTTGGCCGAGGCCTTGACAAAATGTTTCAGAATGTGTGGCATTATACATTCCCTCATTATGAAAGTGGTTATTGATATTTCATTTGATTATTCGACAAGTTGAATATCCATGTGAGTAAGTAAATGGCATTATTTCAGTTTACTTTTGCCATATTATGCTAAAGTTCAATTTTAAAAGGCTTTTGTTTTAGTTATACATTGCCTTAAATGTTAATGTTTATTTATGAAATCATCTGCTATATTGTTATCCTTACTGAGCATCTGAGCTCACCTCTTTCAATGTTTTAATATTTTCCAGGATGTGAGGAAGTATTTTATGAATGACCTGCAGGGATAGTCCGAAGAGGATAGAAGTGTGGACTATGAAGACTATGTTATTATAGTTTTTCACTTTGTGATGTAATGTAACATTTATGAATTTATCTAGTGTTTCCAAGGCTACTAAACTAATCGGTCTTTCGAGACTTGATCTTTTGTGATCATGCCAATGTTACGAAGTAATGCACCGACTCTGGGTAGCTGGGGTCGGGGCGTTACATTAACCATGATTTTTATTCCCATTGTGTTGGTTCTTATCAGTGATATATTATGATGATGCACCCTATAATATACATGACTAATTTTTTTAATGGTATTCTAGGAATTTATTTTGATATTAAATGGAATCCTATTCTCCTTTTTTAAAATTAACTATTATGCTCTTTTATGTTAAAAATGTATGTTTTTGAGATTTTTTTTGGTTTCTCTTGATTCCTATGAAACCCTCATGACTAATAATTTCCCATTTTGTTATTATTTAAAGTGTTTTGTGAGAAAAATTGGATTGTAATACCAATCTCATGTCTAATAAAATACTTATTTCTGCTCAAAATTTGTTATGGTAACGGTAAACAATCCTTTACGATCCCACGATTTTTAAATGGACTAACAATATTATGTACATTTTTTTATATCCCATAATATAAATTTTTTTAGGATCACATTCTTTAAAAATAATTTATAATGTTTAATTAGGACTAATTAAAAATGATAATTAATGTTTATGGTAATGATGATTTTTTATAAAAAAACATAATTCAAAATATAATTTTTAAATTGTGGAAAAATGGATAATAAGTGGGAGTGCCCACTTTAGAATATATGATTTTTTTGTAAGTGTAATGACCTAATACTATAAAATGATAAATTGGAAACATCCTCTAAATATAACAATGTAACATATTGACTAAAAACATAAAATTATGTAATTTTTTAAAAATAATACCTTTTAGAATCCACCTCCATACACTAGATCCTCTTTGAAAATACACATAATTGACTACCCCTTTAGGGTCACTTTGTAAGTGATAAATGATAATGAACTGAACATCAAAAAGTATATGTATATGGAAGTATCCACTTGATGTCATAGTTAAACATAACATATTATAATACGTATCATATTCATAATGGATTATCTGAAAATATTACCATTAATAGTGGTCTATTAAGTAAAATAACAATGAAATATGGGTTGTCAAACTCTGAATAGATTGTTAAAACATTTAGTAAACCGAACATGAATGGATTAAAACCATGGGGTTTTATAAAATGTCTTTAACTTTTCAGTCCAAAATTTATTTCTTAAACTCCCCTCTCTAAGGCATCACATACCACCAGTTAACTACCAGAGTTACTAATGATGAACTATGATCTTTTTTGGACCATCTTATCGTCATTTCACCTCCTGTGGAAGAGAAACTACATCAACATCAGCATCACAAGGTAATATCTTGATGATGTCCACATGTCCTATAATAATTGAATGTAAACATGGAGGTCCAACTGTATATATTGAGACCATAAACCAATATGTTAAAACACTATTTGTCGTTTTCCCTCTTTAAATAGTTATCCTCATAATTAGAAGTAAAATTGCTATCTAACTACCCTATAACAAGTAGTCCCTACATTCCAAATATGATTCATGAGATGCATTTTCTATATATAGTCCATGAATCTAAATCAAGTATTTGGACACTTTTGAACAAACCAAGATCCATAAATCCATCATAAATCATAAAATCATAACCTCAAGTGTTTTTATCGAAGAGATAATCATATTCAACCATAACATCAAAAACAATAAACATTAATACTATATCCCAATAAAACTAGACATCCTACCAAATTAGGTGTTAGTGAAACACCATCCCAATTCCATCATAGGATCTGATACGATACCAATACTCTTGTTTAATGTTCCACAAAATGTAATGGAACAATAATGTAAACTCCCTTTTGAAACCAATCTGTCACATACCGACCCATATCACTATGTTAATAGTAGCCGAACTGGTTCACCCTGATATATTAAGTGTTTCTTCTTATACAATAGATTCTACAGACTAGTATAACAGGTCCAAAAAATTCAATGACAAGATTATACACCCAAATTATTGCGTGGAACTACAAATTAAAAACCAATAATCACTCCCATATCAAATAAAATCATATTGAAGAATATAAATATAAACAATACTAAATGATAAATATAATTTTGTATATGAATGAAAAAAATTATCCAAAAAACAAAAAATATTTTTATTTTTGTCTGATCATATATAAAATATTTACAATTGAAAATAAATACATATAGTTATGCTGCTGACTATGAGGAATGCCACATACCTAGTCTCTAAATTTTTTCAAGCTCTTGTAAACCGATCATAAAACACAACATGATAAGTTTTTCATGATCATGTAACCCTAATCATCTACCATATTTATCATGATCCTATTCTCAACATAAAATAAGACATATGTTCTACACTGGAAATAATTTTCACATATGTGTGGATAGAAATAAATCTCTATAGGTCCCCACCAATTGTGATCCTATAACTTTCTTTCACAAGTTATTTCCCAAGAAATATTCCCATCCTAGGTGAAACAAAACTAGAATAAATGTAAATAAAATAAAATCTAAATTGATCATTGGGTTCATTATCAGTATTCACTATACATACATAGGCTAAAGCCAAAAATTTCCCGGAGTAAGCAATGCCACTATTGTGGAATATAGGTCTAATCACTAGCCTCACCCATACTAGGCTATATTAAATATAAAGCATAATTATAAGTACCAAATTAAAAATATATATGTGAGTCATATTGTAGTATCCTAGTTATCCTGGGTATACTAATAAGAATATGATTGACTAATAAAACCATGAAAAAATCTCAATATTCTTTATTCCAATAAACTATTGGATTTCTATGTCTCCATCCATTTTCAATCAAGACTATGGAATCTAGAATTAATTTATAAGGGGATATAAAGTATAAAATATATTAGGAATACTCTCACAATCCCATATAATACCTTACAATTAATTAATCACTGACACAATATCTTGTTTTTATATAGATATAGTAAATGAAATCATGGTGAGTCCACTTAATATTGGAGAGTATCCTAGGAATAAATAAAGGGGATTGTTATCAACCCTCATGGATTTCAAAAGAATCAAGTGCCTATGGGAAATGAAAACACCCAATAACCCCATGAATCACCTAGATTCTACCAGTCATGATATCCCTAGGGACATGCCTACTAAGATGTGTTTCTAAGATTCACTCGAAAACATTTTCTATTTCCATGAGGTAAGGATAAATCCAAGAGATAACATGAAATCATGTAACGTAGGAATGATAAAATAGATGTTGAGTTCACTAATAATATGTGGCATATTGGGTAGGAATCCTATAGATATTATGAATTCATGCAACAGTAGCATCAATTTATTTAGGGATAATAAGACAAATTAATGGGAATATATCTGGGTATCCCCACAATGACATTAAATCATACCAGGACCCTAGGCCGAGTTATTATAAGAACATATAGACATCCATAACTACATAAATTAAAAAATTTCAAAAAATAAATAAAATAGGGGAGTTGTTAAAATACATAAACCCATCCCCACTACCACATACCGCTAGGTTCATATGTTTGATATCAGTTATATGGTGACACCTTGGATAACCTCTACAAAAGCCCATGACAAGATGAATTCAGGTATGTCAGCAACCGGGGAACCCAATAGGGTACCCGATAAAAAATGATATGCAACACAAAAGGCATCCTCAAGGTCAACATGTAAGTGGAGTTATCCCAATAATGGTCACCTATATTATCACACAAGTAGAGGCATCATGTTAGAGATTCACATAAATAGGAAAACAGTGGAAGCATCTAACATGGTATCCTTTAGGTCACAAAACATGTAGAATAACCTCTCTTGGGATCCTCTAAGTCAATCTAGTCAGTATGGAGAACACCCATATCTTGGGGAGAATATTCTTTTTATCATTTTCAAAAGATAAAGAGACATCTTTTTCTCAAGGGGGAATATAAATAACCATTGGTCTTGGTAGATGGCTCCCTGCACATATCATTTCAACAATATCTCTCATGGTTATCCCAAAACCCATCATATTCACCTCCATAGGTCACATCCCAATCCCTATAATCAAGTATTTTCCAATATAAAATAATTATAAGAGGTTGTTGAACAATTTTAGGTCATTCATCTATTCTCACAACCCTTAGATTGGTCTCATTCCATGTTTCACTATCTAGAAAACCCTAAAACGATATATAGGAGTACAAACATCTCCATTAAATACCTCTCACACAAAATATCCCTTTGTAAGACCTCAACGCACCCAAAGGGATCAACCAATTCATTAAATGTTAGAAAAAAATATACTCCTCCAAGATCCAATTATAACATAAGGACGACAAAAACAAAAAACATTAAATTTGTGAAAAAGATGTAGTATGTGGAATCTACCTAGAGTAAAAAACATGTACCCAAAAATCTCCACTTAATTCATGAACTTTTATACATCCTGGGGATACATAGGGTCCGACTATGTACAAATACATATCTGTGGAATACATGGGATTTAGTATTGTACTACTGCATGGTCAAAACTCACCCAGGGTCTAGAATATTACAATTACATTCCAATTAACCCAAACATTATGTTCCTTAGCATGTTTATATCTATATGAACATATTTGACTACATCATGTGTAATTTTAGAACATGGTGTGTAGTCCCAAAATATTATTTTTCCTAGGTACTCAGCTACATTGTTTGAAACCACTACATGGAATGTGCTCCAGTTAAATTCTGAATAATTTCAAAAACAACATCTTCACTAAATATATATAAAAAATTCTATGTGTTTATCAGCCAAAAATTCACATGATTAGGATTTTTAAACTGGATACTCATACAATGATCCCACTAGAACCCCCATTTTCCATGAAATAGTTATAAATCCACCCCATGGGGACCCCCATAATCATAAAAGGGAATTAAAACATAAAATGAACCATTATAGAAGGATATTTAGCTACAAATAAAGATATGGATTACCATCAAGGGGTTTCCACTAATTCTTCGACCATATCCCAGCCCCACAATTGCCTCATGATGATCATACTCATCTAGAGATCTATAACATGATCACTCCATTCATCTATCTCTCTCCCAACTATCCAACTACCTCTATCATAGCCATGATGATGGATCCCCCAAGGTATAATCAAGATAATATATGGGAGAGTATGATAAAGGGGAAAAAATTGAATATAAGGAAAAAATGAAGAAAATATAATAGGAGATCAGGCCCACCCTCAACACATGACTCGATGTAATGCCTCCACTAGACCCCCCCCCCCCTCATTCAAAACACTACCAAGAAGATTAAAGCTTAATATGATTATATATTAAAATGATATTTTTAAATGAACATGTGATAATAATTTATTAATTAGCTAATTATTTATTAATCACTTATTATTCTCAAAATTATAATAATGTCTCATCGAGACACCAATATTTTCCCATTTAGTAAGCACCCTCTTTTGAGACAAAAAAGTTGTCATAAAAACTAATTATGATAATCTCTTAGGATAATATAAAAATTTTACACTTTATGGGAATACCAAAATAATTCAAATTTCCCCTTACATCCACAATACGTAGAATCATGTGTCACTACATCCCTCCACTAAGGAATGAATTTTTTATGATAGTGTGTGTTAGATAACAACCACCTCCACAAAGTGATGTCTTCAATTTTTCATAACAACCACTAATATTTTTTTTCAATGATTGGGTTTACGATAAAATATAAAATGTATAACATATATTTTAATATTATTTTTATAATAATAAAATTCATTTCCCTATAATTTAATGAGATATGAAAAAATTAATCAAGAATACATGAGAACGACAACCTCCATGATCAATGAGTTACATTTTTTAGTCCCAATCATCTTATATAGCTTTAAAAATAAATTAATTAAATAAAAATTATTTCCATAACACTTTATTTTTTTTGTCACGAAATCATTTTATTTTTAATTTTTCAATTTTCCACATAAATAAGGAATAATATAAAGATTGACCGACCAAACTCATGTCACAGACATAAGAAAAACACTGTATAACAAATAAATAAAATATGATAATAAATTGTACTCATGGAATTAAATATATAAGAATACACTTCTAAAGAATGTATCTAATAAAAATTATTTTATTATTATGAATTTTACTAACATGGTAAAAAACAAATCTTATACAAGGAATTTGTTTTCTTAGTCTAGATTCTAATTCAATGAGACAAGTTACAGTTTTGAACCTTGTTTCCCTTAATATTGTCATATTAGATTTTATTATCCCATGACTATTTTATATATTATTTTTTATAGTTCATTTGATATAAAAAGTAAAATATATGTCTTTTATTTAAATATCCTTAAACTAATGTGTTATCATAGATGAAAGGGTTTTCATCGTAATGACCATTCCTTGAGGCATGGTTTGATATTATGCAGTAATATTAATTTTTATCTTATAACTACTTCCAAATTTAATTATAATATTATATGATATTTCAAAACATTGAAACATAACATTTATTGATTCTCTTCATAATTTTGGGCATCAATTTTTTTTCATCCCAAATATATAACGTTCATTCAAAATTTAATCTTATTTTGTGAGTTATAATGTTTCTATTGGAGTTTTTTCTTTCATTTTATATTTTATACCCTAGTTTTACCTTTTTAGAATCACTTTTTATCCCATTGTTAAATATTTTGGAGTTTTATTACATCAAGAAATAACAGAAAATGATAGTTCCCCTGCAATGGTTGCGAATTTCAAGGGGATATACACAAATGATGGGAAGGACATGACCCACAAGATGGTGCAAAGTATAAACCCTTGCATTGATTTACACATGAAACAACTTATAGTTGCCTCCCCATGCCATAAATAAATCAGGGATGCTCTCCTTTCTCTTAACTTTGAATGTATCCCTGGACCATTTGGGTTCACATTTAAAATTTTCATGTTATACATGGACATTTTTTAGGAAGATATTAACTAGTCCATTAAGAAATTCTTTTCTCACTTTTACATAATTCATGGGATGATCTATAGCTTTATTTCCCTCATTCCTGTGAAATAAAATTTGATTCATATTAAGTATTTTTGGCCAGTTTCACTTAATAAAATAATAACCAAGCTCATTAGTAAGACATATATCAATAGGGTACGAGGAATGGTTTGGGACATGATCACCACAAACTAGTTTGGCTTTGTATCTAAGAGAAATATTTAAAGTTACCCATTTATAGCCTCAAAAACTGTCAACATAATGATAAGGAAAGTGAATGTTGAGTATTTTTCTCTTAAAATTTACATATCAAAATATTTTTAAACACTTAAATGGAGATTTCTATTTTATGTTATTAGAATATTTGGCTTCTCCAAGGTGTTCATAAATATGATCATCACCATTATTGGATCATCATGGTTGTCCATACTTATTAATAGTGCCTCAAAGGATTCTTTCCTTGCAGACAGGGTGTGATACAAGGTGATCTACTATCTCAGATTTTATTTTCTATTGTGTATGATAACCTAATAATATGTATCAATGATTTTCTTTAAATGGGACTATACAAGAAAATTAAGGGTGGTATGACTAACCATGACCCTTCTCACCTTTTATATGCTGATGATGTTCTATTTCATGGACAAGCCTCCAAGAACATTTTATCCTCCATAAAACCCCTCTTCACCCACTATGAGGATGTGTCAGGACAGGCAATTTGTTGAGAAAAATCATTTATTCTTTTCAAGGATGGATTTATAGAAAGTAAGAGGAACAATATAATTAACTATCATGGGGTAAAGTGGGGGAATTCTCCATTCCAATATCCTAGTGTCCAATTATTTTTCAGGAAATTGAAGATGTAATACATTGATGGTATATGTGGTGGAATCACTGCAAATAAATCTAGTTGGAATGGGAAGGTAATGGTTATAGATGGGAGGGGTGTTCGTGCTAATTTAGTGATCACATCCAAATTTTTTATTCCTTATTTCGCTACATATGGCCACGAGGCCTCCCTTAAGTGCATTAACCCATGAACTGTAACTTCATTTTGGTAGGTTTGGCTCATGAGAGGAAGATGATCATTATTTCCTACAAATATTTCATCAATATGGTTGAATTAAGAGGACTATGTGTCGAATACCATAGAACTTTCAGTGATGGTCTGATAGGTAAATTTATATAGAGCCTAATATCCTATGAGTTCATGGATTACTTAATTGGAAAAAAATTCAAATGAATGTTGTACAATGGGTACAAATATTACATTGCCTCATTTTCTATCCATATCATAAGAATTACTTCAAGAAAATCATTTATGAAATGAAGTGGTTGGTCTGTATGAACTCCACTCTCAAATACTAGAGCACAACATTGCCCGAACATATACTTCAAGAGAACGTTGTTCCCCTTGAAGCTAAACACCTTCCCATTTCTGATATTCTCCCATGAGTGAACTCCACTTATATAATAATTTATCTCAAAATTGAGACTAAAATTCATTCATATACCTTCATGGACATTGATACATTTATATGAAGAAAAAGCATAACTATCCAATTCAAATTTCGTGACTAATATTAGATTTATAGTGGGGGCCTACCCCACCCACTTTCCTGGCTCATGAAGTTCAGATCAATGTTTATCCGGCCCTCCAGATTCAACCTGGTTTAGAGGATCTGAAAAATCTTGATCCCACTTTCTGAAAAGATTCAAGGAGCTGGATTCCATATGGCCTTGATCTATCCTCTTTATATTGGTGCTGATAAAACAATGCATCACATGTTCCTGGAATGTTACCAATCAATGAGATTCTAGTTCTATGTTAGTTATTAGTTTGGTTTTAATATGTTAATATATACCTCATATAGTGAGTTTCTTTAAGGGTTTCCCATGGTTAGCTATAGAAAACCAATAAGTTACATTCTGCTTGTTGTTATTTTGGCTACTTGTGTAGTGCTTTGGGAGTCATGGAATTATTCTCTCATTGACATGTCTAATATTGTTTTCAAGTGGGTAATGGTGGCCATCCAAGTAGAGGATTATGCTACCTCCTTTTTCTCATAAAGGTATAATGTATAACATTGTCTCCAATCTAAATGTTCTTAGATCCCTTGGGGACTCCGGTCGACTGTAGAAACCCATGATGCTTAAGTACATCTATTAGATACCCCTGATTACACCATGTGTTACGGTGACTGTTTAAGGAGATGCCTCATGTGATCCATGACCATTAGGATGCGGAGGGATATTTTTCACAACGCTTGGGTTCGTCAAAGGATGCTTCTATAACTCCATGTGTATTATCATTGCCTGTGATGAAAAATAATGCGCCATAATTCATGAAATTATGTATGGTGTTAACTACAGTTGGATGATGATATGGCTCGAATATGAACCTACGATTATAGTTCATGCTTTGAAAACATGAATGTGTATTGTTATATGGAGATTACGTGCCCACTAGATTTATTGACTAAATAAAACAAATCAAATAAATCTTGTTGTTTTTCATGATTATCGAAACGCTAATCAAGTGGAATATGCTCTAGAAAAAAATAAATTCTCTGATATGGGCAGGATGTGGTCTTTTTTGGCCCCTGTCTATTATGTCTTGATGGTAGAGGTGGATGGGTGAGATTTCAACCACTTTCATTTTCAAAAAAGACTCATGTATTCATTACACTTTTTTATACATTATTTGATAATTTTTCTAGGTCTTTTTCCACTGGATCCTTTCCATTAGGAGTACATCTAGAAAAAGATATGTTAAGAATAATTCCCATTTTTTCAATGATGGATTCCTCTCCATGTCTATAATTTCTATTCCCATAAATGTTTCACAGTTCAATCAGGAACCGAATTAGGTATTTTGTTTTCTGGCCACTGTATTTTTGATATTTTATTTTGAAAATATTTTATTGGATGTGAGATTTCAAAAAAATTATTTTTAAAACATAAAAAATGGTATTTGTAACCACCCTAATTTATTTTGAATTACACATTCTAATTCCATTTTATCACACTTCTTATCTATCACATTATCTTAAATTTATTCGATATGTTCTATATATATTACATGTATATATATCTAGTTTAATATGACTTTATTTACTAGGATTAATAGCTATTTTATATTCCCATTAAAATTTCAATGTTTCAATAAACCCAACTTAAGAGAAAATACCATTATTTTGTGTCCTGATACGTGTTGCCTCTAAATTTTTTTCTTCCATGAATCCATTTTTTAATAGTAATTCTTTTATTGAAAACCATTCCAATTAAATTTTGGTTTTATGGAAAATAAACAACTATTTCTTTCATTAGAAAGGTAATTATATTATTTCAGAAAGAATTTCCAAAGTAGTTTATTTATATTTTTCTACTCGAAATCGCATGAATGAATTTGATACATAAATATTAAATGTTCAATAACTATGTAAATTATTTAATTATGTAATTTCCAGACAATTTAATAGCTTCTATATTTGGTAATACATATTATTTATCCATCGGTAATTACCTAATTCATTATTATAGTACCAACATCTATCTCTAGGGTTTTATAGTTATTATATTTAATGTATGGTTTATTTTCATATGGTGGTATGTATATTTATAGTTTCAATTATATTATGGGTGTGAAATTAATTATACATCCCCCAAAAGTGTTGGGTCAATTTTTATATATCATGAGATACTATATATTGTATAGGGGAGTAAACACAATCAACTATGTAAATTTTTTCACTAATTTTTTTTAATTAGGGGATGATATCAATCCACATTGGACATTTTAAACGATGAGTATTTGAATGTAAAGTGTTCCCAATCCACTTCAGGACTCTAATAACTATGATATTAAGGGTTGTGAGCCTTAACCTAATCATATGATGTCTTTTATAAGGTAGTCACCGCATAATTATGATTAATTGAAGTTAGGGTATTGTTTTCCATATTCCATGTGTCCATGATTATCTCAAACTCTATTGTCAATGTACATGTTTTTTATTTTCATTTTTCATGTCTTTCCTTCATAATTTATGAGCATATCTTATTTCTGCCCGTCATTTTTAATAATAAATTTCTCTATGATCATTTTTCATTATATCATCATGTTCATAACATTAATGAAATGATGATACATATTTTTCTTATTATGAATTCAACCAAACATATTTCTTAGTACTCTATTACAAAGGTAATTTATATGATTATAAATTAAGATAATATTTGAAAGAGTGTACTTTGGAACAAATATTTAGAGAAGTTCACATGTTTTTAAAAATAAATGTCTAATATAGCTAGTCTGTAATGACACCAAACATTCCCTTCCTTTAATTTGGGGATTATTTTGTGTGTTGTGAATTTTAAATTATGAAAATATTTTAATATAATTACATTCTTATATTATTTCACTTAAATTTATGGTTCATTGGTGGTTAGCCTAAAAAAACTATATAATGAAACTTTTGGGCCTGAAATTTTATATCCCTCCAATTAATGGTGTAATGATTTATATCTTATGAGATGTTATATACAAGATTAGGGACTGAAACTAATACACAATGTTACTTTTTAAATTATTTGATCATGGACTCGGGTGTGACCCATGACATAGGTTTATGATGTCATATCATATGTTGTTTCCACATATTCCATAACTCCCCCATATTTTGATTTCATTTACTTATTCCATGTTCCCATTCTCATGGTTAATATCATTATGATATCATTTCATGCCACTTCCATATCATGTTATGATTTGATTTTAATTTTTCTTCCCCAATAAGGACATCTAGATTTCACTTTTCTATTCATATTTTCACTAGGATGTCATTTGAGGTTTTATAATATTTATGAGTGTTTGGATATCTTGGTAGAGTTTTCAAAATAAATTTTTATTTTATATTGAATAATATGTATTTATATATAAATGATATTATAAAGAAAAATTATTTCTTTATCATAAATTTTTATGTTTTATAAATATATGTGAATAATGATGAAATATTGTGTGTTTAATGTGTGGGTTGTTATAATAAAGGACTGGAATAAGTACATAACCATAACATAGTGTACTTAGTCTAACCACCCAATTCTCAAAACCATTTATACTAAGATAAACACCCACTCCCTTTATCCAACAGTACATATTCAAAACATCTAGTCTTAATAATATTTTGGAGTTGGGCTATCAAACCATTCACTATAAATATTTATACTTTCTCTAACCACCCATATCCCAAAACCATGGGGTGTGGGGAGAATCACTTGTGCCCTAACAACCTTTTCGACATTAGGTAACCACCCATTACACAAACTAATGTCATGACACATATAAAATTGCCCACGTAATTAGAGGCTTGTTTCAGGACCACTAATAACATAATGATAATTTGTACATATATATGCCCAACGAACACAAAAAAAATTAAAATTTCTATTATGTATAGATTAGCTCATGATGATGAAATTGGTTTCATGAGGGAATCCTTAAGACCAAAAAATACTTAATCCATAGAAAATTATGGGGATTATATTTAGTGCATATCCATAGAGGAACACATAATATATTACTTAATTATTAAATATATTAAAAATACCCATATTATATAAATATAAAATTTATTTGAAAAATAAGAGTACATATCATTTATTTTAATAATTTTTTTGTAAAATGAAAACATTTTATAAAACAAAAAGAGTATTTATTAGTAAAAAAGAAAATATTTGAGAGTATGTTCAAAAATAAAATCTAAAAAAGATTCTATAGAAAATTGATATTTAATATGAATGATAAAAAAAGGAAATTACATTCATACTTTTTTATAGAATTTAAATTTAATTATACAATGATCCCAATGGATAATATTTAAAAAATCCCTTTCCTTTCTTTCTAAAGAGAGTATTAGAAAAAATATACTGGCACTATAATGTCAAATATTTATAAATAAATTCATTTATTTAAGTAAATATATAATATGAACTGGGAGGATAATGATTTCCAAATTAAAATATGGGATAAAAAATCTCCAATTGTAAGTCACTATTCCATTGAATTGTGTACTAAATAGTTGCAAAACAGTAAGAATAGATGTCAAACCCACAAATAACTAATGTATAAAAAATATATGATTTTAAGAGAAAGATAACATTCAATTTCTCTTAGTGTATTCTTAGACATAAATAATATCAATTTAAAATTTATATAGGAAAATAAACATTTATGGGTCTAGTAACCATGAATAAAAAGAACTTGAAAGAGATAACATTAAAGGTAATTCTAAATCCTACCAAATTTTTTAATAAATATCATAATATAAACTCATTGTTAAAATATAATGTTTAAAAAATCAAGTGGTTGATATATAACACAGCCAATTGAAAAAAATTGAGATTGGAAAACAAGATCCTCTACAATTAACTCCAATTAAAGTGACATAACCATGGATAAAAAATAAGAATATTATTAAATTATTTCATAACTTATTTCATAAATATATATATATATATATCCTTTTATAAAATACCATTATAATAACTTTTTGGAAACATATTAATAAATTATTATTTATTTTCTTAATTATATGTTTTTACCATTGGATTCTTTATACAAGTTTTATAATAGACAAATTAATCCCCGTTCATTGATACCATGTTCATCATTCTTATATTATTCAATGATTTGGTATAATTATTTTTAAATTATTTGTATATCAACCTATATAGTTGATATATCGTAATTTCATTATTTATGAGAATGAAATCTATGGTATACTTGATTTAGGTAATCTAATATTAAGAAGTTACTTTAGAACTATTATTTATATTTATACCTTATATATAATAAAACATTCATATTTTAAATATTTCATAAGTATAATAAATTACTGCTATTAATATATTTATTCTTATTCAAGATGAAAATGATGATTTTTATATTTCATCATTCTTCTTTTTATTTTAATTAACCCAATTGAAAACAAGTTATGCTATTGAAATGTATAAAATTATTTACTTTTATAATGGTTGTATCATTTACATTAATTTAAAATTATGGAAAAATAACATCTTAAAATTATAGAAATAAATTTTTAAATTTTTTGGACATGAATATCATTGAAAAATAATAATTAACTCAGGTATTTACTTGTTGATTCCACTCATTCTGGAAATGTGTTTCATCAAAATAAACGATTTAGTATTCCATCGCTAGATAAGATGAAGAAGAAAAATTATGAAGGATTTAGATTTTGAAAAATAGGTAGGTTATAATTAGAAAGCAAAATGGTTTGACTGGGTTGGAAGAGATGGTAGTTTTTCCTCCTAATAGTTGAGTCTGAGTGATATTTTTTGAAATTTATGAATGCTTCATGGTAAATGATGCTCATTTTTTAAGTGTTAAGTTGTCCAATACCTATGAAATACAATGGCGGATCATTATTAAAGCAATTATACACATAAATGTTTTATAGGTTTTATATATTATTTTATTAAAATAATGTATTTTATAGTTTTTAGATTTTAAAAATAGTAATCACCACTCACCCTACAAACATGTTTTTATTCATAATAAATGAAATTTATCATATTAACAAATTTGAATGTGTATATTATAAATACGAATTGAATTATATTTTATTGAAATTAATAATATTTTAAACCCTATATGAAATTCATAAATTAATAACATATAAATTTAGTTTTTAGGAATTTATATTTATAAGACCAACTATTTTATCGGTATTTGTTACCAAAAATTGAATCCTTATTTGATGGGTTATTTCATTATTCACATATATATAAAATATATTTAATTATATTTCATACTTTGGATATGGAAAAAAAATTCTTTAGAATAAAAATATATAGTGTATAATGGAAATTGTTTTTTAAGAAAACATATTATTTTTCAATTGATCTTCTTGAATATACTAGTAAACTTTTGAAGCATATAAGGACACTTCAATAGAATCATATTTACCAAATATAATAAGGAAAATAATTTATATGGGGGTGGACTATTCAAGATGTTATAATATATTTTATTATTTTAGATTTTTAATTCCAACTCAATCTCTTATAACTATGATGAACCTTGACTAAGATATATATTCAACCACATTTCCATGGAACCGTTAAAATGGGTACAGTGTAACATTTTGAGGATGATTAACATTAATCATGTCGCTGCTTTTCAAATGATGAAACCCATACTCTAATATATTTTATACAAAATATGATATAAAATATTTTATTATCATGTTATACATTTTTTTGTGAATATAATAGTTAACATATGGGTGTGAGTAATAATAGAATTTCATTCTTGTAATTTATGATATTTGAAAACAATTATTTTTGTAAATAATTTATGAATCATTCTAATTTGTGAATAATTTGATTTATTTTATATTTATGGTTCAATAAAATATTTCATTGTAAAATGTGAAAAATGATAAGATTTTCTAATTGGAAATACAATTTTCACTACAATGCAGCAAAACACCAGAAAATTGAGGATGTGGAAGATCTGCAGAACTAATCTTGTATATTTCCATGTGTGGTATATCATTAAATTATGTGAGTTTATTTGGAGAAGACAGTTCCACCAATTAATTTTGATGGAATATTACACATTGTGGTAATATATTAGTTTATGATTACATTCTACATGACGTGAATATTTCATGATAAAATATATATGAAGAATTATCTACTTGGTGAAGATTAAATGTCTAAAATGTACAAGGAATCTATGAAAAAATAAGATGAATAAGATATTATTTTTATAGCATTTATTTATATATCAAACATTATCCACAACATTGGTGACATGCTAATTGAGGGTACATAGAGATGACTTCCATGACCAACTGCGATGTTCTGGATCCCTATACCGCAATAATTCTCCACCACCATTCTTCCTCGGATATCATAGTTTTTGTTCTTATTTTTATAGAATGAATGTTTAGTTTTTATTGTGATATGTTATGTTATTATTTGGGGGATGAGTGATCATGGATTATTTATATTCATTATTCATTTCATAGATTGTTTTAGCTCAGGGTAAAAAAAACATTATTCTTCTTTGTGAAATTGCATGACCATATCTTGTGATTCGATGAGTGTTATTTTATTGCATCAATTAATATCCCTAGTTTCGCTAAGAATATTTTGATATCTAGTTTAGTAAAGCTTTATTAGGGTTATTAGTATCTTTATTTTTTAGATGAACCAAGTCGATGACCATACCAATGGGGAAATAACATGATTACTGTAGGTTACCCAAATTAATTATCATTGTTTTCCCATTTCTGATATGGGATATAATTGAAATTATAATTAATTGAATCCCTAACACATAAACCCGAAAATCCCTAAACCGTGCATGCCTTGTGCCAAAATTTATAACTTATTATTTTAGAAACTATTTTAATGTTATTAATTATTTGAAAAAATTATATTTCAATTTAATTTGTTAATTGATGTTATAAATAACATCCTTGTCAGTTAGATACTCAGACATGCGATGTACGAATCTTATGTAGCTAATTTTTTCTGAGTTTTCTTATTTAATAATATGTGCAACCCCATTAAAATTTAATGATTCCATTTGGGATTTTTTAACATGTGATAATTAGATCTTTTAATTATCAAGCCTTTATAATTATACCCATGGATGATTGATTAAACACTTTAAGAATCATATAAAAAATTGTGATTGGTAATAGATTTAAAATTTCTAATAAATTTTGGAGAAATAATTATAAATTTTCTTCATAAAAATAGTCATAGTATAGAATGTAGTGATGAAGGTTGAGAAACTGGGTGCATAATATGAGAATGTGAAAAAGAAGAATATTATAATGGTAGAATAACTTCACCCTATATGAGGTGTTTGGGATTATGATATTGGATCAAATTCACCTGGAATTTTATGATTTTAAGTGATCATGTAATTGACTCTAAGTGTCCATAATATGTGCCTTGTAATATTATCTCAACCAATTCTATCTATCCATAACATGTTTGTATCTAATTATAGGATCCATGTTATTGATATTCCAACATCCCCATATTTTTAATCAAATGATTTTTTCCCCTGAGGGAGTTTTTAATTTGGTTGATCAAACTTTTGATAAAAAGGTGATGACTTATGATAACCCCTAAAGGGAAATATCCTAATATATAATTACATATTAACATTAATAGAAAATGGAATTCATTTAAATAAAAATTAAAAAAATTAAATTATGTTACTTGAATAATAATTCAATGAATCTATTTTCAATAATGAATATATTCCTTGGTTGTTGTACATTAGTTGGATATATAGTGTGCATGCCATTACTATATGTTAAGGTTATGCTATTATATAATTGATAGAATAATTTTGATATTCTTTTGGACTTATTATATAAAGAATATATATTCTAGATGGATAAGAAAATAAATATTCCATCATCATAAACCAAGGATGACCATTTTTATATAAGAGGGTAAATGAATAATTAGAATCTAAAGAAATTAATATGTTATTTATATGTAAGTTAATTCAATGGAGGGGTTAAAATAACATAAATTTACAGAATTATGAATTTTAGAAAAATAAAATGAACTAATATGTAACATGGAAAAATATTGAATTAAATTTAACACATATTTATAGACCTGGGGAGATACTCTTAACATTTACTTCAGTTGCATCATTCTCCCCTATATTATTTTTATATTTTTATTTTTGGGATTCATAATTGTTTTATAATAACTAAAAGGTAAGTTAGAATAAATAGAAAAATTTGGAATAGTCACGTTTCTATTCATAGGTTTTCTATATAAATAGCTTCAATCATTTTTTTACAACAAAAATATTACTTTTTTTGTTAAAGGAAACCACCTAGTGAGTAGATATTTGAATTTTTTTTCAATTATAACCAATCTAATGATCTATTTTATGTGTAAAATGACTATTTATGTGGGATTATTAATTTCATTCAAGGTAAAACATTGAAATATTTTTTCCTAAATCTATATGGGTTTTTTAATTGATAGGTATTGTATTATGTTGTATAAAAATGATCAAAAAGTGACATATAAGTCTATAAAATATTTATAGTTAGAAATACCCAAAAATAATTATGATTCTAAAAGTATACTACACTTGATTATAATAGAGGTGAATATGGATTAGGGTTATAACATTAATATTGATTTTAAAAAGGTATAAATCCATAAATCTAGTCATAGTAAACAAGATATAAATTAAATATATCCATGTATACACAACCATAATGAATATATCTACTACAATTAGAGTTCATATTTCTTTTAGAACAATCACGTTTTAGAATAAAAATGTTTTCATTAAATTTTGATCAAGGGGTGGAGGGTGATGTATGTTGAAAATTACATTTTTTATATTTGGAAATGATGACATGAAATAAGACTGTGTTGGAAAATTAAAACCCACTTTTTAATGATGTATTTTTTAATAAACAATTAAATAGGAATACCAAGGTTGAAAATATACCATGTTAAAATAATTAGTGAATAAAATTACTTTTTTGATGGAATTTGGGATAAAAATATTATCTGCCAAGGTAAAAATGCATTTCATTGGTTGGTTATATTCATGATTTATTTAAAACTCATATATCATCACAATATTGTGTGGATACATTAATATTAGATGCACTTATTACCAATGAAGAATAAATATATATACTAATTAGAACACTAAATATATAATTTGTGGAGTGGGAGGTATGATTTTTCAAAATGTTATTGATATATAATAAATAAAATATTAATCAAATTAGATTTTCAAATTCATTAAATTGAGTATGAGTGGATGATGATTTTCAGCTAGGTCTAAGACTGGTTGTTTTAAAATTACCATATAACACAAAGAATCAAAAATTAATCCACACATTGTTATTAGAATAATATTACTTATAATAGTATAAGGTTAATGTAAAAAACCTAAGTTTAATTAATATTTTGAAGGATACATGAGATGATGAATATGGAATTTGTGTTTAGGAAAAGTAAACATTTTGTTAATGACATTACACATCCATTAATAATTATAATCAATCGACATATAGTATTTATATTATTTGGTTACTTCATAGATATGAAACATGTTAATGTGGTAATGAGATAGATTAAATTTAATTTCTGTTAAGAGAATATTTAGATGACATCTAATGTGAATCAGTAAAGTTCCTAACGCCATCGAGAAATATGGTCTGGAGTGAAATAATTAAATAGTGGGACTGTGTGATTAGACAAATGATGGGAGATATAGGGTTAAATAAACATATTAAAATAATATAAATAAATATTAATTTAATTCTAAGTGAATGTTAACATTAATCCTACTGTGGCGTTATTATGGAAAAATATTTATATATGGTAAGTTCATACATTGGGGGATCTTACATTCTTGTTTTTAATATTATCACATTTTTAATACTGGGTTTTCTAGAAGTTAAATTCTATTAAAAGTATGCTTATGAAAAATAGTAGATTAATCTTCATAATAATATATTGTTTTAATAGTATATTAAAATAATAGCAATATTTAATTTTTACCTGAAATTGATATAGTAATTATTTTATTAATGGATATATCAAATAAATTTTATTTAAAATATTAAAATAAAAATAATATTGGATAATTAATATATCTAATTAATCATAAATATTAACTTGACCTATTAGGAATATAATAATATATTTGGTATGATGTTAACTTTTTATCTTAATATTTTTTAAAATCAATGAGTTGAATAGTTCCAATAGTGGCTCAACTATTTGTTTATCAAAATAATATTTTATTAAATTATTTAAGAATAATAAAAAAATAAAAAAATATAGAATAATTATTATGTGGTTGAAAATGTTTTATGTTATTTATTTTTGGTCTAATTAACATCAGATAAGAAAATATTACACATTTTTATCTTTGAAATACTTGTTATCCTTTTAAAAACATAAATAGAATTATTAACTGCTAATTAAATTAATAAGTTATAAATTTGAAGAATAACATGTCAAAAATATATGGTTTTATTATATTACAACCCTTTATCAACACAAAATAGAAATTGGGACATTTTGGAGCCTTTTTTTTACAAAGATTCATTTCAAATATAAATTAATATTTATAGGAGTTTCCAAAAGTGCCCCTCACATCAGTTAAAAAAGGGCACCTCCTCCCTTACCTATTAAATTCACATTGAGACTTCATGCAAATAATTATGTGGTCAATTTCCTTTCTCATCATCACTATATTCATTATAGTGGTTCTAATCATCTTCAAATACCAACTCTAGTGATTGAATATATGATTTATATGGAGCATGTATAAGAAGAGAAAATATCCTCTACCGATTCTTTCAAAATAATTTTTATTATACTTACTCTTTATCATTTTGTTCTTTATAATGTAAGAACTCCATTATCACATATATAATAATATTTTATTAAGATTATGAAACAACCATATTCCACCTTATATCTATCTTTTGAAACATGAAATCAACATGCATGCTTATGTACAACTTACCATCTCCATGACATAGTGAAATCTATTTATTACCACCACCTTATATTTTAGGATATAATGATATAAAAAAATTTATATGAATACTATAACATTTTATTTATTATGATATATTATACACCATCCACTTCAATTCCATTCAAAAGTTATAGGTTTGATATCGTCCCTTGTGCATAAGTACAACCTACCATCTCTATGATTTGATTTGATTTTATCTACATGATCATCATTAATGCATAATAATATAAATTAAGTTAATGAATAAATATTACATATATTATACTCATGACATTTTATTATGATATAACTACAACCAAATAATATGACAAGTACTTCTCAAATGAAACATGATTGAGAAAATAAAAAGTTAATATATGGTGGATGAGTAATAATGATACTACCAAAAGGATGATAATATGAACATATATGATATCATTAAAATGACTATGATTCTAGAATAATTCAATGAAATTATTTAAGTCAACATATAGGAGGCTCATAATGTAAAAATGAAATCATATCTCATGTAAGGGATAATTTTTTAATATCATTTTTATTCGAGATTAGTAATATTTATGTTTTTATGGGGGAATATTTATCAACCACATCCATGTTTCCAATATATGTATTCCAAAATATTTTTATATCCTTATGAAACTATATAGATTCATTTTTTCCATTGGTGATATTTTTATTAAATGGTATGAATGGAATACTTTGTGGTTTTTGGTAGGTGGTAATTTTTGTCTTTCTAACAATAGTATGAGAATAATTTTTTATTTTATCTTATATGGACATAATTTGTTTTTAAATATTCATATTACCTTATTTCTATGAATAAAACCTTAAAATATTTCCGTTTTATTTTCAATGAAATTATTTTCTATTAAAATTTCATGAAATTTTGATAAAAGGGAACTTTTTTGAAGAAGAGGGAACATTTTCCTCAAGAATTAATTTGAAATTTTTTACCAAAATTATTTTCAATTTTTGTTGACAGTCATTAAATTGTTTTAATATAACATCCTTATTATTACAATGGTTTCATTGGAATTATTATAGAATTTAATTTATGTAATCTATTTATTTGAAATTGATTTTTATAGAATGATGTCTGAGAAACCCATTTTATTCTTTAAGTTATAATTTCATGAATGATTTATGTTTTTTGGAACACTTTGGAATTATTTCATTATGATATTGGTGGGTCCTACATCTCCCTCCCATTTGTTGACTAATTATATATATCTTGTGATATAAACATAAATTGAACGTGAAATGATCTCAATTCAGTATTATAGGGTTGGAACGAGGAGTGAACTCGGATCAATAATTGAATTTGTTCGCAATGATGGTCAGGGAAATAATCATTGACAAATATGAAATGATTTGTCTTTCTTTTGTGTATTACAAAACTTTTTATGTCTTGTATTATCAATTTTTGGAATATTTTCATTGATTTTTTGTAATATTTCATTATTTATCCCATAACATGTTATCATGATCTTCAATATATTGGATATATTTTTTCAAGTTTTATGTTCTTGTGATTATTCTATGATTGATATCTCCATTGATTATCATTACAATTCATCCCAACTCACCCATTATTATGATTATTTTCCCCATTTCTAGAATAAGTATATTATTTATGATATGTCAAAAAGAGTCTAGATATGAAAGAATAAGGAGGAGACAATGTATATATTTTATTAACTAGTTGTTTATATTTCCCAGTTTCTAAAGACACTATTACTATATTATCCTTTCATGGTATATTTATATTTTTAAATAATATTATTTAATATTGATGTAATGTGTATGTATGTATTATATTTTCTATAATTGTTGGTATCATAGGAATAGTATACTTATCATTTTGGAATTAAGATGAGAAAACCATAGGAAGAAACCTAGGGATATTTTAATGTATAAAATATACACATAGTTTTTTAGAAATGATCATGAATAACCATGGATAAAACCTAATGTGTCTTGAATTGAAATATTATTCATGATTATGTGGTTTTCTAATTATGGTTAGTGTTTCTCATATTATGCTTATTTGTTTTATTTAATGGATAGAACCTGAATGAATCATGTTAATGGTGAATGTGAAAGGCATTGAAATTGTTTTCTTAAGGAGAAAACAAATT
Source organism: Viscum album (assembly GCA_963277665.1). Taxonomy (NCBI): domain Eukaryota; kingdom Viridiplantae; phylum Streptophyta; class Magnoliopsida; order Santalales; family Viscaceae; genus Viscum; species Viscum album. Next base: position 1,130,955,857 of record OY728142.1, on the reverse strand, counting down.
TTATGGGATTTGTAATGAAAAATAATATATCCATCCTCATATAACTTTCTCCAGCTATGATTCATTTCGAAATTATAAAAGAGAAAAGAAAGGAAAAACATTTTGTTGAGTCTTCCATGACTTAGTTTCAAACATCCTCCAGTTGGTCTTTTGATCTAGTAATGGCTGAAAAATGAAATACTTCCACTGAAAAGATATTTTCACTCCTCCAATTTTCAAAACATGATAAATTCATCTTTTGAGTCTATCATTGGAATGGTAAATATGATCAACATTGTAATCTTATCCAGATTATGAGTCAAGGAGATGAAATTAAAATTTTAGAATTGGATGAGTTCCTGAAGATATTTTTAAATGGGTAAATTCCTCATATTATTCAATGAAATATGGAGAAAGAGTTCTTTTATTTTATAAAAAAGGAAGATTAATCAGTTTGTACATACGAAGAAATTTTTTCAAGACTTATAAGTTATGATTCTGGATTGGTTATCCGACCTGAGAGTAAAATTGATGAATTCATTAGTGAAGGAAAATCAATTATCTAAATTCCATTATCCATAAGGTACATCAATATCTATGAGTAAATTTGATATTTTTCACTAAAGGTCGATATGGATATATGATTAACCCATCATTCCTGTTGTTTTCATCAGAAGAGAAAAATATAATTCAAGGGAAAATATAATGATGAAATGGAAATGAATATACGTTTTCACTTATACTAAATGTTTTTGATCAAAAATAGAGTAAAGTTTCTTAAAAGTTCTAAAAAATGTTGTATGTGTGGGAGAAAAGGTCATCAAGTAGTTTAATACTGATTTGATGTGAAAAATATTCTGAATGATGTGAATAGTGAAAAGGCTACATAGATTGGACCTCCTACATATAAATCATACCATTGAAAGAAAAATTGGTATTATTCCAATCAATTCCCCATTCTAAGTGTTATTTTTGATGATTGATTTTGAAAAACCCTTAAGGGAAAACACAAGGACATTTTAAATTTGATCGCTATTGGTGAAGTAGAGTATGATAAAAAAGTTGTGAAAGGCAAAAATACCATACAATATAATGTAGAAAATTATTTAATTGATTCGAGATCCAACAACTATTTTTTTGAATTATTTTATTATTGTATCGCTATTTTACATCAATAATTAGATGTTATGTTAGTTTGCCAAGTCATAATGAAACAACGGTCACAAAAAAAAGTATATAATTCTTCTCTAGTAAATGTTTGTGGGAAGGTGTTTCGTAAAAATAGGGTGATCCTCTATATAGTATAATTTGATTATATTCTTTCCAAGGGTTGGATTTCTCTACATGGATCTCATATCAATTTCTAAGGAAGGGAAGTCACATTAAATATTCTATTTCAATCAATGATCATCTATCGATGGCATGATGAATATGTCCTTCTAGTGGTAATTTCTTCCATGTTACAGATCTTGATCCATATAAATGAATGTTATCTATTTCAATTGGCCAGGGAGAAACTCCCCATTATTAATAAATCTATTGTTTGGGAAATTTACGATTTCATTCTGGAATAATTTCTAGGTCTTCGACCAAATCTCGAGGTTTTGTTTTCAATAAAAATCATATTGGGTTATATTCCAATTTCAATGAAACCATATAGAATGGCCCCAATTGATTTACAAGAACTAAAGAAGCAACTCCAAGAGATCCTTGAAAAGGGATTCACATTCCCCAGTTTGTCACCTTATGGTCCACCATTTATGTTTGTCAAGAAGAAATATGGACCAATTAAACACTACATTAATTATTTGGAAATTAACAAGATCACTATTAATAAAAAATATCCTCTTCACTGAAATGATGACTTATTCGACTAACATCACAGAGATCAATACTTATTCAAGTGAGATATTATTTTAGGATATCATTAACTATCTATCATTAATTAGGATATACCAATGATGGAATTTCATTAAAGGTATGGACACTATGAATTTATAGTGATGCATTTTGGTCTCACTAATTCCCACACTATATTCACTATTGTATTTAATAGAGTCTGTATACACTATCTTAATATGTTTTTTTCAGTCTTTATAGATGATATTATTTTTTATTCATATTATAAGGAATAACATGAAGATCACAAGGGAATTGTAATGAAGACACAAAAAAATGAGAATCATTATTTAAAAAATACCATGTTTAATTTTTTTTAAAAAAAAATTGATTTTTGGGTCACATAATCTCAAGAGAGGGGATATCTTTGGATCCACAAAAATAAAAGTTATTGAATGTTGGACAAGATCAACAATGGGAACTGAGATCCAATTTTTTCTTGGTTTGGATGGGTATTATTGTTGTTTTGAGAATTTTCTTAATGATTATCTAATCCAATCACCATTATGACTAGTAATGTAGTTACGTTTGTGTGGATAAAAGAATTTGAATAGAATTTCAAAGTGGAGAAAGGATTTTGATCTACAGTGACACATTCAAGAAGGGGATGATATGTGTTCTCGTGAAAAATGATATAGTGAAACTTTATGCCTCATTGTAATTGAAAATAAATGAGAAAAATAACCCCACACATGATTTTTAATTAGCAGCAGTAATATTTTAATTAATGATATGGAAGAATTATCCTTATGGTGAATGGTGTGATATTTATAATGATTAGAAAATATTAAATTATATTTTCACCCAAAATAATTTGAATATTCCCCAATGGAGATAGTTGTAGTTGTTTAATTATTTAGACTGGCTAATACATTACCACCCTAGGAAAGAGAACATGGTAGAATATGCTTTATGTCTAAAATATTATGCTTGGCTATCCATGATAATGATAATAAAGATCCTATATTTAGGTATTTTTAATGGATGGATCTTGAAATTTTAATGGAATGGGAGAAGTAATATCCTTACCATATGAATGTTCAACTATCTATACAAGTTAATATTAAGGAGGTGTTGAAGGATGATGTAGATATATAAATTAATGTGATAAATTTTCATGAATTCATCCTTTAATTTGATGGAATTGTAATGTTTAAGAATAGGGTTTGTATTTCTCCCATACCAGAATTAAAGAATAAGTTGATGGTTTTGGATCATAGTTCATCATTCATTATTCATCATGGAAACACAATGATGTACGTGGACCTAAACGATTATTTTTAGTGGGATTACAAGAAAAGAGATGTTTCCAAATATGTCACTCAGTGCTTGATTTGTTTTCAAGTTAAAGATGGGAGAATGAAATCTAAGAGGATGTTACACCCATTACCTATACCATAATGTATATTGGAAAAAATCACTATAGAATTTATTTTCAGAATAAAAAAATCTAAAGGCCATAATTCTATATAGGATATATATGGTCCCATTATGCAGTAATGAAACAAAATTTCTATTAGAGAATATTACTCTCTTGATAAGATTTCTAGAATAAATAATGAATGTGGTAAGATGGAATGGAGGACCACTTTCCATTATATATGATCGGGAACTACGGTTTACCTTTATGTTTTGGAGGATTGTTTGCAAGCTCTGGATAAAAATTTATTTTTCATCACTGTATATCATCCATAGATAGATTGTCATTCTTGGATGACAATTCAAACTCTATAATGCCTGTTTAGAGCTTATTCTACGGATTTCAAAGGTATTTGGGATAACCACAAACCATTGATAGAATTTATATTCAATAGTAGATCTCACTCTAGAAATCAGATTGATCCTTATAAATCCCTCTATGTAAACAATTATAGAACTCCAACTTCATGGGATGAAGTTTGGGAAATAATGCTATTAGGACCTGATCTTTTTGATGAAATAGAAGAAAAGGTCATATCAATTCAACAACACATATGAGGAGACCAGAGTCAAAAAATATGTTATGATGGAATCCAATGAAAATACCTAGAGTTTGAATTTTGTGAAAAGATTTTTCTATGAATATATTTCTAGAAGAGAGTATTGATATTTGGAATGAATGGAAAGATGAGCCCTAGATATATCAGTTCTTTTGAAATTTAGGATCTTTCTGGGAAGGTATCATACTGATTGTAGATTACAAAAAATCTATCTTATTTTGATGATGTGTTCCATGTATATCTCCTTAGAAAGTACATACATTATCCTTCACATGTACTAAACATAGAAGTTATACTACAAGTGAATGATCTATCTTTTGAAGAATAAATTAGAGAGATTCTAGATCGTAGTGAATACATTCTATGAAACAAGACCATAGATTTGATTATTGTTTTTTTGGACGGACCACCAATTTTCATATTCTATGTGGGAACATTATGATATGATGAGGGAGATTTATCATCATCTTTTTCAATTGATGTGGTCAATTTCGAGGGATAAATTCAATTTAAGGGGGTAGAATCTAACAGATATATGTTTTTTATGAAATATTTTCGTTAAATAAATTTAATTCATCGTTAGCTTGAATTGCATGCGATCATAAGTTTAAATTAACCACGAGATGCCCTTATTATAAAATTATTTTTATAACCTATCTATTAGGTTAGGAGGAATAAATATAACCGCCTTATGATAATTTAGGGTGAATCCATTGGCAACCTGTAATTTATGAAAATTATTTATCAAAGGTGTATTTTTATTTTATGTGAATTTGTATTATTAAATGGAATTAATGAATTATTTATGTTTTATAATCAATTAAATAATATTAATATTCATCTTATTGACATTTTTGTTATAGGGTACTAATAAAGCCGATTTGATGTATAAAAATGGTACATTTAAAAATAAAACTTTTACAGCCTTTTAATGGAGAACCCTATTTAAATTTATATTTTGAAAACAAAATAATTTTTATATTGATGAAAAATATTTTTATTAGGAAGCAGGATATAATAATATACATTGGATAAATTTTTTATATTTTTTTGAGAAATTTGAAATTTTGATGAATAGTAAAAATAAACTAAATTTTTATTTAAATATTTTTTTCATCATAATAATTTATATTTTTAATTTATTATATTTAATGGTAAATAGAATATATTTTTTTCATTTAGAAATGTGTATTTAATTTGAATTAATTTTTTATTGAATTCAAAAGTTAAAACATTTCAATATTTTGTAATGATTTGACTTTTAAAACTCGTTCTGTCTTTCTAACAAATGGATTAATATTGAATTAATTAAATTTACATTGAATTTTTTAATTTTGATTACTGAATTACATATATAGAATTATTATGACACAAATATTTAAACATATTTATTTTATTTTTTGGAAATGTGAATGGAAACATGGGTAATTTTTATTAATTCGTTAAAAGGTTAAATTGAGTAATAAAGGTTAAGATTACTTTTATGAAATCACCCTAACAGTTTTCTAAATAACATTTCATGAATATTTTCCATCATTAATAATCCTTGGGAAATGTTATTTTTATTGTAATCCACTTGCATGATATTAGGACATGTAGTTTATTATATTTAAATAAAAGTAAAATATGTCTCACTGAAATTTTCATAACTAAATCATTTTTAATAAAATAATATACCTATGATAAATTATTTTATATATAATTATTTTAAAGCTAATATGTTTTTATTTATCATGTTAATTATTTTTTTAATCCTTATGAAATGATTAATTACATTAACAGTTTATACGGTAATGATAGAGAAATTATTTAATTGATGAAAATAAATAAACTAATTCTTATTAAAATTATAATAACCATTAAAAGACCCAAAAACTATATAAAATTATATTGGTATAGTATATATAGACCATAATCATCCAAGGGTTGAGTTATTGACCATTTCGTTCCATATGGAAAATATTATGATACTTGTATTATATTATTTAAAGTGATGTTAAAGTAGTCACATTCATATTTTCTAAATTAAATATTTTTTAATAAGGATTTTCCAAAATCTATATTCAACTAAATGTATTCTTATGAAATATATTAGATGTTTATTTATCATAGTGTTTTTTTAATTTTTATCCTACTAATAGGAATATTATGTAATTACCAAAAATTAATGTAGTAATTATTTTATTAATGAATATATCAAATAAATGTTAATAAAAATAAAAAAATACCTATAATTTTGAATAATTAATATGTAAATTAGATTTAATTGATTAAATTGACTTATAAGGAATATAATAATATACTTTTTTATGTTAATTTGTTATATTAATATTTTTTAAAAAAAATAAATTGAATAGTGTTAAAATAGAAACTATTGTTGTTTTATCAAACTAATGTTTTATTAAATTATTTTAAAATCATAAACCAAGTTAAAAAATATTGAATAAAAATTATTTTTCTCAAAATGTTATAATGTATTTATTTATGGTATATTGATATCAAATAAACAAATATATCACCTTTTAATGTTAATTTTTTTGTTACTATAGTTAATATTTAAATTGAATAACTATGTTTTAATTATAATAATAAGTTTTAAAATGAAATAAATACATGAAAAAATTAAATTTGTTGATTAAATTATAATCCAATATCATCTCATCATTAAAATTTGGATATTTTTAAGGTTTTGTTAGGTTTTTAAAATATTAAAAATTAATATTTATTACGTTTCCAAAAGTGACCCTCGCCAGAATTATAAAAGAAAACAACCTCCCTCACCTATTCACTACACATCGATCCTTAATGATTAGAATTTCCCTTAAAATTTTCCTTCTAAACATTCCTAGTTACATTCTAGAGGGTTTTTTTTCTTTCAATGTCCATCTCTATTGCATTACGAGGATATTTAGAGGGAGCACATCAAAGAAGAGGAAATCTCCTCTAACAATTATTTTAATCTAATATCGTCATCTACTTCTTTTTCATGGGTTTTATAATTATGGATGTGTACCGTCCCGGACCTGGGTTCCACGCAATGGGTGCCTCGAGCCTGGTTCTCCATGTGACCTCAATCACATTTCCCCAGATGCTAGAAGCTGCCGACTAGCATCGAGGGCCCAGGTTTGATAGTGGGGAAACTATGCCCTCAATTGTCAAAGTGTAGCATAATGGAATACCAAAATAAACATAAAACGACAGCGGATGTCGTAAACCATACAACTAATTAAATAAAAAAAATACAATGGATATAACCAAAAGTATATAAAATATGATGCTACATGTGTCATGTTCTAAGAAAACAGCCAGAACATGTTATACATCAATACAGCACAACAAAAAGCAGAGTTCAGCAAAGCAAAGAAAACAGCTGGCAGGGTCACCATGAGCCTAGGCTCGGTCCCATGCCCTCCTACTCCTCAGCAATAGTTAGGTACCTGTATAGGGACTCTTTCCTCTATCTAAACCTGTAGCAACGTAATCTTTTTTGGCCGAAAAGTGTGACCCAAACAGGGTGTGAGAAATATATGTCAGTAGGCACCCACCAAAGGCCCATGCCCAACTGCGTGTAAGCATTCAACAATAGTCTGCAGTAGTAAAATGAAAAATTTAAGAAGTACTCAAAATTAACTCATTACTATTTATATTTCCATATTATTATACATTTAATAAATTTAAAATAAGAAATCACCACACTGCATTTCTAGTAAACAACTATTGTCCTTAGGCACGTAAACTCTTACCCTCGGGTAACGAGTATCCAAAACAAGAATCGTCCCTCAGGCATAATAGATTTTTCCCTCAGGAATAGGTAGTGTCACCCAGAGGCACATAATCAGCTGCCCACATGCACGGAAGAAGTTTCCCTCTGTCCGAAATAACTACAGCCCTCGGGCTAAACAGTTCAGTGCCCACTGGCTAATCAGAACAATTCCCTCAGGCCAACAGGTTACCGGGCCATGACCAACATATCAAAATGCAGTAAACAAGAAATTCCACTCAAGGCAATTCTACGATTTCTACAAGAATGGCATACCCTCTAGTATCCTAGCCAAATAGCTAAAAAGTGGAACACACCCCCGGGGTGGTTCCGGATCCAAGAAAAATCCCAACTAGTATCTTATTATCACAATTAAATACCTAATCAATTATAGGAATTAAATATAGCAATGGCCTCAGCCACACGACACCCCAACATGGGTTCGTGGCATGAAAACGCACAAAACACATGACAGTTGGAATAATTAATACAAAGCCACCTACCTTATACACCAACGAATGTTATACTCGAACGCCAACTTCTGAAATTCCCAAGAATGGAGTAGATCTGTACGGTTCGAACAAGATCGTCCGAAGCCTAATAAGATTCCAAACGAACCCCCGATGGATCTTCAAAGGTCCGACCATCCTCCTTGGCTCCAAAATGGCTCAAAAGCCTCCTCTGACAAATGAAGAGGCTACTACCTATTTTAATCCAAAAAAAAAGTACACGGTGTGTAATTCTATCATTTAACTGTTCATTTGGCCGCACCGCCACACTGTTCATCAGTCGACCTGAGTACACGACATGTACTCCTGAGTACATGGCGTGTACTGTCGCCCAACTGGAGTCGAGTCCACCGTCTTACTGTTCAAGACTACGGACTGACAACACGGAGTGTAAGGTACCACTACACGGCGTGTAGTAGGTTTCTATACCCCTTTTCACCGACAAGGGTACACGCCCCGTGTACTCATCCCAACATGGCCAAAAGTACATGGCTTGTGGACAATGTACACGGCGTGTGGTTTCGAAATTTATCATTTTCCCCATTTTCCATATTTTATCAAAAACATTTAAGGAAAAGGAAAAATAAGAATACCGTACCTCAAAAATAAGAACCATGTTCTTAAAAACTTCCCCCCTTATAGAAATTCGTCCTCGAATTTCCCTTCCAAGTATGGCGAATATAAAGCTCAGAATAGATCTTGCCACTGAGCATGTACGTTGGCCTCCCGCTCCTAGGTCTCGTCCTGCACTCGGCCATGCTGCCATAGCACCCGTACGAGAGGAACTGGCCAGCCTCGAAGAAACTTCATGCCCCTGTCAATGATACTGATCATATTCTCCTCAAAATACGCATCATGATGAATCTCAACCTCCCCTAGCTGAAAGGTGTGAGACGGGTCTGAATGGTAGCGACACAACTATGACATGTGGAAGATGTCGTGTATGGCTTGGTACCGTTGTGGTAACCACAACCGATAGGCAACCAGCCTGAATCTCTATAGAATCTCGAATGGCCCAACATACCTTAGTGAAAGCTTAACCTGTCTCCTGATTAGGTTGTGTCCCAGCCTCAGCGAAACATGCAAGAAAACCTTATCCCCGACCACGAACTCCAAAGGTCGTCTGCGGCGATCAGCATAAGACTTCTGAAGAGACTGTGCGGTAGCCATCCATCTCCTAATCAACTGGACCTGCTCAGATGTCTCATGTTCAAGATGTGGCCCCAGTAAAGATACATCACCTGCCTCTAACAACCACACAGGTGATTGGCATGTCCTACCATATAAAGCCTTGTGTGTTTCCATCTCAATAGTCACCTGGAAACTATTGTTATAGGAAAAATCTACTAAGGGTATATTATTCTCCCAAGAGACCCCAAATTCTAGGTCTCATGCGCACAAAATGTCCTCTAGCACTTGTATCGTCCGCTCTGACGGGCCATCTGTCTGAGGGTGGTATGTTGTGCTCAGAATCACCTATGTACCCAGCGCCCTCTGAAAACTCTACTCGAAATGAGATGTAAAGAGGGCATCCCTATCTGAAATAGTAGAATGAGGGACCCCATGAAGACGTATGATATCTCAGATATAAAACCTTTCGATTTCGTCCACACCTAACATCTCCTTGATCGGCAAGAAGTGAGCTCTCTTCATGAGTCTGTCCACAACAACCCACACGGCGTCATTTCCTCGAGGTGACCTCGGCAATCCCGTCACGAAATCCATCGCGACATCATCCCATTTCCACTCTAGAATGGGCAACCTCTATAACATCCTAGCTGGCCTCTGGTGCTCTTCCTTCACTTGCTGATAGGTGGAAAACCTAGTAATAAAACCAGCTATCTCTCTCCTCATACCCGGCCACCAGTACTTACATCTCAAGTCTCGGTACATCTTGGTAACCCTGGGATGAACTTCCCAAGTTGAAGCATGAAACTCCCTCATCAGATCCTCACGTATATCACTTGGAACTCATACACGTCCATGGAAACGCAAAACCTCATCATCGTCTATCGTCCAACCGAGAGGAGGGTCCTCACATGCCACCGACTCCCGTCGAACTAGCATTCTGAATCTGATAGGTTCCTCATCCTCACTCCATCCGGGAGGGTAGATGTCACAGATAACGAGGAATGATATTCCTGCCCCTGACTGTCGTGAACCTCCAGATGCATCTCAGAGAACAAAGCCATGAGCTACCCCTAACCATTGGCCTCCTACACTGCCTATATCTGTGTCTTCCTACTCAGTGCATTAGCTACTGCATTACCTTTACCAGGTGTATAGGAAAGCTCAAAATCATAGAACTATCGGTACTCAACCCACATTCTCTGCCTCAGATTCAGGCCACACTAAGTAAAGATATACTTGAGACTTTTGTGGTAGGTGAAAACCACAAAATGCTCTCCCAACATGTAATGTCTCTAACAGTGAAATGCATGTACAACTGCAGCCAAGTCGAGATCATGCGTCGGGTAATTCCTCTCATGTGGCCTCAACTGCCGAGACCCATACACAACAACTCGATCACCCTGCATCAAAACTGCTCCCAGCCAAATCCATAATGCATCATAGTAAACAGTATAGCTCTTCCCCTACTCTAGGAGTATTAGGATCGGTGTTGATGTCAACCTTCCCTTCAGGTCCTGAAAATCTGTCTCAAAAGCTTTTGACCAAATGAAATTACACCCTTCTTAGTTAGACCCGTCAACGGTGCTGTTAAGCAGGAGAAGTCTTTTATGAAGCACCTGTAGTAACCAGCCAGCCCTAAGAAACTCCATATCTCAAACACGTTCTTAGGATGATCCCAGGAAACTACTACTCTCACCATCTCTGGGTCTACTACAACTCCTGCCTCTGAGATAATGTGTCCCAGGAAGTGAATCTGGTCCATCCAAATGTGGCACTTTGAGAGCTTAGCATATAGCCAATGCTTTCTCAGTGTAATCAATACGATCTCAAGATGGGTGTCATGGTCGTGTCGAGTGTGAGAGTACACCAAGATGGCATCCACGAATACTACCACAAATGAATCAAGATACAGATGGAACACACGATTCATCAGAGCCATGAAAACCGTCGGCGCGTTCGTTAGTCTGAACGGCATAACCAAGTACTAGTATAGACCATATCTGCTCCAAAAAGCTGTAAGTGGTATATCTGACGGTCTAACGCGCAACTGATGATATCCGGATCTCATGATAATCTTCGAGAAGAATCATGCTCCATGAAGCAGATCAAACAGATCATCAATCCTCAGCAAGGGATATTGGTTCTTAACAGTCAACTGGTTCAGCTTCTAATAATCCACACAAAGTCTCAGGGTACCGTCTGACTTTTTCGCAAAAAGGACCCGAAAACCCCAAGGAGAAGTACTGGGTCAGATAGAGCCATTTTCCTATAACTCATCTAACTGCCTCTTGAGCTCCTGCAACTCAGGCGTGGACATAATATAAGGAGGGATGGACACTGCTGCTGCTCCTGGAACAAGCACGATAGAGAAACCCACCTCACGACCTGGAGGTAGACCTGAAAAGTCGTCTGGGAAGACATCCCCGAAACGATCAAAAACTGGAGGGAAATCTGTCTGATAAGTCCCCTGATCATCCAGATATAAGCTTTCTATCTGGATTGTTACTCCACCTCACCCATGATTCTCTGGTCCAGCTCAACACGCCTGAACATCCCATTCTCCCTTTTATAGAAACTCTCTGCCCTCTAGTGACGTGAAACACAACCTGTGACTATAGAAATCTAAAAAAGCTCAAAGGGGAACCAACCAGTCCATCCAGAGAATGGCATCATAGCTCGTCATCTCCAAAACATAGAGGTCCCAAAGGATGTGACACCCTCCAACCTCAAGGTGGAACCCCTTACACTGAGGCACACCAGCTGTTCTAGTCCCCAACGGAGTGTCTAGCATCAAGATATTAGAAGAAGAAGAAACACTGAGCACAAGGCTCTCCACAACAGGCACAGATATGAAACTATGCATAGAACCCATATCAAGAAGTACTGATGAAAAGACAGAAGCTACTAGAGTAGTACCTCTGACTGTAGAAGGTCCGGGATCCTACTCATGCTAGGTTTATTGCACTGTATATGCCAGCCTAGTGCTGCGGCCCTACGACACAACCTGGCTACCCTGAGCGATCCCGCCCTACTGCCTCTACAATCCTGGTGTCTGGCTACCACATTCATGACCACCATCTCTTCCTGCACACCCGAACGTATTCCAGTTCCCAGATTGGTAAGAATCCACTGGTCCTGCTCCCGCACGAAGAGTCTGCACAGAACCCCTCTCACTAGCCACTGGTGGAAACACCGTGCAAAAGCGCTACAAATGACCCATATTGCCGCAATCTCGGCACTCCACTGCGTCTCATGGACATTTTGGTCTCTTGTTCCCCTCTCTCCCACACTGGTTGCACATAACCTGGCCACCTGAAGCATTCTTCTGACTCGTATTGCTGCCCTGAGAGAAGTCCATATGTCTCTTCCTCTTGCCAGTAGAAATAACACCAGTAACTGTTCCTGAACCGTCGTGGCCCACACCACTCGATTCCTGCAGGTTCCTCTCTGTAATCGGCACCTGGTTCACGATGGCGTGTACAGTAGGAAACCTGAAGGCATTCACCAGTGCTCGGATGTCATACCGAAGACCATCATTAAAACGGCTGGCTCTATGCATCTCATCACCTATCATCATGGGTGCAAAGTGCTGAAGCTCCGTAAAACGAGCAGAATAGTCCATCACCGACATAACTCCCTCCTGCATATTCATAAACTCTCGAGATCTATCTTCCCTCAGCGTCTATGAAAATAAAAATTCATAAAAGACTGCCTAAAAGTCTTCCCACGCCATGTCTTTGTGTTGCTCTGACTGGGTGGTAACATCCCACCACCTCTTGGCGGAATCACGCAGCATGTAAGTCGTAGGCTTGACCCTCTACCCTGGAGGCAACTCAAGATTCTTGAAAATAGTCTGCATTGATCCTAGCCAAGACTCTACAGCCTCTGGTCTGCCATCCCCATAAAATGTAGGCAGATGCTGCTACTGGAAGATACAAGTCAGCTCAACCATAGATGAAGCAGCCTGCGATGCTCCCTGAAAGGTCTGCACAAACCGCATTAAACATTCACGGAACTGCGCCTCCGTGCCTGTGTCTGGTATAACAGCTGGTTCTTCATCTGGCTCTGCTAGAGGATCCACTAGTAGCCCATGACCCACCATCTCTAGAGTATAATCGTCACCGCTCTCTCGAAAAACAACTTTCGGTCGTCTAGGAGGCAGAACAATACAATGTCAAAAGCACGCCTCAGATTAAAGATTATTATGAGAAAAAAGCGAAGAAACCACAAATGAAACAAAAGGAAGAAGGAAATAAAAATTGAAAAAACAAGACTACATGGCGTGTACAATGACTACACGGCGTGTACTTGACTTCCCTTCCCCTACCCGAGTCCTTATACACGGCTAAGCCACACAGCTTTCGTCGAACAAAAATACAGGACATTTATAATATCTGCACGGAATGTACAATGTTATTTTCCAACTTCCCGTTTCATCTGTGACAATGACGACTACTCGGCTTGACACTACACGGCGTGTTACACACGCACATGGCATGTACACCACCCCATTTCGCAGCCACATGGCTAACTCCACACAGTCTGTCCTCATACAAGACTACATGGTGTGTCCCACAGGTACACGGCGTGTTCCAGGAGGGGTGACACTGACCTGTGTTGTTAGTTACACTACCGAGTCCCCAAGTCACACTACACGACATGTCTATAATTAACACGACGTGTTCGGTCAAGGAGTTCACCGAACCGTGTTGTTAGTTACACGACCAGACTCCGGGTCACACTACACGGCGTGTCCGAAAGCTACATGACGTGTTTTACCAAAGCCTTTCCCTAACCCATGTCGCCACCCACACGGTTTGTGAAATGGGAAGATACTACACGGTGTGCACACAAAAAGTTCGTTTTTCTTCCCAAACAGAAGTTTATACACGACGTGTATAAAAATTCTACACAACATGTATACTGGGTTTCCAGATAGTATGCCTCAGAAACATCCCCGAAACCCAGATAATACTGAAAAACAACACCTAAGTGTCACATTCCGACTCGTGGGGGAATATACTCCCCAAGAATCAAATTTTGACATCTTATATGTGTTATAACCAACAAAAAGTAAACGATCCACCAAAATCAGGTCAATGGGGGCCCATACTCCCCAAAAACTAATGTTTGGCATCCATTCTATAAATAGACTCAAACAAAAACACCATATCACAAGGTAGGTATTTATCAAGCAGCTATCACAACATCATTCTTTTCTAGCACAACAACTATCACGACAACATGCAAATTCTAATGCACATATATGGCAGGGAAACTATGCATGGAATGTGATACCTATCATGTGCCTATATGATGCATGAGGTGGCATACCCTCATCTCATCGGGTTGCAACTACATAGAACCGACTGATAAAATATAAACATCACAATCTCAAGTGCATCACCCAGTTGTGAAATCAAATCAACTGTAAAATTTGCAAAATCAAAAGAAGTGCAGAAATCCGAGGTAGACTGGCTTTTCCCTATACACGGGTTTGCTACACCTAGGCACAGCTTATTACCAAGTACTGCTCCTTTCCTATCCCTGACTACGACTCCAAATAGTAAGTCAAAGAAAAGAACCGCTCTGATACCACTTTGTAACGTCCCGGACCCGGGTGCCATGCAACGTGTGCCCAGATCCCGGTTCGTCACGTGACCTCAAGCGCATTTCCCCAAACGCTAGAGGTTGCCGACTAGCAGCGAGGGCCTAGGTCTGATAGTGGGGAAACTATGCCCTCATTTGTCAAAGTATAGTGTAGCGGAATACCAAAATAAATATACATCGACCAAGGAAGCAATATACCATACAACTACTGAAATAAACAACTGCAATGGATATAACCAACAGTATATAAAAGATGATGCTACATATTTCAAGTTCTAAGAAAACAGCCAGAACATGTTATAGATCAATACAGTACAGCAGAAAGTAGAGTACAACAAACCAAAGAAAACAGCTGGCAGTAGCATCGCGAGGCGAGGCTCGGTCCCATGCCCTCCTACTCCTCAGCAGCAGTTAGGTACCAATATAGGGACTCTTGCCCCTATCTACACCTGCAACAATTTAATATGTTTGGGTCGAAAAGTGTGACCCAAAAAGGGTGTGAGAAATATATCCCAGTAGGCACCCACCAAAGGCCTGTGCCCAACTTCGTGTAAACATACAATAATAGTGTGTAGTAGTAAAATTCAATGAAGTAATAAGTACTCAAAAGTAACTCATTAAAAGTTATATTTTCATTTTATTATCCATTTAATCCATTTAAAATAAGAAATCACCGCAGATCATTTCTTGTAAACAACTAGTGTCCTCAGATATGTAAACTCCTACCCTTGGGTAACGTGTATCCAAAACAAGAATCTTCCCTCAAGAATAATGGATTTTTTCCCTCAGGCGTAGGTAGTGTCGCCCACAGGCACAGAATCAGCTGCCCACAGCCACGGAAGAAGTTTCCCTCAAGCCGAAATAACTATAGCCCTCGGGCTAAACAGTGAAGTGCCCACCGGCTAATCACAAAAACACCCTCAGGCCAACAGGTAACCGGGCCATGCCCAACATATCAAAATGCAGTAAACAAGCTATTATTCTCAAGAAGATTCTACGATTTCCAGATTAAAGGCATACCCTCGGGTATCCTGGCCAAATAGCTAAACAGTGGAACACACCCCCGGGGTGTTTTGGGAACCAAGCAACGATCCCAACCACCATTTTATTAGCACAATTAAATACCTAATTAATTCTAGGCATTAAATATAGCAATGGCCTCTGCCACACGACACCCCCAATATGGGTTTGTGGCATGAAAATGCACAAAACACACGACAGTTGGAAAAATTAACACAAAGAAACCTACCTAATACACCAACGAACGTTATACTCGAACGCCGACTCTAGAAATGCCCATGAACGACATAGATATGTGTGGTTCCAATGAGATCATCCGAAGACGAATCGGATTCTAGATGAACACCCGGTGGATCTTCAAAGGTCCGGTCGTCCTCCTTGGCATCAAAATGGCTCAAACGCCTCCTCTGACAAATGAGGAGGCTACTGCATGTTTTAAGCAAAAAAAATAAAGTGCACGACGTGTACTTCTGAGTACACGACATGTTCTTCTTTCATTTAACTGTTCATTTGGCGGCACCGCCACACTATTCATCTGTCGACCGAAGTACACGACATGTTCACCTGAGTAAACAGCGTGTACTGTCGCCCAGATGGCGGCGACTCCACCGCCTTACTATTAAAGCATACCGACTGACTACATGGCGTGTAAGGTACCACTACACGGTGTGTAGTCAGTTTCTACACCCCTCGTCACCGACTAGGCTACATGCCCCGTGTACTCATCCCAACATGGACAAAAGTACACGACGTGTGGACAAAATACACGGCGTGTAGTTTTGAAATTTCGCATTTTTCCCCATTTTCCATATTTTCTCGAAAACAATTAAGGAAATGGAAAAAGAAGAATCTCGTACCTCAAAAATAAGAACTGAGTTCTTACAAGATGATTATCTTTGTTATCTATTATATAATAAAATTTTATTTTGATAATGAAACAACCATATTCGTCCTTATATCCATTCTATGAAAAATGAAATCACCACATGTGCGTACATACGACTTACCATCTCCACATCATGGGGTTATATGTTTTTTACCACCACCTTACATGGATGGGTATAATGATGGAAAAAATAACTATATAAGATTATTATAAATGGATATTTATTTGGAAATATTATACACTATCCACTTTAATCTGATTCAACAATTATTGAAATTATATCGTCTCTTGTGTGTACGTAGGGCCTACAAAATCTTCGGGGTGATGCGATTCATTATTTATGATATTCAATAAAGAATGGTTATATAAATTAAATTAATGAATATATATGGTATATATTATAATAATATCATTTTTATTGATATAAATATAACATAAGAATAGGAATAATAAATTATCTAAAAAACATGTGTAAGAAAATAAATAAGACATTACTCGAAGGAAAATTTATAATGTTAGTAACAAAAATAAGATTATATGACGATATATGATATAATAAAAATGAATATATTTATAGAATAATACAATTATGTTATTTAAATAAATATACATGAGGATATGAAACATATAAAAGAAATCAAACCTCAGGTATTTTTATAAATTGTCCTCCCTCGGGCTCGTGCCATGACTACCCCAAATCTTCCTTCCATAGGCTAGGGTTGGAGACTAGCACAAAAATGGCATATCCCTTACAGTGGGAAGGCATTTACTTTAAACCTACAAACACAAATCCAAGAGAACAAAAACACTCAAACCACGAATTAAAACATTAGTAGTAAAAGTGTGTATTGAATGTAAAGGGGACAAAATACAAGCCCAAATAAAAGATATAACTATTATAGAAAACAACTCATGAGTTCTTCCATTGTGGATCCTACCAGAAGGGTAGGTATATCATGTCTCCGTATCTGTCTATGTTAACTAGTCTCCTCCTTTTACCTCCTGTTTTTGGATGTCGAATGTCTCAGCCATGATACTCATCATCTACAAAATACACAACAAGGTGAGAGCAAAGCCCGTGCAGGGGTGAGTATAAAAATACCCAGTAGGGACCCCGAGACCCCCAATGGTCTCTCGTAATTACACAAAGAAAAACTAAAAAGCAAAATCTCATTCTCAAATCACAATGAAAAGACTCAGCACAAACAGAGTATACAACTTAGAGATCAAGATTAAAGATGATTAGAATTAAACTATATCATGTTATTCCATTAAAAAGATTCCACAACTGAACCACGAAGGATTTATTTCATTATCGATCCCCACAAGGTCATATGTCACTGATCCACGATGGAGAGCTCTAGGTCTAATCCTTGTGGTTTCAAGCACTAATAATTCACACTGGGTCTCTATAATGCAGATCATCACTGGATCACTATAATTATGATCCACACAAACTATTTATTATGATAATCCATACAGGGTCACTATTATTCTAATCCACACAAGGTCATTATGATGCTGATCTACACATGGTCGCTCCGATGCTGATTTATAGAGGGTTTCTATGATTCTGATCCACACATGGACACTATGATGCAGATCCACACAGGGTGGATATGATGTTAATCCCCACAAGGTCTTTATGATACTGATCCACACATGGACCCCATGATGCTAATCCAAATAGGGCCGCTCTACAATTAACAGCCGGCCACAAGATTTACTGCACCTTGTGTGCTTCAGATATATATTATCTTACACGAAATATATCAGTTGTTACTCAAAATTAATGAAATTTAATAAAGGAGTAACCAAAAGACCTACATTTCTAGAGGGTCCCAACACTGCTGATGGCGCATCAATCAGTCAGCCAGTCTGTGAGTTATAGGAGATTTCAAATTAGGGTTCTGGTTGGATTCAGGTCAGATCCAACCAGGACATACTATAACATTTTCTATAAATCAGGTGGAGTATATCAAAAGGACCATCTTGTTCCATATATTCCAGAGCCATAGACGGTTCTTAAAATGGATTTATGGTTTGTGGGATATGGACTTTTAATCGAATCATGGCTGAAAAGGGTCTGGGTCTGGTCAGACCCTGTCCAACCGATCCGACCTGGCCTAGTGCAAGTCAAACCGACCGAGTCCGGGTACAGCCTGGTTTGACGGAACTATTTGGGCCAACCCGAGTGGGCTAGGCTATGGGATCGGCCCACTTTGCACGATGCGTTGGGCGATCCAACACAATGGTTGTCTCGGTCCGCCAGCCGGGCAGCCACCCCCTTCCCAATAAGAAAATCTGATTGGGTTGATAAACATGCAGCACCACATGGCACCACTCTCCTATCGGCGAGACCCGCGGGTCACGGGTCCCCTCCCCTATGGCTTCGACACCGCGACTCTTCTACATAACTCAAGAAGGCATGATGACTTCCACCTACGTGGCCAGCCATGGGCCGCCTGTTCCAGTTGACCACCACGGCATGTACGAGCACCACCTCTAACAACCGTCGTCACACGCCAACATCGTTTTCGGGCCAGCGGAACGTCCACGGGCCACTGAGTAGGCTTTAGTGGTGCGTTTTACCTTCTGAACATGCCTATGGGCCAACTGGGTTGCTGTCGTCATTGCATGGCTCCGGGATTACGGATTCTATAAGTTTGTAAATCGTATCCTCGAGGAATGCAACAAAAATGGCGCGGTAGAAGGTATGAGTCTTTTTTTATTATCCC
Organism: Viscum album; assembly: GCA_963277665.1. Taxonomy (NCBI): domain Eukaryota; kingdom Viridiplantae; phylum Streptophyta; class Magnoliopsida; order Santalales; family Viscaceae; genus Viscum; species Viscum album. The sequence goes on along the minus strand of OY728142.1, from coordinate 1,130,936,346 downwards.
GCCCTATCCGTGTTAGCATCCTAACATATGGGATTAAATAAAAACATCAAATATATACTAATTAAATCCCATTCAAATCTTCTACCACAAATACCCAAAATTTCATACGTATCATAGATCAACTCATTTTTTATATCCGTGTTCATCATGATTTTCAAGAATGAGGAAATGAAACCAGAATTTACTAGAATATAATAACAACCCCTACCTCATATTTGGAAAAGAGTCATGGTTGTTGAAGAAAAATCCATGTTTGATGAAGCCATCGACGTTCGTTGTTCCTGTACCGATTCCCCCCACGTTGTCGTCCAATCCTCCATTCATCACTATTGGAAGACACCACATGACTTCTTCAGAGGTTCCACTCGTCCATGTCTAAAACCCATTCCCGAACATCATTTAAATAGTGGGTTATAGAGATTCATGCATCCTAAGAATTAATAAAGTTCATTAATGAGTTTTAAAAAATGAAACTCTTAACTCTCAATGATGTGGTTACACAAAAGAAGAGTCACGCCATTAAATTGATTGACAACCAAATGGTCCTACCACCGCTGCTCAATAGTTGGTAAAAAAATAACATTTTTATGTTATTTTATTATTCTTCAAAAAGATCAAAATAAATTTTTTTTTCACACGTCCTACTATAGTCGAAGTTAAGCCTCCCTTAAGCTAATCCCGATTCTACGAATTCAATGGTGCCCCTCGATTTCAATTACCAACACCAGTTCAAACGATAGAAATTTTTTTCCACACGTTTACTCAACGTACCATAAATATAGTTCAAAATTATGTTCTAGGCACATTGGGCCTTAGAATCATGTACCGTCAATTTTTGCTGGCTCGTAATAATCCAAAATAATTTATTAGATGTTTATATAGAATTTACAGTTCATTACTGTTTCCCCATCATAGGTATTTTTGTCAACAAAATCTACAACAAAACTAGGGGAACAAATGGGGGGGAGCACCTATCTGAGACTACCCCTCCCTTGTTCTCTCTTATAGATTCTATTACTGCCAACAAACTCGCACCAGTGGAATTAACCACCCACGAAGGACCCTCTCTTATCGATCCTCTATCTCTACTAGTAACGTGGCAAACGTTGCCCCATCATCAGTTTTCATCTCTCCCCAGTCAACAATATGTGATGGATCATGCACGTAACTCCTATACCATGACAAAAGGAAAACATTCTGCACTCGGTGCATCTGTGGGGGAAGAGTTAGATGGTACTCCACCTCGCCTACTCTGTTGGGTATTTGGAATGGTCTAATAAACCTCGGAGATAGCTTGATGACTTGGCCAAACCTCCGTAAACCACATCAGGGTGGGACCCAATGGATGACATTGTCTCCCACCTCAAACTATAGGGGTCTCTGTCTCCTGTCTGCATAAGACTTCTGCCAGCGCTGTGTCGTCTTCTTCCTCTCTCACTACGAGAAAACAATTTTTTGTCAGTGGTTTTTTCACGGAAGTTTGAGAAACTGCCAGAAAATTTATTTCGATCCAAAATTTATCGGCGATTTTTGAAACTCCAGTGAAAAAAACGCTTTTAATTTTTTATATTTTTTTTAAATTAGCGGTGGTTTTTTTTTCCTGTTGTTTAAACCGCTACTAAATCGTTTTTTATATTAATTTTTAATTTTTTTTAATTTTCTTTAATTTTTAATTAGCGGCAGTTTTCTAGTGGAGGTTTAAACCGTTGCTAAATCTTTTTTTTATTTTTTTTAAAATTTTTAAAAAAATTTATTACTTTTTTTAAAATTAGTAATTTTATTTATTTATTTACTTTTTTAATTTATTTATTTATATATTATTTACTATTTATTTATTTATATATTTATTTATTTATTTATTATTATTTATTTAATATTTCTTAGTTATTTATTATATTTTTATTATATTTTTAATTAATTTATTTATTTGTATATTATTTGTTTATTTATTATATATTTATTTAGTATTTATTTATTTATTTATTTATTTTTAATTAATTAATTAATTAAATAATTAATTAGTAATTATTTATTATTAGTTCAACATTCATTATTTAATTATTTGATTATTATTTATTTATTTATTCGTTATTCTTTATTAATTAATTAATTATTTGTTATTAATTGATTTATTATTATTATTTAATTATAAATTATAAATTATTAGTTATTAGTTATTATTAATTATAGATTTTTTCATATTTATTAACCTACTTATTTATTTATTTATTTATTTATTTATTTAGTTATTTATTTATTTATTTAATATTTATTTTAAGATTTTTATTCTTTATTCTTTATTCCTTATTATTTATTTTTAATTTACTAAATATTATATTATTATTAATTTATTATTAATTTATCAATTATTAATTATTTATTTATTAATTATAATTTATTTATTAGTAATTAATTATTAATTATTTATTAGATATTATATATTTAATATTGCATATTAAATATTAAAATTAAAATATTAATTATTACTTATTAATTATTAATTTTATAAAAATCAATTATTAATTATTAGTTATTAGTTATTATTAATTATTAAATAATTAGCAATTATTTATATATTTATTTATGTATTAATATATAATTTATTGATTATTTATTTATAATTTATTAATTAAATAATAATTTAATATTACATATTTATTATATATTAAATATTGAATAATTCATATTAAATATTAAAATTAAAATATTAATTATTAATTAAGAATTATTCATTTAATAATTATCCATTATCAATTATTAGTTATTATTAATTATTATTTATTAATTTATTATTATTTATTGATCTATATATTTATGTATTTATGTATGTATTTATTATTTTTTAATTATTTACTCTTTCTTATTTTTTATTTAATATCTGTTATTTATTATTAATTTATTTATTTTAAATTTACTAAATAATAATTTTTTATTAGTTGATTATTCATTTATTTATTTATTATTCAATATTTATTAAATATTTATTATATTTCTATTAATTATATATTAATTATTTATATATTATTTATCAATTTTTTATTAAAAATTATTAATTCTTAATTTTTAATTCTTAATGATCAATTATTAACTATTAGTTATTATTAACTATTAACTATTAACTATTAAATAATAATGTTTAATTATTAATTATTTATTATTTACTATTTAATACTTATTATTTATTATTTATTATTTATTATTTATTATTTATTATTTATTTATTTGTCTATTATTTAATAATTTATTATTTATTTTTCATTTTTTATTATATACTAAATTATTTTTTAATTAATTTATTATTTATACATTACTTATATATATATATTTTAAAATATATAATATATTATATATTACCTATTATATATTATATATTATATATTATCTATTATCTATTATATATTATCGAATATATATTTTGTAATATATATTATTTATTATATAAAACCTAATATATAATCTATAATCTATAATATATATTATATTATATATATCATATATAATACATTATATATTATATATTAGTTATAAGATCTGAGATATTATGTATTACATATTTTGTATTATATGTTATATGTTATATATTATATATTATATATTATATATTATATATTATATATGATTAATTATTGATTATTGATTATTGATTAATATTTATTGATTAATAATTATTTAATTCGTATCTATTTGTTGTGTATTACTTGTTTTTCTAATAAATATTATATATATATATATATATCTTTGTGTGTGTGTGTGTGTTTGTATATATTAAATTTGATTTATTTACCACATGAAGAGCCTACAGGAGTGATAATGTCTTTGGAGAATAAGCAAGAGGTAAGGGATTCAAATCTCACCCAACGCAGAATTTATATATATGGCATGGGCACATGCATTGGCATGTGCATGGACATAGACTTATGCTTGGGGAAGGATAGGTTTGTGCATGGTGATAATAAATAATAAATAATAAATAATATATAATATATAAATTAAAAAATATATAAATTAATTAATTAAAAAAATAGAAAAATAAATATATAAATTACTAATATAAAAAAATAAAGAAATTAAAAATTAAAAAAATTATGAAAATTAAAAAAAATAAAAATGATTTAGAAATGGTTTAAGCCACTGCTAATTAAAAAATTTAAAAATTAAAAAAAAATTAAAGAAGATTTATCAGCTGTTTAAACCACTGCTAATTATTTCTCGACACACAATTTAGCGGATGTTTTCCAAAACCGCCGTAGAACAATTTCGCAGTGGTTTAAACCGCCGCTAAATTGAAAAAAACCACTACTAAATATATATTTTGGCGTACTATCTGTGTAATGGCCCGAACCCATCTGGTCCATTACGTTTCCAAAACACGGCTCCATTGAAACAATGGCACCAGTCACGGTCGCACACCGGTCACGGAGGCACCATGAGGGTGGCACCATTGACAGTGACATCGTGACGGTCGCACACCGGTCACGATGGCAAGGTGACGGTGGCACCGTGAGGGTGCCCCCGTGATGGTGGCACCGTGCCCTCACCTTCTAGTTTCCGATCTTTCCACTCCCGCAACATATCTTTTGATGTAAAGATGATTTAATGCCCTCTTTCAAGCCATTTAAAGCCCATAAATAATATATAAAATCCCCCCAGAGTTGGGCAACCCTTACCTTACCAAAACATGTGGTTTTCCTCGGTGTCACTCCCTTCCCTATACCTTCCATATCCACCCATTTTACACATTTTTTTATAGTTAAAGAAAAATGTCTAACGCATAGCCATTATGACAACCCCTCTGAGGGGAATCGTTAAATGACAATTAATTTCACCGTGTGTAACAACCCAACCATGTGGGGTACCACGATCCAACATTAATGATTTTAAAATTACCATATCCCATAACAACTGGATCTCATCCTTATATTCCACAGTAATTCCTTCTTCTTCCTCTTGGCTGGTCTCTTTTTCTTCCTGGTGCGTTGGAGTTCCCCTTCTTGAGGCAAGTGGTGCGCCTGTGCTAGAGCCATCTTGCTCACCCTTGGAGTCCCTGACGTTCCTCCCCTACATGTCACGGGTCCCCAATTCTTGGCGCGTGGAGAAGAACTTCAATCCTTGATCAACCAGGTAGGGATTTTTCATCGTCTCTCTTTACTGTGTATCATGCGGGGTGGGTGCACTACTGTTTCTGTGGGAATGGATGAAACCAACCCATAACAAAGATAATAAACAGACTGTTAAAGAATGATGGGGTGCATTTGTCAATTCTGATGTACTCTTTTATAATTGTTATATGTTGTGAACTGTCTGGGCTTATGCTCACTGAAAATCATGGTCGTTGGTGGCATTTCTTTGATATCTAATAAACCCTAATCTTTTGTGATGATTAAATAAATGTAGCAGGTAAATTTGTTAATCACCTCATCTCAGATGGTTAAATGGATACCCAGGGAACATCAATCCTTGTGTGGTCACCCCGGTTAACCAACAAAAAGAAGAACCTAATGAATGATGTGCTTGAACCAGGATGTTTCCCTACTATGTTTTGGTAGTAGGTGTATTGTATGGTTTGATTCTTATGGGGTGATGTGGATGAGGATGAGATGCTCTGTTGTGGCATGGTTTTTGGTTATGCATATGAAGATGTGGGGTGATGTATATCGAGTCTTGGTTTGGTTTTAGTGCTTTGAGGGATCTCACAGATCCTTTTGTTGTTGTGAGTTCACAAGAGAACCAGGTGTGAATGCTTAAATTGCTCTTTGGTTGTTTCTCTTTATATGGCTTGTGGCTATGCCTGTTAGTTGCCTATTAGTACAGAAATCACCTAAATGGGATCACTTTAACATGAAATTCTAAATGGTTTAAATGGGGAATTGGTTTTGGGAATGAGTTATGACATGGTCGTGAGTATTGTGCTTTTCTTTTATGAATGAATAGTAAAGAGGGTGTTTGTGCCTAGGTTGGATTGGAAGCCCTCGGTTGGGATGAGTTCTTGTAACTTATATATATAATTGTAGATCTTATTTTCTTATTCATGCCCCACCCAAGTTGAGAACTTTGTGCTGAACACCCCCATTTCACGGGGGATGTTGTTTTTTCCAACACTCCTATAGTGGATGGTCATTAGCTCCTTTTCTACTCCCTTTCCCAAATAGCACAAGACTCTTTGGGCAGCCTTTGACAACCTGAGATCTATTAAAGACCAAGATTCATCGGGCATGGTAGTTGTGGTGGTTGGCGTAGGTGTGTGTGGGCATGTTGTTTCGCAAGAGTCTTTGAGATGAGGCCCAGGTGTCTTCGGGCATGGCAGTAGTTGTTTTTGCGCAGGTATTTGCGGGAATGGGTACAGGATGATGGTTGTGGCCAAGGTGTTTGAGGTCGGGATGTGTGGTTGTGGCGTAGTTGTGTATGGGCAGGGTGTGGCAGTGGGACTGTGGTGAGAATGGCGGGGGGGAGGTTTGATGCGTGGGATGTCTTCAATAACCTCTGGGGAAGTGGTGCGGGGTACCCAAACATCGACGTGTTATTAATTTATATTACGTGACTTGAATTATTTGGGGAGTGTTCCTTGATAAGGCTTGGGTGTATTGTTTTCCTTGCTAAGTTCATTGGTTACCTATTTTCTCACAGGGCATTAGATTGCCTCCCCACCTGTGCATGAGAGTATTTGTTTTTCCCTACTGAGTATACTTGTATTCTCATCCTATCTATATAAAATTTCTTTCAGGTTTCCCAGTGGACTTCAGGGATCGTGCAGGGCCGTACTAGCTCGGGTGTTGGGACAGTTGCAGTAGCTGTTTTTCTTTTCTTTTGGTACTTTACCTTTTTAGAATCCTTGTACATTGTGGCATTTACTTTTGTAACATGCAAATGGGAATGATTTTCTTTGGCTTTACATTAACCCCCCAGTTTTGGTGTTGTTTGGATTTACTATCTTATCTCCCAATCCTATTAAATAAAAAGGGAAATGCCTTCCATCTTTTGTGAGATTCTATACCATTGGTGTTAGTCGCCACTCCGGGACCTATTGAAGGTGGGGCTTGGGGGTCATTATCTCTTCTTCAACATGAAGAAGGAAGGGTTTGGGAATCTACTGTCCCTACTCTCATCATGGTGAAGGAGGGTCGTGACAGAATGGTATAAGAGGTTGAGGTTGAAAGATATGATAGAATCAGGAGTCAGGCACATTGAGGATTGCATGGGATGGTAGGTAAATAGTGTAGGTTTATCTTGGTGAGTGAAATAGGTCAGGGAAGACCGGCTAGGGCATGGGATTTTAGGGCCCCCCGAGATCTGATGCAAGGAATCAGGGCCTACCGAATGACCAAGTAAGGATACACTAATTGCAGGGTAGAGACCCTAGGGAAGGTACATGCATAATAAAGACTTGTGTTCTTGTGTTTAATTGGTACTTTTTTTTATTTTAAAATGAATAAAAAGTCTAACAAAATTTAAGAAAAAATTTCTACACTACTCAGGCTTAGGAATTCCTTGTTTAAATTGTAGCTATGGCGCCTGGGAGAAAACCATGAGTACTACGGGCGATTGAGCCCCAGGAGGTTGACTTGGCTGATCGACAGAGGGCTGACCGAGAGCAGGAGGACAATCAGTGGAAGAATACACTTTGTGCTCTTCAGTGGCAGACCCTCAGGAAGTACGAGGGAAGCATCTCTGACGTGGAGATAGAGAGGTGGCTAAAGGAGCTGGTGATAGATTTCAGCTTGATCCGAGCTCTGACGGAGTAATGGGTTCTTCTGGCTGTAATCCTGATGAATGGAGCGGCACGTTAGTGGTGGACGCTTTATCTCTTGGAGAAGAGGGAGGTTGAGGTGACGTGGGCTGACTTCAAGAAGGAAATACGAGCGGAATTTCTCTCTTCCATGATGAAGGCTGAAAAGAGGCAATAACTAATCTCCCTCCAGTAGGGGAGTATGTCAGTGATAGAGTTGGGGATCAAGTTCAAGGATCTCCTTCGCCTTGCTCCTGACCTCTTTCTGAATGAGGAGTCTCAGACGAGATGTTTGGAGGAGGCACTTTGACCTTCTATCCAGTATGTTGTTACTCCCTTCACCATATCGACGTACATAGAGGTCCAGAAGAAGGCTGAAGTGGTAGAAATGATACACATTCTGGGAGGTGTGTCCCGAGAGGGAGTCCAGTTTGGCTCGTCAAAGGGGAAGGTCATCATCATCAGGCCTCTAGCATCAGGACCCTCTGGGTTTCGACCAGTAGAGAGTTGGCCCCAGCAGTTCCAGTTCTGATCCCTCGATCCTCACCCTTTCCTTTCGGGCCCAGGACCGAAGTGCTTCAACTATGGCAGCCGTGGGCCCCAACAAAATCAGTGTCTGGACAGAGTGAAATATGGCAGGGGTGGGCAGGTTCAATGCCCACCTCAGCAGCAATAGTTTTTAGCTACGCCCTTTCAGCAGCATCAACATGGGCAGCAAGATCCCGCTCCTCCGAGAGCAGGCATAATAGGAGGAGGCCTATCTTAGGGCTCTCCTCAAGGACCTCAACCAGGGCATGTTTGAGGAGGTGGACGATAGCCGAGAGGCAGAAAGGCTGGGCGTGGGTAGTTGCACGTCAAGGAGGCACCAATTCTAGTAGGTCCAGATGTTGTTTGAGGTACGATAAGTTGTTTAGTACTATTGCCTATGCCTTGTTCAACACAGGAGCTTCGCACTCATTTGTTGCACCCAGTCTGGAATGTGCTCTAGGTTTAGATGCTGAGAGAATTTCAGAGCGCCTAGTGCTGAGCACACTAGTCAGAGGTCAGAATGACTTGTTTTATGTTTTCTAAGGGTGTAGACTGATGATAGGGACACATCAGTCTATCAAAAATCATATACTATTGTAGATACATCTATACGATTTCATCCTATGAATTGAATGGTTTTGCTCTGTATGTTCCGTCATTGACTGCTTTCGAGGAAGGGTTGTGTTTTCATATTTGGGTGGTCGATGTGTAACTTACATTGGCAAGCGGGGTTTCTAGAAATGCAGCAGGCGAGAGGAGCCCCTCATTTCCTTGTTACCTGAGATATTAGTAGAGTCGATGGATGTATAAATGGTAGAAGTCCTAGGGATCATCATTGAGTTTATGGACGTCTTCCTTGAAGAGGTGGAAACTATACCCCTTTGACGTGATGTTTAGTTCAGGATAGACTTACAACCCGTTGGTCGTCCGATTTTGATGGCTCCCTAATAGATTCCACCTTCTACGTTGCAAGAGTTGCGGGAGTTGCGGATTTTGATTGATGATCTGATAAAGAATGGTTTTGTTCGACCAATTGTGTCACCATGGGGTGCTCTAGTCTTGTTCGTAAAGAAGGTAGATGGTGGTATGAGTCTGTGCATAGACTATAAGAGACTAGATCAGGGGAAATTCAAGAATCACTACCCTCTTGTGAGGATAGACGATCTCTTTGACTAGCTGAGGAGAGAAGGTTGGTTCTCTAAGATCGATATGTGGTCTGGATATCACCAGTTGAGGGTGAATTAGTGAGACTTCTCGAAGACTTCTTTCAGTTGTAGGTCAGGAAACTTTGAGTTTGTGGTCATGCCATTCAGCGTTACAAATGCACCAGCTGTGTTCATGGGACTCAGGAACTCTGTCTTCCGAGAATACATGTATCGGTTCATAGTCGTGTTTATTGATGACATCCTGATCTACTCAAGGTCAAGGAAGGATCATGTTGTGCACCTGTGAATCGTTTTGGAGGCCCTCCGACACCACCAACTCAATGGGAAATTGTCCAAGTGAAAGTTATAGGTGCGAGATGTGCACTTCCTTGGGAATGTGGTGTCCGAGTAGGGAATAGCGGTGGACCCATCAAAGGTTGATGCAGTTGTTTCTTGGGAAACACCCAAGAACGTGGCATAGGTTTGTAGTTTCCTTGGACTAGTGGTATACCATTAGAGGTTCATGCCCAAATTCTCCCGAGTTGCAACATCTTTAATAGGTTTGACCAAGATGGACCAGGATTTCATGTGGAATGGGCAGTGTGAGGCATCCTTCATCTATTTGATGGGAATGTAGGTAAGTGCCCTAGTGCTGAGGTTTCCATAATAAGGGGTGGCGTATGAGGTGTTCTGTGACGCTTCCTGACAAGGCCTTGGGTGTGTGCTGATGCAAAGTCAAGGGGTGATCACTTCTGGGTCAAGAAAGTTACATCATCCTGAGTGTAATTATTCCACCCATCATCTATAAATTGCGGCGGTCGTATTCTCACTGAAGGTGTAGCAGCATTACCTCATTGGGGAGTGCTTCGTGGTCATCAAAGATCTCAAAAGATAGAAGTATATCTTCTCCTAGTGGTACATGAACTTATGGCAGTGAGGGTGGATGGAGTCCCTTCAGGACTACGACTTTATGATTTCTTACACCTCTGGAAAAGGGAATGTGGTCGTCGATGCCCTAAGCAGTAAGTCGCAGAATGATGCGGTTCGAGAATCGACATATGCTTGGAAGGCGATGGAGGAGTTGACTGCCCTGCACCTGGATGTGAGGATGGATAGTGGTAGAGGTTTTCTATATCATATGACAATTCAATCTTCTCTATTGTGGTTGGTAGATGAGTCTCAATGGGGAGACTCAAAAAGTTATGTGATGTGTGACCGGGATAACCATGTCAATTCTCCAGAAGGATGGATTTAGGATGATAAGAATCAGTTTATTTTCTGAGGGAATATGTTTGTCCCAGAGGAGATTCACGAGAGGTTTCTTGGTGAGTTCCACAACTCACCCCTAGCCGTGCACCCGGGAGTTTCCAGGATGATCCATGGTCTGAGGAGTCAGTTTTGGTGGCCCGGGGTAAAGAGGGCAGTGGTAGAGTTCGTGGCCAAGTTCCTAGTGTTTCAGCAGGTGAAGGTTGAACACCATGTTCTAGGTGGTATGTTACAAGCTTTAGATACCCACGAATGGAAGTGGGAGGACATCGTGCTGGATATCATCACTGGGCTACCCAAGGTTCAAGGAGGCTGTGATGCTATCTGGGTAGTAGTGGACCGGTTGGCGAAATCAGCTCACTTTCTGGCTATCACGGTGTTGGGTGCAGTGGATGCCTTAACAGAAAGGTACGTGGATGTGGTGGTACAGTTTCATGGTGTTCCGAGATCCATAGCCTCAGATAGGGACGCATGGTTTACCTCAAGAGTCTGGAGAGGATTGCAGCATGATTTTGGCACTTAGCTACGTCTTAGCACTGCCTTCCACCCCTAGAAAGATGGACAGACAGAGCACACCAATCAAACAATAGAGGATATTCTACAAGTAAGTATTCTGGACTTTGGGGGATCATGGGAAAGAAACTACCCTCTGGTAGAGTTTTCCTACAATAATATCCATCACTCTATCTTTGGCAAGGTTCCGTTAAATGCTTTGTATGGAAGGCCATGTCGCTCACACGTGTGCTGAACTGAGGTTGGAGAAGCAGGTGTTCTTGGACCGAATGTGGTACAGAGCATGAAAAAGAGGGTTCATCTTTTACGGGAGAGGTTGAAGGAGTATTGGGACCGATAGAAGTCATATGCCGATAATAGGATGATGCCCTTGGAGTTCGGGGTTGGGGACCTCGTATTCTTGAAGGTCTCCCCTCGGCGTGGGAAATAGAGGTTCGGTAAGGGGAGTAAGCTTTCTCCCAGGTTTTTCGGGCCGTTCGAGGTGCTGTTGCGGGTCGTTGAAGTGGCTTATCAGCTAGCGCTACTAGCGCCGCCGCGGAGACTGCACGATGTCTTCCATGTGTCTCAACTCTGACGATATCTACACAATGATTCACACGTCCATGACTATGGAAAGCTGTATATGGAGGATTTTATGACTTTTGTGGGAAGTCCAGTGAGGATCGATGATTTTGATTAGAAGGTGATCCATGGATGGACTATTCCTTTAGTTCGTGTGTTGGGAGCCATGGAGGGCTCGATGAAAGTACATGGGAATGGGAGGCACAAAATGCATGCCCAGTACCTAGGACTGTTTTGAGTTTTGTTCTGTTTTGTTTGTAATTGTTTGTGATGGAACACGTTACATTGTTAACTACAGAACTTGTAGTTCTCCTTATTCTGTGGATGTGTGTGAAGAGTCCTGACTATGGGGAGGGGACGACACGATCCCTAATCAAGACGCATTAAGGTGGATGTGATTAAACCCGTGCGGGAGAGTCTGTGCCACCCAAAGCAGATAGTATCTTGACATGGAAGAAGAAACTCCATAACCCATATGAGTGGACTGTTTGACCCACGAGTGTTGCCTGGTTACTTGAAGAATATGTGTTCCAAGATTTCGATCAGGTTCACTCATGAGAGGTATCTTTCGAGGTGGTTGTTTGAAACCCCTCATTTCTTTGGGTCTAGTTTTGATTCTCGAAGGAGAGAATAGTTTGATAGGTATCTGATGTAATGGCCCAGACCCATATGGTCCATTACTTTTCCAAAACATAGCTCCACCGAAACGATGTCGCTTTTCACGGTCACACACCGGTCAAGGTGGCACCATGATGGTCGCACACCGGTCAGTGTGTCACCTTTGATGGTGGAACCGTGATGGTGTAACTGTGAGGGTGACACCGTGTCCTCACCTTCCAGTTTATGACTATTCTGCTCCCACAACATATCTTTTGACGTAAAGATGATTTTATGCCCTCTTTCATGCCATTAAAGCCAATAAATAATATCTAAAATCCCACAAGATTCATAAAACCCTTAACATACCAATACGTGTTGTTTTCTTGGGTGTCACGCCCTTCCCCGTACCTTCAAGATCCTCCCCTGTTATGCATTTCCTTATTGTTAATGAAAATTGTTTAACCCATAGCCGTTATGACCACCCCTCTTAGGGGAATCATTAAATGAAAATTAAATCCATCGTGTGTAACCACCGAACCACGTGGGGAACCATGATCTGACTTTAAAGTCATTAAAATTTCCATATCTCGTAACAACGGGATCTCATCCTTATAGAGCGTGGGAATTCCTTTTTCTTCTTCCTCTTGGCTGATCCATTTTTCTTCCTGCTGCATTTGAGTTCCCCTTCCTGAGGAAAGTGGTGCGCCTATTCTGGAGCCTTCTTGCTCACCTTTGGAGTCCCTGATGTTCCTCCCCTGCAAGTCGCGCGTCCCCAGTTCATGGCACGTAGAGAATATCTTCGATTCTTGATCAACCAGGTAGGGATTTTCCTTCATCTATCCTTACTATATATCATCCGGGGTGGGTACCCTACTGTTTCTATTGTAATGAATGAAACAAAACCTAAACAAATATAATAAACAGATTGTTAAAAAATGATGGGGTGCGTCTGAAAATTCTATTGTACTCTTTTATAATTTCTATTTGTTTTGAATAGTATGGGCTTATGATCACTGAAAATCAGGGCCTTTGGTGCTCTTTCCTTGCGCAGTATTGAACCCTTGTCTTCTGTGATGGTTAAATAAATGTAACATGGAAATTGTTGAATCACCTAAACTCGGATGGTTAAATGTATACCCAGTGAACATCAATCCTTGTGTGGTCACCCCATTTAACCAACAGAAAGAAGAACCTAATGAATGATGTTCTTGAATCTGGAAGTTTCCCTACTCTGTTTTGGTAGTAGGTGTATTGTTCTGTTTGATGATTATGGGTTGATGTGGATGAGTATGGGATCCTATATTGTGGCACGATTGTTGGTTCTGAATCTGAAGCTGTTTGGGGCTGTATCTCGAGGCTTGGTTTGGTTCTAGTAATTTGAGGGATCTTGCGGATCCCGTTGTTGTTGTGACTTCCAAAGAGAACCGGGTGTGAATTCATAAATTACTGTTTGGTTGTTTCTATTTATCTTGCTAGTGGTTATTCCTGTTAGTTGCCCAAAAGTTCAGAATTCACCTAAATGGGATCACTTAATCATGAAAGCAGAAATGGTTTAAATGGGGAATTGGTTTTGGGAATGAGTTGTGACTTGGTCATGAGTGATGTTCTTTTCTTTTATGAATGAATAGTAAGAAGGTGTTTCTTCCTAGGTTGGTTTGGAATCCCTAGGTTGGGATGAGTGCATGTTACCAATATATATAATTTCAGTTCTTATGGTTCTTATTCATGCCCTGTCCATGTTGAGCACTTAGTGTTGAACAGCCCAATTTCATTTGGGAAGGTGATTTTCCCAACACTCATATGAGTGGCTGGTTATTATCTCCTTCTCTTCTCCCTTTCCTGAATAGCACAAGACTCTCTGGGCAGGCTGTGATGACCATAGGTCCATTATATCCCCTGATTTTTCAGACATGGTAGTTGTTGTTGTTGTCCCAGGTGTGTACAGGTGTGGTTACGGGATGGTGGTTGTGGCCCATGTGTTTGCAGGTGGGATGCGTGGTTGTGGCCCAGGTGTGTACAGGCGGGGTGTGGCAATGGGATTGCGGTGAGAATGGCATGGGAGGTTCGATGAGTAAGATTTCTTCAATAACCAGTGGGGAAGTGGAGTGGGTTACGCAAATATCAATGAGCTATTAATATATATTACTTGACATGAGTTATTTGGGGAGTGTTCCTTGATATGTCTTTGGTGGATAATTTTCCTTGGTAGGTTCTTTGGTTACCTCTTTTCTCATAGGGTATTAGAATGCCACCCCACTTGTGCATGAGAGTCTTTGGTTTTTCCTAATGAGTATACTTGTATGATCACCCTATGTATATAAATGTACTTTCTGTTTTCTAGGAGGACATTAGGGATTGTGCAGGGCTGTACTAGCTCGGGCATTGGGATAGTTGCAGTTGCTAGTTTTCTTTTATTTTGTTAATTTACCTTTTTAGTCTCCTTGTACTTTTTGGCATTTACATTTGTAACATGCATATGGGAATGTTTTTCATTTTCTTTAGTTTTCCAACTTGTTTTGGTGTTGTTGGGATTTACAATCTTATTCCTGATCTTATTAAAAAAAAGGTGAATGCCTTCCATCTTGTGTGTGATTCTATACACTTGGTGCTAGTCACCATTCCGAGACCCATTAAAAGTGGGTATCGGGTGTCATTATATTTCCTTCAACTTGAAGAAGGAAGGGTATGACATTCTAATGTCCCTTCAATCATCTTGGTGAAGGCGGGTCGTGATAGTCTAGATGATCTGACCCATCTCCGTTTTATCCTATAAAATCCCTGGACCCATAAGCGCCGACTCCCTTGGGTCTGTTCAGCATTGTGGTGATCTATGAGGTCAGTCGTACATGTCCTTAACTAGAGCCAGACCGATGGTGGATTTATTACTGTATTTGAAAGAACAATCCACTAGTGGCATGCGGTCCTCCCAAATGCGGACATAATGAAGGACACAATCATGAATCATTTTATTGAGTTTCTGTACGGTCAGCTCCGTCTAACCATCTGTCAGACGATGTAAGGTTATTCTCAAGCGTAGCTCTGTCCTGAATGCCTCTTGTTATAAAAATCATTGAATAAAAAATATTTTTTAATTTCCATTCCTTCATTTAAATCATTGGGTATGTCCAATATAGTCATGAATGGAAGCCAAAATATTTTATTATTATATAATTCATTGAATCAAAAATACAGTTATGAATAAAAATCAGTATTTTTCAATATACATCAGAAAATAAATCATTTTAGAAAAACAAATTATCCCAATAAAATTTTCATATGATTGTTTAAAAAATTGTATTATTATTAAAAAATTACTTTTTATGAAATTTATTTTAATATTTTCCCATCAAATTTAATAAATTCATCTTTTCAGAAGATGTATTATCAAATAATAAACTAAATTTAATAATAATTGAGTATTTATTTAATTATGATATATCAATATATTTATATATAGTAGGTAATTTATGTGTATTTAATAATGCAGTTAGTAATTTTCATACCACTAAAATAAATTGTGGTGTTGTAACTATCTCATTAAGTAATTATATTTGAATTATGAATCGTTGTTCCTTTAAAATTTTTGTTGCATGAAATGAAATCGATTTAATAAATAAAATTTCTTATTTGGTAGTATTTTATAAAATTAAAATTTTTTACATTCTCCCCCTTTAATAAATTTGTTCTTCACATTTTGATAATGTTCATGAAAATCAATTGTTTAATATATTAAAAATCCTTTGTTGAAACCCTAAAATATAAAAAGGCTTAATAAATCATCTTATTAATTTAAGGAAAGGAAATTGCAAAGGTCATATGGATTAACACATAACAAGAATTCAAATATTAGAACATTAGTAAGAAGTGGAAACAACGATATTGAAAAAACCTAACCCTAATGTACCGATAGAGTGTGATAGAAGACATGGTTAGGAGAATATTAACTTTCAAAAAACGGTAAATTGTGGATTCCTTAAAGGAGCATTAATTTCATGATAATTGAAGTAAAAAAATAATGTTTTTTTATTTTAGGGTCGTTTTCCAAATTCTAATGATTAATTTTACTATCTAGAAAAATTTAACAACAAAATAAACATACATGATTTCTTTTCATTTCATATGAAGAATCTCATCCTTTGGTTCTGCTTTTTCTTGTCAACATTATCTCAAACTCCCGAAATTGGTTATTTCTGTGGATTTTTTCAATCCTGATGAATATTTAATGAAAAAGGAGATCCATAATTCATTCATTTATCCTATATATATTTACAAATAACAAGCCGTTTAGATATTTTAATGAAAAATTATACAGTACCTTATCATAATAACAACCAAGAATTATAATAATCCATTCCATAACAAGTTAAACATAATAATTACCCAAAATATTATCGACCATATTTGAATCCCAGAAATTATTTAATCTCATTTCCTTCTATAATCATTATTAAAATCATATTAATTACTCATAATGGATCATTCCATAACATATATACCATGATCATAAAATCTTTAATGTGGAAAAATTAGTTCCTTATAGGACACAATATAATATGATATGTCTCTAAAACTCAATTAACCACTTATTCAATAAATAAGATCTTATCATTGACCAAAATATTTTAATTGGAGGATTGGTTTCTTCCTTCCATGAATATATGATCCTATGTAAATTCAAAAATTATAATATGATTTACTTATTTCAAATATATATATAATCTGTATAGGTCAAGACAATAATTCTATTAAATACCATCAAATTCCACTACAGGTTCGATTTTCATAGGTATTATTCAAAAAACCATTATCATGGAATGATTTATTCTTGAGATGAGTATATGTGACTCCTAATTATCACAATTCACATAAACTATTGTATTTTCATATGGCACCCCTTTGTCCTTTGACTTCCATGGTTTTGGTGTATTACTATGTTCATTATAATTAGGATTCAGGAATTAATTCACAATGTTCCCAACCCATTAAAATTATAACACCGAAGAGTGAGTGGTTCATTTTCATCACTTCCCTCCCCATTCAATTCATTAACTATACTATTTATATTGCTATAAAATTATTTTTCTCTGTAGCCTGGCCTCCCGTGCTTGATGAATTTGTTGGGTCCTTTTAGTAACTCAACTGATTACTATATAAAAATTATTTGGAATATAGGATCATACATTTTCAACTTCCCTCTATGTTAAAAACAACTAGAGTTCCCATAATGCTTTATATTCCATTTCTTATCACAATAACCAAAATGGTTTAAAGGATAAATTTCCAATTTCAGTCCATATCAAAAAATTACTTCTGAGATTCAAAATTCAATTATGGATAATTCCCTATAATGAAATTGTTTCGAATATCTATAGAATTCATAAATTTTTCACCCCAGACTGATCATTAAAATTTGAACATTACATGAATTTCTTTTTAATGTTTCCCCATAGGCACCAATGGATTCATCATACTTATTATTAAGCTCATGAAATTACTTCTATATTTTTTTCAAATATTACTAAGGGTTACTAATTTTTAGAAGATATTTTCATATACTCATCCCAAACTAAAGATACAATTTTCTTATCTTGCTTTAGATTCATAGTGATATTTCACCTTTGATGTGATTTTACTTAAAAATGATAAACAAAAAGAATAAACACATCATATATTGAGCATAGAATAATAAAAAACTTCATTTCTATCACATTTATTAATTTCTCATAAAAAAATAGAAAAAACCCTCACATAAGGATGGTGGTAATTATAAAATATAAAATTAAATATCATTTTTTCCATATATGGTGATTTCAGAATATTAGAATTATTTTTTCTACCACTAATATGTAGAGAGATTTGAGTGATAATAGTCACAAGATATTATATCCCAACACCTAATCACTTTATTTTATCATGTGTGTAGTCATTTAATTTTCCATCACATTCATTATTCAAACGATTTCTTTTGGATCAACCAATTGACTAAAACTAAAAATCAATATGTGGGAAACAATAATCAGATAGGAAACCACATAACAATGAATCATCATTCTATGAAAATTATATCAAAAATAATTTATTCAGTCTTTGGAACCATATGATTAACCTATACCATCCACGATAAATACATTTATGATTTTACATTATACATATAATTATCTATGCAGTTCTTACTAATGTTTTGTCAAACTAATTTCTAATGTTTATATAAACATTTTTATGAAACCAAATATAGATGGAGAATATTTTGATAAATAAATATTACATTTATTTAGATTAATATTAATTAAAAAAAATTTGAACCATGAAAAAATAATATATTTATTCCACCATTATAAACATGGAATCTTATAAAACATGTTCAAAAATGATATATATAACTTCCCACAACATTCCTCAAAAAGATGAATCATTTATTAAGATATCATTTCTAAAAAAATTCCTTACAACCTATGGAAAATAAACATAATAATGTATGATCTCAAATTATAAGAAAGGGAAAAGGGATAATTGAATGATCATATAAGAATATGAAGTTTATAATAGTGTATGAACCTGATATTAACATTGTACATCAACACCCTATATATCAAGGATCATTATATTGAGTCATGGAATAAATTATAGATGTTCATAAGACATGAATAAGAATGTATAAATGATCATTGTCTATAATATAATATATTTTTAGGAAGTCATGTAAATTTATAATATATATAAACATACAAATTATTGAACATGTATAAATAGAAACATGCTCACAAAATAAGCTAAGGACATGCAATAATGTCATCAAGTAAATTTATGTACATGAAAATATGTCTGAAATGATAATATTGACATGAAATCCCGGTCCTCGAGTAATATAATGGAAATTAAATCTTCATTTGTGAATGAGTTTTTGGACTAGATATATGTGTCCACTCATAAATGTATGGACATGAAAACTAGGTCGACACTTAAAATTGTGAACATTGAAATCGGTTTCATGAAAAACATATTTACCTCACGAGATTTCAAACATTACCAAAAATATCTAGAGGGATATATATGTCCCACACGTGATACAAATAAAATCAAACATGTGTGTTCCAAATGATAATAAAATATATAACAACTCAAATATCTTGAAATGAAACAGATTTATGAATCAATTCATCAAAGTATTACCCATGGAAAAAGAGGTCATGTTTCATCAGGATCATCTCATTATAAAAATAAACCATATAAATAATTAGTAAGGATGGTATACATGGATAATAGTATAAGAAATTATTTATTAACACCCAATTATGTCATTTTTGATGGAATTTTTTTTGAATGTTGAGATGTAATAATATTTTAGAAAAACAGTCCTTCCATTATGAAATCAATTCTTAAAAAGAAAATGTGAAATTAAATCAGTAAAATTTTATTAATGGAATACTTAAATAATATAAATTATGTTAAAATAAAATATTATTCATGATGATAGGGGAAAATTATCATTATATATATATTAAAAAAAATCCTTTAATATGTTTTATGTCAAAACTCATTATGTAACTCATTCAAAAAATGGAAAGAAGATTAGTTATAAATTTTTTTAAAAAAATTAAACCAAGAATATAAAAGGGATTTCAGTTCTAATAGGTTAATATATATAATTTTTTAAAAATTTGGTATAAAATATGTATACGAAAGAAATATTATCTCAGACCGAAGATAGAATTGAAGATGATTTTCCTTACAAACCGCCTTTTGATATCTGAATTAATTTATTTGGAAAAAAGAAAATATAAAATATAATATCAATAAATAATCATATGATGAGAAAAATAATGTGATTAATTATATAAGTATCATGTAATTTCGTTCATATAAATTAATTTATAAAGAATCCCTGTTAAATATTGATTGAAAAATAAATCATATACCTCATGTTTTTCATTTACCTTTTCATGTTAAAGTGTAATATTTATTTAAAATGGATGATTATACTTGTATTAAATATCCATATTCACATCTATCATAACATATAAAATTTATTTATAATCTATTATAACCGTTTTATAAATAATTTTTTATTAAAATCATTGATCTAGGTGATGAAGATTTTGTTTTACAAAAATGCTTCAATTATACATTTACTTTCATTCCATATTTACATAATTTTAATAATTAAATAAATATAATATATGTTTAATAGATACATTTTTTTACTCATATGTAAAATTCAGATACAGAAAAATGAATTACATTGTTCAGGGATAAGATAGGTTATTTGTACACATGAATGCAATTTTCATATAACAACAGATGGAATGAAGGAAATGAAAATATTAATTAAACACTATAGTATCATTATTATTTAATATATATAATAATATTCATAAATTAGTTCATTATTAAAATCCGTATAAAATCTGAATGTAAAGCTAATCACATCGCTTATTGGAAGAGGTATTTCACACATATTCATGAACAACGTTATCTTTTTCCAATTTTTTTGGATGTAAGAAGGTAGATGATAAATTATTATTATCAAAGTGCAATTATTTCATAACTATAATATATAAAAATTAAAACCATCATAATACACATCCAAAAAAGTTTGTGATGAAAAATGAAATATATTATTATGTTGAGATGGTAATCAGTAAACATAAATGTGGGATAGTTTCACATATAATTTGATTGGGAAAGAGCTTGTACAATGGTTTTATCATAATAATGATAAAATTTATGTAAATTTGGGATATTTATTTTAAAATTTTATGATAAAAATAATAGTTTTATAAGATTTATGAGAAGAAATAATTTGAAATAGGTTGGGTAAGATGAATACCTCTTTTAAAATAGACCCCCTTTAACTATTTATTTAAGAAACATGTGGATACTCATTTGAGGATACAATAAAGTGAAAAAACTTTCTTTTGATGTTGATAATGATAAGGTTTTTGTTGATATATATAGCTCACTTTTTTTAATGTAGTGTATGATGAGGTGTACTTTTATAATTGAGGAGAGGGGTAATTTTTGAATTTCATTAAAAAAATAAAAATATTAAGACTATTCTCGAACAAAATTCTTCTAAATGGTATTGAATTAAATGAAATAATTTATAGAGTCTAAATAAAATGGTAAAATTAAATTTATACAAGATTTTATATTATATCTATCCTCGTCATTTTTATGAACCTCTATGTTATTTTTTTGTCCATAAGAGCACTAACCACCTTTTTAATCATAAAAGGTTGATAATAATACTAACAAATTAAAATTGTCTCTTAAATAGACCATGGATGATATGTGAAACCATATTCCATCAAGATTTCAATGAAATTTTTTATATTTATTAATAATTCAATACATTATTATTTTGATATAATATTATTAATGTCAATTTTCAAAGTTTTTGTTTAATTTAAAATAAAATACTTAAAAAAATAGGAAAGATGAATATAATACATACAACATCCCAGACATTTCATATTGATCATGAAAATTTTTTGTTTAAAAAAATCATTAAAATTAAATAGGATTTAAACTTTTTATATTCATTTATATTAATTTATTGATAATTAAAAGAAATATTATATTAGTATTGGAGGAGAATTTTATTCAATTATATAATTCATAAAAAAATTAAATAAATTTATACGAAGAAAATAATTTCATTAAGAATAAAAATTACATTTTCTCATTAGTCTCATTTTTCCCTATATAAACACATAATAGATATTTAAAACTATGGGAATTACATTTTGCAACATTACATTTAAAAAATATTCTAAGGCTTAATTTCATGGACGTTTTTACATTAAAAACATAAAATTTTAGCATAAGGTTATTAGGGTATAATTAAATTCATAAAAAATAGAATAAAAATTATTTTTCTTATCACTCTGTTTTAATAAATATTATTCTAATTTATCCTTTACCGATGTGATATGTTTTTTACATTTACTATACATAATTCAAATATGTAAAAAAGTATATTTTTACAGAACATTAATCTCATGAATAAAATTATATAATAAATTTTATCATATTCAATATCTGTATGTGGATTAAATTAAGCCTTAAATATTTTTGTAAAATTCATTCAACATGTCTTTTTAGAAAAATACAGATTCTCTAAAACAAGAAATTTTTATATGAAATATATTTTTCTAACAAATTAGATTATAATTTTTTAAAATGAACCTAATAATATTGATAATAACCTTATAGAACTAATATTTACTAAAATCCATTTTCAATAAAAATATAACATTGCAAATGGTTGAAAAAAAATACAGTTTTTACAAAAATTGTATTATTCACTATACATTAAAAAATCAATCCTTCCCTGAAAATAATAAGAATTTACCTTATTGTAATTTTAATATCATGATATAAAAATTTATATAATTTTTAATTAATATAATTTCTAACTATTCAATAAATTTATAATTATATTTTCTCACAAAAAAAGAAATTATTTTTGAAAAACATGTATTATCAAAGCCAAAAATATCATTATCAAAAAATGAATTGATAGTTTAAAAAAAATTATCCACTGAATTTATATTAAATATTTAATTTATTTGTATTTTATATATTTTTTATTTATATTCATACCAACACAATATATTAGGGAATTGTAACTATCAAGTTAAATAATTATATATTAAGAGTGTATCATGGTCAGTTTATACAATGTACTTTATAAAATTTAATATATCAATGAAATAAAATTATTTAGAGGGAAATATTTTAAAAAATATACATTCTATACAGTAATATTATATCATATAGATAACTGAGCTCTAATAGATATAAGGAGAGAAATATAAAAAACAATATACCTACATGTAGTTGGCCAAAACTATATAAAATGACATTTTCAATAATTTTAAATTTAATATTAGTGATGAAGTGTAGATATTTAACTCACAGTTGCAACTTATATATTAATATAAATAGATATTTGGTCAATTCTGTTTAAATTTGAATCATTTATCTACTATAGGGAAATTGTGATAATAGAATATTTTGAGAGATTATTAAATTTAAACAAAGATTCGTTCAATTAATACGTACAACTGGCTGACATGGTGGGATCAATTGCAGCACTTGTTTTACAAATTATGTGTTAATGGAATATCTTGATACATATTATAAATATCACACAAACCTAGATAAAACATTTTATTTCTTATATAATCAATTATTATTTGTGGGGAAAATGTTTTCTTGGTAGTATGAAAGATTGTAATAATTTTTTTTTGATTTAAATATAGTATTTTCTTATTTTATGGAATATGGTTTGAATGAATTATTATTTAAGATAATAATTACAATAATAGTTTTTTCTTAATATTTATGTGCACCTATAAAAAAATTATCCAGGGAGGAAAAAAATGAAATGTAATAATTCTTGGTCACATTGAATTCATATCTGACCCTTGCATTGAATTTATTAATCCTTTATAAAATGAAATATTTCATTTATTAACTTCTCAAATATTTAGAAACAATAATATTAAAAATAAAATATTGTTTAAAATTCGGTATCGGAAAAAATACCAATGAGATATATGCGAAAAAAATGGGATAGAATCAAAATCTCTATCTTATCCAATTTTTCCTAGACCATGTTTTAACACCATGAATGATTTTTAATTTCTCTATTTATTACTACCAAACTCATATACATTAATTTATCTCACTAACCCATCTTCAATACGAATCCTAACCCTTTATTTTTAATATATACTTTCATATTCTCCATTTTATCTCTATATCCATTATATTTGAGGTTTTTTCTTACTATAGTTTCATTTTAATCATTGATATAATATATTTATCCTTCATGTAATGCCCCAGCCCCAATTACCCACATTCTGTGCATTATTACATAACATTGGCATGATCACATAAGACTAACTCTCAAAATACCGACTAGTTTAATATCCTTAGAAACACTAGATATATTCATAATGTTTACATTACATCATAATGTGAAAAAACTACAAAAACATATTGTCTTTATATACCCTCATACATTCCATACAGGTCATTCATAAAATAATTATTAACATCCCAGTAAAAAATAAAACATTGAAAGGGGTGAGCTACGATGCTCAGTTAAGATAACAATATAGAGAAAAATTTCATAAATAAACATTAGAATTTAAAGAAATGTATAACTATTGAAAAATCATTTTAAACTAGAACTTCAACATAATATGGCAGAAATAAAATCAAATAATGTCATTTACTTATTCACTTGGATATTCTACAAATCGAATAATCTCCTGCCATATCAGTAACTACTTCCATAATTATGGATTGGATAATTCCATACTATCATAACCACATAGTCAAGGCATTGTGCCAAGACTACAAATAATATTTTTTCAAGGCCTTGTGATAAGACAGTTGTGTGTCTCATGAGACCTACCGATGCATCTAGGAGCTATAGAGGGCTCCACCCGTCACTTACTAAGTCCAATGCATTCCTCATATGAACAGGTATGACCATACTATAAAAATTCGTATTAAAACTAGCATAGGAAATGTCAAATCATTCTCCATAAACCATGAATGGTATAAAAATAAAACATCCATAATAAAACATATCACAAAACCTTAAATAAAATATAGAAGTTTTGTATCATAATAAACCAACTTCAAATAAGCTTACAATCCATCAAAGGATGTTGACATAGATGAAATCAAAAGTATTTTAGGGAAATGTCTCTTTTTGAATTCATTTAAAAGTCACATAATTATAAAATAAAACATTTACATTGAAAATATTTTTATAAGCATGTAAGGGAAGCTTTGACGATTTTATAATGGTGGAAGATGGCCACACCAGCCGTATAAGTTAAAAAAATTCATTCTTACCATAATTTTTTCGAAAAGGTTAAAAGGACCTTGTTTGGAAAACTATGGAAATTTTCCTTTATAAAAATCATATAAAAAGTAAAACAAGGGTATAAATTAATTTAACCCATTTTCTATAAAATAGTAATAATGTGTTGACATACATTTTTAGGAAACATGGATGTGGATGATAAATATGTCCTAGTAGATAATTACCTATAAACATCCAGGGATAATGAAGAGATTGTATAATTAACCCTTCCCTTGTACTTTTACTTGGTCTAGGGTAGGTTAGCCTCTTCTATAACAGTTAAATCATTGTTGTTAAATTATTAAAGAATCATATACATAAATACGATATCATATATAATCTTTTAATATTGATTTGTTAATAATATTTTAGTATTATCATCGATTCAGGTGTTCATTTACTCGTTTTATTTTATATGTGTTGTTACATAATTGGTGTTTGTTATCCATAGGTTGTATCTTACTCATATCCAGAATTATATCAAGTCCTCAAACATTATTTTGAATCATCAAATGAAAATTAATCTTGAATGGATATGATGGGAAATGAATCTCATCGCGTTCGTGGAGATGGTAGTCCGTATGTACACAAAAGTGACAATATCATTCTTTCGATATTAATATAATATATAATTGGATTGTGTATCAAATATAAAGAATAATTATTATGTTATATTTATTATTTATATGATTTATATATCATTATTATTCCCATCTAAATAATAATGTATTGAATAACAATTACACCACGACGTGGAGATGGTGAGTTGTACGTACGTACGAATGGTGACATGTCATCCAAGGGATGGATAGAATATTGAATATGGTTGTACCATATTTATAATAACATCATAGTATATAGTAGATACTGGATTTATTATTTTATAAATTAAATAACAAATAAAAATGACGTGGATGAATAAGGGAACTTGAAGGAGGATGGTGAAACCATTAACTCTTCTTCGGGTTCATCCTTTTGACATGATCAAAAGGGCTCCTTAGGTTGGATTTTTGATCAAACTAAGGCCTCTAGGCTGAAATGAGGGATGTTTAGAGAATATTTGAGTAGGGTATGGCCAATACAAAAAGCATTTATGGTTTGATTTTGAGGGAAGGGGGAGTTCCATTTTATAAGAGGGGTGAGGGGCACCTTAGGAAAAACATAAAATATTATTTAATAATAAATTAATATTCGGTTTATAATAGCTCTAAAGTGACTTATTTCAAGTATAAGTTGGGTATGGGTCGAAATCCTTTCAACCAATTTATTTTAGATAAGATTTTCCACTAATTTAGCATTATAATTTATATTTAACTCTTAGTTAAATAGTTTGACATTTACCATGTCTCATTGCATTTTTATATTATATTGTTAATAAACATACTATATACATCAAAGAGAACCCCAAGTGATTCATTAATTATACACCTATCATTATATATGTCCTTTGGCCAAAAATGGGTATTTAGGAATAGAATAACAATTAATAATATAATATTTGTTCAAAAAACAATTTTATGTCAATTTTGACACAATTCGGTATTTTGTTATTCCTAAATTCATAACAACATTATTACCCAGAGAAAAATTAATATAACCAACCCTAATATGTAAATTTAACCTTGAAAATTAGTGGAATTCAAAAAAAGTCTCAAATTACGTTTATTGGGATATTTATAATATCAACTATTTTAAAATTTCATTAATTAGCTAATTACTGCATCACCATTGATTCATAAATAAATTAATTTATTTAATGTATAAAAATTATAAATAAAATACCATTATGTAGGAAATTTTTTGATATTTCTAATGAATATTTATAATTGAATTTATCTTATGTATAACCCAATATTAAAAATGTTTTAGTTATTAATCATTGATTTTAACTCTTTTAACTCTTCTTTGAATTAAATAATAATAAATGTCCTAATCTAATCCAAGTGGACCAAAGAGGTTCATATATTATTCCTATGGTTGTTTTTGGTCAAATTATTCTTAGCCAATAGAATTATGACATGGGATAGGGTAATAATAATATCATTTTTACCCTTAATTACCCTATTTACATTTAACTGTGGTAAATAAAAGTTAGAAGTTACTATTCACCGAAATTTATTTTTATATTTTTGAACTACATTTTACTCCTTGATATTAAAATTATATCTCGGATTTCTGTAATTCCACTCACATAAGTGGTAAAAATATGTTTTATGTGAATTTGCAAATTCACCTAGGAGATGGGTAAAAGACGATGAAAAGTTCAATAAAAGTTTTATATAACTAAAATTATTATAAACTGACTCCAATGAATTAAATTGAACTTATATATGTATTTTGTATCTATTTTTTCCTAAAATAAATTTAAATAAAATAAATAATTATTTAAATACAAATTTAGTTTTAAACTATAACTCAGTGTTTTTCACTATTCATCTAAAATTGGATGTTTTTTGAAAATTACTAAAAATTTACCCTATTCTATATATTGATATTCCAAATCCAAAAATAATGTACATTTTGAAATATAATATTTATCAAATTTCAAAAAGTGGGTATTACTATTCATAACGGCTAGTTTGATTGGTTGTGGTGTGTATTAGAACTCAAAGTTGCATACAACACACGCTTCTGTATTATTCAAAGAAAACTGTACCGTGGAAGCATGGGGTGTAATAGTCTCCCCTCCTTAAAATAATTTCATACTCTAAATATTTTGAATATTACTGTATAAAAAGACTTGGGTGGTTCTTCATCATTAGTTCCTTGGGTTCCCATGTTGCCTCTTCCATCTTATGGATTCTCTATAAAACTTTTACCAGATGAGTCATCTGGTTTCTCAGCACTTGTTCTCTTGTATCAAGAATACTGACGGGCTCTTCGCAATAAGACATATCGGGTTCCAGTTCTAATTCCTCATAGGTGAATACATGCGTTGGGCCAGGCATGTATTTTCTCAATTGTGATCCATGGAACACATCATGAACTTTGGAGAGATTTGGAAGTATTTCCAAACGTTAAGCTACAACCCCAATTCGTTCTAGAATTTCGAATGGTCCTATGTACCTGGGACTCAATTTACCTTTATTACTGAAACATATAACTCCCTACCATGGAGATACCTTCAAGAAAACATGATCTACTACCTGAAATTACAAATCCTTCCTTTGGTTGTTGCACTAGCTCTTCTACCTACTTTGAGCTGCTTTGATGAGGTTTTAGATTACCTTCACCTTTTCCATCGTTTCCTCCACCAGTTCTGGGCCTACGAGTTTTCTTTCACAAACTTCATCCCAACAGGTTGGTGTGCGACATCTCTTTCCATATAACACTTCACATGGTGCCATCTGAATACTTGAATAGAAGCTATTGTTATAAGAAAATTCTACTAGAGGAAAATATTGATCCCACATACCCTGAAATGACAAGTGAGAAATATATCAACATGTTTTCTATGGTTTGAATAGACCGTTATGATTTTCCATCAGTTTGGGGGTGGTAGGAAGTGCTCAAACAATGTTCAGTATCCAGGGCTTTCTGAAGAGTTTTCTAGAATCTTGAAGTAAAACGATGATCCCGATCAGAAACAATCGATAGGGGTTCTCCATGAAGTCTCACAACTTCATTAATATATAGTCTTGCTAGACATTCAACTGTAAGATCTTCTCTTATAGAAAGAAAAGGTGCTTAATTTTTAAGATGATCAATAATGACCCATATTGTATCGTTCATTATAAGAGTCTTTGGTAGTCCCATGACAATGTCCATCGTGATATTATCGCATTTCCACTCAGGTATGGGAAGATGTTGCATGACTCCTCCATGTTGTTGTCTTCCAGATTTCACTTGTTGACAACTGATATATCTTGACAAAAAACAAGAAATCTCCCACTTCTTGTTGTCCCACCAAAAATGTTCGTTCAAATCTTTATACATTTTTGTTTCTCCCAGGTTTTATAGAGAAATTAAAACTATGTGCAACATACAACAATTCCCTTTTTAGATCAGGTATATCGGGAACAC
The DNA here is from genome assembly GCA_963277665.1 of Viscum album. NCBI lineage: Eukaryota > Viridiplantae > Streptophyta > Magnoliopsida > Santalales > Viscaceae > Viscum > Viscum album. The sequence continues at coordinate 1,130,907,098 of OY728142.1, read as the reverse complement.
AAATTATCTTACCAAATTTCATGATTCCATCTTCATACACAATTTCACTCAATCTCCCATCATTCATAGCTATAATCTTCTTTTTTAAATCTTCATCATCGGTATGAGAACTCTTAATCCTTTCTAGTAAAGATTTTTTGGCAACCATTTGAAAAAGTATTGATGTTTCACCTTCCATGGTTATTCCCATGTCCATCTTCACTAGATCCCTGAAAATTGAATACCTTTCAATTCTCATCTTGTTCAAAACTACATGATCAGTTCTGATCAAAGAATCTTCCACATTATTTGCCATCCTCGGGAGGTAGTGTATCATGCAATCATAATCCTTGAGTAGTTCAAGCGATATCATTTGCCTCATGTTGAGTTCTTTTTGTGAGAAAATACATTTCCAACTCTTGTTATCAGTATAAATATCACATTTCTCACCATATAGATAGTGTCTCCAAATATTCAAAGAAAATATTACAACTGCTAACTCAAGATCATGAGTATGATAGTTTTTCTCATGAATTTTCATCTATTCTGATCCATAGGCAATAACCCTATAATTCTGAATAAGGACACAATGACTTACTTTCTTTGATGCATCACTATAAATAACAAATACATCATTCCCCGAAGGTAGAGTCAATACAGGAGAATTCACTAATATTTTCATCAGTTCTTCGAAACATTCTTCACACTCTTTTGTCCAAAAAATTTTAAACCCTTTACGTGTGATCTTTGTTAATAGGTTAGGAAACCAGGAAAAATTCTAGAAGAAACGTAGATAATAATATTCTAAACCAATAAAACTACGAAACTAAGTTATACTCATTGGTTCAAGCCATTCATGGATAGCTCTTGACTAAGAAGGATCAACATAGATTTCATATTTGGAGACAATGTGTTCAAGAAAAGAAATTTCCTGAAGCCAGAATTCACACTCGATAAACTTCCCATATAATTCATGTCTTCTAAGAGTCTTCAGAATGTCTCCCTTATTCACACACAACTGATGGTATCCAGATCGAATGTCAGTCTTTCAAAAGTATTGAGCACCATGATGTTTGTCAAATAAATCATCAATGCAAGGTAAGGGATACTTGTTCTTTAAGGTTACAACATTGATTTCCCAGTAGCCGATACATAACCTCATAGATCCATATTTCTTCATAACAAAAAGGACAGGGGCACCCCATAGAGAAACACTGGGGAGAATAAATCCCTTATTACTAAATACCTCTAGTTATTTCTTCAGTTCAACTAATTCCACAGTGGTCATTCTATAAGGGGTCATCGATATGGGCCTTGAACCAGGAATTAAATCAATGGAAAACTAAATTTCTCATTCTGGAGGATGTCCAAGTAAATCAATCGGAAACCCATATGCATATTCTTTCAAAATAGGTACATCCTCTATTTGAACATTAAATTACACACCCACTGTTATTTAATTATCTTCCTCCCCAATAATTGAATTTAGTTGAGCTACTGGGGTGGATCTAGATAAGAATCAGGTGGTGACGATTCTTCTCTAAAGATAAGGTGTTCTTTATCATTATCATAAAAAATTGTAACCTTCTTCTTCTTACAATAAATCTTTGCATTGTGGTCTGAAATCCAATCCATACTGAGGATTATATCAAACTCAATCATAGGTATGACGATGAGATCCCTAGATAAAGAACATTTATAAGCTCTAATGGGAACTGACTCAGAGAACATTGAAGCAATGATAATTTCCTTAAGAGTTTTAACTAACAACTACCTTATTAACTCAAATTGGAAATATCTTATTTTCTTAGGAAACTGGTAAGATATGAAACAATGTGATGATCCAGAATCAAATAAAGCATTTTCTTAACTTGAGGAAACCATTAAATTACATGCCACCATGTCTTTCAGAGCTTCTACCTCAGAAGTAGTGATAGCATAAGCTTGGCCTTGAGACCTTGGCCTTTTATGAGTTATGTTTCCCTGAAACATAGGACATTAATTTGAATAATGTACCATCTCTCTACAATTGTATCATTGAAAATCGGTAGCTTTATTCTTCCCCTTGCAATCACGAGCTTGGTGGCCTTTTTCACCACAATTGTAACAGACACCCATTCATTTTAAGCATGTACTGGGGAATTTCTTCCCACATTTACTACAGGATGGAAATTCAACATTTCCCTTCTTCCCCTTCTTTCCATTTCTATATTGATCAGTAGATCTCCTCTTATCTTGCTTTGCTTTAAAGTCATATGACTTAAATAAATCTTTTTATGTCTTGATAGCACAAGAGAAAATATTTTCGTATGATGAGAAGTATTGTGAGACTAATGCTCGACAGAGAAACAGTTTTAACCCATCCATTAAATGATCAATATTACTTATTGGGTTACGTATATAATCTAAATCATTACTTGCTAACCATGTAAAGTTAGCCACATACATTACGACATTCTCATCCTCCTTTTTCCTCAGGCTCAGAAATTTCCTTTCCATATTCGCTCCATGGTCATGAAGAAAGTATTTTTCTAAAAAAAGCTCTTTGAACTCCATCCATTCCATATTTTATAATTAATCATATTCCATTGTATTTTGAATCAATGACCACCATTGATCAGCATCCCCAGTGTGTCTATAAACTACCATGATAAACTTTTCCCTTTCAATACTCCCCAAGGCATGGACTATATTCTCTAATGAATTTATCCATTGCTAAGATACTAGTGGATTTGTACCCCCATTGAATGTTGGTGGTTTTTTCCTCATGAAGAGATCTAACATTGGCCCTCCACGCTACGGATCAGGGTGTTTCATATAGGTAAGGTTATTATTCATAACCTGAGTGAGTTGTCCCAGTATGGTGATTAGCTGATTAGCACCCATTGCATCACCATCTCCACTATAATTATATTTAGCAGAAGGGAAATCCCTACATAGAGCGAGTGCATTGATACAGTTTCCATTCCTTTCACTATGTGCCATTTCTAAATGATGGCATAAACTAGATCAGTTTATGAATCAAAATACATAATTCCATAATTATAAAACACTTAACCTAAATTGAACTATTTATTGATAAAATTCATAATCCTAAAAAAAATGTTTTCTTTGAGGAAGTATATACTCATAAAACCTTCATAATGTATCTTAATGAAAATGATAATTATCTTAAGCATATCCCCTCGTAGTGTTGTTACAATGAGTGCAGCAAGGCCCGTTGTCGTGCACCAGTTCTCGTTCGAGTATATCTCAAAGAGGTGTTTTCAGGTTTTACCCCTAGGTACATATGTTCCAGAGCCGCCTCTAACTGCTCAAATACAGATAGGGATTTGTAGCTTAGAAAACTCACAAAATCTATACAATACAGAAATTATATGAAGTTCTTCTATACTAATATTTAAATCCTATCTTAGGTCTATTTTCTCTAATTAGAGTTTATCTAAATCTAGCTTCCATGTTTTGTACTAAACTTCCTCTGATACGAACTGTAACGCCCGACCCCAGTCACCCATAGTCGGTGCATTATTACATAATATTAGCATGATGACAGAAGATCATGTCTCAAAAGACTGATTAGTTTAGTAGCCTTAGAAACACTAGATATATTCATAATGTTTACATTACATAATAATGTGAAAAAAACTAAAACAACATATTTTCTTCATATCCCCTCATACATTCCCTGCAGGTCATTCATAAAATACTTCTTCACATCCTGGGAAAAATAAAAACATTGAAATTGGTGAGGTCAGACGCTCAGTAAAGATAACACTATAGCAGAAACTTTCATAAATAAACATAAGCATTAAAGAAATGTATAACAAAAACAAAAGCATTTTAAACATGAACATTAGCATAATATGGGAGAAATAAAATGATATAATTCCATTTACTTATTCACATGGATATTCTACTAATCAAATAATCACATGCAATATCAAGAACCACTTTCATAAAGATGGAATGCTTAATGCCAGATTATCATAACAACATAGTCAAGGCCTTGTTCCAAGACTAAAAATAAGATTTTGTCAAGGCCTTATGCCAAGACACTAGTTTGTCTCATGAGACCTACCTATACATCAAGGATCTATAGCGGTCTCCACCCGTCACTTACTAAATCTAATGCATTCTTCATATGAACATGTTTAAACATAACATAAACTTTTGTATTAAAACTAGTAAACAAATGTTAATACATTCTACATAAACCATGAATGGTATAAAAATAACACATCCACAGTAAAACATATAAAAAAATTCAATACAATATGGATGTTTTGTATCATAATAAATCAACTTCAAATATGCTTAAAATCCATCAAAGGATGTCTACATAGATAAAATCAAAACTATTTGAGAGAAATATCTCTTTTTTGAAATCATTTAAAAGTCACATAATTATAAAATAAAACATTTACATTGAAAATATTCTTATAAGTTGGTAAAGGAAGCTTTGAAAATTTTATAATTGTAGAAAATGGACATACCCGTAGTATAAGTAAAAAAAAGACATTCTTACCATAATTTTGTCGAAAAGGATAAAAGGACATTGTTTTGAAAATGACAGAAAGATTCCATTATACAAATCTTATAAAAATTCAAACAAAGGTATAAATGAATTTAACCTATTTTCTATAAAATTATAAGAATTTTTTTAAATACATTTTTATGAAACATGGATGTGGATGATAAAGAGGGCCTAGTAGATAATTATATATAAACAACCTTGGATAATGAAGAGATTGTAAAATTAACCCTTACCTTGTAATTTTCCTTGGATGAGGGTAGGTTAAACTTTTGTATAATATTAAAATAATTGTTATTAAATTATAAAAGAATCATATTAATAAATATGATATCATATATGATCTTTTATTTTTGATTTGTTAATAATATTTTAGTATTATAGTCTTTTTGGGTGTTCATTTACTCATTTTCTTATATATGTTTTGTAACATAAGCCATGATTGTTATCCATAAGTTGTATCATATTCATATCCAGAATGATATCAAGTCTTCAAACATTATTTTAAATCATCAAATTAAAATTAGTCTTGAATGGATATGATGGTGAATTAATCTCATCACGTTCGTGGTGACGGTAGTCCGTACGTACGCACGAGCGACAATATCATTCTTTTGTTATTAAAATAATATATAATTGGATGTTGTATCATATATATGGAATAATTATTATGTTATATTTATTATTTACATGAATTAAACATCATTATTATACCTATCCAATTAATAATGTATTGAATAACAATTACACCCCGACACGGAGACGGTAAGCAGTAAGTACGCACATATGGTTACATTTCATCCAATGGATGGATAGAATACTGAATATAGTTGTACCATATTTATAATGACATAAAAAAATTTATAAGATACTATAGTTATTATTTTATAATGGAAATAACAAATAAATAAGCAGTGTAAGAAGAACGGAACATGAAAGATGATGGTGAAAACATTACCTCTTCTTCGGGTTCTTCCTTTTAAATTGATCAAAAGGGCTATTTATGTTGGATTTCTGATCAAAGTATGTCCTCTAGGTTGAAGTGAAGGAAGTTGACACAATATTTGGCTAGGGTTTGGCTGAGCCAAAAGTATTTTAAGGTATGAATATGAGAGAAGGGGGAGTGCCCTTTTATAAGAGGGGTGAGGGGAACCTACAGAAAAACTTAAAATATTATTTTATAATAAATTAATATTCATGTTATAATGGCTCCAAAGTGACTTATTTAAAGGCTAAGGTGGGGATGGGTTGAAATCCTTTCAACCAATAGAATTTAGACAACTTGGGTCACTAAATTAACCTTATAGTTTATATTTAACTATTAGTTAAATAGTTTGACATTTTCCATGTCTCTTTGTATTTTTATCTTATATGGTTAATAAACGTAATATATACATATAAGAGAACCCCAAGTGGTTCATTAATCATACACCCCTCATTATATAAGTATTTTTTCTGAAAATTATATTTTTAGAAATATTATATCAATTAACAATATAATATTTGTTTTAAAAACACTTTTATGTCAATTTTGACACCATTTGGTATTTTGTTTATGCTAAATCCATAGAATCATTATTACTTTGTAAAAAATGCATCTAACCAACATTAATATGATATATTAACCTATTAAATTAGTATAAGAAATAAAAAGGCTCAAATTACATTTATTTGTATATTAATAATATCAATTATTTTAATATTTCATTAATTAGGTAATTACTGCATCATCATTGTGTCATAAATAAATTAAATTATTTAATGTCTAAAAATTATAAATAAAATACCATAATGTTGAAAATAATTTTATATTTCTAATTAATATTTATAAAATAATTTATCTTATGTATAACCTTATATTAAAAATGTTTTCGTTATGAAACATTGATTTTAACTCTTTTAACTCTTCATTGAATTAAATAATAATAAATGTCCTAATCTAATCCAAGGGAACCAAAGAGGTTCATATTTTATTTCTAAGGTTGTTTTTCGTCGAATTATACTTAGAAAATAGAATTAGGACATGTTTTGGGTAATAATAATATCAATTTTACCCTTAATTATCATATTTACATTTAACCGTGGTAAATAAAAGTAAAAAGTTACTATTCACAAAAAATTATTTTTATCTTATTGAACCACATTTTACTCCTGGATATTAACCGTGTGTCTCGGATTTTCTAAATTCTACCCACTGAATTGGTAAAAATAAGTTTTATGTGAATTTGAATATTCTCCTGGGAGATTGGTAAAAGACGGTGAAAAATTCAATAAAATTTTTATATATCTAAAATTATTATAAATTGACTCTAATTAATTACATTGAAATTATATAGGTGATATGTATCAATTTTGACATAAAATAGATTTAAATAAAATAAATAATTATCTAAATAAAATTTAGGATTTAAACTATAACTCAGTTTTTTTCACTATTCATCAAAAATTGAATGTATTCAGAAAAATACCAAAAATTCACCCTAGGCTAATTTCAATATTATGAATCCAAAAATAAAATACATTTTGAAATATAATATTTATAATATTTCAAAAATTGGGTATTACAATTTATAACAACTAGTTTGATTGGTTGTGGTGTGAGTTAGAATTCGAAGTTGCATAAAACACACACTACTGTGTTATTCAAAGAAAAGCGTACCGGGGAAGCTTGGGGTGTTACACTTCACCCTATCTATTTTTGATTGATTTACTAAATTTTTATATACAGTTAAAATTTAGTCTTGAAATACATGATTTATTCATCATATTTTTTATTTTAATCTAGTTTATTTCATTTCCCCATCTCTTTTATCGTTTATAGACATATCCATCATATTTTAAAAAACAAAATTTTTTCAATTTTTTATTTTGTTTCATCTTTTATAGAAATTGTGAGATATGAAATTATTTTATTTATTTATAAAATGTCATTTTAGATAATTTTTATTATATATTTATATAATTTACATTTTTATAATTGAATACTCCATTATGATAACATTACTGTATTTAATTCATAATAAAAACATAATTATAAAAATAAGGGAACCATTACATCCACAAAACATTGTATTAATATTCCATCCAAAAAATAATTATACTATAAAAAAATTAAAGATGTTCATTGGTAATAAACCGTAGTTAATTTTAGTGAAAAATTCAGATTCATAGATGGATTGAATATTCAAAGGACTGAATATTATATGAAAGGAAAAATATTTATTAGACTTGAACAAACCACATGATGTATCATACATGAATATAATGAGATTGAACTACTCAATAGATGCCCATTCTATCAAAATGTGAAGTGAACCTACCAAATTAATTATCTATAAACTAACTGAAGAGATTAACCTATAACACACTGGTTCATCCTGTAACATCCCTACATAGATGGATAGGTGCCTCGAGTCGATTCTCCACAATCCCTCAAGAAAACCACTCTTTACACAAGAGGTCTCTAACTAGAAGTGATGGAATAAGGTTCCTCATTGGAGATATTATTCGCTCATATTAGAGTTAACAATGTAAATTTCTATATTTCATCTAAATATATAGGGAAAAAGTGTGCATAAGAAGTACAAAATTGAAATAAAAGGTTACTGTAATAATAAATAAAATATAGGAAAGGCCTAAATGGACATGTCATACAGAAAATAGTGATTAATTTTTGGATAATCAAATATAAAAATGTAATAAAGGAAAATGAAATAAAATTATAATGATATACTTCTATATCTTATCTGATCCGTATAAACAATATCTAGAGTCATATTATATCCATCTGGAACAATTATTCTCAGGCCGCGGATCATCCTATTCTTTTATACAAGGGAATTTCAGCTATGTTACCCTAGTGCAATTGGGAATATTGAAGGGGGTGATTAAATAAATCAATGAATAGAAACAAACATGGTGTCATTCATAGCCTTTAATATTATGTGTATATATATGTGAGTTTATCATTAAGATAATAGTGGTAAATAAAACCATCTATACAAATATAAATCTGGAATTCAACAAAAGAAACCCATGATAATATCTGGGTCCATGATCAAGAACATCTGGAAATGTAATATAATTCATGTATATATATATATATATCTTGGTATATATATATTCTCATAAATTTGTATAAAAATGACTGAAATGAACATATCAAAAATAAAAAATCGTCAACCCTTTGGTTCATAATCTCAAATGATTAAATATCACATGAAAAGGTAAATGAGTTGGAATTTGTACCACTCATGGTGGGTATAATTAATTCATACCATGGGTCAGAAATCTCAATAAAAAATTTCTTCTTTTTTAGAATTGGAAATATCTCTATGAAGGCGACCCCACTACATCTAGATACATGTCCTAACCCTTGGTTCACCCTTACTTGTATCCTATATATATAATAATGGATGTATTATACCAACAAAAAATGATTTAAATTGTCACTACTTAATTTGTCATGCCACTCATTCCATATAAATCTTGTTTTATTTTGGATCCTTATGTCCTAGTTCATATGTGTTCATGACATTAGAGCTCAAATTTCCCATAAAGGGATTACCCTTATGGAATCTATAATAACGATGATCTCCAGACCTATTTAGATGATCAACATCCATTCATATCAACTTCTAAAAATCATCATCTATAGGACGTTCAACTAGATGGTGTAATAAATTCACATCAACAAGGAGCATATGAGATATCTAATGTGTCACATGCAGAGAGAGTAATCATCCATCAATTATATGTGACATCATATATGAGGATACAGATGTCAACCACCACGGTCATGTAATCAACATGGGAGAGGGTAATCACTCTCATCACTTGGGAGAGCATAATTATCCACAAGAATTGAATCACTAGGCATTTCATTATTTAACATCAAACTAAATAGTCTCAAGAGCTATAACATTGGTAGTACCTCTAGGAATTTCAACGTTATAAAAATCAACAAAAATTTATCAAAAAATAGACCATAGTAAGTACATTTGGGAATCCCAAATATATGAATTAAAAATATTGGAATCCATGTCTCATGATGAATTTCTATAAAACCCAATGAGTTTTGCTTCATATTAGTCTGATCATCTAAAACTGGGAAGCACATCTTATAATCAACATTGCATTATCAGTAAAAATTTGAATCAATATTCAATAGTGAGGGTGGTCGATAGATATACCCACAAATACATCCACCATCAATTGGGAATACATGTTTGGTATAAGTTTTAAGGTGAAACCCACTGGATTATCTACCAAAAACAATAACACAACAGTTTATGGTTGGTGAACCATTAGGCATGCACCAATTATGCTACTTCAAAACACTAGATTGGAAACCCAGATGTGATCCTTGGTGTCCAAGGTAAATAGAACATCCCACTAGGAGAATCTATGTCAGTATGAAAGAATGTTATCTCTCTTGGGATCTTAAATAATGAATATGTTGAGGCATCACCAAGTGGAACCTTTGTTATTTATATTGCCTCAACTCATGTGATGAAGCTAGTTCACTATGGTTTCTAATGACCCATGGAATTCATCAAGAAAAATTTAACCTTTTCGTTTAATAAAAAAATTAAAATGTATTACAATAATGGGGGAATGTTGTATCCCTCCGGGTAATGCTCAAGAATCCATATAAAATTATAAACATTAATAAATTGTAATGGTCATGTATGATAGAAAAATACATTTAGGAATATTAAACTATTTATGAATAATCCTTAGTATTTTCTCTAATTATCACTAATTTATTAGAGATGTTTCGTGGACATCTAATATCCTACCTAACATTGTAAGACTCTTGAATATTTCAAAATTGTAGTTATATCATCAAAAAATTTAACATTAACTGAAAAGTAAAATTAAATGACTAGATTTTTCTTATCTAGTGCCTATCTCAGGAAGGATATATGATAAAAAATGTTTATAAGGTCTATTTGGTACCTTCTAGAACATTTTTAGACAGATCTCTAACCAATGACCTCATAAAAACACCAAAAAATGATAATTAATAAATAAATCATTAGAAAATTATTGTGGATAAATACATCAATTAAATAACACATGGAAAAGTGAAAACATATTCAATATACATCCTCGTACTATGAAGGAAATATTCCCCAAATGAAACATTTGATTATAGAAAGCTCTAGTGGAATTTTTTAAGAACACATAGGTGAATCTCCAATAATTTGGAATAAAAAATGTAAAATGGCATAGAAATGGAAGGAAGAAGAACCTTCCTACCGATGATATATGTTGTTCGGTGTAAAAAACTCAAGAGGAGGGGTGAATTGAGTTCCTGTAAATATTTATGTTAAAATGATTTGACAAAAATATCACTGATTTGAAATAAATAACATGCCAGTTATCCAAAGAAGAGGTTTATAAAATATTTTGTTGTGTAAAGGATTTATAAAAGTGAGATTAATTCTTAGTTAAAACAATATGAATTATTAAATTAAATATTGATATAAATATACTAAATATAATTCCAATATAAAAACTATTTATTATTAAATATAAAAAAATTGATTTTTCTAAAATGAATAGACAAAATTAGTTAAAACTTAACTTGAATGACAACAACAAAATTTAAACAAGAAGTTCAGTATCATGCTAAGAATTAATCTTCTCTACATTGTGATCACCATGAACCAAAAATATTATAAGAATAAACATTTATCCACACCATGGATTAGGGTAAACAAGATAATACACAAATTTCTAGGTCAACTAGTCCTCTTCAATAGTTTTTGTTGGAATTTAAAAAACAAACATAAAATTATGGTCCTCTTACACAATTATCTAGGGGTACTATAAGGATTAAAAGGTAGTTTGTGAAGATATTAGTTTAAAAATTATTTTATCCTAAGAGTCAGTGTGATTTCATATTATATATAGACAGACATTGTTCGTAATATAAAAATAATATAAAATCAATGAAAAATAAAGATAATAGTGTTAAAAGGATATATTTGATTGGAAATGCTACTTGAAACTCTTAGAAGTTTTTCTGAAATGCATCTTGAATCATGTTTCTAAAACAAAATGAAAAATAGAGTGTCGTGGGAGCTTCTTTATTTTATTTCTAAATAGGTATAATATATATTGGATGATTTATTCTCCTCTTCTTAAGTGTTTCATAAAAAATTCTCTTGTTCTACGTTTTGGGATGTATAGTAATTTTTCTACTGTTTTCAGTTCTTGATGTATTGGATGTATTCTATAACCAGTGGGAAAGTAGTGTGGGTAACCAATCATTGAGGTGTTTCTACTATTACTTTATATGACTTGCGTTATTTGGGAAGTGATCCTTGTTGAGGTTTGGGTTTATAGTTTCCTAAGAAGGTGATTTGGTTATCTCCTTTTCTCATGGGACATTAGAATGCCTCCCCACTTGTGAACTAGAGCTTTTGGTTTTCCCTACATAGTATACATGTATACTCAACCAATATATATTAAAAAATTTTGAGGTTTCTAGGAGGACTTCGAGGAATGTATTGGACCCTAATAGCTTGGATGTGGGGACTGTTGACATTGTAATTTTTCTTTTATTTTTGTATGCCCCATTGCAGTTTTTCTTGTACTTAGAAGTGCTTCATTATTGGAACATGCATAGGAGAATGTATTCTTCTGGCCTTAAATTCACTTCCAACATTGGTGATTTTTTGGAATTTACTATCTTATCTCTTGATCCAACTAAATAAAAAGGGTAATTCCTTCCATATTACGTGTGATTCAATACCATTAGTTCTAGTCACCACTTCGGGAAATATTGAAGGCAGATCTTAGGGGTCATTATCTCTCATTCAACATGAGGAAGGAAGGGTTTGGAAATATGTTTTCCCTTCCCTCATCACGGTGAAGGTGGGTCATGATAGAATGGTATTAATGGTGAGGTTGGTTGAGATATAAGATGTAGTTCGTAGTTAGGCATAGTGAGGATTGAATGAGATGGTAGGGAATCTGTGTTAGATAGTTGTGGCTCATGAGATAGGCCAAATAATACCAGCTAAGACAAGAGATATTAGACCCCTGTGATCTGACGTAAGGACCATGGGCCTACCGAATTACCAAGCGATGCTACACTGATTGCAGGGTAGTGACCATAGGAAATGTACATGCATCATAATGACATGTCTTATAGTGTGTCTTGGGTACTCTGAATATTTTTAAATAAAAAAAGTCTATGAAAAATTTAAAAGAAATCTTCCACACTACTCAGTCTTTGGAATTTCATGTTTGCCTTACAGATATGGAACACAAATGAAAACCATGAGTAGTGCAGGTGATCGAGGCCCAAGAGGATAATTTAGATAACCTGCAGAGGACTAATCGAGATTATGTGGATGACCAGTGGAATAGGATGATTCATTCTTTTTAGAGGCAGGCCCTTTGGAAGTACGAAGGCATCGTCTAAGACATGAAGATAAAGAGCTGGCTCGAGGAGTTCGAGATAGATTTTAGCTTAATCGGGGCACTAAAGGAGTACTAGGTTCCTCTAGTTGTTAGAAAAATACGGGAAGTAGCGCATCAGTGGTGGATTATTTTCCTTGGGGAGAAGAGATAGGCTAAGCTTTCATGTACTAACTTCAAGAGGGTTTTTTAGGTGGAATTCATCTCTTCCAAGATGAAGGCTGAGAAGAGGTAGGAGCTACTCATCCTTTAGTAGGGGAGTATGTCTGCGTGAGAGTTGGGGATCAAGTTCATGTATCTCCTTCTCTTTGATCCATACTTCTATCCAGATGGGGAGCCATGAGCATGAAATTTTGATGAGGTCATCCAAACTTCTCTTAATATGATGTTACTCCCTTCAATCTACCAACATACATGGACATCCAGTAGAAGGATGTAGTGGTGGAGAGGTTGCACATGATGGGAGGTGTGCCCTGAGAAGGGATTCATTTGGGCTCGTCCAAAGGGATGATTGTTAGCAGCAGGCCTCCAGCATGAGGGCCTTCTAGGTTTCGGCATGTGGGGAGAAGGCCCCAACAGTTCCAATTTCGATCTCTCATCCATCACCCTTTCCATTCGGGCCCAGGACTAAGATTATTCATCTGTGGTAGCTTTGGGCACCTTCAAAATCAGTACTCGAACTATGTGCAATACTGTGGGGGTGGGCCAGTTCAGTGCCCACCTAACCAGAAGGTGTTTCCAGCCAGACCCTTTCAGTAGTAGCAGCCAGGACCTCGAGTTCCCACTCCTCTAGGAGAAGACGTTTTTGGAGGTGGCCGACCTTAGGGCACTCTTTAGGGACCTCGACTAGGGAATGGTTGGGGAGGAGGCAAACTGCTGAGGGGTAGAAGAGCTGGGCATGGGCAGTCACACGCCACAAAGGCTGCAGTTCCAGTTGGTCCAGAAGTTGTTCGTGGTACGGTATGCTTGTTTAGTACTCATCCAGGCACCTTTATTTATTCAGAATCTTCACACTCCTTTGTTGCACCCAATATCTCCCATTCATTTGATATATTCATAGAGACACTTTTTGTACCCATGGTTATGAGTACTCTAGTCAGAGGTTAGACCATCTTGCCTCATGTTTTTTTGTGGATGTAGACTGATGTTGGGACCACATTAGTCTAGTGGAGACTTTATTTTGTGTAGATTCAGCCATATGAATTAATTTTAGGCATTGACTAGATTTTCAATGTTTGTTCCATTATGAAATGTTTCCGGAGAAGGGTTTTGTTTTCGTATATGGGTGGCCGACATGTTAGATTCGTCGGTGAGTGAGGTTTCCAGGAGGGAAGCAGGTTAGTGGATACCATTCTCTCCTTGATATTTGAGCCGTTATTGGACTTATAAATGATTAAAGCATAGGGTATTATTTTTGAGTTCATGGAATTATTCCCTGAGGAGGTGATGAATCTACCCCCTAGACGTTATTTTGAGTTCGGGAAAGACTTTCAACCCAGTGCCCTTCCAATTTTGATGGCTCCCTATCAGATGGATCCTTTGAAGTTGTGGGAGTTATGAATTCAAATTGAATATCTGGTGAAGAGGAGTTTTTTCTGAAAAAGTCTGTCACTAGGGGGTGCTCTGGTCTTGTTCGCAAAGAATTCATATCATGGTCTAAGGTAATGCATAAACTACGGGAGACCAAATAAGGTAATGGTCAAGAACTGTTACCCACTACAAAGGATAGATGACATTTTTTATCAGTTGAAGGGGGGTAGGGTGGTTCTCAATGATAGACCTGCAGTTAGGATATCACATGTTGAGGGTGAAAGAGGGTGACATATTTAAGACTAACTTCAGGTGTGGATATAGGAACTTTGAGTTTGTGGTCATTTCATTCGGCATTACGAACACACCTTCCATGTTCATGTGGCTCATGAACTCCATATTCTGAGAATATATGGACTAGATTGTTTTAGTGTTTATTAGTGACATCCTGATATAATCATGACTAGAGAAGGATCATGCTTATCATCTAAGGATTTTTTAGAAGTCCTCTCGCAACACCATCTCTATGGGATGTTGTCCAAGTGTAAGTTCTAGACATGAGAAGTTCCCTTCCTTTGACACGTGGTGTCCGTGCATGGGATAGCAGTAGACCAATGAAAGGGCAAGGCAGTTTTTTCTTGGGAAACACCCAAGAATGTGATGAAGGATCATAGTTTTCTAGGTCTGGAAGTCTATTATAGAAGGTTCATGCACGAATTATCTTGAGTTACATCTCTTTTGACTACCTTTACCAGAAAGGACTAGGCCTTTATGTTGATTGAACAGTGTAATGAAGCCTTCAGTTATCTGAAGGGGAAGTTTGTTAGTTCCCTAGTTCTAATGTTTCTAGATGAAGTGGTTATGTTTGAGGTGTTTTGCGATGCTTCAGGATAAGGCATGTGGTGTGTGATGATGCAACTACAGGGGTGATATCTTATAGGTAAATGCAGTTACATCCCCATGAGCGTAACTATGACACCCATTACATGGAGCTCATAGTGGTTGTGTTTGCACTAATATTTTGGTAGAACTACATCATTGGGAAGTGCATTGTGGTCTTTATGGATCACAATAGTGTGAGGTATGTCTCCTCCCAACATGACATGATCCTCTAGAAGCAATGGTGGTTGGAGTTTCTTCAGGACTATGACTTCAAAAAGTCTTACACTGAAATCATGTAGGTTATTACGGTGGATGCCCTAGCATAATGGTACATGGATGAAGTGATAACATGAAATACACCTTCTATCTAAGGGGGGAGATAGAGACGGGTGGGAGGAGGAACCCTCGATGCACATTTCCCTTCGGTGACGACGGCGGCCGTCATGCCGGCCCCTCCCCCCTTGGTGGGGGAGGGGGAATCATCGTTATATGCAAGATCAAGGCCCTTACAGCGATTTTCCAACCCGTATTTTTTCCCTCCCTTTCCGAAAGCAGTGCTAAACCCTAAGGTTGCGGATCTAATTTACGGGACTCCAAATCTGCAGCTTTCCACTTCTGAATTTTCTGATGCTTCGGGCTTTCTTAATCTCACTCTGGTGGCTCACTTCAATCAAAATAGGCCTTCAGTTGATGCCTTCGACCGTTTCGTCTTCAGGTCTTGGTATCTTTAGGAACGAGCGGTAGTAGGCCCATTGGATAGCAAGAAAATCATGATTCGGTTCGAGACAGAGGCTGATCTGGTCCAAGCATGGTCGAGAGCCCCTCCTGTCTTCAATGGATCTCGTTTCCTTCTGCTTCGGTGGCCCTTTGACCATAACATGAATCGTGACTCGCCTTCCATGGCGGTTTGGGTATGTTTTCCCAAGCATCCATTTCCATTTCAAAATCCATCAATAATTCGTATGTTGGGGAATATGGTTGGTCGTTTCCTATGTTGTGACAGCCGCACGGAGGCTGTTTTCCATCCAATGAATCCTCGGGTATGTGTTGAGGTTGATGCCTCTCGCATCCCATTTGACTTTTTCTGGATCACGATTGGAGAGGAATACTGTTGCACGCAATGGGTTATCTACGAGAACAGGACTAACTTCTGTGGCTTATACAAGAGGATGGGCCACTCGGTTGAGTTATGCCGAGGTGGTTATCTAGCACGGTTGAGGGAGGAGCACTGTAGGAATGGTGCTCCTGCTATCTTGGGTGTTGATGTTAGAAGCAAAACCGTGGGGGATGATTTGGAGATGGAGAGGGAGAAGAACCTTGCGGGTCCTAGTGTTAGAGGGAAGATCTCTTGTGAGTCTGGTTTGGATGTGGAGAGTAATACTACAGGGCCTAGCAGGGATGATTTATAGGATGTTAGAAATTCTCCTAGTTTAATGGTATAGCCGATTTTAGAGCAGGATGGTGTTGAATTTGCTTCAAACACAGAAGAAGTGGTTACCATGATAGGTGATAGTAATTTAACAGGTTTGGATCTGTTGTCTCCCCCTTTTATTTCATTAAGTAACAGGTTTAATGGATTGTACGAGTATTTGTTGGCTGAATAAATGGAGGTGGAGGATACTGTAGAGAAGGGGGATGAGGTGGTGTCCGTGGAGAATCAATAGACTGTTGTCTTGGTAATTGAAGAGTATAGGAAAGGTAAGGAGGTGGAAGAGGTTCAACCAGGGGATGACTTGGGGTAGAATCATGCTATCCTAAATATCCCAAGTATGGTCAGGAGCGACTCTCTGGTAGCATGTGCAGACTAGAAGGAAGGAAATCCACAGGCTGGTGGTTTAGGGTCTGAAACACACTCCACGGTTGTGGAGATTATCCCTTTTGAGGATGTGTGTCTTCCTTTGAGAGAGAATAGAATGCCAGATCAAAGGAGAGAGTACAATTTTGTACAGCCCGAGGTGGGAAAGGAAATCTATAAGGGTAAGGAGATCCTGAGTGCTCTGGTTTTCTGGTCCTTTTGTGAGATTGTTCAACAGGGGATGCAAAAAGAAACTCTAGGGGAAGGACTATTGACTGTAACTGCAACTAGGAGATCAAGATAGGATTATTCCTACCTCCCACGACTAATGCAGACTAGGTCTGCTTCAAAAAAGAATAACAAGGTGACTCTTGCATTCAAGAAGGGCAACAGGACTAAAAAGACTCTAGCAGACATGGCCACCCTGGAGAAACTTAGAAATCATGTTCAAAGTGCGAGTTTTTGGAGAAGCCTGGAGTGGGAATCCACGACTGGGGAAGAGAAATCTTGTTTAGGGTTGCGGTGAAGACTTCGGGTACTATGACTTTTAACTTTGTGGCTTTTATCTTTCCTCTTTATATTGTTTTACTGGACCTCTTTTGTTGGGCACCGGACAACCCCTATGTCGGCCTTATATAAAAAATAAAAAAAATTATTTGTAGAAGGTACATGGATGAAGTGGTGCGGATGCATGGAGTTCTGAGGTCCATACTATTTTATTGGGATACCCGGTCTACTACACTGGTCTGGAATGGTTTTCAACATGCATTTTTAACCCAGTTATGCCACACCCCTACATTCCACCCCCATATAGATGGACATATAGATCACAATATCTAGACATTGAAAGATATTTTACAGGCATGTGTTTTCGACTTTGGGGGTTCAAGGGTAAGACACTAGCCTCTAGTAGAGTATTCATAAAACAATAGCTATCACTCTAAAATTTTCATGGCTCCATTCGAAGCCTTGTATAGGAGGCCATGTCACTCACCCGTGTTCAGGACAGAGGTCGGGGAAGCAGGTGTTCCTGGCACGGAGGTAGTTCAGAGCACGATAGTGATGATTCATCTTTTACGGGAGAGGATGATGGCGGCTTAGGACTGGTAGATGTCATATGTCGACCATAGGAGGAGTCCCCTAGAGTTTGAGGTTGGGGACCACATGTTCTTGAAGATCTCCCCTCAACATGGGCAATGGATGTTTGGCATGGGGAGTGAGAATTATCCCAGGTTTGTCAGACCCTTTGAGGTGTTGCGGCAAGTCGGCGAATTGGATTATCAGCAGGTTCTACCACCGCCACTACTGAGGGTGCACAACATCTTCAATGTGTCTTTACTTTGTCGGTATATTCATGATGATTCACACATCCTCGACTGGGGAATTTTGGATATCAGGGATGATGCTACGTTCATAGAGCGACCAGTGAGGATCACGGATCAAGAAGAGAATGTGCTTCGTAGATGAACCAATTCCTTGGTTTGTGTGTTGTGGAAGCATGGTGGCCTTAAGGAGAGTGCCATGGAATGAGAGGAATGAATGCGCTCTTAGTAACCATGGTTTTATTGAGTTTTTTATGTTCTATTTTGTACATGTTTTTGATGTATTGTTTGACATTGTAAACTATGGAATGGATCATTTCATTTAATCTCAGGAGGTGTGTTAAGAGTCTTGGTTGTAGGGAGGGGAGGACCTGATCGCTAATCAAGTTGCATTAATGTGGATGTAGTTAAACCTGTGTGGGTGAGTTAGTTCCGCCCAATGTGGATAGTATCATGACATGGAGTGATGGACACCCTAATACCTATGGTTGGATGGTATGACCTTTACTTGTCCATATGGATACATGAGGGAGATGTGTTCCAAGATGTCGAGGAGGTTTACTCTTTAGAGGTATCTTACGAGGAGGTTGTTCGGACCCTGCTATTTTCTTCAGTTCTAGTTTGATTCTCGAGGGAGAGAATAGTTTGAGAGGTATCTGATGTAATGGCATAGACCATTTTAGTCTAGTAATTTTATAAAATTTTTGTCCCATCAAACGGTTCCACAGAAACGGTGGCACTGGTCATGGTTGCACACCGAAATGGTGGCACCGCTTCTGGTGTCCCACCGAACTGGTGGCACATTGACGGTAGAACCATCACAGTCTCACACAAAAATGGTGGCACCAATTATAGTGTCACTGTTACAGTCACACCATCACAGTCACACACCGAAATAGTGGCACCACTTACGGTGTCTCACTAAACTGTGTCCCACCTTTGTTTCATTTTTCTATTACCACTCCAGCAACATATATTTTGAGGTAATAATGTTTTACATACCCCATTCAAAGCTATTAAAATCCCATAAATGCTATCAAAAATCCCTCATTATCTAGGTGTCCCTTGACATACCTAAACGTGTGGATTTTTCTTCGGTGCCACCTCATTTTCCCACACTTTCCAGTTTGACCCCTGTTACATGTCTTTCTCTTAAAAAAAACCTTTAACTCACAGCCATTTTGGCCACCTCTCTGTTGATAATTACTAAATAACAATTTGTTCCATCATGTGTAACCATCCAACGCCATGGTAAAACCATGATCCGCCTTTAAAGACGTTCCATATTCATACACCAAAACATCATGATCTCGCTTTTTATCACACTAGAATTATTTATTCTTCCTGGTTGGTACCGTTTCATTTCCTTGGGGAGTTTGGAATCCCCCTTCCTGAAGGTAGTGGTGTGCCTGTACTGGATCCTTCCCTACTCACCCTTGTAGTCCCTGAACATATTCTCATGCAAGTCCCCCATCCCCAGTTCTTGGTGCATGGGGAAAAACATCGACCATTGATCATCCAAGTAGGGTTCTTCCTTCGTCTCTCTTTACTGTGTATCATGTTGTGCGATTATGATAATGATTATATGTGGATGGATAAACCCAAACATTAAAAAAGATAAAAAAATAGATAATCAATGAATTAAGTGATGTGTTTGATGATGGTGTTGTACTCTTTTACCCTCGCTTATATGTTGTTAATTGTATGGGTTGTTGTCCACAAAAAATCTCGTCATTAGTGGTCTTTCCATGCACACTAAGGGAACATTGTTTTATATGATGATTGAATGGTAGTAACATGGAAATTTGTTAATCAGGTTATCTCGGTTGAATTAATGGATGTCCAGTGCACAATAATCCTGGTGTGATCACCCCATTTTACCCAATGGAAAATAGGGAAATCAATGAATGGTTTGTTTAAATCTGGAATATCCATTTCAATATCATGGTAATAAGTGTG
The DNA here is from genome assembly GCA_963277665.1 of Viscum album. Lineage (NCBI taxonomy): Eukaryota > Viridiplantae > Streptophyta > Magnoliopsida > Santalales > Viscaceae > Viscum > Viscum album. Next base: position 1,130,886,664 of record OY728142.1, on the reverse strand, counting down.
GTTTTTTTCTTTATTCTTGTTAGGTGACATGGATTGGGATTGTATCCCCTATTGTTGAAATCTTGTTGGTTTTCGGATCTATGGCCATGTGGGGAAGTATGGTGGGGCTTGGATTGGTTCTAATACTTAGAGGGATCTCACGGATCCCTTTGGTGTTGTCAATTACAATAGAACTGGATGTGAATGCTTAAATTTATACTTGATTATTTTTCCTTCCTTGGCTTGTGGCTATTCCTGTTCGTTTCTCTATTGTGAGGAATTATTTAAATGGAACCACTTGAATATGAAAACAAGAATTGGTTTAATAGGGAATTGTTTTTTGGGAAAGAGTTGTGACATGGTTGTGGACTTATTAATTCTTATGAATGAATAGTAATGAGGGTGTTTGTGTATGAGTTTGTTTGGGGACCCATCTTTGGGATGTTTTCTTGCTTACATATATGTATAATCTAGGTCTTATGTTTCATATTCATGCCCCACCCATGTTGAGCACATTGTGCCGAAAACCACCATTTCATTAGGGAGGGTGTTTTTACCTACACTCCTATGAGTGGATGGTTATTAGATCCTTTTTACATCCTTTTCCCAAGTAGCCCAAGAATCTTCATGAAGGATGTGATGACATGAGGTCCATTATATCTCATGATTTAGCAGGGAGGGAATATTGTGGTGGTTTTCCCAGGTGTGTGTGGGATGGATGTTTCCCAAGTGTCTTCGGGATGAGGCCCAAGATTGTTTGGGCATGGAGGTAGACGTTCTAGACCAGGTGTTTGTGGATGTGGTTACTTTTGGTTGTGGACCATGTGTATGTGGGTGGTATGTGTGTTTTTGGTAGCCTAGGTGTTTGCGGGTGGGGTATGTAAGTGGCACTGCAGTGAAAATGCCAGGTAAGATCTGATGCATAGGATTTCTTCAATAACCAGTGGGGAAGTGGTGTGGGGTACCCAAACATCAATGTGTTACTACTATTATATTACATTACTTGTGTTATTTGGGGAGTGTTCTATGTTGGGGTTTTTGTGGATAGTTTTCTTACTAGGCGATTTGGCTAACTCCATTTATCACGGGGCATTGTGATTCCTCCCCACTTGTGCACAAGAGCTTTTGGTTTTCCCTACTGAGTATACCTATATACTCACCATAAGTTTATTAAAATGGTTTCTGGTTTCTAGGAGGACATTGAGGACTATTATAGACCCTATTAGATCGAACTCTGAGAAAGTTGAAGTTGCTTTTTTTCTTTTCTTTTGGTACTTCCCTTTGTAGTTTTTCTTATACTTCATAGCACTTAATTATTGTAACATGCATATGGGAATGGATTGTTTTACCCTTACTTTTACATCCAACATTGGAGTTGTTTTGGATTCACTATCTTATCTCACGATCCTACATTATAAAAGGGTAATTCCTTCCATATTACATTTTATTCTATACCCTTGGATCTATTCTCCACTCTGAGGCCTATTTAAGTCAGGTCATGACATGCTCACTATTGGTATTTTCAACAGCTAAGTTGCCCATTCCTGTTATTGTACATCACTGAAATCCTTGAGATCTCCATCATAATATATAACACATTAAGAATCATCATGACTATTAATTAAAACACGTGTAAACTAATTATGATGTCTAGTTCACAAGTCATCCCATCAACCAATGGGGAAAAGACCAATTATCACAAAAATTATATTACTCCAAAAAACCGAGTCCTTACACAACTAGAAAAATAATTAGATCAATTTATATCATGAAGGATAAAGTGACTAATATAAATATCAACCAAACCTGTGTAGTATCATCATGCATCATAATGGATTAACCCATCACACGATGGAAAAAAATAAAACATGAAAGAAAAAATGACCAAATGAAGGAATTATCCAAACGTATATTATGTTAACAACACAAAATATTGATCATATGAATATGATAGAAAAACAAATCATTTATTTATAAATGAAATAACTATTTCTAATACAATAAATAAATAAATATATAATTCAAAATGCCATTTTTCATGAATTAATTAATGTAAGATCATTTAAATTTTCCCAAATAGAATATATGTTTAACTATTTCACTATGATTATACACAAATGGAAAATAAAAAAATTTGTTCTCTATATCAAATGACATAGTAGCCACATAAAAAACAAAATTCATACACTTCTATTATTACTATATGATTCTAACTTCTTAAACTATGCTAATCAAAATTAATTTAAACATTCATAAAATTCGGGAAAACTCATATTTATTATTCTATAAACTCTATGAACATCTAGAATACTATATTAAATATAATAGAACCATGTGGATGAACTGATTTCAATTAGTAAAAAACAGTATAAAACTAAACTAATCTATATATCTCTCTCCTTGAACCCCGGCTTCTAAGTTGGGTTTATAACTTTTATTATATTTATTAAAACAATAATATATTGTATTGAATAGTATACTATTAGACTTTATATTTTCAACTATCTTTTTAACTCCCATGAATAACTTTGAAAGAGGCTTGGTATTTCCATGATTTCCTTATGTATAATTTTATTTGAAAAATGTTATCTATGATATCAATAAGTTTATTATTTAATATAAATTATTGGTAGTGGTTTCCATACACCTATAGGGGACTACATTCTATTAGGGAACAGATTCACTTTGTTGAAATTTATATATACTTTCTTATAGTATTTGTGTAACACCCCAGGTAAAAAAAGAATATGACATTTTTATATTTATCTATATTTGTGAATAAAATATTAATATTACTTTAAATGGGGTGTTATGCTAGATGGAGTACCCAATACGCAACAACGAGTTTTTTGGGAATCTTACGTTGCACTATAATAATAAAATAATATTATTTTAAATAGTAGTCAACGCCTAGCCGTTGTAATGGCAGGAATGAACAGAACTACCTACAGAATGATTATATATGTTTTTCAAATATTTTTACTCTTTACAATAAATGTTAGAGGATTAGAAATGCGAATGAATCCAATTTTAAGCGTAGACATTCTAATATTCATTAAAAGGTCGATTAACAGCCTTTTGAAGGAAAACCTCTTTTAAATCCACTTTTTTAAAATTTTATGTGTTATAATTGACAAAATAAAATTCTTATTTAGAATCGGGACATCAAAATATACATTGTGTAAATTTTTTGTATTTTTTCTGAAAAAGTTCAATTATTAATTAACGATGAAAATTGTTGTATTTTAATTCAAAACCACTTTTTAATCTAATTTATTTATATGATTAGATTATCTTTCTAATTGGATTTAAAGTGTAAATAGAATATTTTTTACCATTTAATCCAATTGTGGTCATTTTAACTAATATCACTTTAAGATTGGACATAAACGAGTGTCAATCTTTTGAAAGATATTGTTTCATAAAAACACGCTATTTGTTTTAACAACGAGATTTTATTGTAAAATTAATTAATGAAACTTCTATGTTATGAATTTGGTATAATGTACATCATTTTTGAAATCGGAATATCAAATATAGCTTAGGGTGAATTTTTTGTATTTTTCTAAAAAACATCAATTTTTGATGAATAGTGAAACCACAAAGTGGTGGTTACAAAATTTGATTTTTCGTTTAAATTGGACTTTACCACTTTTGTGATTTGAATTTCAAAAATCCAATTTAAATGATTTTAATGTTTATGTAAAATGTGGATCAATGGGATGAAAATAATTTTTGATGAAAAGTAACTTTTAAGTTTTATTAATCATGATTAAAGGTAATTAGTGTGATTTAAGGTAAAAATGATATTATAATAAAATGGATATATATTGACACATGTCCTAACCCTACTGGATGAGTTATGGACGACCAATACAACCCATGGGTCGATTTGGGGTACCTCTTGGAGCCACTTGGGTTTGATAATGTCATTTATGCCTTTTATTTAATGTTAAAATAAAAATGTCACAAACATGATTTGTTTTACTAAAATACCTTTTACATGGGGTTATACAAGTCATATTTTTGTCTATAAATGTTAATTGTAAAGGTAAAAAGATTTCCTACATCATGTTATTTTTTTATAATTTTTAGACCTTCAATATATTAAATTCTTTATGACATCATGATGATGCAGCGTTGACCTCATTATTTAACGATTTAAATAAAATGAAAAGATAATGAAAACTCTCTGACCTACACATGTCCAACACCTATTGTATGGGTATATTTAGAACTCGAATCACCTTATCCTCGAATTATATCAATGTGGGACCATTAAAATCCGAAAACCATTTGAAAATAATGTAACATTTTATACTTTACCAAGAGTGCCCCTCCTCTCCTCTTATAAAAGTCCCCCACCTCTACCACCTTACCCACACCTCTCAATCATTTGGATCGGAAAAGCTCTGATCATTGTGTCTCTACATATACCTCTACTCATCCTAGAAGTCTTAACGTAGGCAGAAAGCTCTTCAAGAAACCCTTTTGGTTCAAACCAAAGGGAGTTACCCAATTTTACGGTAACGTCTTCACTTGTGCTCTTTTGTTTTGTTTTGCTTCTCCAACCCCCTAAACACTTTTTATTAATTTATTTTGTAACAACTCTAGTGTCTTCCATATACTAGGATGTTTTTATAATATTTATTCGAGCTACACTTACACACACCTTCATCTAATGGTAAAAGAACATATTGTTTCTGTGGATGGTAAATTTCTGCCTCACGAAACGATGATTGTTCAACACTCATATAACACCTTCAAAGGTGGCCATTAAGATGTCACTATATTTATATATGATATATAATATTTTTATGTTTTACTTAAGATTCTGTATTTTTCATTTGTGGCATACCTCTATGGCTTCCATTATGGGTATACGCGATATCTTCATTTTAGGAAGTGTGGACTACCACCCCCTCAAAGTGATTTGATTCGTTAATGCCATATGTGGGATGTATAAAGGATGTATTTAAAGTTATTATATATGATGTTATACTGGAATTATATTATACCTTTATATCATTAGTTTTTTCTTTCCATTAAATAATTAGATAGAAATGAAAGTAGCATTCATGTGTACGTACAGCTTACCGTCTCCATGAACGGTGCATTTCATTTCTTATCCTCAAATGTAATGTACAATTATAAATAAATATAATGGATATATATGATGTATGATACATCTAAAGGATGAATATAATTATGGAATTAATAATATACACATCTCTCAATTAGTTTTAATTCCATTAATATGACATAGAAATGAAAGTAGCGTTCATGCGTACGTACGGCTTACCGTCTCCATGAACGATGCATATCATTTATTAACTCTAAATGATTATGTAATATTATAAATACATGTATATTCTGGATATATATGATATATGTGATATACAAATCAGGAATGTCATTCTGGATATAAAGAACATTTGACCACACAAATAACACATAATTGTAAGAAGTCCACTTTTGACTTAAGAACCAAATATCGACAAAACAAACATTATTAACGTAAATGTTTACAAAATGTTTATAAAATTTCAATAATTGATATAAAAGGAATAATGAACTTGAAAAAAGTTTTTAAGAAAGTATAAATTAACTCATGTTTTTTATTCAGGACGTTAAAGAACGATCGAGTCAAGTCAGACCCAAGGTAAGGGATCATACTCCTCTCTTTGTTTTTAAGTACGCTCTTTTATGTCGTTCATTTTAAAGATCACATTTATTGTTATTGGGATGTTATTTTATATTACTATTACTGAATTATTTATGTTCATATGATTAGAGACCCTATTCTTTCTTATCAATCCATTTTGGATGTTTTGATTGGCGCTGTTAGGCTGCCGAATTTTCGTAAGAGATCTAACCTCTCTCTTTATTTTTAAGTACTCTCCTTTATGTCACTTCTTTTAAGCTCCTCTTTTTTATGTTGGGGGATGTTATTTTATATTCCTCTTTCTATAAACTTTATTTTAATATGATGAGATACAATATTTGATCTCATCAATCCATTTTTGTACGTTTTATGTGGTGATGTTAGGCTGCTGAGTTTTCGAAAGGGATTTTTCATCTCACTTTTATTCCCGTGAGATTTATGATACATTTGCCACAATTTCCTTTGAGTGGTGTATGTACTTTCCAATATTTTACTCATTGTGTAATATACTTTCATTTATTATTATTTACATAAATGTTGTATTGTCTTTCTTTCACGGGGTGTATGTTTCAAAAGATACCCATAAATGTAAGGAAACCATTCACCCTCCTCTTTTTAAAAGACTTCTTTTGTTATGTCTTTTAATTCACATTCAATTATGTTGGGATATGTTCTCATATATCCTTATTGATTTAAATTTTATTTCCATGTGATGAGATACCCTTTTTATCTCTCATCAACTCATTTTCTGAATTTTGTAGTGATGCCATTGGGCTGTCATATTTTTGCAAGGGAACTTCTTAACCCAAATTTGATTCTTTGGGATAAACTTATACTCCTTGAATATGTCGTTCTATGAATATGTGTGAATAACCTCTGATTTTTTTACACTTAATATCAACTTATATTTGGTGTATTCATTTTTCACACATAATTATGTTATTGATTTGTCCTTAAACCAAGGATACCGTCTTTGTAAGGGACTTCGTCTCAATCTCCTTTCATTGAGGCATATTTTGTTTTATACACAACTTTATTTTATAAGGTGTATAAATCCCCTTTGACTTTTACTTTTATATAAAATGAATCTTTTTCTACGAAGCGTTTTACTAAAAGAAAAAAGGAATGTTTTTTAACGTACGTGGTGACAATGACCTTTTCCGCTGCCGCGAGTATTATTTGATCTTTCGCTTCCTCAACAAGCCGTAATGTTTTTAAAATAAAATAAATACCATATACTATTTTATGTGTTTTGGTATTGAAAATGGTTTTGATAAAGGATTCTATTTTTTTCAATATATTTAAATGATATATTGTGATTGAAATGTGGAAATGTTATCATTCCTTTATATTGGTTTTATGTGTTATAATTTTATAATGGTAATTGGACATTTTACGGGTGGTTACGTGATAAACCATATGACGGGTGGTGCCGTGAATACCAGGACGGGTGGTTACGTTATAACCTCCAATGTATTGGGTATGGAAGTCGGCCGTATGGCAATTCCATTATGTATGTATGGATGTTGGCCGAATGGCTATTCCATTAAGTGATATGTGCGAAGTCGACCTTATGGTTATTCCACTTAAGTATGCTTATGTCCCAAGTTACCTTTATATGTTATGTGATCTTTATATGGGTTTTATGATAATATATTGGTTACAGTAGTGTAAGTAATGAACTTTTATTCAGTGAAGAGTTTTTACTACTTCGAAAAGGTGAAAAGTATTACTTTGGTAAAGTATACATGGTTTACTGGTTGTTTTGAAAAACTAAAAGTTTTCATTCTTTGTGTATCCCTTATTGAGCTTTTTATGCTCATCCCAAGTTTTTAAAATGTTTTTCACAGGACTTAACGTGGAATAGGGTCAAGGATGAGATCAAGGGAAAGTCATGCTACCTAAAACATGGAACTAGACATGTTTATTTTTAAGAGTTTTTTTTTATTTTATGGAAATTTAGTAGAAGTCACTAATTTGTAATCTTTTGAGATGTAATAGTTATGTTCTAATTCTATAAAACACTAAACCTGAAAAGATCCTCAATGTGAAATATTCATTTAATTTAATATTAAGTTAGGTTTATGGTTGAGGCCTTATAGTTGGTATCAAAGGTCGGTTTAGATAACTTTAGAGGTTAGGGTATTCTCTAAGCATAAGTGACAATACCATAATGGATAGGATTTCAGAAGGAGTTCATGTTTTAGATAAAGAGAATGAGTAAGTATATCTTAGTGTTTACCTTCCTCATTAGTACATAATGGTTTTGTTGATATACTAACACTGACATTTTTTTAGTGAATGGATGGATCTAGAAGGCACCAAAGAGACAACAGGTTTGAATGAAACTATGGTGGTTCTCTGATTAAGATACTTGATAAAATGGGGGATTCAACGAGGAAACTCGTGGTTGTTCTAAACCAACTATCATGGAGTCATGATCAACCACTTGAACCTTGGTATGTTCTGTAATTCATCATGTATGAGATGACCAATCAATGTGGAAGTTTAGGTATAATTATAAAGGTAACCATTAGAGTTTATATGATCCTTTCTTTTGAGGTAATTATGGGTTATTATATGTTATGATGGAAAATGAAAGGCATGAGATAAACTTGAGGTTAAAATATATTATGATTAGTTTTTTAAGATTTTATCTCGTTTTAGGGAATGTTTTACGAATTATATATTTTTTGAAAAAGGACAACACGCAGACCGTGTGACAACCCGTCGCGTCGGACAAAGCTGCGGGAATCGAACCCACAACCAATGTGTGACTGGTATTTATCGCCTACCACTGGACTACGTGACGTCCCTAGTTAGTTTGACTAATTATTTTTAGTTAGATGATTTTAGGAATCAATATTAAGTTTATTTTGGGTTATCTATGGAAATGATTAACCTATCAGGGAGGATATGTGATTAGGTTAATTTCTTTTAAATATGAGAATTTAAGAGCAACTGATGTTATTTGGAGATAAAAGTTAATTTTTACCTTGGAAGACTATGTGAATAAATCCTTAAAATATTTGGGTTTCAATCATAGTTTGGTTTACTTTGAATAATTTTATGGATAATTTTTTTATCGAATGGTCCTCGTTAATATTTGGGTTTTGTTGGACAAATTTTGGAGATTAAGAATAATAGATTTTCTTTTTATAAAGGGTTATCCTTTTCTGGATTATCTGATCTTGTACTAACCTTTTTGGTTTTGGTTTTGGATAATGTCTAAAGACATGGGAAGTATATAGTTATCTTTTGTGGATTAGGTGGTTCTCTATAATTTGATTATAGTACTCTTAATGTGAACAAGTCTTCCTTAATACTCGTCTTTTGGAGAAAATATGAGTTTGATTAAGGAATCTAGTAAAAGTTGGAAGTCTACGTGACAAGTAAGTATGTTTCATTATGATTTAGTTAGGCTCAAAAAATAAATTCCTCAATGAAGTGTAACTTAAAACAAAAATGATGTATGTTATCTTTCCCTACTGGGGAATCAAATACTGTTTAACTCATGGCAAGTTTCTGATTTTCTTGTTGTTAACGTTCTCTTAAACATGTTTTCTATCACTCTCCATCAGAACGTGACCATATGTTTTCTCCTCCATGTCCAAGTTATCCTAAATGGAATCCGAGTATGAGTTAACTAGGCTGACCTCTGTACTTATCTTTCTTTATTTTAAAGTGATTTTTTTACCGAGTCTTGTTCCGATGTGGGACATTCAAGGATATTTCCAAGCCCAATTTTAAAATTGCGAGGACGCAATTCCCAAAAGGGGGGAAGGATGTAACACCCCAGGTAAATAAAGAATATGTCATTTTTATATTTATCCATATTTGTGAATAAAATATTAATACTACATTAAAGGGGATGTTATGCTTGATGGCATACCCAATACGCAACAACGAGTTTCTTGGGAATCTTACGTTGCACTCTAATAATAAAATAATATTATTTTAAATAGTAGTAAACACCTTGCCGATGTAATGGCGGGAATGAACAGACCTACCTACAAAATGATTATATATGTTTTTCAAATATTTATACTCTTTACAATAAATGTTAGAGGATTAAAAATGCGAATGAATCCAATTTTAAGCGTAGAAATTCTAATATTCTTTAAAAGGTCGATTAACCGCCTTTTGAAGGAAAACCTATTTTCAATCAACTTTTTGACAATTTTATGTGTTATATTTGACAAAATAAAATTCTTATTTATAATTGGGTCATCAAAATTTAATTTGTGTAAATTTTTGGTATTTGTTTTCAGAAAAGTTTAATTTTTAATGAATAGTGAAAAATGTTGTATTTTAATTCAAAACCTCTTATTAATCTAATTTATTTATATGATTAGATTATATTTTTAATTGGTTTTAAATTGTAAACAGAATATATTTTTACCATTTAATCCAATGGTGGTCATTGTAATTAATATCACTTTAATATTGGACATAAAGGAGTGTCAATCTTTTGAAAGGTATTGTTTCATAAAAACACGCTATTTGTTTTGACAGCGGGATTTAATTATAAAATTAATTAATGCAACTTATATGTTATGAATTTGGTAAAATGGAAATCACTTTTTAATTCGGAATATGAAATATAGATTAGGGTGAATTTTTTGTATTTTTCTAAAAAACATCATTTTTTTATGAATAGTGAAACCACAAAGTGGTGGTTACTAAATTTGATTTTTCGTTTAAATGGGACTTTACCACTTCTGTTATTTGAATTTCAAAAATCCAATTTTAATGATTTTAATGTTTACATAAAATTTTGTTCAATGGGATGAAAATAATTTTTTATGAAAAGTAACTTTTATGTTTTATTAATCACGATTAAAGATAATTAGTGTGATTTAAGGTAAAAATGATATTATAATAAAATGAAAATATCTTGAAAGATGTCATAACCCTATTTTATGAGACATGTCCGACCAAGAAAACCCATGGGTCGATTTTTGGTACCCCAGGGAGCCACTTGGGTTTGATAATGACATTTATGCCTTTTATTTAATGTTAAAATAAAAATGTCACAAACATGATTTGTTTTACTAAAACAATTTTGACATGGGGATATACAAGTCATAGTTTTGCCTATAAATATTAATTAGAAATATAAAAATATTTCCTACATCATGATATTTTTTTTATAATTTTTAGACATTAAATATATTAAATTCTTTATGACATCATGATGATGCAGCAATGACCTCATTATTTAATGATTTAAATAAAATGAAAAGATAATGCACAATCTATGACCTAAACATGTCCAAAACATATTATATGGGTATATTTATAACCCTTATCACCTAATACTCTAATTATATCAATGTGGGACCATTAAAATTCGAAAACCATTTGAAAATAAGGTAACATTTTATACTATACCAAGAGTGCCCCTCCTCTCCTCTTATAAAAGGCCCCCACCTCTACCACCTTACCCACACTTCTCAAGCGTTTGGTTCGGTCAAGCTCTGATCATTTTGTCTCTCCACATCCCTCTCCTCATCCTAGAAGCCTTAACTTAGGCAGGAAGATCTTCAAGAAACCCTTTTGGTTCAAACCAAAGGGAGTTACCCAATTTTAAGGTAACGTCTTCACTTGTGCTCTTTTGATTTATTTTGCTTCTCCAACCCCCTAAACACTTATTATTAATTTCTTTTGTAACAAATACATTATATTAAATATACTAGTATTATTTTATAATAATTATTTTAGCTACACTTACACAAAACTTCATCTAATGGTTAATGAACATACTGTTTCTGTGGATGGCGAATTTCTGCCTCACGAAACGACGATTGTTCAACACTCATATAACACCCACAAAGGTGGAAATTAATATGTCAATATGTTTATATATGATATATAATATTTTTATGTTTTACTTATGCTTCTGTATTTTTAATTTGTGGCATACCTCTATGGCTTCCATTATGGGTATACGTGATATCTTCATTTTAGGAAGTGTGGACAACCGCCCCCTCAAAGTGATTTGATTCGTTAATGCCATATGTGGGATGTATAAAGGATGGATTTAAAGTTATTATATATGATTTTATAATTGAATTATAATATACCTTTATATAATTAGTTTTTTATTTCCATTAACGTATGAGATAGAAATGAAACTATCATTCATGCGTACGTACGGCTTACCGTCTCCATGAATGGTGCATTTCAGTTCTTATCCTCAAATGTAATGTACTATTATAAGTAGATATAATGGATATATATGATGTATGATACATCTAAAGGATGAATATAATTCTGGAATGAAAAATATACACATCTCTCAATTATTTTTAATTCCATTAATATGACATAGAAATGAAAGTAGCATTCATCCGTACGTACGGCTTACCGTCTCCATGAACAGTGCATTTCATTTCTTACCTCAAAATGATTATGTAATATTATAAATACATGTATATTCTGTATATATATGATATATATGATATCCAAATCAGTAATTTCATTCTAGATATAAAGAACCTTTGACCACACAAACCACATGTCATTGTAAGAAGTCCACTTTTGACTTAAGAACCAAATATCGACAAAACAAACATTATTAACTAAAATGATTACATAATGTTTATAACATGTCAATAATTGATATAAAAGGAAGAATGAACTTGAAAAAGGTTTTTAAGCAAGTAGAAAGTAACTCAAGTTTATTATTAAGGACGTTAAAGAATGATCGAGTCAAGTCGGACCCGAGGTAAGGGATCATACTCCTCTCTTTGTTTTTAAGTATGCTCTTTTATGTCATTCCTTTTAAAGATCATATTTCCAGTTATTGTGATGTTATTTTAAATTAATCTTACTGAAATATTTATGTTCATATGATTAGAGACCCTATTCTTTCTCATCAATCCATTTTGGATGTTTTTATTGGCGCTGTTAGGCTGCCAAATTTTCTTAAGAGATCTAACCTCTCTCTTTATTATTAAGTACTCGCCTTTATGTCACTTCTTTTAAGCTTCTCTTTTTTATGTTGGTGGATGTTATTTTATATTACTCTTTCTATAAAAATTATTTTAATATGATGAGATACCATATTTGATCTCATCAATCCATTTTTGTACATTTTATGTGGCGCTGTTAGGCTGCCGAGTTTTCGTAAGGGATTTTTCATCTCACTTTTATTCCCGTGAGATTTATGCTACATTTGCCAAAATTTAAGTTGAGTGGTGTATGTACTGCCCATTATTTTATTCATTGTGTAATATACTTTCATTTATGAGTATTTACATCAATGTTTTATTGTCCTTCATTCACGGGGTGTATGTTTCGAAAGATACCCATGTCGGTAAGGGAACCTTTCACCCTCCTCTTTTTAAAAGTCTTCTTTTGTTATGCCTTTTAATTCACATTCAATTATGTTGGGATATGTTCTTATATATCCTTTTTGATTTAAATTTTATTTCCATGTGATGAGATACCCTTTTTATCTCTCATCAACTCATTTTCTGTATTTTGTAGTGACGCCATTAGGCTGTCAAATTTTTTCAAGGGAACATCTTAACCCAAATTTGATTCTTTGGGATAAACTTATACTCCTTGAATATGTCATTCTATGAATATGTGTGAATATCCTCTGATTTTTTACACTTAATATCCACTTATATTTGGTGTATTCGTTTGTCACACATAATTATGTAATTGATTTATCCTTAAACCAAGGATACCGTCATTGTAAGGGACTTCGTCTCAATCTCCTTTCATTGAGGCATATTTCATTTTATACACAACTTTCTTTTATATGGTGTATAAACCCCTTTGACATTTACTTTTAAATAAAGGAATCTTTTTCTATGAATCGTTTTACTAAACAAAAAAAAAGGAATGTTTCTTTTAATGTACGTGGTGACAACGACCTTTTCCGCCGCCACGAGTATTATTTGATCTTTCACTTCCTCAACAAGCCGTAATGTTTTTAAAATAAAATAAACACCATATAGTATTTTATGTATTTTGGTATTGAAAATGGTTTTGATAAAGGATTCTATTTTTTCAATATATTTAAATGATATATTGTGATTGAAATGTCGAAATGTTATCATTCTTTTTTATTGCTTTTATGTGTTATAATTTTATAATGGTAATTGGACATTTTACGGGTGGTTACATGATAAACAATATGACGGGTGGTGCCGTGAATACCAGGACAGGTGGTTACGTTATAACCTCCAATGCATTGGGTATGGAAGTCAGTCGTATGGCTATTACATTAAGTATGTATGGATGTTGGCCAAATGGCTATTCCATTAAGTGATATGTGTGGAAGTTGACCTTATGGTTATTCCACTTAAGTATGTTTATGTACCAAGTTTTCTTTTATATGTTATGTGATCTTTATATGGGTTTTACGGTAATCTTTTGGTTACAGAAGGGTATATAATGAACTTTTATTCAGTGAAGAGTTTTTACTACTTCGAAAAGGTGAAAATTATTACTTTGATAAAGTATACATGGTTTACTGGTTGTTTTGAAAAACTAACATTTTTCATTCTTTGTGTATCCCTTACTGAGATTTTTATGCTCATCCCAAGTTTTTGAAATGTTTTTCACAGGACTTAACGTGGAATAGGGTCAAGAATGGGATCAAGGGAATGTCATGCTACCTAGAACATGGAACTAGACATGTTTCTTTTTAAGAGTTTTTTTTATTTTATGGAAATTTAGTAGAAGTGACTACTTTGTAATCTTTTGAGATGTAATAGTTATGTTCTAATTCTCTAACACTCTTAACCTGAAAAGATCCTCAATGTGAATTATTCATTTAATTCAATATTAAGTAAAGTTTAAGGTTGGGGCCTTATAATTTGTTAGTCAATGTTTTTGGTCATTTTACACTATTTCATGAATAATTTTCTCTTCACTATTTTATAATGATTAAACTGTTTATCAAAATTATAAATATGATAGATCAAATGTATACGTTATAAATATATATAATATTATATGTGTGTAATATAATATAAATAAATAATGTGTTTTACATTATATAATCTGATTTCGGGTCCCACTATAAATAATGCATTTGAACAGAGAAAATTATATATAGAAAATTTATTTATTTATTTAGATGTTTATTTTAGTTTCGAGGTTTTAAAATTGAAATTAAAAATATATATTTTAAAAAATTGAATACCCAATTATTCCATATTAAGAAATTCTCTAGGACCATCATTATGAATGCTATATATTATAATTTAAAAGAGGTGGAAGAAGAATATATATTTAAAGGAATGATAAATTGTTTCTCACTTATAGGGATAGAAACATATCACCTATTTGGAGCATTATTTTGAATTAATTGAGGTGTTCTATCATGTCCCAAATTTTCCCAATCTGGTTTATGATTATTAAAGAATAATCAATGAAATAGTATATGATTAATTTATAATAAATGTTGTGGAATTGAAAGAGTTGTTCGGTGGTGTTTTCATAAGGGATGAGGAGTGGTATTATTATTACACTGATTCAATAATGTATTATGAATATAATTTATCCTGAACTTTTTATCCATTATAGTAAATAATGGAAAATTGATAATGTTTTTTGAGAAATCAATTATATAACCTTTTTAATAAAACTTGTTCTATTATAGTTTATTACATTTCAAACTATGTTAAGCCCTCATTTACCTTGTTTTACAATTACCATAGTAACTAACTTTTTTCCTTAGAAAATTTCTTTTCTGTCTAAAAATATAATTTATGTTATTAACTATTTTGAGTACACTAACTTGAAATGTAAAAATATTTCATTTTTAAAATTTTAAATGAATAAAAATCTATTTTAATATAATAATTTTGGAAAATAATTTTTTAAATGAAGTTAGTTTTTTGGCATAAAAAATGATTTTTCAAACCAGATATATAAAATTATAAGAATAAAAAAGTATTTCTTATTTATATTATCAATATATTTAATTATTATAATTTCTACAATTTCATTAAATGAATTTATTAAGTTAAAAATATGAATTATATTTAAAATGTATAATTATATGAAAACACCATTTTAACACCAATGATTTAATTACTATTTATTTTCTTCTGATTAATTATTAAATAATATTTAAATAAATATCATCAAAACATTTTATTAATCACTTAACTTATTTTTTAATTAAATTAATTTAGTAAAAGTAAATTTTATTGATATTATGAGTATAAAAAATATCCTCAATAATGAATTTGTGTGTGTATATATATGTTTTTAAATTAATAATTATTTAATTATATCATTTGGAAATGTACATAAAAGTCCACTTATGTCATTGGTATAATTCTTAATGGTGTGACAAGCAGTGGTGAAAATATCAAGTGGTGATTTTACTGCCATGAATCATGTAATGATTTACATGAGCATAAAATTATCCCATAAATTATTTTAGGCATGCTAGACATATTGTAGTTCATACTAGGCTTTATCATGGGTGTAACACCACATCTAAATCCATTGTCCTTGTCATCATTCCACATGAACACATTCTTGCCTCCCCATATAATAGAGGTTTTCGAATAGTGTAGATAGTTGAAACTATATAATGGAGAGGTTGTTCCCTTAAATTAGAGTCATAAAATAACATTAATGGGCAATCATTTTGAATCAAAAACATTGGTGTGCACAATATCAAATAAATACAATACTATAAAAAATAATAAACATATATATATTTATAAAAACCCATGATCATTAAATACCAATAAATTAATCTTTTAACATTACGATCACATATACAAATAAAATTAATATCTAAAATACCAAAGGTCTCAACTGCAATCCTCAATCCTCAATAGCCCTATCTACAAAAAAGTTCAAGCTACCTCTTCATGGTCCACTAAAATCCTCATACATAGACATGAAAGAAAATATAATTTTTGAATATTCAAAAAAGTACCCATGTTGGGTTTGACTATATAAATCAATAGGGTATCACCAATAACACCTAATATATTCCATCACATATGTATTTTTTAATAGAGGAATTAAATACATTTGTTGAGATTATTATTGGTGAATCCAATGCTAACCTGTACGGCCAAACACACGATAATGTACACATTCCCAGAAACACGCATTATTATTAAAATCCCACAATGGTTCATCATCCAAAATTATTCGATGTGATTTTGGAATTAATTAATCAAATATCACCATGATTTCAACCGAAATAATTGCCCCATACCTGATGTCTTGTCATATTCATGGTGTATGTCTTCCACAATATAACTAATATAATAGGTTAAAATCATAATTCCAAGACAAAACCACAACATTATCAGTAAAGGTATGAATAATAGTAAATATATTACTTCACTTCATATCAAATACCATCATATACATCCATAGACCTAAGCCTACCCAAGGTGTAATGACTCAAATTATTTTATTTTTTAAATTTTAATAATATATGGATTCATTTCATGGAATGTAGATGAGCCAATGTGATATTCCAAGGAAAGGTGATATTTGAATTAATATTTTAATTTTTTTTAAATATTATTGTCACACAATTTTATTTTTCATAAAATGCTAAAATTACTCATTAATAGAGGCTCATGTTGGAATTTTTAGGAAATTGTTGAGTTTAATGTGTTATGTTTACCCTATGTACGAAATAATCTTTGACAAACTCAAATTTGTTTTATGAAATCCATCAAATATTTAAACAATAAAATGTATTAGGTAATTTATTAATTTTATTACATTAAAACATTTACCTTTTCCCCTATCAATATATGTCTATGATGAGGCTTTATGGTTTTCCTCTTAGCCATGGAGGTTTAGAAGAACATTGGAGGGTATCATTTTTAGTGAAAAAATATTAGATCTATCGAGATCATGGGTTATATCCCGATTAATTTTAATGGATACGAAAATAATTAGAAACACATGAGAATTATTCATCAGTAATCCATCCAAAATCTATGTAGGATTCTTTTTTTTTGGTGGTTTCTATCCCATTCATTAATCTAGTAGAAACCATACAATTTGAAGAAATATACTTCATTTGTTTCTCAATTTTTGACATTATATACTATTTATTTATTATTTACTTACTATTTCCATCATTATTCATATAATTATTCGAAAAAATATCTATGAATGAAATGAAAAATTAAAAAATTTCATTCTCCACTGTTTATTTTATAGGGATTCCGCTGTGGTTTCTTCATGTGTATTTTGAGGGAAATTCAATTGGCCTACAGTTAATTGAAATTCATAGTATTCAATTATTTTTATTTATTTAATTATCATAATAAATAGATACTCTATTTTTATTTCATAATCAAGGGTGACATTTAGGTGTGGTGGACGTGGAAGAGAAATGGTTGATGGGATCAAAATGAGGATTCATGTTCCTCTAGATTTTTTTTCATGATGGTGACAGATGGATTAAAGGATGTGATTCCATAGAAGACCAGAGCATGGGTCCTAGTGATCAGTGATGATAGGGGATGGAGAAACATAGATCCATGATTCCTTGGAGGAATACCAGTGGCGGAATAATAGACATTGAAGGAGTTAATAATCCTTGGGATCATAAAAATCATTATTTATACTATATGTAATCAAAAAATACATGTCATGTGAGGTATCCAATGCGGTGATATGGATTACAATGTAGAGATAATGATAACATATTGTGTTATACCTATCATACAATGTTTTACCTTCCCATTGTGGGTCGGCATGTAACCTATGGTGCATGGGTGTAGACAAAGATTAGTACCCATGTTGGTGTATAGATAGACTAGGAGTACACAAAAATGATCCAATGGCATGGGTCAGGTGTCAAAATACCTTTATATATCATATAGAATTTGGTAGATTATGTGTACATGTTTTCCTCCATCAAGTGTGTGTTATCACCACACGGAATGACCTTGTGTTTTCTTGAAATACTGTGTACCCCTAGTACACATCATGTTCCCCTTTTACCGTTATTTAGAGCTCTTTATTTCATTTGTGTTGAACAAGTATCAGTTTTGTGTATTCCTTTGTCCCATCCCACAAAGTATACAGTGAAACATTATATCCAAAACTCTATATTATAATCCCATATGGAGGATGAGTCTCATATAGATTTTGTGGTATCACTTTATGATAATTGATTGTGATCATCTATCATTCCTTATTATACCATATGTGGGGTTGATGGAATCGATGTGATATAAAAGAATAATGTTTTGATATTCCATCTATTTGTCGATTTAATCAGTCATAGCAGTATCATAGGTATACAATCCCATACCAAGTGATTTGATCCAGATTTGGTTCATTTTTTCCTCCAACAATCCATGGAGTGATCCTATATCCGATTATCGAGGTCTTAAGAGATCAATGGGTATTCATGGATGGGTCCCAATGATTATTAACTCTTGTTTAACAGATTATAATTATAGAAGATATTTTATAGTGGTTTATCCTTGAATGATATTTTCCAAAAATCACTGAGAATAATTGTGTGGCTGATAGTATGGTTGAGACTACATTGAGGCGATGTGTCCTTCCAATGTATATTATCATTCTCCATTTGATCATTGTATCATTTTTTATGAATTGATTGTCATTTATGTTATGTTTAATGTATTTTTAAGGGGTCATAATAGTTATTGTAATACTAAATCATATATGGAATCTTCTAGAAACAGTCATGTCTTATGTAGATGGAAACCAATTTGATGGAGACCTTAGAATATAGGGAGCCTGTAGAGAATAGAATTTGTTGAAAAAACAAATTTGTTTTCCTAGTGGTTTCATTTTATTATACACCTCAACATTATTTGTGTATGTTGGTAACTCTTCATTTTTCTATGGGAAATTTTTTTACCCCTTATCTATTTCAGTACATTTGTTTTCATTTTATGATTACGATATTATAGAACAATACATACATTGGTTTTAATTGGTTTATGTTTTCTCAATTTCCAGGCTTCATGATTTCAGTCATTAGGTACATTTACATTATGATAATTCCTCCCATTATATATGAAATTCGTAATCATAACTAGTCTCTATCCCTTGACATATTAGAGATGGGATTGGTTTATTCACTATTCGACCCCTTCAGGTTGGTTCAAGAAATAATGGTATTAGAGGGTTAAATTCTAAATTAATAATGGTTTCTATGAGATTAGATTTGGTTATATGGAAACATTGTAATTTGTATTGAGTCTTTATTTAAGGATATGAAGTCCATTGTTTGTGCAGTGGCCAACTTATTCATACACCCAAGATACTAGTCAGCATGCTATTGATTTAGTATATATAATCAGTTTCTGATGAGTAAAAAATTTTATATGTATTATGTAATAATGGGTTATGGTTTCGGTTTCATTATCAACTAATCTCCTAAGAAATAATCTTTGATTGTGATACATAATGTTTATTTTAGAATTCTTCTTTAATAAAAGCTATCCAAGATTCAACTGTTTCCCCACGATGATGATTTTCCACATCATGGGGGTCTAATATATATGATTGTATAAGACATAGTTCCTTTAGGGGTTTTAATAGCTACATCACCACCATTTGAGTATCATATACTTATAGTAGTTCTTAATGATGATTTACAAGGTTTGGGTTCATTTTCCGAGTTCCAGAGGTAGCGACCTCCTTATTTTGGGGTGTCCCAAAGCCTCAGGTTGATTAGGATTGGCTAGAGGTATTCGATTATGTTTTCTACATTATGAGGACAATTTTAGATTAGATACAAGTTCTTATGTTGATTCTTCTTTAAGGATATACTGGGTGATGGTGGAGTATGGAGACATAGTCCCATGATGATACATCGCTCTCCTTGTAAATATTTGATCACCTCTTAATATATGGGTTTAAACTTAAAACATAGTAATTGGTGTACATATATGTGTTTCTCTATCTATTATATGGAATTATGACCATGGTTTAGTTTTCAAAGAGGTTTTACGATCACTCGTGGTACACCATTGATCTAGTTCATGATATGTTCTTCAAGGATACTGACTTTTATAAATTATTACAATATGATATCATGGATTCTTTGATATCTCTTTGAATTACCCTTTCTGTTGGATTGATGGATTTGGCCTTAGAGAGAGTGATTCATATTAGAGAAGGAGCTGATAGTGGGTGATAGTAGTTGAAAATTTGGATATGAAACCTCATCAGTATGTGGTCAACAATATTCACATCGTTCCATTAATTTTAGATACTTTTTGAGAGGTTACCATGGTAGAGGATCAGAGGAGAAAAGGACTTAATGTAGTTTAAATCTATCATAGGAGATGCAATGTTCCTACTATGTTGATCCATGAAATATTGAATGGGATCACCCAACCCATCGTACAACCTATTGGTAGATGACCAATAGTCTATCCATGCACACGTAAAGAGAGTATCATGAAGGTCTAGTGGGAAGAGAACCAAAAATATGGGAAATTAGATCATCATGAGGTGGTCAAAGGCTTTAATTTTATCAACCACCACCTCCAGGTGGTCCATGATAGGAATATGGAGCTGTTGGTTAGAGAATAAGACAAATAGAGGCTATGGGGGCCTATGTCCCGAAGGATATAGGTATAATACGATGTATGATATATAAATTTTCTGTTTTATTCTCCATAATAATAGACACATGTGTGATCAATAACTGTCTTTCCACTTATCTAGTATGGTCATTGATATTCTTACCATGACTTGGGATCAAACCATTCTCTTAGTGACTCCAACATTATGTGACTCAATGATTGCACAATTCTTCTGATAGTATGATATGATGCTTGGAGGAATAATATTTGAGTGGGTTCTTATTATATAAATAATGAGGCACTATTGAATCAATATAGGTATGTTCATGGTATCCACTATTAATTCCTAGATTGGACATTTAAGGATGCTGTTTTGGTGTGTCAGTAGTGATGCGATGAGATTTGTATGGGGGGAGAAAATGAAACCTCTGAAGTGGAGGACAGTCATAGGAATAGGAAAACATAGCTGATCACTCACCAGTTTTCTATCATGACTCATTGATATGTGTAGGTTGTATGATACTAGTTTCTAGAATTTATGGAATTGTGTCTGAACATCATTCATAGGGATGTTCTAGGATATCCACCTCACTAAAATCCATAATTATGAAATTAATAACAACCTAGTATGGAACTAATATCTACATCATCAAATAATATTTCTCTAGTCTTCGATCATAATATTAGGTCGATTTTTTAGTAAATATAGTGGAATTTCTTTTGGATATCATATATTTCTCCTAGGGTATCCCCAATATTGACCCGAAAGAAAGAGGATGGGAGCATGTGGTTATATATGGATTATATTCCCTCGAACTCGGTGATTGAAAATAATAATTATCCACTATAGAATATTGAATGCATATTCAATCAGTTGAGAGGGGCATGACATTTTATTAATATTGATCACAAGTCATGATATCCCCAATAACAAGTACGAGATAATGATATGCCAAATACGACATTTAGATGTTTCTATGTTAATAATGAGTACATGATGATGTCTTTATGCATTGTGAATTACTGATTAGTTTGCATAGGACTCATCAACCATGATTTTTTGCCTCTCATAGAATGGTTTGTGGATGTCTTGATTGATGATATCATGGTGTACTCATCATTCTAGGAGGAACACAAAATACACTTTAGTTTCATCCTGTACACACTACATGAGAACAAAAATTATGAGAATATATCAATGTGTTAGTTTTTGATTCCAGGCATCCACTCCCCTTGGAACATAATCATATAGGTAGGAGTGGATGTGAAGCCTCTGAAGGATGAGGGAATAATATATTTCTTACCACCAAGAGTATTACCGTGGTTTGAAGTTTCCTCAGGTTGGATGGGAACTATCATTGGTTTATACCTAAATTATACATATTTTTAGCACCCTTGATATCATTGAACCAAAAGGGGAATCACTTCATGTGGATGTAAATGTTATAATAGTGTATTCTAGAATTAGGACAGAGGTTAATGAGTACAACTATATTTTTATTGCTGGAGAAGAGTGTTGAGTACATAGTGTTCATTAATTTCATTGGGACAAAACCATATTATTTTTCATATATAGAAAAAAAAATTGATTTCCTATTTTTCAGGGATGTTTTGATCAAATCTGAATATCTACATGACCTATTATATTGACATGGAAGTGATAGTCTTCACCTTGATGTTGTAGTGACATTACATGACGGGCGTGTGGTTGATCACCAAATCCATCATAATATTATCATGTATATATTATCTAATAATAATCTTAACATGTGATAGAGATAATATATAATGGTATTATAGGATAATTAAATCTATATTGTCTATAATTTTGGTAAGGGGAATGTGGTGGTATAATTTCTCAATAGTAGATCATGTTCTCTTTTGATAGCTGATGAGTTTGAGTAGTTTGTGTCATTACATTTTTCTTTAGTGTAAAAAGATTGTGATTCATATATCTAGTCGATAGATGATACCCCAATGCATTTGAAACATGTTAGGTATTTTTATTACAGTTATCCGGACTACGAGACCTTATGTATTGATATATCTGTTATATGTACACATGATTGATTTTATGAAAGTTGTGAGAAAATTTTCTATTCCAGAGGATGGTTGATGGTACTTGTGATGTTTTGGGAGGAGATAATGATGGAAATTAATACATCCCCATTAATGGTACATGTAGGTGTGGAAATGATGTATCAGGACATACGATGTAAGTTTTAATGTCCACAAGTAAATATATGGATTACATAGTTTGACTATAGTTTCCTCACATGTCAAAAATAGATGGTTGATCACCTAGTTAAAATGGTTCTATCTCCAACCATTGAGGTTCTAGAGTGAAGTCGGATGACATATCCTAGGACTTCATGACATGATTAACACATATGTATATTGGGAATGTTTCCATATAGGAAATCATAGACCAACCAACAAAGTTATCCCACATCCATGCTACTCACGATCAGAGTTTAGTATAGTAACTGTGATGCAATTACATGCAGGAGAAATTTTAAATCCATGGAGTTCCCCAGAAAATCATTTTGGACTATGATTCATGATTTAAATCATAATTATATATTGGATTAGAAGAGGAAATATAGACTCATGTGAGTCTGAGTACCATGTTACACCCCGAAACTATCATCCAAACTAAGAAGACCATTCATGCCTTGTAGGATAGGCTTTGGGCCTTCATGTTCAATTTCAGATTTAAATTTGAGGATCATATACCATTTTTAGTGTTTTATATCAATAATATCTTCCATTACACCAGTGGTACGGGTCAATTTTAGCACTTGTATCGGTGACCCTGAAGGTCCCCATATATTTAGATTGATACAATTGATTTAACACTTATAGGTATAGAGTTGGTGTATGCTATGATAGAGAACCTAAAAATCATCCAATATAAGAAAAGGACTTCATAGATATGTTATAATACATATGTTGATTTATGATAGATACCTCAAGAGTTTGAGGAGTGATACCTTCTATTCATAAGGGTATCACCTTGATGTTGATTATTGTGATATTTCAGGGTACATGATATCTCTGAAATACATTGTCCTTTCCATATACAACATATAGTTTGTGTTGCATCAAACCCTAATCATTAGTACCACATTAATCTACGGTACATTATCCCTTCTTGCGCTGCAGTTGAGGATGTATGGATATGATCTGTCACATATTTTCAACTGGGGAAATTGGGAAATTAAGGATTGGGATACCTTACTCACATACCCAGTGGAGATCGTGGATCTGAATGATAAGATCCATCATTGGAGATCAGTTCTTCTTGTGTGTTTCTGGTGGAATCACAATAATCTCTAGGATAGAACCTAGTTAAGTGAGATCTATATGTGATCATAGTCCCCTATTAATTTTATGTAGTTTTTTTATTTTCTAGATGATAATTCCATTGGTGTGGAGAAATTAATGTCTCTAGATTTTTCCATGAATTACTTTATAATAGTTCATAGATCATTTATTGAGCTAGGTGCTGAGATGATGTGATACATTTAGGATCATTTAAACAATAATTAATATTTATTTATTTTTGAAATAATTAACAAAACATGATCACAATTTTCCTTAAAAATTATAATATTTATTAAAAGGTGAATTATGTTAGAGATATGGGGCCTCTTTCGAGTTTATAAGATGGTATTTACCCTAGGGATGATATAATCTCAATTAGAATTTAGAATTTGGTTATAATCTTATACATATGTAAATAATTTAAAAAAATAAATAAATTTATTTATTTTAACATGTTGATGAAACAACATATTTTTATCATTAAATATCTGGGTTTGAACAGATCTTAGGGTTGGCCACTAATCCTTTGATATCATGAGGACCATTGTAGGAGAATGTTCATGGTGATCCACATAAAATTAGATCAATATTGATGATCATTTTCCCATTGGATTTTCAGTATCCTTGTAATTATTGAAACACAATATCACTCTTCATAAATTAACAAATCAAAACCACAAGTGTTATTTTTTGTATCATTTATATCCAATTTTTACCTTAGTTAAATTTATATAAATACCACACTCAAAATTTTACTCATGCATCAATAGTTGATTTTAATTAGGGTTATTTTTTTATCATTGATTATTTCCCTCTTAATTCATATATTTAATCAAATGAAAATAATGGATTAAAATGAAAAATGTCCAATAATTATACTTAACATGTTAGGGTTCTTTAATTTCTCCCCCATTTCATAACATGGTAATAATGGTAAATTATTATAGCATTTTGTTCAATAAATTATCACGAAATCTATCATTTTAAAAACATTATTATGTAGAAAACATCAATAATTATGGTTTGAATAGTAATCAAGTGTTTTAATTAGGATAAAAAATGGAGTATGAATAGAGGTGGACTAGATAAGACTGGCAATTCATTTTCTCCCCAGTTTTTATGCACAATGGAAATATATGGCTCAATGGTGCTGATTTATGAGTAGATCGCACTGTAGATACTAGAAATCGATGCAAAAAAAGTATCTATATAGTCATATAAATGATCCATTACTTGAATATTGGTGGTGTGAGAATGGAAATAGATATGGATATGGAAACACATGTTTTTTAGAATCCCACCTTACATAGTGCATCATCATGAAATATCGATAGTGTGGTACCCCTTTTTCGAAAAAGGTTTTTTGTATTGAAGGTAAGGAACACACATCATAAGGTCGCTACCACACACACCGTGAACATTAGTTGGTGGTATAAAATGTATCCTAGGACACACCAGAAGTTAATATGGCCTGGTAAATGGGTTCTACACTAGAAGGCTATTAGTATACAGACCCAGATAGACGGCCCAAGAATGGTGTGAATGTACTGTACAGATTGTGTGATGATTTTTTAAACATCGGGTATATGGGGGTTTAAATGATATATGAGACAATACCACATGGTTATAAAGGGGATTTTCTATACATTCCATGTACCCAGAGTTCATTCCATGTACTACGATTGATGTTTTCTGGATCCCTTATTTTCTTCAGTAATAGAGTTTCACCATTTTAGTGGGTTCCATTATTTCATCACAAAAACAATAGGATGGAAGATTATGACCACTTACCATGACATTTATTCCCTCTAAATGTTGAGTCTCAAATAATGTATGCGGGGTTATTCTTTTGGGACTAGAGTGTGATCCTCTATCATTCATTCATAGTCCCCAGGTAGGGTTTGTGGAATCTACGTGATGTCAATGCATAATAAATTGATCCGCCTTCTAGAATGTTGTATCAAGAGGGTTTGTGGTATCTTCGGAATTTTATCCCTTAAATAGTGGGTAGATCCAGATTGGGTTTTGGGTTTCCACTATTAGTCGTGGGTGTGTTTCCATATTTGAGTATCAAGGTATACGATGATAACTATGTTTTACATGGTAGGGCCCAATGATCATGACATGTTTTGATGAGTTGCTCTAATTATATCACGATTATTGTAGTTGGTTCTATTATAACGAACATTTCCAAGAAGATTTAAGTATAATCCAATGGATAGTAGTTTTTTTGAGACCCTTTGGAGGGGCAGTGTCCATCCTGAGTATAACTTGGTTTTTCCTTTTATCGATATATTATTGTTATGAAAAAATTATTCATGATTATATTTGTTTAGTGTTTTTGGTGTATATAATTTTGTATTGTTACACTCAACTTGGCATGGGATCTTCCCACCCAAGACATGTCTTTTATAGACAACAAACATTTTTATGTGTCCTAAGAAGAAAAATAGTAGGTGGATCATTGCTTCCTCTAGATTGATAGAGATGTTTTGGACTATATTAATTAGATAGTATGTATCAATCTATTACGAATTTGGAATATCTACATTTTTTGGATAAGATTATATGTTTCCCCTATATCACTTTATGTACATTATTGTCTTACTTTGATTGTGATATTATAGATATAGTCATGAATTGAATTAATTTTTTTATATTTAAGAATTGTTTGGGATTTAATATTATTCCTATGTAAATTATAATTTGAATAATTCTTCTGATACATCTGATATTCCTACTCAGCATTGGTCACCAACCCCTAGACATTGGGGGGAAGGGTTGGGGTAGTCATTGTTTGAGCCCAATCAAGTCTTGTCGTGATAGATGATAAAATCTCTCATCCTGACCTAAGACTCTAATGTAATGGTCCTAAATCGGGCACAAATACACAATCACTCCTACTAAAATAAAACTTTTTCCATATATCTCATGGAAAAATCTGGGGATTATGATCATATCACCCGTCTGGCCCATCACTTTGCACTTGCAAAAAAGAAACACACATGTAGCAGTAGGGATGGTCTATATCATGAGTTGAAAATTAAAATATTTTCACCTAGGCACTAATAACATTGAGTATGTCATTATCTCAATACACATACCATGTCACTTAAAATGGAATCTACTAAGTCCTCTAGAACCATCATATTCTATGTTTGTTGATAGCACCCCATGCATATCACCCCATTATGATGAAAAATCCCATGGCCTACAATTATACTAGAAATAAAATATTATTCTATATTTACAATGAAAAATAAAACCGCTAGTATTTTAACCTACATACTTCCAATATATATTTCTCTAAAATCCCTTTGAAATCCCTATCCCACATCTTGAGAAATTATCATTACCAACACTTAGGTCATATCGTATATCTCTTTAGGGGAAAGTCTCAACCCATCACTATGATGAATCCTCTCTATATCACACAAATCATGTTCCAATAGACTCATCACACATTCCACGCACACCAATACTCTCCTCTAGCCCCTATAGAGAGTTTTATGAAACTCCCAAGATGTATAGTCATATATCCCATCTTTACATAGTCCTAAACTTCTCATTACTTTACTATATCTCTAGAAACCCATCCTAAGAAACTTTAATTCCCCAATTGTAGAAAATGACCAATATAAGGCCTTAATTCAAAAATAAAACAACCTATTCTCATTGACTGTGTAGTCACTGACTAATTCCAGGTTAAATAATTGATAATTAAAACTATTTCCAACAATAGATGGCCAAAAATCATCCTTTCTCATCTACCATGGCCACCCTCAGTCCAAATATACAATACTAAAACCCATTAAATTATATAGGAATGTATTCTCATGTATAAATGAACAGATAAAATTGTGGAATTGGGTCCACCTACCGTGAACATAGTGTTAACCCCATTATAAGAAGTATTTAGTATCATATAATATTGTGCTTACTCCCAATAACCCACCTCGTTGAATTATAGAATAATAATTAAATTTTAACATTAATAATTAATTAGTTAATAATTTATAAATGTATTTTTTCTAAAAAATCAATATACATCATCTCCACTATATAAAACACCCAAATACCTTCATGAAATCTCATAGAATCACTTCTTGACACTACACCTAAAAGAGCCAATTTTTCTGCAATCATGATGTTCTAGTGACAAAAAACTATAACCATAGAAAAATTATAACAAAAAAATAAATATAAACATAAATAGAAAAATATGTTGAATCATATGAATCCGAAATCTGAAATTTTTTTATGACATTAAGAATCATCCCACACTAATGGGTATTGATTGGAGGATGAAAATGGGAGGTATATTTATAATGGGGTCTCCGTGATCCATATTAGGTATAAAATGGATGATGGGGAGGCATAAAAATAATTTCTACCACTCATTGAAAAAAACTCAGTGCACTTGTTTACACCATGAATATGGTTATCACTAAAGAAGGGTACACCAACCTGAAAAATTATTTCCACAAATATGGTGCGTGGTGTTAATCATTTCTCCCCCAAAAATAATGAATCACCTCCCTGAATCATATTGATAGACCAATTCTAATGTTACCTTTATTAATCAAGTGACTCTTATTGAGTGTTCATTCATTGGAATGAGACAATTTGTGTGCTAAAATCTCTTAGTTCATGGTTAATTCTACTAAATGTTGCTAAATATAGCACTTGGGCCACTCAACCATAATCTAACAATTCCTTGATCACTCCATCCACCAACCAAGTCTCATTTCACATCCAAAAAATATATTTTTATTATTATTTAAGGATCCTAATCCCATGTATAATTCAATTTTTTAAAATTTTCCCCTCTCAATATTAAAAAAAATTAAATACTAAAAGATTATTAATGAATTAAAAACCTATAGGGTGTTAAAAACTCCCCACCATAATCATTTGTACCTTCAAGAAGAAATTGTAATCCTGGATCCACAAATCCCAACATTCGTTGGTTTCTATTTCATTAACGAATCATCCTACCAAAACTATGTGAAACAAACATTCTTCTATTTCCTAAAATCAATATGTTAGACATTGTTCATAAATTCCATGAAGTACTATTATTACTAAAAAAACACCAAGATAAATCTAATCACATCCATAAAATCAAAGAGAACAGAACATATAGAATTGAATTTTCTCAATGTGTAGGGTTCTAGACAATAAAATACTCCTCAATAAGGCCACATACAATCCACAATGCTTTAATCCATGTAATAACCAATCAGTTAGTTTTTAAGTAGTTTAATAACATGTTCAGTGTAGTTTCTACATCCCCATAAAAAATTACATATCAGAACAATACTTGGTCCTCATACAAATGAAATAACCAAATAAGTGTTGGTTTTTTCGAGTAATATATTACTACATAGCCGCACATGATCATTAGTCCATTAAACCTAATGGAATTACAATACTACACAAATACTAATACCGCCTACCAAACTATAATTTCAATTTTAGTCAACATTGAGAGCACTAACCACCTACTATAATTTTCATTCTCTGAAAATGAGCACAGGTGTGACAAATATACGACTATGCCTTGAATAACAAAAAATATAATCATAATTATGGTTCCCCAATTCCTTGGAAGATTACATTTGAACTCTAAATATTGTATTAAATAATTATATTTATATATTAATGTATCCTAACACACACCAATATCAATGTTTTCCATGATTAACCACTAACTGCTCTACCCACATCAATGATTCTATGACGCAATTGACAGTCCATAAAAACTAATAAAATGATCCCTAAGATAGAAGTCTCCTAAAATACACCCTACCAAGTAAAAATATTCATATTGGAAGTCCAAAAATATATAAATTTTCACATATAAAAAATGGATTCAACCACACCATTCTATATAAAGTTCCATTATGAATCACAAACCTCTTCATGTACCTGATATAAAAATAATGAAATTCCCCAACAACCAGTAGTATGGTCCCCACTTTATAGATTTAATTATACCAAAAAAAGAGTTCCAACCAAAATGAATCGCAACACTACAACATCCATTTCTTTAATTAATGGGAAGACACAAAATTCATTCTCTTCACTATATAAATATCAATTTTTGATATCCCGTCCTAAAACTGATTTACATATCCCATTTTGAAAAACGATAGATTAACATGAAAATAGTGGATCGCCACAAAAAATGTTACCTAAGATTACATATGATTATAAAAATACAAATAAAATCAATGGAACTACCCAATGACCGTTCACCGATCCAAAACACAATGGGCACCACACATGGCTAGTGTGTACCTTCCCTCACACACAAAACTCTACTAAAAAAATCACAAAAACTTAATATATCAACACTGGATTGTTAAATACCATATAGAAACACATCCTGGGATATTTACCAATATATTAACTGATACAATCTAGATCCAAGGTATGTATTCTCTTATACAACCCAATCTCACACCCTGACTCTTGCTATCATGAGTCACTAATTATCATACCTTGTCTCATGAGCATTTCAAACTTACCATGCATTTTAGGATTTTCATGGACAACCAATGTCTATTGGATCACACACTACAATGATAAACTAAAATTCCCATCACCACATGGGAATCATCCTAGAACTATGACCATCTTACCATGAACACATAGTTCAACTTGAATGTGAATCTAGAATAAAAAGGCTAGGGGTCCAAATTATCTTTCCCTCTACACAAAATATAGATACCAAAAAATGTAAAAAAAAATAACATTACAAGGACCAAACGAATATCTCATACCATTTTATAAAAATTTTGGTTTAGTTATATAGAAATACACTATATTGATATGTGGTAAAATTACATACATGTTGTTTCGACACATAAAAGAAAATGCATCCCTAAGAAAACCATTTCCATAATTAGATTTTTTCCATAGGAATACAATTCTTGTTATTACCCCAAAAAAAATATAAACTTCCAATATAAAATGAGGCCATATAGACACTAGTAGAGAACATAATATACTAGGATCTATAAGAAATATCATGAGAGAAAATAAAGTGGTTTGGCTAAATATATTTTCAAAAAAAATCCCTGTAAAATAGCACATATAATACTGATTACAGATAAACAATTTGAACCCCCCAAAAAAATTCAAACACACAAAAATATAAAAACTTCAAAACTCTAACATATTCTAAATATGATTCACATTAAGGTACCCATTTTCTATATTTTATGTTCCAATAGAATAAATAAAATTCATTGATATAGTCAATATATTAAATAAATTCCCCAAATATAATAGTTGATGAAAAAAATCAGTCTTCTACCCCAAGTATCCTTGAAATATCTGAAGGAAAATTGTTCATGACACATGGGTATGGAATCCATCACTTGATCAAACACATTCCATGACCACATTTGTACCTTCCCCACAAATAGTAACACAAAATAAAGACTATAATACCACGTTTAGAAACACTATCCAAGAGCCATATTTTTATTCATGGTTTCACAAAAGATAAAGTGTTCCCCTATATACCAAAGTCTTACAACTATAGGAGAGAAAATAGTACATAAATATCATAAGATATATACTCACTTTAGAATAATTTAATAACATAAATTACCCTTAATATTCATAAAGAATATTTACAAATGTAATATAAAATAACCAGAATTATATAATAAATTTTATTCTAAATTATACTATCCTAAAAACCCATATTTATACCTTAAACATTAGGTGATATCCTAATTAAATGATCCCATATACAAATAAATAACGGAACCATAAACACAACAGCCCTATATCCATCCTCAACATTCAGTAACCCACTCACTAAAACACATAAAACTACCACATCAATATCCACTTCATATATCATGCTATAAATTGGGATCAACCATATGGTTCGAATGAACCATATAGTTCCAACAAATGGGTTCATCATATAAATTAAAATAATTTCTCTTAAAGAACAAAAAATATATTTATTTATAATGATGTTTACGGATAAGGAAAATAAATGCAGAAATTAACATTCTTGTTGGGTAATTTTGTACTCACCAAACAACAACTACACTTGATGATGTACATAGGAATGTAATTCCATTCAGTGTTAACTAGGACCCATGGTTCCAGATCATTCATTCCCATAATACAGTATTGAATTTTTTATTGCCTCACTTCCTTCCATAGAAACCAATAACTATACCATAATCAACGTGTTCGGGTGAAAATCCTCGGTGCCCTCAAATAATCTCCACAAGTAATAAGGTGAAATAATTTTATAATATTATAACCAAAAAATTATAACTCATGTTAGAGTTAATCGTAAATTTTTTTCAGGATTATACAAAATTCATTAATATAAATTTGAAATATCATGCACATGGAATATTTCTCTCCCACAATGGTCCATCCACTACAACATAACTAATAGTGGGGATAGGTCTCAAGATTCAATCCCCCACAAAGTGTGTCACCTACCATAATAAAGTGTAATAATAAACATTAATCAACATACACTTCCCAAATCATATCACACAACTCAACAGACCATCACATGGAAACATGTCAAAATGACCAAGGTATCCATACCAAAGAAAATCTCAATTTCTCATCATGGAATCCACGAGGACCTCTAGACATTCTAATGTATCTAATTTAATATAACACCTCAATATCATCACCTGTCAATTAAACCACATCATATAAGATCATCCTAAATGAGATCATTATTCCAAGTACATCCATATTAAACCCCCTTACAAATCATACCCCAGCTACAAAAAATCCATACAAATCTATTTTCCCAAATACACATAACAAAATGATTCTTGAGATCAATGATATTCTTTTTACCCACACCTTGGTCCAAATATGAATCCCCTTAGGGAGACACCTCAACCTATCTCCTAGGGAAAACATGTTACATTCATGCACATTAAGTCCAAAAGTATTGTTCTCACTTTCAGTACAACTGAATATTATCTTAAACCTCGTGATTGAGTTCTATTCCACTCCAAAAATGTTTGACTATCTCATCCATTCTCAATTGGCACCATATATATCTTGTATATAAATTAACTCTATTAATATGATATATGATACTTTTCATCCCAAATAAATATATAGGACGTATAAAAGGTCTTAAATCATCATAACATACTTCTCTTCCTCGTGGAAACAATGATTCCATGTGATCTTACATTACCTTAGTCATAATGAATATTATTTACAAGAAAAAAAGGCCAAACAAAATCATATCTAATATACACAAAAAACCCTATGTTTCTGTATTCTCTATAAAAAATGAATTAAATTATGAAGTCATGCACTCTCATGTGTAAATGAACATATTAAATTAAATCGTAGTTTCCAATAACCTTATTCTTAGTGTACATCCCTCTCTCTGATCCACTGAGCCTCAATAATGCATATCCAAAATTTTCATCACTTTCATCAATGAAAAATAGTAATTTAGAGACATTATTTTTTGTCCTAATAAGATATTGAAATATTTATAAGAATATTTCAGATGTTGGGCACTGAGATGGCTTGAAATTTTGAGCCCCAGTGTGCCGGTAATTAATTTTATAAAAATGTTAACTGTTTTTATTTTACGCATGCCTGGTAAACTAAATAAAACAGGATATTACTTAAATTGTTGATCGGATCAGAAATCTGAGACCATGGTTGGGTCTGAAATTAAGTTTTTCCTTTAGGTGCGACATAAAATAAGTCAGAACAGAATGTTAGGACCCCTCGCTCGTTGGTGGTGTACTGAATAGATAACTTAAATTATTAATTTATTCATTTAATAGGTCAAACCTGAATATCTCTTGATCAGGGACTCAGATGAAAAATATGATACCACAGATGAATTCAAAATGTTGGTTTTACCCTATGAAAGGTATAACCTTTGTTGGCGTCAGGTGTTCGGCTTATTCTCCATTATGGGGGAAAGTATAAATCGTTAAATAATTGTTTTTTAATTATTTAATTAATTTCCTTTAACATAATGGGAGGTTATAAATTTATGATTATGAGATTTTCGACTCATAATCCTTTTTACCAACGACTCCTCATCCTCTCTTCTCATATCCTCTACATTGACGAACGACGGTGAAACCATGGAACTAGGTGGATCGAAGCATGAAAAACGCAACATCTCATTCTCATCATTGTGCAAGTGATATATTTGTCAACACTGAACGAATCATGATGAATGCGATATTCACTAATGATCGATCTAGATTGGAGGTAGGATTTATCTTTGTGAATTCCTTACCCAGTTGAATTTTCATGAAGAATGCAGATTAAATGAATTAATTCGTGGATCGAAAAACAATGGGATGAATCAATTTTTCTTCTTGTTTATCTTGAGATTTAAAATCATGATGAGTGATAAATATCAATTTTTCATTTATTCATGTTCTTGGATTTCAATGACGATGGACAAACAAACACGGCCATCGATCCGCTCATTTACCATTCCCTTTTCTATTTCATTCTACACGCATTCTTCGACACACCAAATAAATTAGCGCATTAAAAACTCAATGATTCATTGAGTGTGGAATAAATACATGAATATCTCGACCCAAGGATCATAGATCATCATTTGTCTTTTTTTTATATGTTAAATCTAATCTGGAATGGCGTGCAGAAAAATATCAAAAAGCGAGTCCGATGAGGGATTCAACGGTTCAAGGCGGTTGTTCGGTGAGGTGTTCAGGAAGACACAGAATCTTGGTGAGGTAGATTTGATGGAATGTGAGGGGGATACGAATTTTTGGGGTGATGTGGATGATTGGGTCGACACGAGTAGGGAAGTCTAGTGGAGATAAGTTAGTAAGGCGAGGTGGTCTGGTCAGTAGGACTGCGCGACGGAGCAAGGCAATCCGGCGTGGCTGGTGTAGGCGGTGAGGTTGCGTGAGTGGGTGGCTGGGACGAAGGTAGTCTAGAGGAATCATATTTGGAGGAAGATGAATCCCGCGTGAAGGCTTGGACATTAGGGTTTGGAGGAGAAGAAATTGTTAAATAATGTGGAGAATGAAGAGAGAAAAAAATAAGAGAAAAAAATTAATGAAAAAATAGATAGAAAATAATAAAGGGAGAGAGTTGGTGATTTCATTTCAATAAGAAAGAAGGGGGGATCCATATCGGGGATTGATTTGGGAGTTATGAAAACTAAATAAATAAGGTAATTAATAAAAATAAAAAATATTGTTATTGTTAATTTTTTGGCTGAAACACCTTTTTGTCTGCAACTTCTTCATGTGATCTCAGTTTCAAGAACCATCTACAGAAGTGAAAACCTGATTCCGAGATGGACATTTTGAGTCCAATATTGGATTTTTTTTCATGTTTTTGGATTGGGTACCCTAAATACTCATGAATTAATTGATTTAACATTATTATTAAATCATCCACCCGTCATAACTCCTACATGCGACGTCATATTGAATTGTCACCAGTGGCGATGTGATCCTATCATAAAAACAATCAATTCAACTCGAATGATGGATAATAAATTATGGTTTGTGGATAGGCTCAACAAATCAACCAATAATAATAATAATAATATTATTATGGTATCTTGTATCCGACATATCTCCCTTATACGATGTCAGAATGATGAACCGGGTGTGACATTGTGACCATGAAATTAAGATGGATGTTTCAAGACCAATTTTGGATTTTTTATGTCAAGGTAAATGTGTGGCACCCATGAGTCCCGGTTCATGGGTGCGGCTATGAAATGCATCCTTTTCACTCGATTTCCATTTTGGAAAAATGGTTAGTCCATATCATGTGTTTTTTCATGTGGATCTCAATGGTGTTACCCGTTCAGTTATCTGGTGTCATTCGATGTACGGTCAGGTTAGATTAAACACGAATAAAATCGATCCCTCAATACAAAAATGCCTATAACATACAGACTGCTCGTCTGATTGATGCATCGTCCATCACATTGGAAGCCTTATGGCATGGCAGTCCTTCGGGTTACACCATTTTGGAACTTTTTGGTGGTTTATGTTTGACCGATAACTTGAGGATCAAAACCAGGTTGTTTCTGTTAGTTAGAGCTAGGATGGAAACTCCCTTGATGACTCAATGGGTGAGTATTCTTTACTCCTCTGATCCAATAGAGACATGACTCCCCTCCTCATGAGTGCGGGTACATTTTCCTTTGAGATGGTTTTTGTATCATTGGAGTCTGTACTCCAACACATATCCAGGCAAGGCCAGTAATGCGGTTCATCCCGTGTTCTGATTACATAGGTTGGCATAAATGGGTTGAGACTGTGTATGAGCACATCTCTAGCATACACATAGTAGACCCCAGATACTTTGACACAGCAGGTGATCCATTATACACGTCATGTAGTTGTGTATTATATGATAAGCCTTACGACATGGGTCATTGTACACGAGAAGTACCTAGGGTCAAAATACAAGTCGTGTGACATTTCTACACATCGTGTACTTATTAGTACATGGAGTGATCTTATTTTCCACCGTATCTTTGACATGTTTTGTTTGGGGTAGTGCCCCATTTTCTCATTCCCTAGAATATCAGGTATCATTTCCTTCTGCAGGAGTATGATCCCTTCATTAGAACTTTAAGAGATAGAGTCATGTATCCCTCTAAGAGGCTCAGAGTGAGATCCTCTATCCATTTTTGAACAAAGGTAGATTCAGTTATCAACATGACTACATCCGCAGGGTGCCTATTGGATACATAGAAGGTGAATATGGATGGGTCACGATGTTTTCCAAGGCCTTGGAAGTGATCCTCCTCTGTGTATAATGATATTCCCCACTCAAGAGTGTGTTATCCGATAATAAGTGTATTAATCTCGCATAACTTTTCCTGAAAAATAGTACTTTTCATAGGGACGTTATCAGAGCTATCAGTCTCATGGAGTGTGTTCTCCCGGACAAGTGCTTTGTGGAGTCTTCGAACAGGATCCCTAGCATGGGTACGTGGTTGTGTAAATTGTCTCTAGACGATGTGTTTGAGTTACAAGTATATCTGGATACCCTGGGTATATGTATGGGCATATACCTAGTTTAGCTGTGATATGGAGATCCCCTTACTCTCTCATTGTGGTTTCATTGAGCGATCATATATACTGTTGGTTGGAGCTGTACTCGATCCATTCACTCTAGTTGTACCTTGTTCTCTCTTACTGGTCCCCACCTTAGTACCTCTCTTGTTGATGCCTCATGCCTTCATGTAATCCTACTATGTATTCTTATACTAACCCCTACTTGGACATTTCTGGAATTTGGTGTGCCCTTGTAGATGATATAATGGTTGATCGTGATATCAGAGGATCTTTGGGATACAACGTTCATGGACCTCGTGCAGTGGTCATAGCTTGGGATTCAGTTGTGGGACTCTTCCAACTAGTTTAATTTTTCACCTATTGTTGGGTTGTGGAACATTTATATTTGGGTGTGTATTTTCTTCCCTTTCCCTTTCAGCATTACATTTTATGCACGTATACTATTAGTGGTCGATGAAATTTAATTTGGTTTTATTTTTATAGAAGTGTGGTACCTTTCTTTAATTTCCTATGCACTTTTTCATTGAGTTGGCTACATGTGTGATTACATGTTCATAGGAAAAGGCCTTCTTGAGTTTTTTGTGCCTTTAGCGCTATTCGCCAGCCCCTGGCCTGTGGAGGCAGGCTTGGGGTAGTTGCGGGTCGAGCCCTGGTATGGGTCAGGTCATCAAAAAGTTGTATCAGAGCTGGTTCATCCCATGGGACGTTGTTATGATGTTTCCCTAAAATAGTCTTGGTTGTGTTTTGGGAAACATTGTCAAAGTGTCTCATGAGAAGATCTCAAGCTAGTGAGTCTAGTGATGGTACAAGACGCCAATGTATCAATTAACCAAGACCCTAATTACCCTCTTGTTGACTCGGTACCCAGAGACACCTATTACAGGGAACAATGGTACATGCATCATATTGTATTGAGTCATTGACTTCCCTTCTGAAGTCAGCTTCCCAACATTGATGATATATATAGATATTATCATATGGATGTGGTACTCCATGATAAAATTCATGATGTCTCTACGATGACCACAATCCATGATACTAGCTACTGTTCATGGTGATGATTCTATGAGTGACAAGAGCTCAGTTCATGACCCATAATGAAATCCCCTTTCTCCATGTGGGTAGGTAGCTGCACCCCTACCTGTTGAGAAGAAGACTTCCCTAGGTGAGAATGCTGAGTATGTGTGCTGTTTAAGTGAACTTCATGAGTTCTCACGACAGAGACCACTGACGTTCCATAGTAAGCTAGGCTCTCAGATGGTAGAGGTTTGGCTAGAGACGGTGGTCCGCTGACCTATAACGATTCTTTCTAAGAATATATGTTTGAGTAGGGAAACTGTAGATATGTCTATGCTACCATAGTGCCCTTGTGCATCCCCACCTATGTTGAGGTGCGAGAGTAGGCACTGGTGGTAAAAATATTCATGTCACACCATACAACTGGTTGTGATAGTGAGCACAATAGAGCATAGATATCTGCTGCAGTTAGAAGATGATAGAAGAAGAGATCTTAATGTATAATATTTCCCCATGATCAGTCATAGGCTCATGGTGAATTGTGTCCCAGACATCGTAGCAGAATCATGGTGGAATAATCTCTCAGTCTTGTGGACATGAGGTGTGGATATGTAGTAGATTCCTATAGCAGGAAGTGCAAGAAGTCCCATTCTCCCCGAGTGAGAGAAGTTTTAGAGTAGTTAACTTCCCAGCATCTGACCCTAGTGGAACAAAAAGGTTCAAATTTTCTTCAGTTGATGGTGTTGACTCCTTTGATTCTTGAGCATGTAAGAGAGTCTCATTTGCGATTCATCAACTATGAAATCATGTGTGGCAAGAATCCTTAGGTGATTCACTATATGGATATTCTTATAGAGGGAATCATGAGACCACGTTCTAGTGACAAACAGTGAATCCAGTTGTGACATAGGATATAGAGTTTCGTTCGGGGAGGTAATTTATCCCCCGAGTTTAATCAGGTCATTTGAGACTGTGAAAGGAGATGGCACGGTTGCAACTACCTTGCCTTACCACGAATAGTTGGACTGGTTAAATGATGACTTATAAATGTAGAAATTGAGGAGATACATGGGTTTTCTTACACATGTCATCAATTGAAGAAATTATTATAAGGGTGAAACATCCCTTTGGTTCTCATTCCTTGGAATCACATGAAATGTACAAGTTTCCCTAGGAGTGGGAGAGCTAAATGTGGGCTCATTTTTTTGATTGGTTTCCTTAGTTTTCTTTCCGAGGTCAAAAATATTGAAGGAAAAAATAATATAGAGACACGGTTTTGTGCTAATAAGTCTTTGAAATATTTTTAAGAATATTTTGAGAGTTTGGTTGAGAGGCGGCGTGTAATTTCAAGGACCAAAGTTCCTGTAATTAATATTATAAAAATGTTTAGTGTTTTCATATTACAAATAATTGGTTAACTAAAGAAAAAGTGATATATATTAAACCATTGATTGAAAAAGAAATTGGAGACCACTTTTGGGTCCAGAACACATTGTTTCCCCTAGGCGTGACATAAAATAAGTCAGCACAAAATGGTCGGACCCCTCGCTCATTGGCGGTGTATTAAATGGAAAAATTAATTTATTAATTGATACATTAAATATCTCAAACCTGGATATCACTCGATCAGGGACTGAAATAAAATATCTAAGACCACTTATGAATTAAGAATATAGGTTTTAATTTATGAAATGTGTAACCTTTTTCGGCATCGGGTGTTCGACTTAGGGGCCATCATTGGGGAAAAATTAAATAATTAAATAATTGTTTATTTAATTATTTAATTAATTTTCTCTAAACCAATGGGATGTTATAAATTTATGGTTATGAGAACATGGCCTCAAAACCCTTTTTCCAATGGCTCCTCCTCCACTCCTCTCATATCTTCTCTATTGGCGAATGATGTTAAATCCTTGGATATAGGCGAATCCAAGCACGACAAATGAAACATCTTCGTCTCATCATTGTTCACGTTCGATCTTAGTCCATAATGAACAGATCATGATGAATGCGATCTTCACCAACGATCGATCCAAACCAGAGTTAAGATTTATCTTTATGAATTCCTTACCTTGTTGAGTTTTCATAACGAACGTTAATTGTATGAATTAATTCATGGATCGAAAAATGATGGGTTGAATCCATTTTTCTGCTCTTTTATCTTGATATTTAAAATAACGATGTGTGATAAATATCTATTTTTCAATTCCGCATGTTCTTCGTTTTCAATGAAGATGGAAAAACAAACACTGCCATCGATCCCCTCATTTACCATGCCCTTTTCTATTTTGATCAACGCGCATTCTTCAACAAGACAAATAATTATGTGTGCTAAATACTCAATGTTTTGTTGAGCATGACCTACAGATGAAAAGATCTCGACCCATGGATCACAAATACATATTAGTCTCTCTTTTTTGAGTTAAATTGATGCCGGGATGGTGCACTGAATGATCCTGTGGCGTGGGTCAATGAGGGTTTCGTAGGTTCAAGGCGGCAGTTTGGTGAAGTGATTTGGCGACCACAGAAGCTGGGCAAGGTAGCTCTGATGGCATGTGAGGCAGATCCAACAGTTCGGGGAAACATGGATGACCCAGCTGATGCAAGTAGGGTAGTATGATGGAGCGAGGTTTTCAAGGAGAGGCAGTCCGATAAGTGGGTCAACGCGGCGGGGCAGGGCAGTCCGGTGTTGCTGGTGCAAGCGATGCAGCGGCAGGAATAGGAGGAAGGGATGGCTGTAGGCCATAGGTGGAATATCTAGTGGAAAAGTCATCCCATGTGAATCCTTAGTCGATAGTGTTAGGAATAGAATAAATTGTGAATGAAGGTGGAAATTGAAAAGAGAAAAAGTTAAGGGAAATAAATTAAACAAAAGATATATGGAAAATAATAAAGAGAGAGAGTTGGTCATTAATTCCAGCACACAAGAAGGGGGCCCCAAATCATGGATTGATTCAAGAGTTATAAAAACTAAATAAAAATGGTAATTTATAATAATAATAAAAATATTTTCATTATTAATTTTGATGATAAAACACCTTTTTGTCTGCAACTTCTTCATGAGATCTTTGTTTCAAGAACCGTCTGTGGCAGTGTGACCTAGATTCTAAGATGAACATTTTAAGTCAAATATTTGATGTATTTTTATGGTTTTTGGATTGGGTACCCAAATCACTCATGAATTAATAGATTTAATATTATTATTAAATCTTCAACCTGCCATAACTCTTGTGTGGATCATTTGATTGACTTTGCGTCAGTGGAGACACTATCCTATCATTAATATGGTCGATTAAAGTCTGATTTTGGATACTAAATTTTTGTTCATGCCTCGGTTCCACAAAACATCCAATAATAATAATTATAATGTTATTACGAGATCTTGTATCTGACATATCTCCCTCATAAGGTGTCGGAATGAAGAACTATATGTGAAGATGTGACTTTGAAATTAAGATTGATGTTTCATGACCAATTTTGGATATTTACCATCGAGTTCAAAATTGTGGGCCCCATGAGGCCTGGTTCGCTTGAGTGGCGGTGAAATGCATCTTTTCACCGGGTATCAGTTTTGGACGAATGGGTAGTCCATCTCATTGTTTTTTCCATGTGGATCTAAATGGTGTGACCCGTTCAGTTATCTGGTTTCATTTGATGTATGGTCGGGTTGCATCAAACACAAATCCAACAGATCCCTCAATACTAAAATGATTATAACATATAGACTGGGCGTCCTATGGACGCACCGTCTGTCGTGTTGGAACCCTTATGACATGGAGTTTGTTACACTATTGTGGAACTTCGTGGTGGTTGAGGTATGAACGATTACATGAGGAGTAGAACCAGGGTGTTTCTTTTATTAAGATCTAGGATGAATACTCCCTTGATGGATCAATGCATGATTATTCTTTACTCCTCTCCTTCAGTAGAGATGGGACTTCCCACCTCCTGAGTGAAGGTTCATTTTCCTCTTAGATGGGTTTCCTATTTTTGGAGTCGGTACTCCCCCACA
Source organism: Viscum album (assembly GCA_963277665.1). Classification (NCBI taxonomy): domain Eukaryota; kingdom Viridiplantae; phylum Streptophyta; class Magnoliopsida; order Santalales; family Viscaceae; genus Viscum; species Viscum album. The sequence goes on along the minus strand of OY728142.1, from coordinate 1,130,844,046 downwards.
TAGCTATGAGAGGCCTATAACATGGGTCACCCTGTGTACTGATTACATTGGTTGTCTTACATGGGTTAATACCATGTATAAAAACATGGCCAGCATACACGGAGAGGACCATATATACATTGAAACGATGGGTGATCCTTTCTACATGCCATATAGTTTCATTTTGCACGACATACCTTATGACCAGGGTCGTTGTACACGGGTTGTACCCAGGGTGAGAAGACATGGTATGTGATTTTTCTACACATTGTGTACTTCTCAGTACATGGATTAATCTTCATGTCCACCGTATCTTGGATAGGTTTCATTTGGGTTAGTTCCCATTTTCTCGTTTTTTGAAGGTCATGTATCGTCTGCTTCTATAGTAGTATGATCCCTTCAGCAGGATATTCCGATATAGATTTAGGTATCCCTCCTAGGGGCTTGGAGAGAGATCCTCTATACATTATTGACCATAGGTAGAGTCAGGTATCGACGTGACTACTTCCACAGGGTGTTGATTCTATACCTAGCAGGTGAATACAGATGAGTCGTGGTATCCTCCATGGCCTTGATAGTGATCCACAATTGTGTATCATTATATTTCCCACTATGGAGTGTGTTCTCCCATAATGAGTGTATCTATCTCTCGTTACTTTTCCAGACGAATAATACTTCTCGAACGAACGTTATCAGAGCTATTAGACTCATGGAGTGTGTTCTACCAGATGAATGCATTGCGAAATCTTTGAACTGGATCCCTAGAGAGGGTATGTGGTTGTGTGACGTGCCTCTAGACTATGGGTCTGAGTTACAAGTATATCTGGATGCACTAGTTATATGTATGGGATGATAACTGCTGTAAGCTATTAGATAGAGATCCCATTGGTCTCATGATTGGGTTTCATTGAGAGATCATATCTACTATTGGGTGGACCTGTACTCTTTCTGTTCACTATTGTTGTAACTTGTTCTCTCTTAATGCTCCCTCTTCAGTACCTCTCTTTTTTTCTCTCTTGAACCATCAGGGCTTCCTACTGAGAATTATTATACTCACCCCTTCTTGGGCTTTGCCTCATTTGGTGTGCCCTTGCAGACAACAACCAGGTTGGTCGTGATACTTGGGGATATTTGGGATATAGGGTGTTTGGACCACGTGCAGTGGTCATAGCTTGGGATTAAGACGTGAGACTTTTTTAGATGTTTTACTTATTCACCTGTTGCTGAGTTGTGACACTTTTCTATTTGGGTGTGTATTTTATCCTTTTCCCTTTCAACTTTAATTTTCTTGTACATGTACTATTAGAGGTCAATTCATTTTTATTTGGTTCCGTTTTTATAGCAGTGTGGTACCTTTCCTTCTTTTCCTCTAAACTTTTTCATGGATTTGGCTATGTGTGTGTGTGCAGGTTCTTAGGAAAAGGCCTCCTCAAGATTGTTATGCCATCGGTTCTAGTTGCCAGCCCCTGGCATATGGAGGCGGGCTTGGGGTAGTTGCGGCTTGAGCCCTGGTACTGTTCAGGTCGTGACAAGTAAAGACAATTATTATATAATATTATAATTATTTATATAAAATAATCCTGAGGGTGAAATAGATATATTATACCCCAACTATATCAAATATCTCCCATATTAATCCTTATCATTTGGTGAATGGAAGGATGAATAAAGGTGGTAGGGTTCTAGAAGAAATGGCCTCCCTAAAATCCTGGCCAGACAATAATTAATGGAGTGGGGGGGGGGGCGATATACCAAAAAATATAGTTCTAACCATCAATGAAAAACAACCACCCCACATTCGAGGATCAAACATGTTGTTTTTTGAATGAATTGAATCGTCATTCAACAAATTAGTGGTTCATTAGATAAATCAGTACTCCAAATATGAGGAGGAACTCATTCTCTCAATTATTGTGTGAAAACACATTCCTATAACCCTTATTGGGGATAAGGCTACCTAACTATAGTTCCAACCCAAAGATCTCATTTATTAATTTTTTAACCCATCATGGGTTGCATTATGAAGTTCTGCGATTTGTAGAATTTATGCATATGGCCTTACCAATCCTACATTGATGCTTCTTTAAGAACCAAAACAACCAATTGGGCCTCAATTAAAATATAGTAACGTCTCATATGGGTATTAAATTCTTCATATTATGTATCTAAATTCCCATTAACCAAATGTCCCCTACTTGAGATAGAAAATTAAAAATTTCTCCAAAATAAAACAAACCCAAAATTAGGGGGAACATACATTGGAAAAACCATGTTTAATTATCCCTATTATTTGATCATAAAATATATCTCATAAATAATACATCCAATAATAAATTCAATTAGTAATCATTATAATTATTTATAACATTAGTTGATTCTATTCATACGGGACAATTTAATATTTATATTATAACTACAATATATTAATATAATATTAAATATAATTTATCTAATTTTTTATACAAATAAATTATAAATTATTATGTTTTCATATATATACTATAAACATATATGTAGAATGGATATATAATTCCACTGACTATATAATCTGAAAAACCATATAATTCCCATGATCATTTAATATTTTTGTAAAATATTATTTATATAGGTATCATTATATAATATACATAAATAATCAAATTTATTCAATTTCATACATTCAAACATTTTAATTATATATTTTATTTCATTTTATCATCCTTTTATTTTTTAGTGTGGTTATTATCAAAATGGAAATCCATAAGATTAGGGTTTTATGTTTGTGGTATTTTCATTTACAAGATGATTAATTATAATTATACTTATTATAATGTCCTTTCATATTATATTCTCTTATGTTACTAAATTTTATCTTAAATTGTAATATTTTTTGTTCAATAAAATGTTTGTTGGTTTATTTTAGTTTTCATGCAAGTGAGAAACATGATATTAGATATTTTAATTATTTAGTGGAAAAAATAAAATGATAAATCTTGGTGTATTATATTCTATCTAATAAATTAAATTTTGGACTTGAAATTTTATTAAATATATAAAGAAATTGAGGATATATTTTTCTCATTAGACTATTAGGTACCCATGTATATTTCTCAATCACATGTTTTTAGACTATAAATTTAACCATGTGGGATTAGTTTTTTTACAAATATTATTACATATATTCCGATATTCCCATTAGTTGTTCCTTATAACTGATATCATATTAATAGTGTATGGATTATATGTTTGTTACATGTAATGTATTTTTTACATATTCCTTCAAAAGGGTTACATGAATCACATCATGAAAATATGAGATATTTTTTAGTAGGGCTCAGATATGTTCAATATTCCTTATATGATCATGTACATTGATAAAACCAATGTATCTAGGTCTAAAAATTCCTTATATCTTGAATTTATTAACCTAATTAAAAGTAGTTATTTGAAGGAATTATTTTTTTACATATTCAATAATTAAATATATTCAATTATTATTAAAATATTTATTATTTAATTCATATGTTTATTTGATATGTTTCTTCAATATACTAAGTGTTTTTTACAAATTAATTATCATGATCTGGTCCTAACATCATCAAGTATCTAACATTATCATTAAATGTTGATATTCTATATCTCTTACCATGTGGAGAATTATATATTTCAATTTGGATTGTAGAGTTGAAAATGTTATCATATATAAACAGTATCAGCGGATGATTACCATCCAAATATCTTTTGAAACCTATTTAAAAATATATTTTTATAGCATCTATATTATGAATAGTTATTTCACATTTTATAGAAATTTTACGATGATGTTTTTAAAAAATAATAGCTTAATATTCCATACCTAATAAAAATTCATCAATAATTTTTTATTTGACTGGGAGATCATGGTGAGTTACCATTGAGTATTTTACACCATGTAGCATATCAAAATCCATTAAATATGAAATTTAAAATTGATCTTATGACAAATCCAACTAAATAGATATTATTTGGTTAAATTGTTTCCACCACCACTAACCATAATGAATTTTTCCTTTTCATTTTTTCATGATGAATAATGAAATCTGACGTTATGTTCATCTATTTCCATAATTTTATATGTAAGAGTTATAGATACCTATTATATTTCCAAATTATAGATATTAATTGATTTTTTATGACTAATTGACATATATAATATATAATATTAGACTTTTTATATTCCCTCATGATGTTATTATTATGAACATTATACATATGTTTTATATATTGGGGAATAGATAAGGATGAGATACATTCATCCTACGATATATGTTTCTTTGGTAGTCTCATAAATTGATTATTTATCCATGTTTCAAAATATTAAACTAAATATATTTCAAGTATGAATGAAAAAATTACTTGTAAACCTATTTTATATCAACATAGAATCATTTTTATGACACCTAAATCACAACAATGATATATTATAGAGAAATAATTTTGGAATAATAGGATTTCATCCTATAATTTATGATTTTTATGAATATCATCTAAAAATACATGAGTATTAGATATATTTCAATCCTCTTCATGTATAAGGAATCATGATACATCATACATAGACAATTAGCCACCATATTCAAATTCTGAATATAGTAATGTATTGAGTAATCATAGTCTCTGATTAACGATATACATATCATTTGGTATAAGATCCTTTATTTATATGAAAATATATTATTTATTCCCTTATGATCAGAATATATATCTCATATTCACCACATATATAATGATTCAAATTTATTAATGGAAAATTAATTTCATCTAGCTTCATTCGATGATTCATTTTTGTCAGCATATGTGTTTTTATTTTATGCAACTCATACTACTGAATACATATCAAAACATTCACTTAAGAATCCCTGTATATTAAAGACCCATATCCACTAATGGGTATTGGAAGAAATAATGTAATGAAAAATGGGTTCCAAAAAAGATGATTATTTTTTATCATTATTATTTCACTTAATAGTCAACACCATTGATGAAAATTTAGTTAGAGTATTTTAAAAATCATGATAATTATATCCCAAAATTCTATCCATATATACATAATCAAATAAAATTATGTATTTATATCATAGTGGTTAGTCTGGGTCATTATTCAAACACATGTATTTTTTATGGATCCAATCTTATACCTCGTTTGTTATTATATGATACAATAAGAATACTTTTTAGAGAAAATTGATGAACTTTTTGAACCTGGAATACAATTTCTAATTTCATAAGGTATTTAACACATTATTTAAATACTATTAATTATATAATCTACATATACTATATATGAAGCTATAATAAATTATGAGCACCAAAAATTTCTCAAGGTAATATGAGACAACTCTATTATTCAAATACATGATTATTGAGGTCAAAAATTTTATCCTGATTGGCATAGTTATAATTTCAAAGATTTCATATCTTATGTTGAATGTTGCCTTTGGTATAACCACTATATTTATACTTATTTTAGGGTGTACATATTGATGATCTACATTTAAGAATTATTAATCATATCTATTTTGAAAAAAATATATCATAAATATATGGAATATTATATTTTTCAACATAATTTATGTTTTTCATGAAAATCAATAACTAGGAACATTGATCATTGGTTATTCATCACAAATAGGACTACTAAACCTCATGGTGATGCATTAGCATGGTTGAATCCCATATCTAGAATAATATAAAGTTTCATATTCAATAATATAAATCCAATGAGGTCTATTTTGTAATTTTTATTTTATATTATCATAGAACCTAGAATGTGTTCGACTAAAAAAATATAACCACATTTAAACCGATGAATGTGTAGTTATTTGAGAGTATATTAATACACTATTTTAAAAATTTTATTTCTTCAATGAAGAGTTCTTCTAAAACCATGTAATCTATGTATCCCACATTTATGTGTATCAGGACCAATATAATGGAATATATTTCTACAGTGAGTCCCTCAAAATTCAAGAAATGATATTTTATCATGGCATTGTTTGAGATATCAAATGAGATCTAACAATCCCTAAAAATACTATTATTTATATGAATATGAGCCAGTAAATGACCAATATATCATATATTTATTATATAGGACATAAAAATATATATTAAAGAAGTATCTTCCCATAAAACATGATTACTAATTAAATTTATAATTTCATTCAATCATAATATCACTTTTTTTCCTCAGAATTCAATATCATATGTTTTTAATGGTTGATAAAAATTCCTAAAATCCTTCTATGACATGAAATAATTATAATAACCATAAGAAATAATATATTCACAGTTATTGTGTGTATTTTTATTGTACTTTTGAACACTTCATTTTCATGATCCACTAGTGTAGTTGTGATTGTATAGGATAATTATTTTTCCTTTAATCATGGAAGTTATTAATTCTTATCAACCATATTATCTTTTTAATTGTGGAATTTATTTTCGAAATTTCAAAATGATTCCATTTTAAAATACCAATTTTGGGTAGTTCATTACTTGGGGCCTTCTTATAATCTATTTTCATAAATATTTTTTAGATATTTATTTATCAATTTTTATCCTGATGTCCTACTCTACTACATGTAAATCATTTTTATACTGTATTAGAAAACGATTCTATGTGATTTCTACATTGGTTTTTTCATGTAGGTGGTTGATTTTTATTCCAATAAAGTGCATTGTAATTTAATTTTCCATGAAACATGATTCTTCATTCCATGTCACCAAATTCATAGGAATAATGAGAACATCCAATTTATATTTTAGGCTTTAACTGAAAATAAAAAAATTTATATAAAGGTATGAAATACTCTTATTGTAAGTGTTGTTCAAATAACTAATTTTATTCCACTAATGAAATTATCAATAATTTATTGGGGTTAAAAGTATAATTGGAGAAATTTTAGACTGTTCTCATAAATATTGATTCATAAAAACGCATTTATTACTATTCCATTGATTTCAATTCTAATAATTATATATTCATTTTTTAATAAATTACATTGAATAAATTTTTGAATATTTTCCTAAAATCCCCCTATGCCATAAATTTAACCTCAGCCTATTTTAATTTATTATCAATGAGGTTCCACCTTTGTTCAGGTTCAGATTACAGAGAATAAGGTTCTTAAACAACCTTTTATTATTTAAAAACTAGGTAAAAATATATAATTTCATTCATATTTCTTAACTACTAAAATGTAATTTTATTAGAAAAACCACTAATAGAGGGAAGGAAATATTTCATGGTATATATCCGAGTTTGTTTCTCCTTCATTATTGCATTCAAGTGCTTGACATGATTTATGTTATTTTACATACTGTAAGATAGAATTTCAAAAAATGTTCACATTAAATTTCCTATAATATATTGTTTATCATTATAAAAATGTAATAATTGGTCCCTATGGATGGCACAAACACCACAAAATAACATGGTATTTATGTATTTTCCAACCAGGTACCATTGATTACTCTATAGATACCCTTTCCCCTCCAGGGGCCCTAGCCACATTCCTATATCTCTCATCCGAATAATGAATATCCCAATAGTCCAACACATGTTTATTCTAGTTTTATTTTTCCTCACTCGCACACACCTGAGGAACAAACCTAGAAAGGTCACGAATACTCATCACTACTCCATGACAGGAACACTTAACTGTGGAGTAATAATTTGGTAATCTTCAAAAATTAATGGTACACCTTATTGAAAAGAATAATAATTATGAGTCTTTTAAACCTTTAAAAATATGGGGAGATATATTAAAACCCATTTTAAGAAAATTTTTATATTGATAAACTTATAACCCTATATTGAAAGTGAAAATGCAATTCAATTTGGGTTCCTCCTTTAATGTCAATGTGCCAACTGGGCCATGCTGAAAAACACAAACCATTATTTTTTTAGAGGCTAATTATATAAATAACTCATTAAAAATTAATCCTTTAACATACTAAAAATAAATCATTACATAAAAAACTTTTAGACACATAGTGTTAGATATAATATCATAGGTAAATGAGAAGTAAAATGAAGGGTTGGGCTAAATCACTTAGAAAAGGTGAAAACATCCTAGTTTTTAATAATGTATTATATTATCAGTATATTGGAAAACATGAAAGCGGGATAATTAAATAATTTATGGGAAAGTTTAATTATAAGTGTTTTCTATGATTCATTATAACATAATATATTACCTATAATTATGATACATATACTCTAGTGTAAGAATATGATTTCATGATAGATTAATAATGAACCTTAGAGTGTAACATCACAAAGGGGAATAACATATTAAGGTAACATATACATAATAATAGAAATCAAAAAATGGTATACCATGTATCACTACAAGTACCCATTATTATAGTGGATAAGGAATCACTCTCAAAATCTATTATTATAGTGTACTAGGATTCAATACCAATATTTGTTAAAACAGTGGAATACGATTCATTACCAAAAACCCTTGGTATTATCATGAGATAGAAAATATTACAATATACATGGATGGACTAATAAAAACTCATAATCATATATTTATAACCATGTATTTTTTGATACATGATATCTATCGTACTTCATATCCTAAAAACCCTAGTGAATGGAAAAGTATTTAATATCATTTTCCAGTGTCATCGCATAATGTTACAAAAAAAGTTATATTGGTTAGTACCAAAATTAAATATCCTCATAGAATTATATTATAAAATCCAAGAGTAGATTATCATTAATATTACTTTATAATAGGTAAATATTTTATTTATAGTGTATAAAAAGGATGTTAATACTTAACAGTAGTTTCCAGAAATGATCATAAAACTTGAAATAAAATGAACGTTCTATAAGACACAAAAAAATCATTTTTAAGGATATAATTTTTTTAAATAACCACCTTAAAATAAACCACATGATGTTCCACAGTGGACAATGTAGAAACACCTAAGATGGGGAGGGGTGAATTTGGAGGTACAAAACATGTCCTAAATAAATTCTATGGTTTAAGAACTACCCCAATTGGTTTTTGAACCAATATTTATCGAATAATATTATAAAGATATTTTTATCTTTTTATTAGTAGTATACTAACCATATTAATTGAAAACATGTAAATAGTGAAAAACATGAAATATTTTACCATGTTTCATCCCCAATGTGGGAATCCAAATCCTTTAAATGTAAACTCCTTTTGAGAAATGGATTATACACAAAAATAGAATCACTAATTATAATGGGTGGACATGGATCATCCAAATAATTTGATTATATATTATCACACAAGTGTGTTTCAATATATTATGAAACCAAATAGGTCTACTCCCACACGTTCTTTATACTCATATGGCAAGAGTTCCTCTTCAGAATCATCTTCATTATGTAGATCTTCTCAATGCATAGTGCGAATCTGAAAAAAAAAATTATAAAATATTCTTTAACTCTTAGTGAGTCTGACTACCATATATTCTTAAAATATTTCTCATGAAACGAATCCTCAATATCAGAAAAGATCATTCAATTATATATTTAATTTGTGTATTGAAACATAACTCCAAATTGTTATTATTCATTGAGACATAGTTGGTTGCACTGGTTTGATACACTCTATTATTTTTATTCTTCTTTACTACTTCTTTTATTGGATTATTATTTTTCCAAATTTATGGTATTATTTTTTTATAGATTATTTAAATTCATAAAATTTAATGGAAATTTCATAATCAATTAATATTCGATGGATTCATATAATATTTGAATCTTCTTTTATAGAGATTCACACTACTCACATGTATATGTGTCCCATTAAATGAATTATTTGTTTTCTAAATTAAATAAATCTATAGTTGAGGATATATGAATTATTACTTTTCAAAACCACAATAATAGAATACCCATTTGAGGATACCATGACATCCCATATGAAAAATTTTAAAAATGGATTATTCCAATAATAAACTCATTAAATGGTCCTCATTTTCAAAATCATATTTGAATAAAATTACATTTATTCTTAAAAAATCACAATTTATTCATATTATAAAATATATTCACTATATTATATAAAATTAATCTTCAAATGTATATATATAATATATAGAAATTTTATTTATATGAAATAACATAATTTTGTAAAATTACTAGACACAAATTTAGATCATATTGAATACACAAGAAACCTAAAATTAAAATGGGATATGTTTTGATAAATATTCTTAATTTTTTCATAAATGACCATTATTTAACATAATCATCGATGAAATAGATATATATGCTGAATCATTATCTAGATTATTATTTAAAACTAAAGAACATTATTTTTGCTTCAAGAAGTACATGAAAATTATCTACACCTTCCATAATCCTTAAAATAAACACATATCATATCATGGATAAGGATTATGATGTTACGAACATGAAACTAAAACATTAAAATCATCTTATTTTAGTTTATATATAATTAAAAAATATTTGAAACATCCTTCATCATTATTATTTGATCATCCCATTCCATGGATGATGATGAACTCCCCTCCCTTTCACTCATGTGTATAAACTCATATTATGTGGGTTTGTGGATTTTATATAATTTTATTATATAATATTCATTATCACAAATTATAATTTTCATCATTAGATAAATTTCCAAAATTATTTTTCATCCAGATGAACAAAAAAGTGTCCTTATTGAGTCAATGGATTATTTTGGGGTATTCAAATAATTAAACTTTCATATTCCTATGATATTGTAATATGATTGAAATTACTGAATTTTAATTAAGTAATACACTATATAATTTTATCTATTACTCTATAGATTTAGTATTATGATTATTATTTTAAAATTCTTCATTGAACTCAAAAATAATTTGATGTGATATGGATCTATACAATGAATTTATATATATGGTAAACATTTATGTATAGCGTTACAGAAAATATTCCATGAATCACTATTCTAATGACATATGTTGTATATAAATTCTATTAATAATCCTATATACTTGAATTCATCACATAATGTCATACACTCATTGTGATGTCTCAAGAGCCGGATTGAAAATTATTACATTTAGGACATAGTAGATTTATGTGAAAATAAATAACCATATTTCTAATTATGACATTAAATATATCTCATATTGCATTATAGATTCTCAAACTACAGAAAATCATCTCAGAACATCCTCAAATTCTTAATAAAATTGATAAAATAATTCCAAACTCCATAATATCCATTTCCAAGGTGTTGCAGCATGTATAAGACACAAACTATATACTCTTAGAGATTTCTTCTTCCATATCAAGTGTAACTATACTTAAATAATTAATGTTTCAACTCTATAAATAATATCTCAAGTTTGGTCATATTAAATTGAAAAATTGATACATGTTATATAAAATTAAAATTATTTATGTTTTTCATTATACGTATTGTGGTTGTTAATGAGGGGACATGAGCATATCATACATATATATTACATAATTTTATATTAACATTCTATTTATTTTTTAATAATTAACTTCCTATAAGAAAATGGATAATTTTCATAGAAAAAGTTACACAAAATACACACACTTCACCAACTATTAAAAACAGTTCCCTGAATGATATTTTACCATGGTACCCTTCATAGATACACCTGAAACAAATCCATTTATCTTTAATAAGTATTGAACCTAGTACCATCATCATTTAAGCCCAAACCTCACATTTGAAGACTCAATCATATTCTCAAACATCTATTACATAATTAAAAAATTTAATATTGAATGAAAACTAGAAAGTAATAACACCCAATATCTCACCAAATCCATAAAAATGGTGGAAATGTGAGAAAAAATGTAGAGAATATCTATCAGGTAATCCCAAGACTATTTTAGGGTAAATAGATAACCAAAGGTGTAAAAAACCAAAAATAATAATAATTGAAATTATAATAAATTTAGAAAACCATCATGAAAACATAACATGATGAAATATAACACTGTGATGTAAAGATGGACTCTTGGTACATCTTCATTCATAGAAAAGAAAAAATCCATAAAAATGGTTGATTCCTCCATGACCTAGTTGAATTGTCTAAGAAACCAAATGGAAACTCCTTAAATTTGAAACTTTGGAAGGAAAATATCATATAAGGGAGAAGGAGGAATTTCATTAATGATAACATCATCGAATCGTTCATGGAGCAACCTTTATTAGAGATGTATGGAGAGAGGTAGATTGAATTAGTCAATATCTCATATTCATTCCATTTTACTAACTAACGAAACAGATAGGATAAGATCCCCTTATTTATCTATTTATTAAAATTCACCCCCACAGGTTCCAAATATTGAACTGGTTTCATATCATGAAATGTATTCACAAAAAGAAATGGTTAGAATTTTTGAATTTATGATGTTAATCCCTCAATAATAAAAACATGTATCTTCCAGGTAGATCTCTATGAAACCAATTCAAATCATGAATGAATTTCATAATGATAATTTCTCTGTAATAGAATGAACACTATTGGTTTAGTACATTTCCAAATTCTCGGTCCCAACAAACGGCTCCACTGAAATGGTGGCATCGGTAACTGTCGCACACCAAAACGGTGTCCCACCGAACCGTTGGCACTGTGATGGTGGCACCTTGATGGTTTCACCATAATGGTTGCACCATCAAGGACTCACACTGAAACGGTGGCACCACATAAGGTGGCACCATGATAGTGTTGTTGTTAGGGTGGAACTATGAAGATTAAACTGTATCGGCCGAACCATCACGATCGCTCACCTAAACGTTGGCACGACTTATGGTGGCACCATGACGGTGGAACCTCTTACGGTGTCTCACCAAACGGTGTCCCACCCTTGTATCTTTTTCTAGTCCCACTTCCACAACATATTTTTTTTGACATAAGAATGTTTTCAATATGCCTTTAAATGCCATTAAAATCACATTATTGATATCAAAAATCCCCCAAGATCCATGAGACCCTTGACTTAGCAAAACCTATGTCTCTTTCCTTGATGCCCCACCCTTTTCCAATACATTCCAGTTCCAGACCATTATGTTTTTTCTTCCATTTAAAGGAAATTAATTAACTCACAGCCATTAAGTCCACATCTATGATGATAATTATTAAATACAATTTTCATACATATATATTAACCGTCCAAACGTGGGGAGAAACCAATGTACACCTTTAAATTCATTCAATATTCATACCCCGTAACTCCAAGATCTTGCCTTTTTATCGCACAATAGTTTTTTCTTCTTCTTGGATATTATATTTTCCTTTAATTTTTTTATTCGAAGTCCCCATTCCTGACGATAGTGGTTTGCCTGCACTGGAGACTTTCCCACTCACCTGTGGAGTCCGAGATGTTCCTCCCATGAAAGTCAAGCATCCCCAGTTCTCTATGTGTGGAGAAAAACATCGATAATTCATCATCCATTTAGTGTGCTTCCTTAATCTCTCTTTGTTGTGTATCATGTGGGGATGGTATGCTAATGTTTTTATAGAGAGGCATGAAACCAAACCATAATGAAGGAAATAAACATAATTTTAAAGAATTCAAGGGTGTTTTTGATGATGTTGTTGTATGGTTTTACCCTTTCTTATATGTTTTGAATTTTTTGGGTTTCTGTCAAATGAAAATCATAGTTGTTGGTGGTCTTTCATTTCACACTAATGGACCCATTTTTTCTATAATTATTGAATGGATGTAACATGTAAATTGGATAATCATGTAAACTCGGTTGATTAAATGAATGTAATTTGAACAAGAATCCAAGAGTGATCACCCCGGTTAACCAAACAGAAATGAAGTAACTCAATGAATGGTGTGTCTAAATCTAGAAACTCCCTTTCTCTGTCTTGGTAATATGTGTGGTTTTTCTACTTGAGTCATCTAGGGTGACTGGGATGGTGATGTGATCCCATGTATTAATTTAGTTATTGGTTTGTGGATCTAAAGTCATGTTGGGCCGTATGCTGTGGCATGGTTTTGTTCCAGTACATTGAGGGATCTCCCAGATCCCTTTTTTGTTGTGACTTACAAGAGAACCGGGGGTGAATGATTAAATGTTTTCTTGATTGTTATTCCATTCTTGGCATATTGCTATGCCTGTTTGTTTCCTGTTAGTGAATAGTTATTTAAATGTAATCACTTGAATATGAAAACAAGAATGGGTTTAATAGGGAATTGTTTTATGGGAATGAGTTGTGACTTGGTTTAGGCTGTTTTAATTCTTATGAATAAATTGTAACAAGGGTGTTTGTGTATGAGATGGTTTGGAACCCCTACGTAGGGGTGAGTTCTTGTTTACCTATATGTATAATTTAGTTATTATGTTTCTTATTCAAGCCCCACCCAAGTTGAGAATGACATTCCTAACACCCCCATTTCATGGGGGGGGGGGGGTTTCATTCCCAACACTCATATGAGTGGCGGGTTATTATCTCTTATTATACTCCATTTATCGAGTATCCCTAGTCTCTTTGGATAGGTTGTGGTGGCCTAATGTCCATTATAGCCATAGACTCTTTGGGAAGGGAACGTTGTTGTGGCTTGAACATGTGTGTGTGGGCGTGTAGTTTCCCAAGTGTCTTCAGGATGAGACTCATGAGTCTTTGGGTGTGGTGGTAGTTTCTCTAGAATAGGTGTCTATGGGCGTGGTTACGTGTGGTTGTGGCCCAGGTCTTCTCAGGTGGGATGTGTGGTTTTGGTAGTCGTGGTGTGTCCGGGTAGGGTATGGAAGTGGAACTAATGTTTAAATGGAAGGGAAGGTCTGACGCATTGGATGTATTCTATAACCAGTGGGAATGTGGTGTGGGTAACCAATCAATTAGGTGATACAACTATTACTTTACATGACTTGCGTTATTTGGGAAGTGAGCCTTGTTGAGGTTTGGGTTTACAGTTTCCTTAGAAGGTGCTTTGGTTATCTTCATTTCTCATGGTACATTAGAATAGCTCCCCACTTGTGCTCTATGGATTTTGGTTTTCCCTACTTAGTAAACCTGTATACTCACCCTACATATATTAAAATGATTTAAAGTTTCCAGGAGGACTTCAAGGACTGCGCTGGACCCTATTAGCTTGGATGTCGGGACTATTGACGTTGCTATTTTTCTTTTCTTTTGGTATGCCCCATTGCAGTTTTTCATGTAATTTGAAGTACATCATTATTCGAACATGCATATGAGAATGGAGTGTTTTGTCCTTACAGTAACTTCCAACATTTGTGTTTATTGGAATTTATTATCTTATCTCTTGATCCAACTTAATAAAATGGGTAATGCCTTCCATATTACGTGTGATTCAATACCATTGGTTCTAGTCGACACTCTGGGGCCTACTGAAGGAGGGTCTTAGGGGTCATTATCTCTCTTTCAACAAGAGGAAGGAAGGGTTTAGAAATATCTTTTCCCTTCCCTCATCTTGGTGAAGGTGGGCCATGATATAATGGTATTAATGGTGAGGTTGGTCGAGAGATAGGAAGTAGTTCGTAGTTAGGTATAGTGAGGATTGAATGTGATGGTAGGGAATCTGTGTTAGATAATCTTGGTTCATGAGATAGTCCAAATAATACCAGGTAAGACAATAGATATTATCCCCCCCTGTGTTCTGACTTAAGGACTATGGTCCTACCGAATGACCAAGTGATGCTATACTGATTGAAGGGTAGAGACAATAGGAAATGTACATGCAACATAATGATATGTTTTCTTGTGGGTCTTGGGTACTTTGGATATTTTTAAATAAAAAAATTCTATGAAAATTTTAAAAGCAATCGTCCATACTACTTAGGATTTGGAATTTCTTGTTTACCTTGCTGCTATGGCACACAGACGATGACCATGAGTAGTGCAGGTGATCGAGGCCCAAGAGGCTAATTTAGATGACCTACAAAGAAATGATCGAGATTATGTGGATGACCAGTGGAAGAGTATGATTCATTGTTTTTAGAGGCAGGACCTTGGGAAGTACAAGGGCATCATCTCAGACATGGAGATAAAGAGCTGGCTCGAGCTGTTGGAGATATCATTTAGCTTAATCGGGGCTCTAAAGGAGTATTGGGTTCCAAAAGTTGTTAGAAAAATACGGGATGTAGCACATCAGTGGTGTATTCTTTTCCTTGGGGAGAAGAGGTAGGCTGAGCATTCATGTACTAACATCAAGAGGGAGTTTTATGTGGAATTCATCTCTTCCATGATAAAGGCTGAGAAGAGGCAGGAGCTACTCATCCTTTTGTAGGGGAGTATGTTTGTGTGGGAGTTGGGGATCAAGTTCATGTATCTCCTTCTCTTTGATCCATACCTCTTTCTGGATGGGGAGTCTCGAGCGAGACATTTTGATGAGGCACTCCGACCTTCTCTTTAGTATGATGTTACTCCCTTCACTCTACCAACTTACATGGACGTCTAGAAGATGGTTGTACTGGTAGAGAGGTTTCACATGCTTGGAGGTGTTCCCTGAGAAGGGATCCATTAGGGCTCATCAAAGGGGATTGTTGTTAGAAGCAGGCCTCGAGCATGACGACCTTCCAGGTTTCGGCAAGTGGGGAGAAGGCCCTAGCAGTTCCAATTTTGATCTCTCAACCCTCACCATTTCCATTCAAGCCTAGGACTGATATTCTTCATCTATGGCAACTTTGGGCACCTTCAGAATCTGTGCCCGGAATATGTGCAGTACAGTGGGGGTGGTCCAGTTCAGTGCCCACGTAACCAGCATGTGTTTCCAGCTAGGCCCTTTTAGTAGTAGCAGTCAGGACATCGATTCCCCACTCCTCTGGGAGCAGAAATTGTTGGATGCGGCCGACCTTAGAGTGAACCTTAGTGACCTCGCCTAGTGAATGGTTGGGGAGGAGTCCGACAGTTGAGGGGTAGAGGAGTTGGGCATGGGAAGTCACACGCTACAGAGGCTGCAGTTCCAGTAGGTCCAGAAGTTGTTCATTTTATGGTATGCTTGTTTAGTACTCATCCATGCACCTTTTTTGATTCAGATGCTTCACACTCCTTTGTTTCACCCAGTCTCTCCCATGCATTGGATATAGACATAGAGACACTTTTTGTACCCCTGGTTTTGAGTACTCCAGTCAGAGGTTAGACCATCTTGCCTCGTGTTTTCTGTAGATGTAGATTGATGTTTTGACAACATCAGTCTAGTGGGGACCTTATTTTGCTGTAGATTCATCCATATGAAGTAATTTTAGGCATTTATTGGATTTTCTCTATTCGTGCCATTATCAAATTCTTCCGGAGAAGGGTTTTGTTTTAGTATATGGGTGGCCGACATGTTACTTTCTTCGGTGAGTACAGTTTTCGGGAGTGAAGCATGTTAGTGGATCCCTTTCTCTCCTTGATAGTTGATCCGTTATTAGACTCAGAAATAATTAAATCATGGGTTATTATTGTTGAGTTCATGGAATTATTCCCTGAGGAGTTGATGAATCTACCCCCTCGACGTTATTTTGTGTTCGGGAATGTCTTTCAACCCAGTGCCCTTCCAATTTTGATGGCTCACTATCGGATGGATCCTTCGAAGTTGTGGGAATTATGAATTCAGATTGAAGATCTAATGAAGAAGGGTTTTTTCTGACCAAGCCTATCACTAGGGGGTTCTCTGGTATTGTTCGCGATGAATTCATATCGTGGTCTCAGGTAATGCATAAACTACGGGAGACCGAATAAGGTAATGGTCAAGAACTATTACCCACTACCAAGGATAGACGACATTTTTTATCAGTTGAAGGGGGAAGGATGGTTCTACATGATTGACCTACAGTCAGGATATCCCAAGTTGAGGGTGAAGAAGGGTGAAATCCTTAAGACTAACTTAATGTGCGGATATGGGAACTTTGAGTTTGTGGTCATGTCGTTCGGCATTACGAACACACCTTCCATGTTCATGTGGCTCATGAAATCTGTCTTCTGAGAATATCCTGACTAGTTTGTTGTCGTGTTTATTGGAGACATATTGATTTACTCATGATTATATTAAGATCACGCCTATCATCTAAGGATGGTTTTAGAAGTCCTCCGGCAGCACCATCTTTATGGGAAGTTGTCCAAGTGTATGTTCTAGACATGAGAAGTTCCCTTCCTTGGACACGTGGAGTCCATGTATGGGATAGCAGTAGACCCGTCGAAGTTCAAGGTAGTTTTTTCTTGGGAAACACCAAAGAATGTGATGGAGGATCATTGTTTCCTAGGTCTGGAAGTCTATTGTCGAAGGTTCATGCCCGAATTCTCTTAACTTACATCTCTTTTTACTTCCTTGACCAAAAAGGACTAGGCCTTCGTGTGGAGTGAACAGTGTATGGAAGCCTTCAGTTATCTAAAGGGGAAGTTGGTTAGTGCCCTAGTGCAAATGTTTCTAGAAGAAGGGGTGATGTTTGAGGTGTTTTGTGATGCTTTAGGCCAAGGCATGGGGTGTGGGATGATGCAACTGCAGGGGTGATATCTTATGGATAATGGTAGTTACATCCCCATGAGCGTAACTATGACACCCATTACATGGAGCTCATAGTGGTTGTGTTTTCATTGAATTTTTGGTATCACTACATCATTGGGAAGTGCGTTGTGGTCTTTATAGATCACAAGAGCCTGAGGTATATCTTCTCCCAGCGTGACGTGAGCCTACGGCAGTAATGGTGGATGGAGTTTCTTCAGGAATATGACTTCTAAATGTCTTACAATGAAGTTAAGGGGAATGTGGTGGCTGATTCCTTGATCAGGAAGTCAGAATAGGATTTCGTTCATGAGTTGATAGATTCTTGGAAGGCGATGGAGAAGTTGGCTTCCCTACACCAGGATGCGAGGGTGGAGGATGGCAGATACTTTCATCTATAGATGTCAGTGCAGTCCCCTCTATTGTATCAATTTGAGGAGTCGTAGGGGGGACTTAGAGGCTGATGTTATGAATGATCATGTTAGACATGGTGATTCTATAGGAGGATGGGTAGGAGAATAGAATAATCAAATTATGTTTCACAGGAATTGGTTCATCCCGGTACAAATGCACAAGAGAGTTTTTGGTGAGTTCCACAACTCACCCCTGGTGGTGCACCCAAGATTTTCCATGATATACCAGTGCGTGAAGGGTTAGTATTGGTGGACTGGGGTGAAGCAAACTGTGCAATGTTTGTGGCGAAGTGCCTCATGTGTGAGCAGGTGAAGGCTGGACATCTCAACCCAAGAGGTTTATTAGACCATTTAGATGTCCCCAAGTTGATGTGGGATGATAAATCGATGTATATTGACACGGGACTACCCAGAGTTCATGGGGGTTGTGATGCTATCTGGGTAGTGGTGGACCTTCTAACGAAATCAGCTCACTTCTTGAAATCATGTAGTCGAGTGTAGTGGATGCCCTAGCATAATAGTACATGGATGATGTGGTGTGGATGCATGGAGTTCTGAGGTCCATAGTATATTATTGGGATACCCTGTCTACCACACTGGTCTGGAATGGTTTTAAACATGCATTTTTAACCTAGCTATGCCTCACCCCTACTTTCCACCCCCATACAAATGGACATATAGACACAACATCTAGACATTGAAGGATATTTTACGGGCATGTGTTTTGAACTTCGGGGGTTCAATGGTAAGACACATTCATCTGGTAGAGTTTTCATACAACAATATCTATCACTCTACCATTGCCATGGCTCCAATTGATGCCTTGTACAGGAAGCCATGTCACTGACTCGTGTGCAGGATAGAGGTTGGGGAAGCAGGTGTTCCTGGCATGGAGGTAGTTCAGAGCACGGCAGAGATGGTTCATCTTTTACGGGAGAGGATGAAGGCCGATCAGGACCGATAGACGTCATATGTCGACCAGATGAGGAGTCCCCTAGAGTTTGAGGTTGGGGACCACATGTTCTTGATGATCTCCCCTCAACGTGGGAAATGGTGGTTTATAATGGGGAGTGATATTTCTCCCAGGTTTTTCGGACCCTTCGAGGTGTTGCGGCAGGTCGGCGAAATGGATTATCAGCAGGCGCTACCACTGCCGCTACTGAGGGTGCACATCGTCTTCAATGTGTCTCTACTCCGTCGATATCTTCATGATGAATCACACATCCTCGACTAGGGAATTCTAGATATTGAGGATGATGTGACGTTTGTAGAGCCACCAGTGAGGATCATGGATCAAGAGGAGAATGTTCTAGTAGATGAACCATTCCCTTGGTTCGTGTGTTGTGGAAGCATGGTGGCATTAAAGAGAGTTCCTAGGAAAGAGAGGCAGGAATGCACTCTCAGTAACCATGGTTTTTTTGAGTTTTTTCTTTTCTATTTTGTACATGTTTTTGATGTATTGTTTGAAATTGTTAACTATGGAATGGATCATTTCCTTTATTCTCAGGAGGTGTGTTAAGAGTCTCTGATGTAGAGAGGGGAGGACCTGATCTCTAATCAAGATGAATTAATGTGGATGTAGTTAAACCCATGCAGGTGATTTAGTGCTGCCCAATGTGGATAGTATCATGACATGGAGGAATGGACTCTCTAATATCTATGGTTGTATGGTATGACCTTTACTTGTCCATATGGATATATTAGGGAGAGGTGTTCCTAAATTTCCAGGACATTTACTCTTGAGTGGTATATTATGAGGAGGTTGTTCAGACCCTACTCTTTTCTTCAGGTCTTGTTTGATTCTCAAGGGAGAGAATAGTTTGAGAGGTTTCTGATGTAATGGCATATACCCTCTTAGTCCACTACTTTTCCAAAATATTGGTCCCATCAAATGGTTCCACGAAAACGGTGGCACCGGTCATGGTCGGAGACCAAAATGGTGGCACCACATACCGTGTCCCACCGAACTGGTTGAACATTGATGGTAGAACCATCACGGTCACACACAAAAATGGTGGCACCAATTATAGTGGCACTGTGACAGTCACACCATCACGGTCACACACAAAAATGGTGGCACCACATGCGGTGTCTCACCAAATGGTGTCCCACCATTGTTTATTTTTTCTATTTCTGCTCCAGCAACATATATTTTGAGGTAAGAATGTTTTAAATGACTTTTTAAAATCCATTGAAATCCCATTAATTCTATCAATAATCCCTCATTATCGGGTGTCCCTTGACTTACCAAAACGTGTGGCGTTTTCTTCGGTTCCACATCATTTTCCCATACTTTCCAGTTCGACCCCTTTTACTTGTATTTATCTTTAAAAAAAACCCTTTATCTCACTGCCATTTTGGGCCCCTCTCTAATGAGAATTATTAAATAACAATTAATTCCATCATGTGTAACCATCCAATAGCATGGTAAAACCATGATCCGACTTTAAATACATTCCATATTCATACACCAAAATTTCATGATCTCTCTTTTTTATCACACTAGAATTATTTATTCTTCCTGGTTGGTACCTATTCATTTCCTTGGTGCGTTTGGAATCCCCCTTCCCGAAGGTAGTGTTGTGCTTGTACTGGATCCTTCCCTACTCACCCTTGTAGTCCTTGAATTTCTTCTCTTGCATATCTCCCATCCCCAGTTCTTGGTGCACGGGGAAAACATCGACCAATGATCATCCAAGTAGGGTTCTTCCTTCATCTCTCCTTACTGTGTATCATGCAGTGCGAGTATGATAATGATTATGTGCGGATGGATGAACCCAAACCTTAAAAAAGATAATAAATAGGAAATCAAATAATTAAGTGGTGTGTTTTATGATGATGTTGTACTCTTTTACCCTTGTTTATATGTTGTTAATTGTATGGGTTTCTGTCCACTAAAAATCATGTTCATTGGTGGTATTTCCATGCACACTAAGGGAACCTTGTTTTCTATGATTATTGAATGGTAGTAAAATGGAAATTTGTTAATCAGGTTATCTTAGTTGAATTAATGGATGTCCAGTGAACAAGAATCCTAATATGATCACCCCGGTTTACCCAACGAAAAATAGGGAACTCAATGAATGGTTTGTTTAAATATGGAAACTTTATTTCTCTATCTTGGTAATAAGTGTGGTTGTTTTTCATTATTCTTATTAGGTGACATGGATTGGGATGGTATTCCCTATTGTGGTGAGCTAGTTGGTTTTCGGATCTATGGACATGTGGGGCTGTATGGTGGGGCTTGGTTTGGTTCCAATACTTAGAGGGATCTCACGGATCCCTTTTGTGTTGTCACATACAAGCGATCCAGGTGTGAATGCATAAATTTATACTCTATTTATTTCCTTCGCTTGTGGCTATGCCTGTTGGTTTCCTGATAGGGAGGAATTATTTAAATGGAATCACTTGAATATGTAAACAAATATTGGTTTAATAGGGAATTGTTTTTTGGGAAAGAGTTGCGACATGGTTGTGGATGTTGTAATTCTTATGAATGAATAGTAATGAGGGTGTTTGTGTATGAGTTGGTTTGGGACCCCATGATTGGGATGAATTATTTCTTACCTATATGTATAATTTAGTTTTTATGTTTCATATTCATGCCCCACCCATGTTGATCACTTTGTGACGAACACCCCCATTTCATGGGGGATGGTGCTTTTTCTTATACTCCTACGAGTGGATGGTTATTAGATCCTTTTTATATCATTTTCCCGAGTATAAGAATAATCTTTAGGAAGGATTTGATGACATGAGTTCCATTATAGCTCATGATTCTTTAGGGAGGGAATGTTGTGGTGGTTATCTCAGGTGTGTGTGGGATGGTTGTGACCCAAGTGTCTTCGGGATGAGGCCCAGGTTTGTTTGGGCATGGCGGTATATGTTCTGGCCCAGTTGTCTGCGGGCGTGGTTACTTGTGGTTTTGGACCATGTGTTTGTGAGTGGTATGTGTGATTGTGGTATCCCAGGTGTGTGCGGGTGGGGTATGGTAGTGGTACTACAGGGAAAATGCCAGGGAAGATCTGATGCATAGGATGTCTTCAATAACCATTGGGAAGTGGTGTGGGGTACCCAAACATCAATGTGTTACTACTATTACATTACTTTACTTGTATTATTTGGGGAGTGATCCATGGTGAGGTTTGTGTGGATAGTTTCCTTACTAGTTGATTTGGATATCTTATTTTATCACGGGGCATTAGAATACCTCCCCACTTGTGCACGAGAGCTTTTGGTTTTAACTACTGAGTATACCTGTATACTCACCATAAGTTTATTAAACTGCTTTCGGGTTTCTAGGAGGACATTGAGGACTGTTCTAGAACCTATTAGCTCAAACTCTGAGATAGCTGACGTTGCTTTTTTCTTTTCATTTGGTACTTCCCTTTGTAGTTTTTCTTGTACTTCATATCACTTCATTATTGTAACATGCATATGAGAATAGATTGGTTTAGCCTTACTTTTACATCCAACATTGGAGTTATTTGGGATTCACTATCTTATCTTCTGATCCTACATTATAACATGGTAATTCCTTCTATATTACATTTGATTCTATACCCTTGGAGCTATTCTCCACTCTGAAGCCTTTTTAAGGCGGGTCATAACATTCTCACTATATGTATCTTCAATAGCTAAGGTGCTCATTCCTCATCTAGTACATCACTGAAATCCTTGAGAGCTCCATCATAATATATAACACCTTAATAATCATTATGACTATAAATTAGAACACCTGTAAATTCATTATGATGAATACTTCACAAGTCATCCGATCAACCAATGGAGAAAAAGTCCAATTATCACAAAAAATAAATTTCTCTAAAAAACTGAGTCCTTACACAACTTGAAAAATAATTAAATCAATTTATAACATAAAGGATGAAGGGACCAATATAAATATCAACCAACCCTATGTAGTATCATCATGCATCATAATGGATTAACCCATCACACGATGGAAAAAATACAACATGAAAGAAAAAATGACCAAATGAAGGAATTATCCAAACGTATATTATGTTAACAACACAACATATTGATCATATGAATATGATAGGAAAACAAATCATGTCTTTATATATGAAATTACTATTTCCAATACAAACAATAAATAACTATATAATTCAAAATGCCATTTTTCATGAATTAATGAAAGTAATATCATTTAAATTTTCCCAATTAGACGATAAGTTTGACTATTTCATTATGATTATTCACAAATGCAAAATAAAAAAAATGGTTCTCTATATCAAATTACATAGTATCCACATAAAAAAAAATTCATACACTTCAATTATAACAATGTCCTTATAACTCCTTAAACTATGCTAATCAAAATTAATTTAAATATTCATAAAATTTGGAAAAACTCATATTTATTCTTCTATAAACACTATGAACATCTATAATACTATATTAAATATAATAGAACCCTGTGGATGAACTGAATTCGATTAGTAAAAAAATAGTACCAAACAAAATTAATCTATATATATATCTCATTGAACCCCACCTTCTGAGTTGGGTATATAACTTTTATTATATTTATTAAAACAATAATAAATTATATTGAAGAGTAAACTATTAGACTTTCTATTTTTCAACCATCTTTTCAACTCCCATGAATAACATTGGAAGAGGAGTGGTATTTCCATGATTTCCTTATTTATAATTTTATTTGAAAAATGTTATCTATGATATCAATAAGTTTATTATTTAACATAAATTATTGGTAGTGGTTTCCATGCACCTAAAGGGGAATACATTCTATTAGGGATCATATTCACTTTGTTGAAATTTATATATACTTTCTTATAGTATTTGTTCTAGTCTAATTTTTTTTCATTTTACACTATTTCATGAATAATTGGCTCTTCACTATTTTATAATGAAGAAACTGTTTATCAACATTATAAATATGAAAGATGAAATTTACACATTATATATAAAATATAATATAATATGTGTGTAATATACTGTAAATAAATAATGTGTTTTAAATTATATAATCTGATTTCTGGTCCTACAATAAATAATGCATTTGAACAGAGAAAATTATATATAAAAAATGTAATTTTCTATTTGGATGACTATTTTAGTTTGGAGGATTTAAAATTTAAAATAAAAATTCATATTATAAAAGAAATTATACCAAATTATCCCATATTAAAAAAAACTCTAGGAACATCATTATGAATGATATAAATTAGAATTTAAAAGTTGTAGAAAAATAATATATTTTTAAATGAATGATAAAATTTTTCTCACTTATAATAATTGAAACATATCAACAATTTGGAGCATTATTGTGAATTAATTGTGGTGTTCTATCATGTCCCAAATTTTTCCAATATGGTTTATGACTAGTAAAAAATATTCAATGAAATAGTATATGATTAATTTCTAATATATGATGTGGAATTGAAAGAGTTGTTCAGTGGTGTTTTCATAAGGGACGAGGAGTGGTATTAATATAGCACTTATTCAATAATGTATTATGAATTTAATTTATCCTGAAATTTTTATCTAATATAGTAAATAATGGAAAATTGATAATGTTTTTTGAGAATTCAATTATATAACCTTTTTAATAAAACTTGTTCTTTGATAGATTAATACATTTCAAACTTTGTTAATCCCTCATTTACCTTGTTTTACAATTACCATAGTAACTAAATTTTTTCCTTAGTAAATATCTTTTGTGTCTAAAAATGAAATTGATGTTATTATCTAATTTGAGTAAACTATCGTGGATTGTGAAAATATTTCATTTTTAAAACGTTAAATGAATAACAATCTATTGTAATATAATAATTTTAGAAAATATTTTTTAAAATGATGTCATTTTTTGGCATAAAAATGATATTTCAAACCATATCTAAAAAATTATAAGAATAAAACAATATTTTTCATTTATATTATCAATATATTTCATTAGTATAATTTCTAAAATTTCATCAAATGAATTTATTAAGTTTAAAATACTAATTATCTATAAAATGTATAATTATATGAAAACCTCATTTTTAAATCAAATGATTTAATTACTATTTATTTTCATTTGTTTAACTATTATATAATAATTAAATAAATATTATCAAAAACATTTTATTAATCACTTAACATATTTTTAAATTAAATTAATTTAGTAAAATTAATTTTTTTGATATTAGGAGTATAAAAAATATCCTTAATAATGAATTTGTTTATATATATATATGTTATTAAATTAATAATTATTTAATTATATCATCTGGAAATGTACATAAAATTCCACTTATATCTTTGGTATAATTATTAATGGTGTGACAAGCAGTGGTGAAAATATCAGGTGGTGATTTTACTGCTATGAATCTTGAAAAGATTTACATGAGAAAAAAATTCTTCCATAAATTATTTTAGGCATTCTAGACTTATTGTAGTTCAAACTAGGCTTTATCATGGGTGTAACACCACATCCAAATCCATTGTCCCTATCATCATTCCACACGAACACATTCTTGCCTCCCTATATAATAGAGTTTTTTAAAATAGTGGAGATAGTTGAAACTATATAAGGGGAGGTTGTTCCCTTAAAATTTAGTCATACAATAACATGAATGAGAAATCATTATTCATCAAAAACATTGGAGTGAACAATATCAAATAAATACAATACTATAAAAAATAATAAACATATATATAGTTATAAAAACCCATTATCATTAAATACCAATCAATTATTCCTTTAATTTGACGATCACATATACAAATAAAAGTAATATATAAAATACCAAAGTTCTCAACTGAAATCCTCAAGCCACAACAACCCTATCTACAAAAAAGATCAAGCCACCTCATCATAGCCCACTAAATTCCTCATACATAGACATGAAAGAAAATATAAGGTTCAAAGATTCAAAAAAGTACCCATATTTTGTTTGACTATATAAATCAATAGGGTATCACCAATATAACCTGATATATTCCATCACATATGTGTTTTTTAATAGAGGAATTAATTACATTTATTCAGATTATTACTAGTGAATCCAGTGCTAACCTGTACGGACAAACACACGACAATGTACACATTCCCAAAAACACGCATTATTGTTAAAATTCCAAAATGGATCATCATCCTAAATTATTCGATGTGATTTTGGAATTAATTCATCACATATCCCCAGGATTTCAAACCAAAATAATTTTCCCATTCATGATGTCTCTCCATATTCATTGTCTATGTCTTCAACCATATAACTAATATAATAGGTTAAAATCATAATTCCAAGACAAAACCACAATATTATCAGTCAAGGTAAGACTTATAATAAATATATCACTTCACTTCATATCAAATACCCTCATATGCATCCATAGACCTAATCCTACCCATGGTGTAATGTCTCAAATTATTTCAATTTTTAAATTTTAATAACGTATGGATTCTTTTCATGGCATATAGATGAGTCAATGTGATATTCCAAGGAAAGGTGATATTTGAATTAATATTTTAATTTTTTTTAAAAATATTAATGTCACACACTTGTAATTTTTCATGAAATGCTATAATTACTCATAAATAGAGGCTAATCTCGGAATTTTTTGGCTTTTTTTGAGTTTAAAGTGTTAAATTTACCCTATGTACGACATAATTTTTGACAAACTCAAATCATTTTTAGGAAAGCCATCAATGATTTCAACAATAAAATTTATTAGCTAATTTATTAATTTTATTATATTAAAACATTGACCATTTCCCCTATCAATATATTGCTATGATGAGGCTTTATGGTTTTCATCTTAGCCACGGACGTTTAGAAGAACATTGTAGGATATCATTTTTGTGAAAAATATCAGATCTATCGAGATCATGGGTCATTTCCCCATCAATTTTCAAGTATATGAAAAGAATTGGAAAAAAAATAATTATTCATCATTGATCCATCAAAAATCTATGTAGGAATTTTTTGTGTGTGGTTTCCATCCCGTTCTTCATTCCAGTAGAAAAAAATAAAATTTGAAGAAATATAATTTATTTGTGTCGCAATTATTGACATTATTTAAAAATTATTTATCATTTACTTACTATTTCTATCATCAGCCATCTAATTCATCGAAAAAAAATCTAAGAATTAAATGAAAAAAAATTAAAAAATTTCATTCTCCACTGTTTATTTTATAGGGATTCCGCGATGGTTTCTTCATGTTTTTTTTGAGAGAAATTCAATTGGCCAACAGTTAATTGAAATTCATAGTATTCAATTATTTCTATTTATTTCATTATCATAATAAATAGATACTCTATATTTGTTTCATAATCAAGGGTGACATCTAGGTGTGGTGGATGAGGATGAACAATGGTTGATGGAATCAAAATGAGGATTAATGTTCCTCTAGATTTTTTTTGCATGATGGTGACAGATGGATTAAAGGATATGATTCCATAGAAGACCAGAGCATGAGTCCCGGTGATCAGTGATGATAGGGGATGGACAAACATTGATCCATGATTCCTAGGAGGAATACCAGTAGCAGAATCACTGACATTGAAGGAGTTAATAACACTTGGGATCATAAAAATCATGGTCTATACTATATGTAATCCAATACTACATGTCATGGGAGGTATCCTATGTGGTGATATGGATTTCCATTTAGAGATAATGATAAAATATTGTGTTTTACCTATCATACAATGTTTTACCTTCCCATTGTGGGTCGGCATGTTACCTATGGTGCATGGTTGTAGATAGAGATTGGTACATAGGGTGGTATATAGATAGACTGGGAGTACACAAACATGATCCATTGGCATGGGTAGGGTGTCAAAATACCTATATAAATCATATAAAATTTGGTACACTCTATGTACATGTTGTCCTATGTCAAGTGTGTGTTATCACCAAAAGAAAAGACTATGTGTTTTCTAGAAATAATTTGTACACCTAGTACACATCGTGTTCCCATTTTATGGTTATTTAGAGCCCTTTATTTAATTTGTATTGAACAAGTATCAGTTTTGTGTATTATTTTGTTCCATCCCACAAAGGTACAAACCAAAATTATATCCAAAATTATATATTATAATCCCATGTGGAGGATGAGACTTAGATATATTTCATGGTATCACTCTAGGATAATTGATTGTGATCATCTATCATTCTTTATTATACCATATGTGGGGTTCATGGAATTGATGTGATATCAAAGAATAATGTTTTGATCATCCATCTATTTGTCTATTTCATCAGTCTTAGCAGTATCATATGTATACAATCGCATACCAAGCGATTTGATCCAGATTGGGATCATTTTTTCTTGCAGCAATCCATGGTGTGATCCTATATATGATTATCATGGTCTTAAGAGATCAATGGGTATTCATGGATGGGTCCCATGATTATGAACTCTTTTTTAATAGATTATAATTATAGAAGATATTTTAGAGTGGTTTATCCTTGAATGATATTTTCCTAAAATCATTGAGAATTATTGTGTGGCAGATAGTGTGGTTGAGACTACATGGAGGCGATGTGTCCTTCCAATGTATATTTTCATTCTCCCTTTGATCATTGTATCCTTTTTTATGAATTGATTATTATTTATTTTATTGTTAATGTATTTTTAAGGGGTCATAATAGTTATTTTAATACTAAATCGTATATGTGATCTTCTAGAAATAGTCATGTCTTATGTAGATGACAACCCATTTGATGGAGAACTTAAAAGATAGAGAGCCTATAGAGAATATAATTTTTTGGTAAAACCGATTTGTTTTCCGGGTGGTTTCATTTTATTATACACCTAAATTTTTTTATGTATGTTGGTAAATCATCATTTTGGTATGGGCAAAAAATTTTCCCCCTTATCTCTTTCAGTATGTTTTTTTTCATATTATGATTATGAGATTATAGAACACTACATGCATTGGTTTTAATTGGTTTATGTTTTTTCAATTTATGGGCTTCATGATTTCAGTCATTAGGTACATTTAAATTATGATAATTCTTCCCATATAAATGATATTCTTAATCATAACTGGTATCTAGACCTTGTCCTATTAGAGATGGGATTGGTGTAGTCACGGTTTTACCCCCTTCAGGTTTGTTAAGGAAATAATGGTATTAGAGGGTTCAATTCTAAATTCGTAATCGTTCCTATGTGATTATATTTGGTTTAATTGTAACATTGTTATTTGTTTTGAGTATTTATTTAAGGATATGGACTCTAGTGTTAGTGTAGTGGACACCATATTCATACACCCAGATACTAGTCAGCACGCTATTGATTTAGTATATATAATCATTATTTGAAGAGTAAAAATGTGTATATGTATCATGTAATAATGGGTTGTACTTTCGGTTTCATTATCAAATAATCTCATAAGATATATTCTTTGAGAGTGATACATAGTATTTATTTTAGAATTCCTTTTTAATGAAAGAAATCGAATATTAAATTGTTTTCCCATGATGATGAGTTTCCACATCATGGGGGGTCTAATATATAGGATTGTACTATACATAGTTCTTCTAGGTGTATTAATAGCTATATCACCACCATTTGACTATCATATACATATGGTAGTTCCTAATGAGGATTTAAATAGGATGGGTGCATTTTCTGAGTTCTTGAGTTAGCGACCTCCTTCTTTTGGGGTGTCCTAAATCGATATGTTGATAAGGACCAGCAAGAGGTAGTTGATTATGTTTTCTACATTATGAGTATAATTGTAGATCAGATATCAGTTCTTATGTTGATTCTTCTTTAAGGATATACTGGGTGACGGTGGAGTCTGGTGACAAAGACCCATGATGAAACATCACTCTCCTTGTAAGTATTTGATCACCTCTTCATATATGAGTTTTAATTAAAAACGTAGTAATTGGTGTACATATATGAGTTTCTGTATCTATAGTAGGGAATTGTGACAATGGTTTAGTTTTCAAATAGGTTTTCCGATCACTCGTGGTACACCATTGATCTAGTTCATGTTCTATTCTTCAAGGATTAAGACATTTATAAATGATTACACTAATATATCATGGATTCTTTGTTATCTCTTTGAATTCCCCTTTCTGTTGGGGTGATGGAGTTGTCCTTAGGGAGAGTGATTCATATTGGATAAGGAAAAGATATTGGGTGCTAGTAGTTGAAAACTAGGATATGAAACCTCAGCAGTAAGTGGTCGATGATATTCACATCATTCCATCACTGTTAGATGCTTCTAGACAGGTTACCATGGTAGTGTATTAGAGGAGAAATGGTCTTTATGTTGATTAAATCTATTATAGGAGAGCAATGTTCCTACTATGATGGTCCAGGAAATATTGTATGGGATCACGCAACCCATCGTACAACCTATTAGTAGACAACCAATAGTCCATCCATGCATAGGTAAAAAGAGTATCATGAGTTTCTAGTGGGAAGAGAACAAAAAATATGGGAAATTAGATCATCATGAAGTGGTCAGAGGCTTGAATTATATCAACCACCACCCCTAGGTGGTCCATGATATGAATATGGAGCTGTTGGTTAGTGAATAGGACAAATAGAGGCTATGGGGGCCTATATCCCCAAGGATCTATGTATAATATGATGTATGATATATAAATTTTCTTCTTTATTTTCCATACTAACAGACACAAGTGTGATCAATTGCTTTCTTTCCACTTTTCTAGTATGGGAGTTGATATTCGTACCATGCCTTGGGATCAAACCATTCTCTCAGAGACTCCAACATTATGTGACTCAATGATTGCACAATTCATCAGATAGTATGATCTGATGCATGGAGGAATAATATTTGACTGGGTTCTCATTATATAAATTATGAGGCCATATTGAATCAATATAGGTATGTTCAGGGTATCAACTGTTAATTCCTATATTTGACATTTAAGGATGCAGTTATGGTGTGTCTATAGTGGTGCGATGAGATTTTTTTGGGGGGAGAAAATGAAACCTCTGAAGTGGAGGACAAGCATAGGAATAGGAATACATAGCTGATCACTCACTAGTTTTATATCATGACTCTTTGATATGTGTAGGTTGTAGGATACTAGTTTCTAGAAATTGTGGAATTGTGTATGAACATCATTCTTGGGGATGTTCTAGGATATACACCTCACTAAAATCCATAATTATGAAATTAATAACAACCTAGGATGGAAGTAATATCTACACCATCAAATAATATTTCTCTAGTCTATCATCATAATATTAGTTTGATTTTGTAGTACATATAGTGGAAGTTCGTTTGGATATAAGCCCCAATATTGAGCCAAATGAAAGAGGATGGGAGCTTTTGGTTATATATGGATTACATTCCTTCAAAATTGGTGACTATAAATAATAATTATCCACTATAGAATATTAAATACATATTCAATCAGTTGATATGGGCATGATAGTTTTTGATTATTGATCGCAAGTCATGTTATCCCCAACAACGGGTACGAGATGATGATATGCAAAATACGACATTTAGATGTTTCTATGATAATAAGGGGTACATTATGATTCCTTTAAGCATGATGAATTACTGATTAGTTTACATAGGACTCATAAACCATGATTTTTAGAAACTCATAGAATGGTTTGTGGCTGTCTTGATTGATGATATCATGGTGTACACATCATCTAAGGAGGAACACAAAATACACTTGAGTTTCATCCTAAACACACTACATGAGAACAAAAATTATGAGAATATCTCAATTTGTTAGTTTTTGATTAAAGGAATCCACTTACCATGGAACATTATCTTAGAGGTAGGAGTGGAAGTGAATCCTATAAAGGTTGAGGCAATAATATATTTCTACCCACCAATAGTATTACCTTGGTGTGAAGTTTCCTCAGGTTGGATGGGAACTATCATTGGTTTATATCTAAATTATCCATATTTTTAGCACCCTTGATAGCATTGAACCTATAGGGGAATCCCTTCATGTGGAACTAAATGTTATAACAGTGTTTTCTAGAATTGAGACAGAGGTTAATGAGTACAACTATCTGTATATTACTGGAGAAGAGGATTAAGTACATAGTGTTCATTAATTTCATTGGGACAAAACCAGGTTATTTTTCAGATATAAACATAGGAATTGATTTCCTATTTATCAAGGATATTTTGATAGAATCTGAAAAAATATAGGACCTATTATATTGATATGGAAGTGATAGTCTCCACCTTGGGGTTGTAGTGACATTACATGACGGGCGTGTTGTTGATCACCAAATCTACCCATAATATTTTCATGTATATATTATCTAAGAATAATCTTATCATTTGATAGATATAATATATAATGGTCTTATAGGATAATTAAATATATTTTGTCTATAATTTTGGTGAGGGGATTGTGGTCGTACAAGCTCTCTATATTAGATCATGTTCTCTTTTGTTGGCTGATGAGTTTGAGTAGTTGGTGTTATTGCATTTTTCCTTAGTGTAAAAAGATTGAGATTCATATCTCTAGTTGATAGATGTTGCCCCACCGCATTTGGAACATTTTAGGGATTATTATTACAAATATCTGGTGTATGAGACCTTATGTATTGAGATATCTGTTAGATGTACACATGATTGATTTTATGAAAGTTATGATAAAGTTATCTATTTAATAGGATGGTTCATGGTACTTGTGATGTTTTGGGAGGAGGTAATGATAGAAATTCATACATTCCCTTTAACGGTACATGTAGGTGTTTAAATGATGTATCATGACATACGATATTAGTTTTAAGTTCCACGAGTAAATATATGGATTACATAGTTTGACTATTGATTCCTCACATGTCAAAAATAGAAGCTTGATCACCTGGTTACAATGGTTTTATCTCAAACACATGAGGTTCTAGAGTGAAGTCAGATGACATATCCTAGGACATCATGACATGGTTACTATGTATGTATATTGGGCATGTTTCCATATGGTAAATCATAGACCAACAATCATAGTTATCCTACATCCTAGCTACTCACGATCAGAGTTTAGTATAGTAAATGTGATGCAATTACATGTAGGAGAAATTTTAAATCCATGGAGTTATCCTGAAAATCATTTTAGACTATGATTATTTCTTTACATCATAATTATATACTGGATTAGAAGAGGATATCCATACCCAGTTGTGTTTGAGTGACATGTTTCTCCCCCATACTAACATCTAGACTAAGAAGACCATTCGATCCTTGTAGGATAGGCTTTGGGCCTTCATGTTCAATTTAAGATTTAAATGGGTGGATCAAATACCATTGTTATAGTTTTCTAGCAATAATATCTACCATTACACCAGTGGTATTGGACAATTTTAGGACTTTTATGGGTGAACCTAAGGGTCCCCATATAGTTAGACTGATCTATTTGATTTAACACTCATAGACATAGAGTTGGTGTATGCTACGATAGAGAACCTAAAAATCATCCAATATAGGAAAAGGACATCATAGATATGTCAGAATACATATGTTGATTTACGATATATGCCTCTAGAGTTTGAGGAGTGAGACCTTTCAATTCACAAGGGTATCACCTTGATGATTATTATTGTGAATTTTCAGGGTACATGATATCTCTGAAATACATTTGTCCTTTCCATATACAACATATAGCTTGTGTTGCATCATAACCCTTATCTTCAGTACCACATTAATCTAAGGTAGATGATTCCTTTCATGTGATGTAGTTGAGGAGGTATAGATTTGATCTGTCACATATTTTCAACTGGGGAGATTTGGAAATTAAGGATGGGGATACCTTACTCATATACCCAGTAGATATCGTGGATCTAAATGATTGAATCCATCATTGGAGATCAGTTCCTCTAGTGTTTTTCTGGTGGAAGCACAATAATCTCTATGATAGAACCTAGGTAAGTGAGATATATATATGATCTTAGTCCCCTAAAAATTTTATATATGTTTTTTTATTTTCTAATGATAATACCTTTTGTGCAGAGAAATTAATGTCTCTGGTTTTTCCATGAATTACTTTATAATATTTCATTGATTATTTCTTCAGCTAGGTGCTGAGATGATGTGATATTTTTATGATCATTTAACCTATAATTAATATTTATTTATTTTTGAAATAATTAACAAAACATGTTCACAGTTTTCCTTAAAAATTATAATATTCATTAATAGGTGAATTATGTTAGAGATATAGGGCCTCTATCGAGTTCATAAGATGGTATTTACCCTAGGGATGATATAATCCCAATTGGAATTGAGAATGTGGTTACAATCCTATACATGTGTAAATAATTGAAAAAAATATATTTTTTTATTTTAACATGTTTATGAAACAACATATTATTATCATTAAATATATGGGTTTGAATAGATCTTAGGGTTGGACACTAATCCTTTGATATCATGAGGACCATTGAAGGAGAATGTTCATGGTGATCCACATCAAATTAGTTCAAGATTGATGACCATTCTCCCATCGGATTTTCAGTATCATTGCAATGATGGAAACACAATATCACTCTTCATAAATTAACAATCAAAACTACAAGTTTTAATTTTTGTATCATTTATATCAAATTCTTTACCCTAGTTAAATTTGTTTAAATACCACTCTCAAAATTTTACTCATGCATCGATTTTTGATTTTAATTAGGGTTAATTAATTTTTCATTGATTATTTCCCTCTTAATTCATATATTTAATCAAATGAAAATAATGGATTAAAATGAAAAATGTGCAATGATTATTCCTAACATGTTAGGTTTCTTTAATTTCTCCCCCATTTCATAACATGTTAATATTGGTAAATTATTTTAGCATTTTGTTCAATCAAATATCATGAAATCTATCATTTTAAATTCATTATTTTGAATAAATCTTCAATAATGATAGTGTGGATAGTAATAAATTGTTTTAATGTGGATAAAAAATGGAGGATGAATAGAGGTGGACTAGATAAGACTAACAATTCATATTCTCCCCAACTTTTATGCACAATGGAAATATATGGCTCAATGGAGGTGATTTATGAGTAGATCACAGTGTGGATACTAGAAATCGATTCAAAAATAGGATCTATATAGTCAGATCAATGATCCATTACTTGAATATTGGTGGTGTGAGAATGGAAATAGATATGGAGATGGAAAAAAATGTTTTTGAAAATCCCACAATACATGGTGCATCATCATGAAATATCAATCGTGTGGTACCCCTTTGTTGAAAAGGGTTTTTTGTATTTAAGGTAAGGAATTCACATTATAAGGTCGCTACCACACACCCCATGAACATTAGATAGTGGTATAAAATGTATCCTAGGACACACCAGCCGTTAATATGCTTTCGTAAATATGTTCTACACAAGAAGGCTATGAGTATACAGACCCAAATAGACGGCCCAAGAATGGTGTGATAGACCTCTACACATTGTGTGATTATTTTTACACATCGGGTATATGGGGGGTTTAAATGATGTATGATACAATAGCACATGGTTATAAAGGGGATTTTCAATACCTTCCATGTACCCCTAGTTCATTCCATGTACTACGATTGAGGTTGTCTGGATCACTTATTTTCTTCTATAATAGACTTTCATCATTTGAGTGGGTTCCATTGTTTCATCACATAAATGGTAGGATGAAGAATTATGACCACTTATCATTACATTGATTCCCTCTAAATGTTTAGTCTCAAATAATGTTTTCGGGTTTATTCTTTTGGGACTAGAGTGTGATCCTCTATCATTCATTCATAGTCCCCAGGAAGGGTTTGAGTAATATACTTGATGTCAATGCGTAATACATTGATCCTCCTTCTAGAATATTGTATCAAAAGGGTTTGTGGTATATGAGGAATTTTATCCCTTACATAGTTGGTAGATCTAGATTGGGTTTTGGGTTTTCGCTAATAGTCGTGGGTGTGTTTCCAAATTTGAGTATCATGGTATATAATGATAACCATGTTTTACTTGGTATGGACCAATGATCATGACATGTTTGATGAGTTTCTATAATTATATCATTGTTATTATAGTTGGTTCTATTATAATGAACATTTCCTAGAAGCTTCAAGTAAAATCTTATGGATAGTAGTTTTGTTGAGACCCTTTGGATGGGCAGTGTCCATCCTGAGTATAACTTGGTATTTTCTTTTATCGATATATTCTTGTTATGAAAAAATTGTCCATGATTTTATTTGTTTAGTGTTTTTGGTGTATATAATTTTGTATTGTTACACTCAACTCTGGCATGGGATCTTCCCACCCAAGTCATGTCTTTTATAGACAAAAAAAATTTTTATGTGTCCTAAAAAGTAAAATAGTAGGTGGATCATTGATTCCTCTAGATTGATAGAGGTGTTTTTGAATATTTTAATTATATAGTATGTATCACTTTATTAGGAATTTGGACTCTCTACATTTTTTGGATAGGCCTGTAAGTTTCCGCTTTATCACTTTATGTACATTATTTTCTTACTTGGATTGCGATATTATAGATATAGTCATGAATTGAATTAATTTTTGTACATTTAAGAATCATTTCTCCTTAAATATTTTTCATATATAAAGTATAATTTGAATAATTCCTCCCATACATGTCATATTCCATCTCAACTTTGGTCACCAACCCCTAGACATTGGGGGGAAGGGTTGGGGTAGTCGTTTTTCGTGCCAAATCAAGTCTCGTCGTGATAGATGATAAAATCTCTCATCTTAACCTAAGACTATCATGTAATGGTCCTAAATGAGGCACAAAGACACAATATCTCCTACTAAAATCCATCTTTGTCCATATCTCTCATGGAAAAATCATGGGATTAGGATCATTTCACCTATCGGGCCCATC
Source organism: Viscum album (assembly GCA_963277665.1). Classification (NCBI taxonomy): domain Eukaryota; kingdom Viridiplantae; phylum Streptophyta; class Magnoliopsida; order Santalales; family Viscaceae; genus Viscum; species Viscum album. The sequence continues at coordinate 1,130,806,369 of OY728142.1, read as the reverse complement.
ACATTGCACTTGCAAAAAAGGAACACACATGTAGAAATAGAGATGGTATATATCATGATATGGGTATTCAAATATTTTCACCTAAGCTCTAATAACATTGAGTAAGTATTTATCTCAATACACATAAAATGTCACTTAATATGGCATCTACTAGGTCCTCTAGAACCATCATATTCTCAGTTTGTTGATATCACCCAAAGCATATCACCCCACTAAGATGCAAAATCCCATGGCCTACAATCATACGAGAAATAAAATATTATTCTATATTTACAATGAAAAATAAATCCCATAGTATTTTAACCTACATACTTCAAAAATATATTTCTCTCAAATCGCATTGAAATCCCAATCCCACTTCTCAAGAAATTATCATGACCAACACTTGGGTCATATCCCATATCTCCTTAGGGGAGAGTCTCAACCCATCACTATGATGAAACCTCTCTCTATCACACAAATCATGTTCCAATATACTCATCACACATTCCACACACACCAATACACTCCTCTAGCCTCTATAAAAAGTTTTAAGAAAGTCCCAAGATGTATAGTCATATATCCCATCTTTACATAGTCCCAAACCTCTCATTACTTCACTATATCTCTAGAAACCCATCCTAGGATACTCAAATTCCCCAATTGTAAACAATGACCAATATAAGGCCTTACATAAAAAATAAAACAAACTATTATCATTGACTGTGTAGTCACTGACTAATTTCATGCTAAATAATTGATAATTAAAACTATTTCCAATAATAGATGGCCTAAAATCATCCTTTCTCATATACCATGGCCACACTCAGTCCAAAAATTCAATACTCAAACCCATTATATTATATTGGAATTTATTCTCATGTACAAATGAATAGATACAATTGTGTCATTGGGTCCACCTACCGTGAACATAGTGTTAACCCCATTCCAAGAAGTATTTAGTATCATATAATATTGTGCTTACTCCCAATCACCACCCTCATTGAATTATAGAATAATAATTAAATGTTAACATTTATAATTAATTATTTAATAAATCACAAATGTCTATTTCCTGAAAAAATGAATATAAATCATCTCTACTATATAAAACACCAAAATACCTACATGAAATCTCATGAAATCACTATTTGACACTACACCTAAAAGAGCAAATTTTTCTGAAATCACGATGAAGTAGTAAAAAAAAACTATAACCATAGAAAAATTATAACAAAGAAATAACTATAAATATAAAAAGAAAAATATGTTGAATCGTATGAATCCAAAATCTAATTTTTTTACAACTCTAAGAATCATCCCACACTAATGGGGATTGATGAGAGGATGAAAATGGGAGGTACAGTTATAATTGGATCTCTGTGAACCTCATTAAGTATAAAATGGATGATGGGGAGGCATAAAAATAATTTCTTCTACTCATTGAAAAATCCCCTTGCACTAGTTTACACCATGAATATGGTTATCACTAAAGAAGGGTACAGGAACCTGAAAAAATATTGGAACAAATATGGTTCATGGCGTTAATAATTTCTCCCCCAAAAATAAGTAATAACCTCCCTGAATCATATTGATAGACCAATTCTAATGTAACATTTATTATTCAAGTGACTCCTATGGTGTGTTCATTCATTGGAATGAAACAATTTGTGTCTGGAAATCTCTTAGTTCATGGTTAATTCTACTACATGTTGCTAAATATAGCACTTGGGCCACTCAACCATAATCTAACACTTCCTTGATCACTCAATCCACCAACCGAGTCTCATTTCACATCCAAAAAATATATTTTGGTGATTATTTAAGGATCCTAATCCCATGTATAATTCAATTTTTTAAAATTTTCCCTCTTAAAATTAAAAAAATTTAGCACTCAATGATTATTAAGGAATTAAAATCCTAAAGGCTGTTAAAAACTCTCCACTATAACCATTTTTCCCTTCAAGAAGACATTGTAATCCTGAATCCACAAATCCCTACATTCATTGGTTTTTAGTTCATTAACGAATCATCATACCATAAATATTTGAAATAAATATTCTTCCATTTCATAAAATCAATATGATGCACATTTTTCATAAATTCCATGAAGTAAAGTTATTACTAAAAAAAACCAATATAACTCTAATTACACCCATCAAATCATAGAGAACAGAATATATTTAATTGAATTTTCTCAAGGTGTAGGGTTCTAGACAATATAATACTTCTCAATAAGGGTACATACAATCCACAATGCTTTAATCTATATAATAACCAATTAGTTAGTTTTTAAGAAGTTTAATAACATGTTTGGTGTAGTTTCTACATCACCATAAAAAATTACATATGAGAACTATTCTTGGTCCTCATACAAATGAAATTACCAAATAAGTGTGGGTTCTTTCAACTAATGCAGTACCACATAGCCACATGTGATCATTAGTCAATTAAACCTAATGGAATTACAATAACACACAAATACTAATACCGAAGACCAGACTATAATTCCAATTTTAGTCAATATTGAGAGCACTAACCACCTACTATAATTTTCATTCTCATAAAATCAGCAGTAGTGTGAGAAATATACGACTATGCCTTGAATCACAAAAAAACCTAATCATAATTTGGGTTCCCGAACTCCTTGGAATATTACATTTGAACTCTAGATATTTTATTACATAATTATATTTATATATTAATGTATCATAACACACACGAATATCATTGTTTTCCATGTTTAACCACTGACCGATCTCCCCACACCAGTGATTCTTATGACGCAATTGACACTCTGTCAAAACTGATAAAATGATCCCTATGATAGAAGTATCCTAAAATACACCCTACCAAATAAAAATATTCATTTAGGAAGTCCAAAAATATATACATTTTCACATATAACAAATGGATTCAACCATACCTTTCTATATAAATTTCCATTATGGATCACAAACCTCTTCATGTACCTGATATACCAATAATGAAATTCCCCATGAACCATTATTATGGTACCCACCATTTAAATTTCATTATACCACACAATAAGTTCCAACAAAAATAAATCACAACACTACACCATCCATTTCCTTAATTAATGGCAAGACACAAAATTCATTCTTTTCACAATATAAATATCTATTTTTGATATCACCTCCTAAAACAGAGGGACATATCCTATCTTGAAAATTGATTGATTAACATGAAAATAGTGGATCACCACCAAAAATGTTACCTAAGATTACATATGATTATAAAAACACAAATAATATCAATGGAACTACCCATAGACTGTTCACTGATCCACAACACAATGGGCACCACACATGGCTAGAGTGTACCTTCCCTCACACACCAACACTCTACTAAAAAAATCAAAGAAACTTAATATATCACCACTAGAGTTTTAAATACCCTATAGAAACACATCCTAGGATATTGCCCATTATATTAACTGATACAATTTAAATCCAAGTTTTGTATTCTCTTATACAACCCTATCTCACACCCGGACTCATGCTATCATGAGTCAGTAATTATCATACTTTGTCTTATGCACATTTCCCACTAACCATGCATTTTAGGATTTTCATGGACAACCAATGTCTATTGGATCACACCCAACACTTGATAAACTACAAGTCCCATCACCAAATGGGAATCATCCTAGAACTATGACTGTCATACCATGAACACATAGTGCCACTTGAATGTGAATCTAGAATAAAAAAGGCCAGGAGTCTAAATTATATTTCCCTCTAAACATAAGATAGATACCAAAAAATGTAAAAAAATAACATTAAAAGGACCAAAGGAATATCTCATACAATTTTATAAAAATCGTGGTTTAGTTATATAGAAATACACTATAATGATATGTGGTAAAATTACATACATGTTGTTTTAACACATAAAAGAAAATTCATCCATAAGAAAACCATTTCCATGATTAGATTTTTTTCAAAAGAATACAATTCTGGTTATTACCCCAAAAAATCATATACTTCCCATATATAATGAGGACATATAGCCACCAGTAGAGAACATCATATACTAGGAACTATAAGACATATCATGAGAGAAAATAAAGTTATTTGGCTAAATATATTTTCAAAAAAAAAATCCCAGTAAAATAGCACATATGATAATGATTAAACATAAAAAATATGAAACCACAAAAAAATTCAATCACAAAAATATATAAAAAGGTCAAAGCTCTCATACATTCCAAATATTATTCACATAAAGGTACCCATTTTATATATTTTAGGTTCTAATAGAATAAATAAAAATCATTGATATAATAAATATATTAAATAAATTCCCCAAATATAATAGTGGAAGAAAAAACATCAGTCTTTTACATGAATAATCCTTGAAATATCAGAAGGAATGTTGTTCATGACACATGGGTATGGCATCCCTCACTTGATCAAACACATTCCATGACCACATTTGTACCTTCCACATAAATTGTAACACAAAATAATGACTATGGTACCTCGTTTAGAAACACTATCCAATTGCCATATTTTTATCCATGGTTTCAGAATACCTAATATGTTCCCCCATATACCAAATGCTTCCAACTATAGGAGAGAAAATATTACATTAAATTCATAAGCTATATACTCACATTAGAATAATTTAATAACATAAATTACCATTAAATACTCTTAAACAATATCAATAAATGAATTATAAAATAACCAGAATTCTATAATGAATTTTATTCTGAATTATACTATCCAAAAAACCCATATTTATACCTTAATCATTCTGTGATTTCCTAATAAAATGATCTCATAGACAAATAATTAAAAGAACCATAAACAAATTATCCCTATATCCATCGTCAAAATTCAGTAACACACTCACTAAAACACATAAAACTACCACAACAATATCCACTACATATGTCATTCTAAAAATTGGGATCAACCATATGGTTCGAATGAACCCTAGAGTTCCAATAAATGTGGTCATCATATAAATTAGAAATTGTCTCTTAAAGAACACATAATATATTTATTTATAATGGTGTTTACGCATAAGGAAAATAAATGCATAAATTAACATTCTTGTTGGGTAATTCTGTACTCACTAAACCACCACTACACTGGATGATGTACATAGGAATGTAATTCCATTCTGTGTTAACTAGGCCCCATGGTTCCAGATCATTCATTCCCAGAATGCAGTATTGAATTTTTTATTGTCTTACCTCATTCCATAGAAACTAATAGCAATACCACAATCAATGTGTTTGGGTGAAAATCCTATGCATCCTCAAATAATTTCCAAAATTAATAATGTGAAATAATTTTATAATATAATAACCAAAAAATTAAAAATCATGGTAGAGTTCAATGTAAAAGTTTTTTAGGATTATTAAAATCTCTTAATATAAATTTGAATTATCATGCACATGGAATCTTTCTCTCCCACAATGGTCCATCCACTACAACATAACTAATGGTGGGGCAAGGTATCATGATTATCTCCCCCAAAAAGTGTTTCACCTACCATAATAAAATGTAATAATAAACATGAACCAACATACACTTCCCAAATCATATCCAACAACTCAACAGACCATCACCTGGAAACATGTCTCAATGACCAAGTTCTCCATCACAATGAAAATCTCAATTTATCATCAAAGATTCCACGAGGACCTCTAGACATTCCAATGGATCTATTTTAATATAACACCTCAATACCATCACCTTTCAATTAAACCAAATCCTATAAAATCATCCTAAATGAGATCATTATTCCAAGTCCATCCATATAAAACCCCCTTACAAATAATACCCCAACTACACATGGTTCATACTAATGAATTTTCCCAAATCCAAATAGAAAAATGATTTTTGAGATCAATGATATTATTTTTACCCACACCTTGGTCCAAAGATGCATCCTCTAATGGAGACACCTAAACATATCTCTTAGAGAAAACATGTTACATTCATGCACATTATGATCAAAAGGACTTCTCTCACTTTCAGTATAACTGAATATTATCTTAGACCTCGTGAGTGAGTTCTATTCCACTCCAAAGATATTTGACTATCTCATTCATTCCCAATTGACACCATGTATTTCTTGTATATCAATTAACTATATTAATCAGAACTATGATACTTTCCATCCCAAATAAATATATAAGGCATATAAATGATCTTAAATCAACATAACATACTTCTCTTCCTTCTGGAAATAATTCTTCCATGTGATCTTACATTACCTTAGTCTTAATGAATATTATTTACAAGGAAAAACGGCCAAAAAAATCATATGTAATATACACACAAAACCCTCTTCTTATGTATTCTCTACTAAAATGAATTAAATTATGAATTCATGCACTCTCATGTATAAATGAACATATTAAATTAAATTGTAGTTTCCATTATCCTTATTCATAGAGTACATCTGTCTCTGCGATCCACTGAGCCACAACAATGCATATCCAAATTTTCATCACATTTATCATTGAAAAAAAGGAATTTAGAAACATTATTTTTTGTCCTAATAAGACGTTAAAATATTTCTATGAATATTTCACGATTTGGGTGCTAAGATGGCGTGAAATTTTGAGGCCCGATGTGCTTGTAATTAATTTTATAAAAATGTTAAGGCTTTTTATTTCACGCATTCCTGATTAACTTAATAAAATAGGATATCACTTAAACGGTTGATTGTATGAGAAATATGATACCATGGTTGGGTTCGAAATGCAGTTTTTCCTTTAGGCACGACATAAAATAAGTCGGCGCAGAATTTTAGGACCCCTCACTCGTTGGTGGTGTATTAAATAGATAACATAAATTATTAATTTATTCATTTAATAGGTCAAATCTGAATATCTCTTGATTAGGGACTCAGATGATAAATTTGATACCACTGATGAATTTAGAATGTAGGTTTTACCCTATGAATGGTATAACCTTTGTTGGCATCAGGTGTTCGGCTTATGCGCCATCGTGGGGGAAAATTTAAATCATCAAATAATTGTTTTTTAATTATTTAATTAATTTACTTTAACCTAATGAGAGGTTATAAATTCATGATTATGAGATCTTGGAATCATAACCCTTTTTACCAACGACTCCTCCTCATCTCCTCTCATATCCTCTACATTGAATAACGACAGTGAAACCATGGATCTATGTGGATCGAAGCACGACAAACGAAGATCTCATTCTCATCATTGGGCAAGTGAGATCTCTGTCAACACCGAAAGAATCATGATGAATGTGATCTTCACCAATGATTGATCTAGAACTGAGGTAGGATTTATCTTTGTGAATTTTTTACCTAGTTGAATTTTCATGAAGAATGTAGATTAAATGAATTAATTCATGGATCGAAAAACAATGGTATGAGTCAATTTTTCTTCTCATTTATCTTGAGATTGAAAATCATGTTGTGTGATATATATATATATTTTTCAATTATTCATGATCTTGGTTTTCAACGACGATGGAAAAAAACATGGCCATCAATCCGCTCATTTACCATGCCCTTTTCTATTTCATTCTACACGCGTTCTTCGACACGCCAAATAATTTGGCGCATTAAAAACTCAATTTTTTGTTGAGTGTGGAATACAGAAATGAATATCTCGACCCAAGGATCATAGATCTGAATTTTTCTCTTTTTTATAAGTTCAATCCAAGCCATAATGGCGCACAGAAGGATCTCAAAACGTGAGTCTGATGAGGGTTTTGACGGTTCAAGGCGGCTGTTCGGTGAGGCGATCAGGCAGACGTAGAAGATGGGTGAGGTAGATTTGATGGAATGTGAGGCGGATCCGAATATTTGGGGTGATGTGGATGATCGGGTTGACACGAGTAGGGATGTCTGGTGGAGATAAGTCAGCAAGGCGAGGCGGTCCGGCCAGTAGGACAACACGACCAAGCAAGGCAGTCTAGCGTGGCTGGTGCAGGCGGTGAGGTTGCATGAGTGGGTGGCTAGGACGATGGTAGTCTAGAAGAATCATATTCTGAGGAAGAGGAATCCCACGTGAAGGCCTGGACGGTAGGGTTTTGAGGAGAAGAAATTGTGAAATAATGTGGATAATGAAGAGATAAAAAAATAAGAGAAATAAATTAAAATAAAAATAGATAAAAAATAATAAAGAGAGAGAGTTGGTGATTTGATTTCAATGAGAAAGAATGGGGGATCCAAATCGTGGATTGATTTGGGAGTTATGAAAATAAATAAAAAGGTAATTAAATAAAATAATAAAATAATGTTATTGTTAATTTTGTTGCTAAAACACCTTTTTGTCCGCAAATTCTTCATGCGATCTCAGTTTCAAGAACCATCTACAGAAGTGAAAACCTGATTCTGAGATGGAAATTTTGAGTCCAATATTGGATGTTTTTTCATGTTTTTGGATTGGGTACCAAAAATAATCAAGAATTAATTGTTTTAATATTATTATTAAATCATCAACCCATCATAACTCCTACATGTGACATCTTATTTACTTACCGTCAGTGGCGACATGATCCTATCATTAAAACAATCGATTCAAATCTAATTTTGGATACTAAATTCTTGTTTGTGGCTCGGTTCCACAAATCACCCAAAAATAATAATAATATTATTATTAAGGTATCTTGTATCCGACATATCTCCCTTATACGGTGTTGGAATGATGAACTGTCTGTGACATTGTTACCATGAAATTATGATGGATGTTTCAAGACCTATTTTGGATATTTTATGTCATGTTAAATGTTTGGGACCCATGAGGCCTGGTTCGCGGGTGTGGCTGTGAAATGAAACCTTTTCACTGGGTTTCCATTTTGGGCAAATGGTTAGTCCATATCATGTGTCTTTTCAAGTGGATCTCAATGGTGTGACCCGTTTGGTAATCTAGTGTCGTTCGATGTACGGTCGGGTTGGATCAAACATGAATCAAACTGAGCCCTCTATAAAAAAATGCTTATATCTCACAAACTGGTCGTCTGATTGACGCATCGTCTGTCACATTGGAACCCTTATGACATGGCAGTCCTTCGTGTTACACTATTTTGGAACATTGTGGTGGTTGATGTATTACCGTTAACTTGAGGAGCAGAATCGGGTTTTTTCTTTCAGTGAGAGCTAGGATGGATACTCCCTTGATGACTCAAGTGGTGAGTATTGTTTACTCCTCTTCTCTAGTAGAGACACGACTCCCCTACTCATAAGTGCAGGTTCGTTTTCCTCTGAGATGGTTTTTCTATCATTGGAGTCTGTAATCCACCACACATCCAGGCAAGGGCAATAATGCAGGTCATCCTATGTTCTGATTACACAGGTTGACATAAATGGGTTGAGACAGTGAATGGGCACATCGCCATCATACACAAAGCGGACCCCAGATACTTTGACAGAGTGGGAGATCCTTTATACACATCATGTAGTTGTGTTTTACATGACAAGCCTTATGACATGGGTCATTGTACATGATTAGTACCTGGGGTCAGAATACAAGGAGTCTGTCATTTCTACACGCCGTGTACATCTCAGTACATGGATTGATCTTATTTTCCACCAAATCTTTGACATGTATTGTTTGGCTTAGTGCCCCCTTTTCTCATTCCCTGGGAGATCAGGCATCATTTCATTCTACATGAGTTTGATCCCTTCAGTAGAACTTTACGAGATAGAGTCATGTATCCCTATGACAGGATCAGAGTGAGATCCTCTATCCATTCTTAAACCAAGGTACATTCAGGTATCAACGTGACTACTACTACATGGCGCCTATTGGCTACTTATAAGGTGAATATGGATGAGTCTCAATATTTTACACGGCCCTGGCAGGGATCCTCTTCTTTGTATAACGATATTATCCACTCAAGAGTGTGTAATCCAATAATAAGTGTATTAATCTCTCACAACTTTTCCCAAAAAATAGTACTCTTCATAGGGACTTTATCAGAGCTATCAGTCTCATAGAGTGAGTTCTCTTTAACATGTTCTTTGTGGAATCTTCGAACATGATCCCTAGCATGGGTATGTGGTTGTGTAAATTGTCTCTAGATGATGTGTTTGAGTTACAAGTATATTTGGATGCCCAAGGTATATGTATGGGAATATACCTATATTAGCTATGATATGGGGATTCCCTTACTCTCTCATTGGGGTTTCATTGGGCGATCATATATACTATTGGGTGGAGCTGTACTCGATCTATTCACTGTAGTGATACCTTTTTCTCTCTTACTAGTCCCCTCCTCAGTACCTCTCTTGTTGATGCCTCGAGCCTTTGAGGCATCCTACTGAGTATTCTTATACTAACCCCTACTTAGACTATTCCCGAATTTGGTGTGCCCTTAAAGATGACATACTGGTTGATCGTGATATGAGAGGAGCTTTGGGATATAATGTTCATGGACAGCGGGCAGTGGCCATAGATTCGGATTCAGGTGTGGGACTATTCCAACTATTTTACTTTTTCACTTATTGTTGGGTTGTGGATCATTTATAGATGGGTGTGTATTTTTTCCCCTCTCCCTTTCTGCTTTACATTTAATGTACTTATACTATTAGAGGTAGATGAATTTTAATTTGGTTTTATTTTTATATAAGTGTGGTACGTTGGAATATTTTCCTCTGCAATTTTGCATTGAGTCGGCTTCTTGTGTGTGTACATGTTCTTAGGAAAAGGCCTCCTCATGTTTTTTCTGCTTTCAAAACTATTCGCCAGCTCCTGGCCTGTGGGGGCAGGCTTGGGGTAGTTTCGGCTCGAGCCCTGGTATGGTTCAGGTTATGGAAAAGTCGTATTAGAGCTGGTTAAACCCATGGGATGTTGTTATGATATTTCCCTAAAACTGTCTTGGTTGGGTTTAGGGAAACAATGTTGAAGTGTCTCGAGAGCATATCACAAGCTAGTGAGTCTAGTGATGGTACTGGTGGCCAATGTATCAATTCACCAAGACCCTAATTACCCTCTTGTTGACTCGGTACTCAGAGACACCTATTACAGGGAACAATGGTACATGCATCATAAAAGATTGATTCATTCACTTCCCTTCTAAAGTCAGATCCCCAATATTGATGATATATATATATGCTCATATGGAAATTGTAATCCTTGATATAATTCATGATGTCTCTACGATGACAACAATCCAGGACACTAGCTACTATTCGTTGCAACGATTCTGTGAGTGACACGAGCTCAGTTCATGACCCGTCATGTGAGCCCCTTTCTCCATGTGGGTAGGTTGCTGCACCCCTACCTGTTGGGAAGAAGACTACTCCATATGATCAAGATGAGGATGTTTGCAGGTTAAGTGTAGTTCATGAGTTCTCGCACGAGATTCCACTGAGGTTCCACAGTAATCTAGGCTCTCAGACAGTAGAGGTTTTGCTAGAGATGGTGGTCCGCTGACCTATAAAGGTAACATCCATGAACAGACATCTGATTAGGGAAACTGTAGATATGTCTATGAAATCATAGTGCCCTTGTGAATCCTCACCTATGTCGAGGTGCGAGAGTATGCACTGGTGGTAAAAATCTTCTTTCCACACCATACAACTGGTTGTGACAGTGAGCATAATAGAGATGATAAATATGCCGCAGCTAGAAGATGACAGAATAAGAGATATCAATGTATAAGATCTCTTCATGATCAGTCATACACTCATGGTGAATTGTGGCCCAGACATCGCAGCGGAATCATGGTGGAAGAATCTCTCAGACTTGTGCACATGAGGTGTGGTTATGTAGCAGATTCTTATAGAGGGACATGCAGGAAGTCTCAGTCTCCCCTAGTGGGGGAAGTTTTAGAGTAGTTAACTTCCCTGCATCTGACCCTATTGAAAAAAAGGTATAAATTTTCTTTAGTTTATGGTGTTGACACCTTTGATTCTCGAGTGTGTAAGAGAGACTCAGTTACGATTCATCGACTATGAAATCATGTGTGACTAGATATCCTTAAGTGATTCACCGTATGGATATTATGATAGAGGGAATCCTGAGACCATGTTATAGTGAAAAAAAAGTGAATCCAGTTCTGACATAGGATGTAGAGGTTCGTTCCGGGAGTTAAATTATCCCCCGAGTTTAATCAGGTCATTTGAGACTGTGAATGTAGATGGAAAGGTTACAACTTCCATTCCATACCCCAAATAGTTGGAGGGGGTAAACAACGACTTACACATGTCGCAACTGAGGAGATACATGTATGTTCTTACAAATGTCATCAACTGAAGAAATATTAATTATTTTTAAACATCCCTTTGGTACTCATTCCTTTGAATCACAGAAATGCACATGTTTCCCTAGGAGTGGGAGAGCTAAATGTGGGCTCTATTTCTTGAGTGGTTTCTTTAGTTTTCTTTCCAAGGTTGAAAATATTGAAGGAAGGAATAATATAGAGACCCAGTTTTTTTCCTAATAAGTCTTTGAAATATTTCAAAGAATATTTCATGTTTTGGGTGGAGAGGCGGCATCCAATTTCAAGGACCGGTGTGTCTGTAGTTAATTTTATAAAAAAATTTAGTGTTTTTATATTACAGACACTCGGTTAACTAAAGAAAAAGTGATATATCTTAAACCATTGATCGAACAAGAAATCTAAGACCACAGTTTGGTCCAGAACGCAGTGTTTCCCCTAGGCGTGACATAAAATAAGTCAGCACAAAAAGCTTAGACCCATCGCTCGTTGGCGGTGTATTAAATTGAAAAATTAAATTATTAATTAATATATTTAATAGATCCAACCCGAATATCTCTCTATCAGGGACTCAGTTAAAATATCTAAGACCACTTATGAAATCAGAATATAGTTTTTAATCTATGAAAGGTGTATCCTTTTTCGGCGTCGGGTGTTCGACGTAGGAGCCATCGTTGTGGAAAAATTAAATAAATAAATAATTTTTTATTTAATTACTTAATTAATTTCCTATAACCTGATGGGATTTTATAAATTCATGGAGAATGACGTTGAAGCATTGGATATAGTCATATCAAATCACGACAAATGAGACATCTTCATCTCATCATTGTTCAGGTGCAATCTTAGTCCACACCGAATGGATCTTGATGAACGCGATCTTCACCAACGATCGATCCAAACCAATGTTAAAATTTCTATTTATGAATTCCTTACCTGGTTGAATATTCATAATGAACTTTTATTAAATGAAATAATTCATGGATCAAAACATGATGGGTGGAATCAATTTTTCGGCTCATTTATCTTGAGATTGAAAATCATGATATATGATAAATATCTATTTGTCAATTCCTAATGTTCTTGGTTTTCAATGACGATGGCCAAACAAACACAACCATTGATCCCCTCATTTATCATGACCTTTTCTATTTTGTTCAACAGGCGTTCTTCAACAAGACAAATAATTATGTGCGTTAAAAACTTAATGTTTTGTTGAGAGTGGCCTACTAATGCAAGGATCACTACCCAAGTATCACAAATACATATTCATCACTTTTTATGAGTTAAATAGTTACCGGGATGGCACACTAAAGGATCATGTGGTGTGGTTTGAATGAGGGATTTGGCAGTTCAAGGCGGTAGTTTGGTGAAGCGATCTGGCGACCACCGAAGCTGGGAGAGGTAGCTATAATTGCATGCGAGGCGGATCAAACAGTTTTGGGCAATGTGGATGACCTAGCCAATGCAAGTAGGGAAGTATGAAAGAGCGGGGTTCGCAAGGAGAGGCGGTCCGGTTAGTGGGACTATGCTGCAGAGCAGGCTGGTCCGCTGTGGCTACTGCAAGTGATGCAGTGACGGGAGTGGGAGGCAGGGATGGCTGTAGGCCACAGGTGGCATATGCAGTGGAAAAGGTATCCCATGTGAATCCCTAGTCGATAGGGTTTGGAAGAGAATAAATTGTGAATAAAGGTGGAAATTGAAGAGAGAAAAAAATAAGGGAAATAAATTAAAAGAAAAATAGATGGAAAATAATAAAGAGAGAGAGTTGTTGATTAAATCCAGCACACAAGAAGGGGGGGACCAAATCGTGGATTGATTTAGGAGTTAAGAAAACTAAATAAAAAATTTAATTTATAATAATAATAAAATACTTTTATTATTAATTTTGATGATAAAACACCTTTTTGTCCGCAACTTCTTCCTGAGATCATGGTTTCAAGAACCGTCTACGGCAGTGTGACCCATATTCTAAGATGAACATTCTGAGTCCAATATTTGATTTATTTTTTTGGATTTGGATTGGGTACCCAAAACACTCGTGAATTAATAGATTTAATATTATTATTAAATGTTCAAACTGCGATAACTATTGCGTGGAACATTCAATTGACTATCCGTCAGTGTTGACGCTATCCTATCATTAATATAGTCTATTAAAGTCTAATTTTGGATACTAATTTTTGGTTCGTTCCTCGGTTCCACAAAAAATCCAATAATAATAATAATATTGTTTTTATGAGATCTTGTATTAGACATATCTCTCTCATAATGTGTCGGAATAACGAACCATATGTGACGTTGTGACTCTGAAATTATGATCGATGTTTCAAGACCAATTTTGGATATTTACTATCAAGTTCAAATTGTGGGCAACATGAGGCCTAGTTCACTCTAGTGGTGGTGAAATTCATCTTTTCACTGAGTATCTGTTTTGGACAAATGGGAAGTCCATATCATGGGTTTTTTCATTGTGGATCTCAATGTTGTGACCCGTTCAATTATCTGGTACCACTTGATGTATGGTCGGGTTGGATCAAACAAGAATCCAATAGAGCCCTTGGAACTAAAATGTTTATAACATATAGAATGGGCATCCTATGGATGCACCATCTGTCGTGTTGGATCCCATAGGACATGGCATTCCTTCGGTTTACTCTCTTGTGGAATTTCATGGTGGTTGAGGTATGAAAGATAACATGAGGAGTAGAACCAGGGTGTTTCTTTTATTAATATCTATGATGGATACTCCCTTGATGGATCAATTCATGATTATTCATTACTCCTCTCCTTTGGTAGAGATGGGACTACCCACCTCATGAGTGATGGTTCGTTTTCCACTTAGGTGGTTTTCCTATTTTTGGAGTCGGTACTCCACCACATAGCTAGGAGAGGCACGTAACGTGGGTCACCCTGTATACTGATTAGACGGGTTTTCATACATGATTTAATGCCATGTATGGGAACATGGTTAGTGTATACATAGAGGACCATATATACTTTGATACAATAGGTGATCCATTCTACAAGCCATGTAGTTTTGTTTTACACTACATACCTTATGACAGGGGTCGTTGTACACGGGTTGTACCAAGTGTCAGAAGACATGGTATGTGACATTTATACACATCGTGTACTTCTTATTTCATTCCTTAATCTTCATGTACACCGTATCGTGGATAGGTTTCGTTTCCGTTAGTTCCCATTTTCTCGTTTTCTGAAGGTCATGTATCTTCTCCTTCTACAGTAGTATGACCCATTCAGCAGGATATTCTGATATAGATTCTATTATCCCTCCAAGGGGCTCAGAGAGAGATCCTCTATCCATTCTTGACCCTAGGTAGATATAGGTATCGACGTGACTGCTTCCACAGTGCATCGATTCTATTCCTAGCAGGTGAATGCGGATGAGTCATGGTATCCTCCATGCCCTTGATAGTGATCCACATATGTGTATCATGATATTTCCCACTATGGATTGTGTTCTCCCATAATGAGTGTATCTATCTCTCGTGACTTTTCTAGACGAATAGTACTTCTCGGATGAACGTTATTAGAGCTATCAGAATCATGGAGTGTGTTCTCCCAGATGACTACTTTGTGAAATCTTTGAACTGGATCCCTAGTGTGGGTATTTGGTTGTGTGACTTGTATCATGACTATGGGTCTGATTTATGAGTTTATCTAGATCCCCTAGTTATATGTATGTGAATATACTTGGTCTAAGATATTAGATAGATATCTCCTTACTCTCATGATTGGGTTTCCTTGAGAGATCATATCTACTATTGGGTGGAGATGTACTCTTTCCATTCACTCATGTTGTAACTTGTTCTCTCTTACTGTTCCCTCTTCAGTACCTCTATTTTTTCTCCCTTGAACCATCGGGTCATCCTACAGAGTATTATTATACTCACCCCTACTTGGGATTCTCCCGCATTTGGTGTTCCCTTGCAGACAATGGCCAGGTTGGTCGCGATACTTGAGGATCTTTGCGATACAAGGTGCTTAGACCACCTGCAGTGGTGATAGCTTGGGATTATGTTGTGAGACTCTTCCAGATGTTTTACATATTCAACTATTGCTGAGTGGTGAAACATTTCTATTTGGGTGTGTATTTTATCCCTTTCCCTTTCAACTTTACTTTTCTTTTACTTGTACTATTAGAGGTCGATTCATTTTTATTTGGTTCTGTTTATATAGCAGGGTGGTACCATTGTTTCTTTTCCTCTACACTTTTTCATTGATTTGGCTATGTGTGTGTACAGGTTCATAGGATAAGGCCTCCTCAAAATTTTTATGCCATCGGTTCTAGTCTCCAGCCCCTGGCATATGGAGGCGGGCTTGGGGTAGTTGCGGCTCAAGCCCTGGTACGTGTCGGGTCGTGACAAGTAAATAAAATTATTATATAAAATTATAATCAATTATATAAAATAATCCTGGATGAATATTTTCTAAAAAATCATCATTAATCATCATCTTACCAAAAACTCTTTTGATAGCATTGAATCACTCTCTCA
Organism: Viscum album; assembly: GCA_963277665.1. Taxonomy (NCBI): domain Eukaryota; kingdom Viridiplantae; phylum Streptophyta; class Magnoliopsida; order Santalales; family Viscaceae; genus Viscum; species Viscum album. The sequence goes on along the minus strand of OY728142.1, from coordinate 1,130,789,676 downwards.
AAACCTTCTATATCCACAACACAAAAAACACCCCATTATTCCATGATCTTGATAAGTCATTAGAAAAACCCAATAAAAAATCTACAGAAATCATAGAATAGTAAAATAAACCAGAAATTGAGGATGAAATAGATATACTATACCCCAACTGTATCAATTCTCTCCCATAAAAATCCTTATCATTTGGGGAATGGAAGGATGAATAAACGAGGTAGGGTTCTTGATTAAATGGCCTCCCTAAAATCCTGGTCAGACAAAAATTGATGGAGTGGGGGGGGGATATACCAAGAAATATAGTTCTAACCATCAATGAAAAACAACCACCCCACATTCGAGGATCAAACATGTTGTATTTGGAATGAATTGTACCCTCATCCAACAAATTAATGGTTCATTAGATAAATCAGTACTTCAAAAATGAGGAGGAACTCATTCCTTAAATTATTGTGTGAAAACACATTCCTATAAACCGTATTGGGGTGGAGGATACCTAACTATAGTTCCAACCCTAAGCTCTAATTTATTCATTGTGTAACCCATCATGGGTTGCATATGAAGTTCTGCGAATTGTAGAATTTATGCATACGACCTAACCAATCCTACATTGATGCCTCCGTGAGAACCAAAAAACCCAATTGGGACTCAATTAAAATATAGTAACATCTCATATGGGTATTAAATTCCTCATAATTTGTATCTAAATTCCCATTAACCTAATTTCCCCTACTTATATCTCCAAAATGAAACAAACCCAAAACTAGAGGGAACATACATTGGAAAAACAATGTTTCATTATCCATATTATATGATCATAAAATATATCTCATAAATAATACATCCAATACTAAATTCAATTAATACTCATTATAATGATTTATAACATTAGTTAATTCTATTCATAGGGGCCAAGTTAAAATCAATATTATAACTACAATATATTAATATAATATTAAATATAACTTATCTACTTTTGTATGTAACTAAATTATAGAATATTATGTTTTCATATATATACTATAAACATATATGTCTAATGAATATATAATTCCAGTGACTATATAGTCCAAAAAACCGTATATTTCCCATGGTAATTTAATATTTTGGTAAAATTTCATTTATATAGGTATCATTATATAAATTACATAAATAATTAATTTTATTCAATTTCATACATTCAAACATATCAATTATATATTTTATTTTATTTTCTCATCCATTATTTTTCTTGTGTGTTTATTATCAAAATGGAAATCCATAAGATTAGGGTTTTAGGTTTGTCGTATTTTTATTTAAAAGATGATTAATTATAATTATACTTATTATAATGCCTTTTAATATTATATTCTCTTAAGTTACTAAATTTTTCTTAAATTGTAATATTTTTATTTGAATAAAATGTTTGTTGGTTTATTTTAGTTTTCATGCATGCGAGAAACATGATATTCAATATTTTAATTATTTACTGGAAAATATTAAATGATAAATCTTGGGGTATTATATTCTATCTAATAAATTAAATTTTAGACTTGAAATTTTATTTAAAATATAAAAAAATTTAGGACATATTTTTCTCATTAGACTATTAGGTACCCATATAGATTTCTCAAACACATATTTTTACACTATAAATTTGACCATGTGGGATAAGTTTTTTTATAAATATATTTACATATATTCTAATATTCCCATTAGTTTTTCCTTATAAGTGATATCATATTAATATGGTAAGGCTTATATGTTTGTTACATGTAATTTATTTTTTACATATTCGCTCAAAAGGGTTACATAAATCACATCATGAAAATACGAGATATTTTTTAGTAGGGCTCAGATATGTTCAATATTACTTACATGATCATGTACATTGATAAGACCAATATATCTAGGTCTGAAAATTCCCTATATAGTTAATTTATTAACCTAATTCAATGTAGTTAAATGAAGGAATTATTTTTTTACATATTCAAGCATTAAATATCATCAGTGATTATTAACATAGATATTATTTAATTCATATGTTTCTTTGATATGGTTCTTCATTGTACTAAGTGTTTTTTACCAATTCATTAACATGATCTGGTCCTAAAATCATCAAGTATCTAACATTATCATTAAATATTGATATTCTATATCTCTTACCATGTAGAGAATTATATAGTTCAATTTGGATTCTAGAGTTGAAAATGTTATCATATAAAAACAATTTCAGCAGATGATTTCCATCCCAATATCTTTTTAAATATATTCAAAAATATATTTTTATATCATCTATATTTTGAATAGTAATATAACATTTTATAGAAATTGTGTGATGATATTTTTATAAAATCATAGATTAATATTCCATATGTAATAAAAATTCGTCAATAATTTTTTATTTGATTGGGAGATCATGATGAGTTACCATTGAGTGTTGTACAACATGTAGCATATCAAAATCCATTAAATTTGAAATGTAAATTTGATCTTATGAGGAATCGAACTAAATAGATATTATTTGGTTGATTTTTTCCACCACCACTAACCATAATGAATTTTTTCCTTTTCATTTTTCCATGCTGAATAATGAAATCTGGGGTTATGTTCAGCTATTTCAATAAATCTATATGTAACAGTTATATATACCTATTATATTTCCAAATTATAGTTATTAATTGAATCATTATGATTAATTGACATAGATAATATATAATATTGGACTTTATATATTCCCTCATGAAGTTATTATTATGAACATTATACAAATGATTTCTATATTGGGGAATAGATAAGGACGAGATACTTTCAGCATACGATAGATGTTTCTTTGGTAGTCTCATAAATTGATTATTTATCCATGTTTCAAAACATTAAACTAAATATATTTCAAGTCTGAAGGAAAAAATTACTTGTAAACGTATTTTATATCATCATAGAATAATTTTTATGAAACCTAAATCACAACAATGATATATTATGGAGAAATAATATTGGAATAGAAGGATTTCATCCTATACTTTATGATTGCTATGTACATCATCTAAAAATACATGAGTAATAGATATATTTCAATCCTCCTCATGTATAAGGAATCCTGATACATCATACATAGATAATTATCCACCATATTCAAATTATTAATTTAGCAATGTATTGAGTAATCAATGTTTCTGATTAATGATATACATATCCTTTGGTATAAGATCATGTATTTATATGAAAAATATATTATTTATTCCCTTATGATCAATATATATATCTCATTTTCACCGCATATATAATGATTCAAATTTATTAATGGAAAATTAATTTTATCCAGCTTCATTCGATGATTCATTTTTGTCATCGTATGTGTTTGTATTTTATGCGACTCATAAGCTACAAAATTACACATATCACAACATTCACTGAATAATCCCTATATATTAAAGACCCATATCCACTAATGGGTATTGGAAGAAATAATTTAATGAAAAATTTCTTCCAAAAATAGATGAATATTTTTTAACATTATTATTTTACTTAATATTCAATACCATTGATGAAAATTTAGTTAGAGTATTTTAAAAATCCTGATAAATATATCCCAAAATTCAATCCAAATATACATAATCAAATAAAATTATGAATTTCTATCATAGTGGTGAGTCTGGATCATTCTTCAAACACATATATTTTTTATGGATCCAATATTATACCCTGTTTGTTCTTATATGATACAATAAGAATATATTTTAGAGATAATTGTTGAACTTTCTGAACATGGTATACAATTTCTAATTTCATACAGTATTTAAAACATTCCTTAAATAATCTTAATTATATAATCTACATATACTATATATGAAGCTATCATCAATTATGAGAACCAAAAAAATTTCAAGGTAATATGAAACAACTCTATTATTCATATACATGATTATTGCGGTCAAATTTTTTATCCTGATTGGCATTGCTATAATTTCATAGATTTCATATCATATGTTGAATGTTGCCTTTGGTATAACCACTATATTTATCCTTAATTTAGGGTGTCTATATTGATGATCTACATATAAGAACTATTAATCATATCTATTTTTTAAAAAATATATCATCAATATATGGAATTTTTTTTCAATATAATTTATTTTTTTCATGAAAATCAACACCTAGGAACATTAATCGATGGTTATTCTTCAAAAATAGGACTACTAAACCTCATCATGAAGCATTAGCATGGTTGAATTCCTTATCCAAAATAATATGTAGTTTCATATTCAATTATATAAATCCAATGAGGTATATTTTGTAATTTTTATTTTATATTATCATAGAACCTAGAATGTGTTCGACTAGAAACATATAACCACATTCAAAATGAAGACTGTGTACTTATTTGAAAATAAATTAATATACTATTGTAAAATATTTATTTCTTCAATGAAGAGTTCTTATACAACCATGTAATCTATGTATCCCACATTAATGTGTATCATGACCAATATAATGGAATATATTTCTACAGTGAGTCCATCAAAATTCAATAAATGATATTTTATCATGGCATGGTTTGAGATATCAAATGAGATCTAACTATCCCTAAAAATAATATTATTTATATGAAGATAAGCCATTAAATGACCAATATATCATATATTTATTATATAGGACATAAAATTATATATTAAAAAGTATCTTCCCATAATACATGATTACTGAATATTTTTATAATTTCATTCAATCATAATACCACATTTTTTTCCTAAGAATTCAATATCATATGTTTTTAATGATTATTAAAAATTCCTAAAATCCTTCTATGACAAGAAATATTTATAATAACCATAAGAAATAATATATTCACAGTTATTGTGTGTATTATTATTGTACTTTTGAACACATCATTTCCAGGAACCACTTGTGTAGTTGTGATTTTATAGGATAATTGTTTTTCCATTAATCATAGAAGTTATTAATTCTTATCACCCGTCTTATCCTTTGAATTGTGGAAATTATTTTCATAATTCCAAAATGATTCCATTTTAAAATACCAATTTTGGGTAGTTCATTACTTGTGGATTTCTTATCATCCATTTTCATAATTATTTTTTAGATATTGATTTATCAATTTTGTTCTTGATGGCCTACATTACTATATGTAAAACATTTTTATACTCTATTAGAAAACTTTTCTAGGTGATTTCTACATTGTTTTTTTCATGTATGTGGTTGATTATTTTCCAATAAAGTGCATTGTAATTTAATTTTCCATGAAACACTATTCTCCATTCCATGTCACCAAATTCATAGGAATAATGAGAGCTTCCAATTTTTATTTTAGGATTTAACTGAAAATAAAAAAATTTCTATAAAGGTATGAAATACTCTTATTGTAAGTGGTGTTCAAATAAATAATTTTTTTCCACTAATGAAATTATCAATCATTTTTTTGGGGTTAAAAGTATAATTGGAGATATTTTAGGCAGTTCTCATAAATATTGATTCATATGAACACATTTATTACTATTCCATTGATTTCTGTTCTAATAAGTATATCATCATTTTTTTAAAAATTACATTGATGAATTTTTTGAATATTTTCATAAAATCCCCCTATACCATAGATTCAACCTCAAATTATTTTAATTTATTATCAATGAGGTTCCACCTTTGGTAAGGTTCAGATTATAGAGAATATGGTTCTTAAACAACCTTTTCTTGTTTGAAAACTAGGTTAAAAATATATCATTTCATTCATATTTTTTGAACAATAAAAAGTAATTTGATTAGAAAAACCACTTATAGAGGGAAGGAAATAATTCATGATATATATCATAGTTTTTTTCTCATTCATTATTGTATTGATGTGATTGACATGATATATGTTATTTTATATACTCTAAGATAGAATTTAAACAAAAGTGCCCATTGCATTTCCTATAATATATTGTTTATCATTAGAAAAATGTATTAATTGGGCCCTACGGATGGCACAATCACCTCAAAATAACATGGTATTTCAGTATTTTCCAACCAGGTACCATTAATTACTCAATAGATACCATTTCCCCTCTAGGGGCTCTAGCCACATTCCTAAATGTGTCATCCGAATAATGAATGTCCCAATAGTCCAACACATGTTTAATCTAGTATTATTTTTCCTCACTCGCACACTCCCGAGGAGAAAACCTAGAAAGGCCACGCATACTCATCACTACTCCATGACATTCACACTTAACTGTGGAGATATAATTTGGTAATATTTAAAAATAAATGGTACACCATATTGAAATGAATCATAATCAATAGTCGTTTAACCATTAAAAAATATGGGGAGATATATTAAAACCCCCTATAGGAAAATGTCTCTATTGATAAACTTATAACCCCACATATAAAGTAAAAATGAAATTCAATTTGGGTTCCTCCTTTAAAGTCAATGTGCCAACTCGGCCATGCTGAAAAACACAAACAATTATTTAATTTATAGTTAATTATATTAATAACTCTTTAAAAATTAATCCTTTAACAAAATATAAATAAATCATTACATCATAAACTATTAGAAAAATATGGTTTGATATAATATTATAGGGAAATGAGAAGTAAAATGAAGGGTTGTGCTCAAACACTTAGAAAAGGCGAAAACATCCTAGTTTTAATAATGTCTTATATTATCAATATATTGGAAAACATGAAAGTGGGATAATTAAATAAATTACGAGGAGGATTAATTATAAGTTTTTTATATGATTCATTATAAAGTAATATATTACCTATAATCATGATACATACACTCTGGTGTAAGAATATGATTTCATGATAGATTAATAATGAACCTTAGAGTGTAACATCACAAAGGGGAATAACATATTAATGTCACATAAACATAATAATATAATTCAAAACCTGGTAGACCATGTATCACTAAAATTACCCATTATTATAGTGGATAAGGAATCACTATCAAAATCTATTATTATATTGGACCAGGATTCAATACATATATTTGTTAAAATAGTGGAACAAGATTCATTACCAAAATCCCTTGCTATTATCATGAGATATAAAACATTACAATATACATGGATGAACTTATAGAAAATCATAATCATATATTGATAAACAATGTATTTTTTGAAACATGATATCGATCATACATCATATCCTAAAAAACCTAGAGAATGAAAAGGTATTTATTTTCATTTTCCAGTGTCATCGCATAATGTTACAAAAAATGTTATATTGGTTATTACCAAAATGGAATATCCTCATAGAATTATATTATAAAATCCCAGAGAGGATTATCATTAATATTACTTTATAATAGATACATTTTTTATTTATAGTGTATAAAATAGAATCTAATACTTAACAGTAGTTTCCATAAATAATTCATAACATTAATTTAAAATTAACGGTCTATAAGACAGAATAAAAAATCATTTTTACGGATATAATTTATTTAAATAACAACATTAAAATAAATCAAATGATTTTACATTGGGGAAAATGTAGAAACACCTAAGTTGGGGAGGGGTGAATTAAGAGGTACAAAAAATGTTCTAAAAACCAATTTCTATTGCTGAAGAACCACCCCATTTGGTTTTTGAACCAATATTTATAGTATAATATTATAAAGATATTTTTATCTTTTCATTAGTAGTATAGTAACCATATTAATTGAAAACATGTAAATAATGATCAACATGAAATATTTTACGATGTTTCATCTCCAATGTGGGAATCCAAATCCTTTAAATGTCCACTCCATTTGAGAAATGGATTATACACAATAATAGAATCACTAATTATAATGGGTGGACATGGATCAACCAAATATTATGATTATATATTATCACACAAGTGTGTTTCAACATATCTTGAAACCAAATAGGTCTACTCCCACACGTTCTTTATACTCATATGGGAAGAGTTCTCCTTCAGCATCATCCTCATTATGTAGATCTTCTCTATGCATAGTGTGAATCTGAACAAAAAAAACTATAAAATCTTCTTTAACTCTTAGTGAGTCTGACTACCATATATTCATAAAACATTTCTCATGAATCGAATCCTCAATATCAGTAAAGATCATTCAATTATATATTGAATTTTTGTATTGAAACATAACTCAAAATGGTTATTATTCTTTGATACATAGTAGGTTTCACTTGTTTGATACACTCTATTATTTTTCTTCTTCATTAGTACTTATTTTTATTGGATTATTATTTTTCCACATTTATGAAATTATTTTTTCAAATATTATTTAAATTCTTCAAATTCAATGGAAATTTCATAATAAATTAATATTCAATAGATTCATATAATATTTTAATCTTCAGTTTTTGAGATTCACACTACTCACATGCATAGATGGCCCATTAAATGGACTATATGTTTTCTAAATTAAATAAATCTATTTTTGAGGATATGTGAATTATTCCTTTTCAAAAACAAAATAATAGAATACCCATTTGAGGATCCCATGACATCCCATATGCAAAATTTCAAAAAAAGGATTATTCTAATAATAAACTGATTAAATGGTCCCCATTTTCAAAATCATATCTGAATAAAATTACATTTATTCTTCAAAAATCACAAATTTTCATATTATAAAATATTTTCACTATACAATTTACAAATTAATCTTCAAATATATATATATATATATATATATTATAGAAATTTTATTTATATGAAAGAACATAATTTGGTAAAATTACTAGAAATCCAACATAGATCATCATGAATACACAAAAAACCTAAAATTAAAATGTGATATGTTTTGATAAATATTATTTATTTTATCATAAATGATTAATATATAACATAATCGTTGATGATATATATATATATATATATGATGAAACATTATCTAGATTATTATTTAAAACTATAGAACATAATTTTTGCATCATGAAGTACATGAAAATTATCTCCACCTTCAATAATCCTCAAAATAAACACATATCATATCATGGATGAGGATCATGATGTTACGAAACTGAAACTACAACATTAAAATCATCTTATTTTATTTTATATATAATTAAAAAATATTGGAAACTCCATTCATCATTATTATTTGATTGTCCCATTCCATGGATGACGATGAAATCCCCTCCCTTTTACTCATGTGTATAAACTAATATTATGTGGGTTTTTGGATTTTATATGATTGTAGAATATAATATTCATTATCAGAAATAATTTTTTTCATCATTTGTTAAATTTCCAATATTATTTTTTAATCCATAAGTACAAAAATGTGTCCTTGTAGAGTCAATGGATTATTTTGGGGTATTAAAATAATAAAACCCACAAATTCCTATGATAATGTCATATGATTGAATGTAATGAATTTTAATTAAGTAATAGGCTATATAATTTTATGTATTACTCTATAGATTTAGTATAATGATTATTCTTTTGAGATTCTTCATTGAACTCAAATATCTTTCAATGTGATATGGATCTATATAATGAATTTTTATAGATGTTAAACATTTAAGTACCGCTTTACGGATAATATTGCATCACTCAGTATTCTAATGACATATGTTGTATCTAAATTTTATTAATCAGCCTAAATACTTGAATTATTCACATAATGTCATACAATCATTGTGAAGTCTCAAGATCTAGATAGAAAATTATAACATTAAGGACATAGTAGTTTTATGTGAACAAAAATAACCATATTTCTAATTATGACATAAAATATATCTCATATTGCATTATTGATTATCAAACAACAGAAAATCATCTCACAACATCCTCAAATTCTTAATAATATTGATAAAATAATTCCAAACTCCATAAGATCTATTCCCAACGTGTTTCAACATTTATAAGACACAAATTATATAGTATTATAGATTAATTCTTCCATATCAAGTGTAACTATTCTTCAATAATTAATGTTGAAACTCTATAAATAATATGTCAAGTTAAGTCATCTTAAATTGAGAAATGGATAAAGATTATATAAAATTAATATTATTTATGTTTTTAATTATATGTTTTGTGGTTTGTTATGAGGGGACATGATCATATACTACATATATATTACATAAATTTATATTAATATTCTATTTATCTTTCAATAATTAATTTCCTATAAGAAAATTGTTAGTTTTAATAGAAAAATTTACACATAATCCACACATCTAACCAATTATTAAAAATAGTTCCCTGAATGATCTTTTACCATGGAACCCTTCATAGAAATACCTGAAAGAAAACTATTCATCATAACCTTTATAAAATGGAATCCAATAAATGGGTGAGATCATATTGTCACTAATGGTAAACATAAGAGATATCATACAATGTCAAAAATTGAATACAAGCATTAAGGTTGGAGAATATGATCATTACATAATAAAATTGTTATTCCTTGATGTGGATGTTATGATACAAGATCCACATGCTGGTGTGCAACATATGTTCAAGCATACCTCCCTATACGCTATTGTATTTCAACTAGGGGTGGGGTAATATTATCTATATTTTGGGAGACTATTACCTCATTATCATAGTGAGAAAAATGTATAAATTAATGGAATATCATTTAAAATAAAAAAACTCATTAAATACATATTTTTTTACAAATTACAAAATCTCATCCCATTAAATATCTCTATTTTGGTACATAAATATTTGAATTCATACATATTAGCCAACAATTTCATCCAACATAATTGTAAATAAATGATAGTAGAAAAAAGTACAGTATAAACCCATAATTCATGAGCTCTTTACCATTTCTCTACAACTAAGCTCCAACATATTCGGGCAACCAACCATCATATTTATACATTCCCAAAAAATATATAATGCAACCCAGTAAAATTTACTTAGGTAACCAAGTTTCACATTTTCCAATAAAAATAATGGGTAAAAATCTATGGGCCACCACCTATGGTATCTATACAATTCAGGTCCATTACTATAAGGAATAAATGCATGTGATGAATAAATGGAGCAATAATTATAATAATACATAAAAATAACTATCATTATGTAAATACTTAAGTCTTATGTGGACCAACAATGGTTACACCACCCGATAGGACAACATGAGAATCTGAACAAGGTCCATGAATCATGTAGGTTTTTTCCAAGACACATCAACATGAAAGGCACAACTAAATAGCCTAAAGAAAATCCATTGGGATAATATGGGAGATCTATCCTATAAATTACCATGATGTCCCTCATTTAGATTTGAACTAAGGGAACTCTCTTGAAATTCAATATCATAGAAAGACTATAATTTATACTCACACCCGATTCATTTTCAACAAATAAAAATGGATTCGGATATTGGGAACCCATCCTACAATGTTAAATAATTGATTGCCTTAATAATTCATAACATTAGAATATGAAATTCTATAAATATATATATATAATGGGTCCAAGTCAAAGACTCCAAATAGAATTTATCATAATTAATCTATGTAGAATCCATTTTTTTCAATGATTTATATAACACTATATTTCATTAAATTACAAGAATTCATCATCATCGACATTAACAATAGGCCCAAATGTAATCCAAGTATAATACATAGAAATTGATGCATAAAAATCACATAAGTTGTTTTTTGATTATTCCAAGGCATCTCAATTTTCACATAGAATTCCATAAATATCAAAGACATCATTATCCACATAAAAATAAAATTTAACATGAAATTTTCTTAATATTATAACCAAATTATCCCATTTATCAAATCAACAATGTTAATTATTTACACCATGATTTACATTTAATTAAATTCCAAATTTTTTATGATTTCAATGGAAATAAGAAGTAATTATTCATAGGTATCATCCCAGGAAAATGACATTCCAAAATACACCATTAATATATAGTTTATACATAATCATCCAAACTAATTTACCTTTTTCCATGAAAAATTCACAAAACTATAATTGAATTGACATAAAAAAATTTCCCTCAATGAAAACAAGATAATCTAGATCAAAAGATGTTTGCAAGGAACCCCTTTATAAACTAAAAAAATAATTAATTTCATACATTATGAGACTAATAATATGATTCAAATATATAATACACAATTATATATGACAAAAATAAATTATTAGAATATAATATTTACCTCATACCTTAAACATTGTTAGGCCCACTAGTGTAATATCACCTATTAGTTTGGGATATAATGAGATAAATAGAATAACCACACAAACAACCCGAAAAATTATAAAACAAACAAGATAAACAAACTGATAACTCGAAAACTAAAATTAAATAAATAAATGGAAGAAGATGAATACTTTTATCACCTCAATCCTTCTAATGCAGCTGATGGAAGGATAAATAGACAACATTTGAAGGATATCCACTACGGAAATTTATTGGGAGACAAAATATTCTATGGGTCTACAAATGGTCAAACAAATGGAAAAAGTTAATTTACAAAAAAATATAGAAAGATAAAGTAAATAGAATACTCTACCTCCATTAAAAAATTGAAAATTGAACCCACCTACAAGTCCGTGGGACAAACATGACCATATGTAAGCACATGGTAATCATATAACCAATAGGAAGGCCAAAAGATTGCATGTGGCATAGAAGACCTGTTTTCAGAATTCCCCGATCATCTCCCAAGATTCCATACCCCCTTGAACCATATTGAGTACTTTATTCCATGTATTAAATATATTTATATACTATTCTAAACACATAAAATTAGATTCCATGAAATAGTTTACAATATAACCCCAAATCTTATTGGAAACTCAAACATCCAAAATAAACCAAAAAATCATATGAGCAATAAAAATAAATGTATTAAAAATATATAATATCTCATCCCCAAAAATACTCACAAGAATCATTGATCCATGACTCATGAATGACCCATAGATAATAATGGTCATGGTTTTACCAAAATTGTGTTAAATAGTGTCAGTATTAATAATAACATATAACCATAATTGAGGATCTAATGATTTTCCTAATCCAAATTCAACAACCCATTACTTGAGGTATCATGGATCTATATGTTTACCGTCATCTCTATCCTTTATTGATAGCACCAGTATACACCAAACCATTCTCACTCAAATAAAAAATCCAACCACAGACTCCCTTCTAAAACTATCTTCCTTATGAGGTATCCAGTCATTATGGTCACTGACCTCCAACATCATAACACTGAATTATCATAAACTAGTTCACCAATTGATCTTCCATAATGATACCTATACTCATCATAAACATCATTCATACAACTCACAACTACCATTCATCCAAATCAAACATCATATTTTATTCAATATGAATCATCTGACACCCCCAACTGGGTGTTATCCTTAAATTGAACCCTCGATCTTGAGGTTCATCTACACATAGATCAAAAAATTTATGAAAAATAATTTTAAATGAGAAAAACTATATCAAATAGTCCATTGTGTGATCCACAGTATAGCAAATTATTTTTATTTATTTACTACTAAAATGTGTGGATGATACTCACCACCATCCACACACTAGAATTCATAAAGCATTCTCACATTACAAGATTAATCCCAAAGAATAAACCATAATTCATGTTTGATTAATATTGATATGTCCTAGGAATCCAATTTTTTTACATAACACTGATCAACCTAGGACACCCATGTCTACACCATGTTCATGTCATCTTCCACAACCACAGAACAACCAACTCTGATATTGTAAATTAGTTAAATGTTAGTGTGATTCATCATTCTAGATCATGAAAAAAAGAAAATTTTCCCCACCCCCTTGTACAAGGTATAAAAAAGTCAATTTGCAACCCATAATTTTTACATAGAAATCAAAAACACATTGTACATTGATGGATGATTATTTTGAATGCACGGTTGTACACACTAATGCAACAGCAATGAACCTGATAATGATTCCCAAAAAAACAACTGAATTTTCTCCTTTAATTATCAATGAAATACAAATAATTTAGATATAATAGCCTAATGTATTTTCCCACATCATCGATGACCCATTATAATGATGTCGAAAACACGCCAAAAATATTTGAAACTCCCCAAAATAGATTGTCTTCACCTCCACCCAAGGAACAAATATCATGACCTCAAGAGAAAATTGTCAATTATTCACTAATCCCAACAACCATAGATAGACACCGTGAATAAACTGATTAAAATACCAGAAATTATAGTAAATTCACATCTCATACATTCAATAAATCCATCAATGATTTTAATTGGAATATCATTTAAAAATAGGGTCGAACCCCAAAAGATCATGTATTACACACCCAACATAAGATTTTACACACACCACAATAAAAGGAATACATGACTAGATTGAATATATATACCTAGGATGGTTCCTCAAAGAAAAACACATCAACATCCAAGAACTTTTCAATGTTTCGAAAAATATTCAGACATTTCTATATTACATTGGTCTATAATAAACATTCCGATTAGAACATTTGTGGTTCCAAAACACTCATCCATATACCAATGATTCCATGTTAAACATGATAAAATAGTATTGGAAGAACTAGAGATCTAAAAGTAACCAAATTATTCCAAAAATTTATATACATGATCTATTTTGCACAAAATTCTCAAGTAAAACTTACATAACAATTCACCAATATTATCCACTATGATTATAGGAACAATTTATGTGTTAACACTTGAGTTATTCCATCACATCACCTCAATTAAACGATTCCCCTTATTAATTCCATATTTATTATCATATAATCCTATAGGTATCATGTTTCCCTAGTTACAATTTATAACTATCGACCCAAAATCCATTGAGACAAATAGTGATGAGAATATCTCGTACTCATGGATAATCATTTTACCAATTTTTATCTCACCTTATTACAACCCAGCACCTTGGAATCTATAAATAATATATATTTTGAAATTCAATATCACATAATGTAATATATTGGTAATATATAGGGCCATGAATCAGATATATCTTACTGTCGGATCATATCCTAGACACGCTGATAACAATCCCTAGGTGTTCCAGAATCCAAAGTTTAACATAACCTCTTGTCATATTAATACAAATTTAATGAATTTTTAGATAACCCTATGCCTAAAATACATTCCTAGAAGATTTGTTTTTCATCCTTTAACATCCCAAGAATTTCATCATTCTTTACCGGTCCTAGATCCAATCATCTTGGACCATTGATGTGTACACCATCATATGTTTAGAAAAATATTATGGTATAGAAACATAAATGATCCTACATTAAATGAAAACCCATAAATCAAATGTTTTTTGAAAAATAATTAATTTTCCACAATATATAAAAGAAACTAAAATTAGATGAAAACCACACTATATAAAACCTCCTATGATTCCATTCCAAAATTAATATAATCTCCCCCAGCATCATGCATTCAATTATATGAATGAATAGATTAACACCCTCACAGATTACATAAATTGATCAATATATTTTGAGTTAATATGAATCAAGGTCATTCCTATGGGTTGATATGTTCTTCCGCATTCCCAAAATATAGTACACAGAAATCTATAACCTTAATGAAATAACACGATATATTTATTATGATTATGTGGTTTTTAAAAGGCCAGAGCATAATACCAATCTTATGGTTCTCAAACATAAAAATAGAAACACAAATAATATAATAGTGTCTTAAAATAGGCTCAACATGTATCCCAACCTAACCATAACAAGGGTCAATATCTATCACACATTTCAACACCATGGGTGCTACCTTGATCCCCACAAGCTAGTCTAGGACACATATCAGTATTTTAGATGGATTTACATTTTCCATTTAATTTATGTCTTTTTTTATTTAATAGGAATAAAATATAAAAATTATATTATGTAGTATCACAATTGAAGGAATTCTTATATAATATAGTTATTATTAAATTATGAAAAAAAATATATGTTAATAAATATGATTTTATTTAATCATTACCACCATTTTACTTGATCATGGTCTAAACACATGATATTTGTAGTCCATTACCAATTTCATGTTCCATTAATACTCAAAATAACTCATACAATATATAATTATATAATTTTTCAAACTCATTTTATATATGAAAACACCTCTTATGATTCAATTGGAACCCCATTTAACTAAAACCAATATAAATTGAAAATAAAGTGTCCATAATATAATTGCATCTAAATGTGAGATCAATATCATTTCTTACTACCATCTAAATATATTGAGCCCCTTTCAAAGCCCAAATCCATATACCAATATTATACATAATTATTATTGAAATATTATTTCATTATTAAAAATATTTGTTGCTTTAATAAATCATCATTACTTATATATCACATTCCATATTTTGGATAGATATGATTCATGTCAAAATTAAGAGTGGAAAAAAATATAAATTTATTAAATTCCCATTATTTAACCAAACCATTACATTATTAAACCATTTTCATTTACCTAAATTGTTCACGGGGTAACTGACGGAGTTAAGCATGTAGACTCCCAACATGAACTAAGAGGTGAGAAGAAACATATAAATAGAAAAAATATTTAAAAAATCCCTATAAATTATTTAATTATATTGATATATATTAATATACAACATATATAAAACACACATAATACAGAAAAAACAAACATATGTGAATTCCTTTAAACATTCAATCACATGAATCATGTGGATGACATATAAATCATATGTTCCTAGAATGATTCATGGATGTCAATACCCTATTACCATATTGATCATGATTATAAGCCTTGTGTATCAGTAACATAACTACCATATACAAAAATAAATTCTCAAATAAATATATTTTAAAATAATAATTTATAAACCACCATTCCCACCCCAAGATACTTGGATTATCCCTAGTTTATATGGATAGAACACCTAGTCATGAGTTTATTCCCAAGAGCCAAAATTGTCTTATTATCATATCTAAAATTCTTAAAAATTAACTCCAACAATCTATAATACCACTTTGAATTTTTGGACCATGATTCCACTCTACCAGTTCCTTGGGTAGAGTCATCACATAGACTCATGTTCTCCTCCACATACACGAGAAGAGTCTTTCTAGAAGTGAGGGCCTATAATCTATCCATACAGACACAATGACCTTGTTATTCATGTGTGAATCAAAAGGTAAATAAATGGAATATCACATAACATAACAAACCCTGTATGTAAATAGTACATTCATAATTAAAAAGTATCATAGCATGTATTATAATAATATTGATCTATACATATATAAAGGGGTGCATATTAACCATCATGTAGATCCATACCTAATGTACATATAAGGTTGAAGAAGTATTTTTATCACAACCATAGATTTCATATTATTGATCCCAACCCCTAGGTCCAATTCACCATCCTTTCCTTATAATCATCCCTCACATAATTCCTTACCCTATACCGAAAACATGTAACAATATATAGTAATCTAAGGTACCCAATATCCAGGGATTCCCAAGAAAAGTGCGATTAAATCTTAGTAGTCCACCACCAATTTTTTTCAAATAAAATAAATTTAATATATTTAAATAATTGTGGAGTTTCAAAATTAAAATATGTAATGAAAAGAACAAGATTTATAAATAACATAAACCATGTCAAGACTTGGTTCATAAGAGAAAAACCCTTGATGATGCTACCTGCTCAGCCAGTGATTGTGTATAAACATGGTGGATGAATCATGTCTTGATTTTGTTAAAGTTAAATCACCACTAAATCAATGAAAAAGTAGTTTGAGTGGAATACATTTGTCTCAAACAGAAATTCCCTTCAAAAAATTACCCTGAAATCTATTAGTTTAGTCTACACTCAAGGGAATGTCAATACTATTTAGAAGCACAGATCGATTGTGAAGCATGTTTCATAACCAAGACATTATATATCAATAATAGTCAACCTAAATCCATGAATCTCATATTTTGTAATTCAAAGAAGGGTTCCATGAATAATTATACATATTTATCTATGAAACATAGTAAAAGAATAAATTACCTGAGTTAAAAAGGGATATTCAATATAAAATTCATGATAATGAATATAATTAAAATATATTAGCTCAGTCGATTAATTCTAAAGCAGTTTTATTGATTTAATCATGGTAATTCATCAATACATGGACTCACATGAGTCCTATAGTTGATTTGGAGACTCATTCATGAAATTTTTTTAAGTAAAAATCATTAGGACCACAAGGATAATTAAATAGAATTATAATTCTAAAATAAAATTCCATAAAATATTAAATATTTCATTATCAGAAGATATATATAATAAAAAATGAAATCATAATGTAGGGATCACCGCTATTTTATATTTCACATATAAATAATTTTATCACTTCAAGTAAGGATTAATTTTAATTAACATCTAATTTTAATTTAATATTTACAATTATATATATCTTATGAGTTCCCTAAAATCATATTCAAAAATATTTTTTCTAAATTAGACATTTTAATTATAATGTTAATCCTAAACCACCTATATGGTTCACTTATTTCCTTGTAAAAATTTTATCCTTAAGGTGATTATATATTTATGTGAGGTACTCCCAAAGAGACCATTTAAATGATATTTGAAATATGTTTTCAAGTCACTCCTAATGAAAATGAAAGCTAAATTGAATTTTAAATTCAAGAAACTGATTTTATTATAAAATAAAAAACCCCAGAACTGAATATGATGACATAAAATTAAGGGAATATAATTTATAGCTCCTTCCATAAACTCATAAAGAACCACTGAATTGATATTGATATTTATTTAGAGCCTATACATTTGAAATCTAATATCCCAAGAATCACAATTAATATTATTCATAACCCATATAATTTGTTTGAGAACAATCATCATTGAATGAAATAAATAAATAAAGGGCGATGAATCTTAAAATCACCTCAAGAAATATAAAACATCCATGAAAATCCAAATATATTAGATTTTGAGGATATATATAAATAACAAAGGAGAGGGAGTGGAGAGATTATATGTTGCTAAAAATATTCCAAGAACCACGTAAAAATTAGGATAATATATAAGGGGTGAATGGGAGAGATGACATGTTTTCCACGTTTTTAATAAATGTTTCCAAAACCCATTCTTGTTCTTTTGGGTATCCTTATATTTCTGGTAGACCATAGAGAACCACTCATTCATGGATTAGACTCAAGCCACCAGGAAGGCCGCTGGCTAGATCAATTCATACCATGAATAAAATATCAAATTTGAAGAGTTTGAATGAATATAATTTGAAACCGAAAGCAGGTATATAATTTAATTGCTCCACTAAAAAAATTCTCATACTTCCTTAAAAACTGAACAATCATACATAAAATGGGTTTCAAAATATTCAATCCAAATTAGTCAAAAATAATTATTCCCAAATCATGGTATTAGGTTTCATAAAAAAATTTATTTTTTCATCAGAGTGTAGAATCATCAATAAAAATTCATGACACATGAAAAAATATAAATATTATCATACAAAATATTTATCTGTACATATATTAATATAAAAATTATTTCCTTAGTTAAGGCTAACTAACAAGGATGTGATTGTGCATTGGGTTCACTCCCCAGTCCATCACTTTCATAGTTCAGGTTCTCATCGATGAATATAACAGTGAATAAAATCAATTTTTAACTACTTTTAATCATCAATAGATTCTTTATCATCTAAGGAAATATCATTCTTTACCTAATGGATTTGATGGATATATATTTTTGTGCGCATCCATCACATAATGATAACTAAATAAATGTGTTTCATAAAAATTACAAAATTCGTCATATCATTACTGTATAACCTAGGTAAAACATATTTAATTAAAAAAATATTTCATCACCACATTATAAAATTGTATATCAAAAAAATGTGAATGATATTATAATATTATTCATTATATCATTATATATTAATCAAATAATGTAAATGAAATTTGTTTCCTGAAATCATACTATGATCATCATCATCATCATCATTCACACATATAATGAAGGTAGATGTTATCATATGATGATATCTATATCGACCCTAGACTTCTACACAATGATGTACACGATTTTATGGATATTTATACATCAGAGTACAAGCCATGGATCATGATGTCTATATTTTTGAATACTAGATACATAAAACCCAAAAAATGGAACTGAATAAATCCTTTATTTATTTAGTATTCACAAAGATCACCTAATGTCCATTGTTATCATTCAAATTGATAGGATAGACTTGTGATAACATGAATAATGGGATGATCAAAAATATCCATAAATGGGAATAAACATATGAATAAATCAATAACACTCTGGTTAGGAGGAATAATATAAAGATATTAGAAGGCATGGAACACATAGAATCATAACATATAAACATGGTATCATAAAAACATGAATTAATAGTAATGTGGTGTTAACATAAATCTTTACATTAGCACAAATGAAGTCTCTGTTCACATAGTGAATCATTATTCAACGTAAACCCCCAAGACCATTGCACATGTTAGAATGAGTCAAGGTTAACCTAAAAGACCGTTGCACATAACATATCATGAGACTAAACATTATCCAATGAATTAGAGTGAAATATAGCCTCAACCATATTTACATGTTCATGAATATTTTTTACACATTAATAATCATTCTTAATGAATCATACATAAATATAATGGTGCCCATGGAATGAAATGGATATTATTATCATTTAATAAAGGATAATGAATGGGTGTGTCAAAAAAGTTTCCATGAAAGAATGGAATTAAAAAAATTAAAATAAATAAGGTAAAATAATAATATATATTAGAAATTGATGTCAGACCGAATTGACTATATAAAAGAACAATATTTACTAAATTTTTCCATTAAAAAAGTTTAGTACAGTTATAAGGAAAATATTAACGATAAATTAAAATAGAAAAGGGAATAATATATAATATTAAATTAAAAGTGATCAAATAAGGTATTCCTAATAAAAAATAATTTTTTTTAAAAACAATGTTGTCATAAAAGTTTTTAGAGTGAACATAAAATTTAGTACGAATTCATGATGTTCCCATAAAATGGGGATTCTTATCGGGAAGTACAGATGAGAAAATAATTTACAAACATGTATATCTTTGAAGGATAATATTGTTTGGATCATGAATAATGCGTCTAAAACATATAATAAATATTTAAAAGGATTACATTAAAATAAAATTCAAATTAATTTGGGTAAAAAGAATGATAGATAAAACTGAAGGAATAAAGGATTTCTAGGTATAATACCTTATAGAATATCATCTTGATATCAGGTATACATACGAGGGATTAATTTGAGAAAAATGGATTTATCATATTTTAAACATCCTGAGGGAATTATGGGTAAGGTGATAAATCACACCCAATGAATAGGAATAATAGGTAACAGGGAATAACACAGAGGAGATTCTTTAATAAATGTGAGAAAAAGAGGATACCTTACCATATGTTTGATGTTGTTCTCCATTTGATATTAATTATATGAAGAATAAAAATAGTTTCATTATATAATAATTCCGTAACCTATTTAACATGTAAATGATTTATTATAACCATTTTGAGTTCATTCATAACCTTTTTGTTTGGTTATGTGGTTCAATTTCATTGTTCGGGGCCGTTTGCATCCTTGGTTTTAACAATTAGTTCACATCTATTCATGTCCGGACACACATGTATGATGAGATTGGTTAACCAGAATTGATGTTAGGTTAAATTAGTTAACATATAAAAGATTACATGATTATAAAATTAATTTGGTTATTTTTTTTGAAGGTGAATCATTAGGTAAAACATTAATGATAAAGACTTTAATTAATTTGGAAATTTTTCTCTTAATTAACTTGTTCTGTATTATTATTTTAGATCATGTGTGAAAAATGATTAGAGAAAAACATATAAGATAAAATACATATTAAAAATTCTGGTTCAACTATAGTATTTGTATTATGATCAGAATTGAATATGGTAATATAAATTGATAAACTGTCATCCTTGAATGGGATAAATTAATACATCTTAGCCAGTGTTTTTATATATTTCTTATTAAATAATGGTAAATGAGACATGATTATATATTATCCCATTATAATTACAAAATTATATATAGTTTATGGTACTGGATATTTTATACCATTTGGATAAGGATTGGTTAGAAAAGAATAGTGAACAAAGGAACATTATAAGAAAATTAATGAAAAGAAAAGTGGGATTTACATCTTTTTTTAATCATCCTTCAGAGCCTTTAAAGGGGAGAAGATTTGGTATTTTGTAGAGAAAAAGGGATAAGGACGTGGGGGAGGATCATGGGGATATATTTGGGCCAAATTTCGGTAAGAAACAAGGCTTCAGAGGAGTGAAGAGTAGAGAGGAGTGTGTGTGGGTTTTTTAGTGGCAGGGAGGAAGGATTTCTTTATATTTCAATCATTAGATTATTAGTTTTTCCTATGAAAATAAATAGTAATGATTATTCTGACCATAAATAGTAATATGTGCATTTGATTTCAATAAAATGGGCAATTACATCATCCATGTCTCAAGCGTGATGCAGAAACTATTGATTTAAAATTTGTTGTGAATTGTTGTGTTTTACTATTCATACAATGTTTATTTATTTTAGAAAAAACCCAAAAAAAATTCCCGGACAATTTTTCAACGTTTAAAATCAAAAAATGAACTCCATTTGTCAAACATAATTTTATATATATGATAAAATTATTTTTAAATTAAAATCATTATTTACATGAAAAATACTGATTATAAAACTATAACTAATTTTCAAATTCATTCAAAAATTACATTAGGTATTATAATGTTATCTCAATACCAGAAGAAACAAAACTATTAATTTGTGAGCACATTTTATTAAAATAATTTTTCTTTAAATTAATAAATTAATTGAATTTATTTATTTATATCATATTAAAATATAAAATATGTTTACTATGATCATATTATCAATTATAACATGCCTAAATATTATTTACCATTTCATGGGAGAGGTTTCTATTCTTTCTGACGATTTACTATTCATAAGGACAATATTAAAATTCACAAGGTTAGGTTACTATTCCTATGGATTGATTACAATTCACCAAAAATTATGTTTTTTTAATTAGACTCTAAACATATTCTTGATCGCAACCATGTATGTCTTATTTTCGAAATTCAAAACACATAAGAGACAATATTAGGTTTCAAGGATTCATTGTACGTTGTAGTTAATTGTGTTGTGATTTCATGTTTTTATAGGACATAAAGATACAAAATTAATTTCCATTGATAAAACATTGGGTTGTTACATTATTCCCCCATTATGAAATTTCACCCTTGAAATTTCATTTTACATTCTATTCCATAAACAGGTGCAACAAATTTTAATTCATTTACTCCTCTAGATCCCATTTGGCTTCTTTATATATATGGTTTTGGCCGAGTACATTGAATAAGTGATCAGAATTTTTATTTAGAACATTATTTATATGATCCAAGATCATTATTTGCTTCACCTTGTAAGAAAGACCATTCCCTAATTGTACCACCTCTAAAGAGAGTACATGTTAATGATCTGGTATATAATTCCTCTAGAGGGATACATGAAATATATTGTGAACATTGGACCAAGTAGGTGAATGTTATATTACATAGGCCACATCCTTAATGAAATCAAGAATCTTGAAGGGGATGATGATCCTAGGACTTTGATTTCCTTTCTTCCCAAACCTCATGGCCTTCTTCTAGGGACATTTGAGTTGAAATACCATGTCTCCAACATTGAAATGAAATTTTTATCCACAATTTTCTGCATAACTCTATTGTAGACATTGGGATTCCTTGTTGTTATATGGAATGGTTTTCTCATTATCCACCATTTCTTCGACCATTTCAGGGCCTAACAGGTTATTATCATCAATTCATCCTAACAGACTAGTTTTTTTCATCTTTTCTCATAAAGGGAATCATATTGTTCCATTAAGGTGCTCGAGTGGAAACTATTATTGTTGGGAATTAAATAAGTGGATGATGATTTTCCCATATTAATTTGATGTCCACAGAACATGTTATAAACATTTATTTCAGTGTCTGTATAGTTCCCTCAGATTGGCTATCAGTTTGAGGATGATATGTTCAACTGATATTCAGTTCAATTTAGTGGTTTGAACATGTTAAAGTCTTTTCCATAACATCTTGGTGAATCAAGGACCTCTATCAGATAAAATAGATAATGGTACTCCATGAAAACATACCACCTCACTGATATATATCCATGAATGTTGATCTGATGATATGTCCTCTCAAATATCAATAAAGTGTTCAATCATTGTAAGACGATCCACAATGACCCATATATCATTGTTTCTTTTGGATGTCCTTGGACGTTGGGTGAAAATGTTCATCGTGATGTACTCCCACTTCCATATTGGTATTGGTAGTGCTTGCATCCTCCCATTAGACTTCAATATTTTTCCATCACATGTTGATATAATCAGAACATTTATGTATACTCATCAATATCTTTCTTCATATTGTCCCACAATAAGTTCTCTTGGATATCTAGATACATCTTTGGGTCTCATACATGAATAGAGTATGTCGATCTATGTGCGTCATTCAAAAGAAACTTCTTTATCTCTAGATTGGATGGTGCATATAATCATGACCCAAATCATATAACTACTTCCTCACCAATCATGAACTCAGAGGATTCACCATTTTTAATAGCTTCAATGCTTTTCAAAATATCCATATCATTTATGTTTGCATCCATTATTTTTTCCATGAGGTATGGTTAAGTAATCCTATTTGAAAGGATTGATGATGTTACCTCCTCTATAACACCCCGAGATTTTATGAGATATATTATTTTTAATTTCTTTCATATCTTCTATTTTATGGTACACCAAAATTATCTTGCACTATACACAACATCGTATTAGCTTGCAGTTTACACAACACTATTCTTGGATTATGTTACACACAATTTCACGTTCATTTGATAGTAGTCATTCTACGCGATATTGAGTGTGTATATATATATATTTTCAATTTATAAATGGAATATGGTTGGATGTTGTAATACGTGACAACAAAGCAGTCTTTACCTACACGCAACCCTGACTTGGCTTGCATTACATACAATCGCGACCTTCCTCGATAGCGTGTGTTGTACGCAATACCGTGTTTTGATAACCAATGATATATTTTTATAATATTATTATTTACCAGCCATTATAAATAGTATTAAATAAATTCTTAATCGTATAACATTATTATTAATCTTACACATTTTCTATAACAAGGTATGAGAACAAAATAATTTTTTCGGGTAAAATAATTATTTAAAAAAATGCAGTTTTTCCGCCTGTTGATGGAGCACCCACATTAAATCTATTTTTTTCCATGTTTATCAGTTCAATTTGAGAAAATAAAATTCTTCTTTGGAATCAGGATATAATAATTTACTTTGGATAAATTTTTCATATTATTCTGATAACATTCGTATTTTAATGAATAGTAAAAACACGATATATTTTAATTAAAAACAAGTTTTTTCATCGCAATAATTATATTGTTAGATTATCATTTTAATTGGTTTTAAAGTGTAATTGAAATATATTTCTACTATTTAATCCAATTTTGGTCAATGGAATTAATTTCACTTTGAAGTTAGAAATAAACAAGTGTTGATCTTTTAATAGTTATTGTTTCATAAAAACACGCTATTTGTTCTGATAACAGGAATTAATTTTAAAATTAATTAATGACACTTATATGTTTTAAATTTATAAAAATAGAAACCATTTTTGAATTCAGAATATCAAACATATCTTAGGCTTAATTTTTGGTATTTTTCTGAAAAAATTCAATTTTGGATGAATATTGAAACCACTTTGTGGAAGTTAAAAAACTGACTCTTTCATTTAAATGAAAACATACCACTTCTTTGAATGGAATTTCAAAAATCTGACATAAATGGTTGTTATAAAAAAGTAAAATGTGGTACAATATGATGAAAATAATTTTCAGTGAACAGTAACTGCT
Source organism: Viscum album (assembly GCA_963277665.1). NCBI lineage: Eukaryota > Viridiplantae > Streptophyta > Magnoliopsida > Santalales > Viscaceae > Viscum > Viscum album. Next base: position 1,130,763,608 of record OY728142.1, on the reverse strand, counting down.
GACTTTTATTTACTGGGATTAAAGTTAAATAAGGAAATTCAAGGTTAAAATAATATTATAATATTTCAAAATTAGGTTAAAAATTGTCTTACACTTATTGTATGAGTATTGGCCGACCATGGGCATCCATGATACGATTTTGGGACCCCATTGAGCCACATGGTAGTGATAATGATAATTTGGATAAATTAATTTAATATAAAGACAAAATAGACATTAACAAAAATCTTTTAGAAAATAATATTTATATAAGGTTATATAAATTATCTTTTCAAATATAAATATTCATTTTAATGATAAAAATTATTTCCTACATGATGGTATTTGTTTTATAATTTTTAGACATCATATAAATTAAATTAATCATGACACAATAATAATGCAGTATTTACCTCATTAATAAATGATTTAAATAAATAAGATTATAATGATTACAATAATATCCAAAACATGTCCAATTATGATTGGATGATTTTATATAGACCATGAGTCCTCATATATTTATCTTTAATTATTTTTTGAGCTTTTTAAATAGAAGATAAGTTTATAATAATATAATATTTTCACACTTTACAAAAGATCCCCTCCTCCCCCTTTTAAAATGAGACTATATATAACCAATTTCTCACACTTATAAAGCCATGTGGCTTGTCCATAATCTACCCAATTAATATCCGTAAATCCCAATACCCCCTATAAGCCTTAACATAGGTATAATTCACTTCAAGAAGTTCTTTTGGTTCAAACAAAAGAAAGTTACCAAAATTAAAGGTAATTATTTCTCTTAAATTGTTTTCTTTTATTCTACATATATAACCCCTAAACTCTTTTTAATCATTTATTTTGTAACAAAAAAGGTATCCTCAATATACTAGAATGTTTTAATGATAAATATTCGAGCTAAACTTATACACACCTCCATCTAATGGATGAAAAACATAATGTTTCTGTGGATGGGAAACTAACGCCTCACAAAACGATGATTGTTCAATTTTCTCCTACTACCTCTCATGGTGGCCATTATGATGGAACTGTATTTATATATCATATATATTATGTTTATTAATTCTTTATTATACTTTAATTCCCAATTATATCAATCCATTATGGTTTCCATAGTGGGTAAATACGATAATCTCATCTGTGGAAGTGCGGACTACCGCCCCCTCAAAGTGATGTGATTCGTTAATGCCATACGTGGGATGTATAAAGGATGGAGTTAATGATATTATATATTATATTATACTGGAATTATAATATAACTATGTATCATTATGTTTTAATTCCATTAAAATAATAAATATAAATGAAATTTGCGTTCATGTGTACGTACATCTTACGGTCTCCATGAACGGTGCATTTCATTTCTTTCCTCCATATGTTATGCATTATTCTAAAAACATGTAAATTCTAGATATATATGATATATATTATATATAAATCATGAATATTAATCTGGATATAATGAACCTTTGACCACATGAACAACATGTAATTATACGAAGTCCATTTTTGACTACAGTACCAAATATCAACGAAATGAAATTTATTAACTTAAATGGTTACATAATGTTTATAACATGGTAATAAGTGATATAATAGGAATAATAAACTTGAAAAAGGTTATTAGTGAAGTATAAATTAACTTTGGTTTATTATTCAAGAGATTAAATAACGATCGAGTAAAGTTGGACACGAATTAAGGGAACTTCTTGACCCAATTTCCTTTCTTTGGGTTGATCTTATATTTCTTGTCTATGCTGTTTTTTAATTATGTGAGAAATGGATTTTTATATCTTATCACTTATTTATACATAATTTATGTGACCTTATAGTGAATACAGAAAAGTGATCTATTTTAGTTAAAAAAAGATATTTGGAAGGGATAACTTTCCAATCTCATTTTTATCCGAGAGTGTTTATTCGTAAGTATTTATTAGGGTTATATTTATCATCATTGTCCCTATTTTCTAAAAATGTTTTCATGTATGTTTAAAGTAATGTTTACCCATTTATAATTTTACTACATTGTATGTAAGGAATCTTTCTTTTGTTTACGTTATGAGGTACTTTTTTGACTTTTTCGACAAAAGTTCGAGAAAAATGTTTTTTTAGCATATACGACGTGAAAAGATTTTTATGGTTTCATAACGCCTCATTTTCATGATGTTTTCTCTATAAGATTGGTTTATTATTTCCCACAAAATCCTTTTATTTTAAAAATTTTCATGGAATGTTGAGAAAAAAAATTATTTTGAAAAGAAAGGATATTTTCCTCAAGAATTCATTTCAACTGTTTTATCCAAATCATTTTCCATCTAAGATGAGATTTTTTCATAAGTTTATGTTTCTAGTATAATTTATCTATGATTTACATGGTTTCACTTTTCTTATGATGAAATTATATACATTTTTTTATATGGATTATGTTATGTTGGGATGATTTTTATAAAACCCATTTTATTTTTTTTGTTATGATGAATGATTTATGTTTATGTTGTGTCACATGTAAGAATGATTTCATTATGAGATGGGTGGGACCTATATCTCCCAATAATTCATTGGGTTGAGATTTATATCACATGAGATAGACATGGCTGGATGGAAAGTTTATCTGGTTCAGTGATACATGGCTGGAACGAGGAGTGAACTCGTTTCAGTATGGGACTTTGTTCATTAATATGGTCTTCGCAGCAATGCCTTGGCTACTATGGAAATCATAACATGTGCTTATTCGATTCCACAATTACATGTTTTATTCCCATGATATTTTATCATGATTGATGTTCCATTATGATATATGCCTTATGTACTTCCATGTTTTATGTTATTGCTCAAGATTTTGATTTGTAAACTTTTTGTTCATGTTTTGAAGGTCAAATGTATATGGTTTGTTTTATTTTTTACATGCTTACCCTTACTGAGAATTTGAGCTCACCCTTTATATGTTTTCTTTCCCCGGGATATAAAGAAAGGTATTAGGTAAGAAAAAGAAGGGGAGATTTTTATGGGAGATGTTGAAGATCTTTCACTAAGATTAGAAGATTGTGTTCCATGTTTCCAAAGACACTAATCTATTACGGTCCTATGGTGGCTGTTTTTTTATGTATTAAGTTTTCCGAAAAAGTAATGTAATGTACATGTACGTCATGTTTGGGGTCTCTACAGTTGGTATCATAGGAAAGGTTTAGTTAACCTTTGGAAACTAGGATGAGAAATCTTTAGACATATCCCTAGATATATTTCTAAGGTATGTCTAAGGATGTATCTAAGGATTAGTATAACTATAGTTTATAGTCCTAGAATTATGTTGACGATCATGAATAGCCTATGGTGAACCTAAGGTGTCATGGATTAAAGAATTTGTGATATGTTAGACATCCCATAAGAGAATTTTTATTATTATGTGGTTCCTCGTTATTTTAACTGTTTCTTACACAATGGTTTCTGGTCATAGTCAATGGACGGAACGAGAATAAATTCAGTTAACCTTGATTCCAATGAAAAAATTGGGGACTATGATCAACGAAATTTAGTAATTCCTGGAGAGAAAGATATTGTGATTATTCTGATTCAGTCATCTCAATATATGAATAACAATGTGAACGTTAGATGTATTTTTAATTCATCAAATAAGAGGAATATGGAATTTTATGCATGTTCGCATGGTGAGGATCATAAAGAAAGAAAGATTGATATTTCTAAAGAAGGGATGAACAACCTTAAGGAATAACTCATATGGAGGGGAAGATGTTATCTATCTTGAGAAAAGGGTCATAGAGTGAAAGAATATTATGGTGTTGAATGTCTTATTTGTGGAGAACATGGTCATTACCCAACTCAATGCCTTAACCTAAGAGGTTACTTCTAAATCAAGGAAGGAATTATTTCATGACCATCATTGAAGAGGATGGGTTGAAGTTTTTATGTATTGGAATTCTATAATAATGTTGTTGAGGTACTTTTATAGTATATTGAAATATCTATGTATTGGTCCATTGTTGTTTTCCATAATAATATGGAATTGATAACCATGAAAAGTTATTGAAATATTTTGGAAAGAAGATGATATGCACACAATGAAGGGATAAAGATACAATAATATGTTTGATTGTATTCATGAGCTCATGACTAATATGAGGACAATGTGATATCATGGTTTGAGTATAAAGAATTTTTGGAATTTTGGTATGTGGAAAGAGATAACATTTGACAGCATTCTTGTTTTCACTAAGGTTCAATGGGTAATCATTTTTCAAGAGAATACATTATTAAGGTATTCACATTTTTGGAATGTGACCAACAAGATATATATTATGATATATGGGGGATAAATGATGGTATTCACATGCTTGTTATGTGACCACCCTTGTGATCGGTTTCTTTATACTATGAGCATGAACACAAGTATTTTAGATAAGCTTAAAGATTAGAATAGATTATGTTGTACATAAGTTAGTATTTTTTATGGATAGAATTTTTTTTGATATTATTGATGGGATGTTATAATAATGTAGTTTTAGAAAAAGGACAACCTGCAGGATGGGCGACAACCCGTCACTTTGGACATGGGTGCAGGAATCGAACCCACAACCGAAGTGCGACATGCCTTTATCTCCTACCACTGACCTACATAAAATCCCTAGTTTTTTAAAACTAGATTTATTTTAATCGGTATGATAGATGAAGTATAAGTCCATTTTTTGAATCATATACGATTAACCTCACCATAGAAGAATTTATGTATAATTGATAACTTTTGATAACCATTGGTTTGAGAGATATGGAATTTCCCATCATTCTATCACATGATCTACTAACACCTCACGAATGACAAATTCAACATCATTTCTTTAAGATATGAAGTGGAAATTGTTCATGGAACGAACAATTGTGACATTATACCGAAATAATGTAAGTATTTCTTCAAATTTAAATTATTTGACTATAGGGAAATGATCTTAAAAACCAAAAATGTTGTCCTAGTGCTCTTATATCTGATGAATCAGATGATACCTTAGATCATCAGAAATTTATGGCTTTGTGATTATTGGATTTTTCATATATATGTTCTCTACCACTCTCCATCAGAACATGATGGTTAGATTTCTCTTCCACATCCATATTTTCACATAATATCTATTATGTAGAAACCCATTGATGGGTTAATTTGGGTAACCATTATGTTTCATACTTCACTTATTAAAATTAAGTTTTAGTATTCTTTTTTACAATGTGTGTTTCTATGAAATAAACTTTCATGTAGTAAACCATTTATAACCCCGATGGAGAAATTCATTTTAATGGCGGTAGAATGTAACACCATGAGAATTTATGAGATATATTCTTTTTAATTTCATTCATATCTTCTATTGTACTATACACCATGATTATCTTTTTCTATACGCAACACCGTATTATCTTGCATTATACACAACACTATTCTTGGATTGTGTTACACACAATTTCAATATTTTTTGATAGTTGTAATTATACGAAAAATTGAGTATATATATATATATTCAATGTATAAAAGAAATATGGTTGGACTATGTTATACGTAACAACACAGGAGTCTTTCACTACACGCAACCCTGATTTGGCTTGCATTACACGCAATCACGACCTTCCTCGATAGAGTGTGTTGTACGCAATACCGGGTTTCACTACACAACGATATATTGTTATAATATTATTATGGACTAGCCATTCTAAATAGTATTTACTATATTTTGAATTTTATAAAATTATTATTCATCTTAGAAATTTTCTAGAACAAGGTATGAGAACAAAATAAATTTTTCAGGTAAAATATTTATTTTTTAAAAAATGAAGTTTTGCCGCCTTTTAATGACGCACCCACATTTAATCTTGATTTTTCCATGTTTATAAGTCCCATTTGAGAAAATAAAATTCTTATTTGCAATCAGGATATAAATATTCACTTTGGATAAATTTTTTATATCATTCTGATAACTTTCATATTTTAATGAATAGTAAAAACATGCTATATTTTAATTAAAAACAACTTTTTTCATCGCAATAATTTATATGGATAGATTATCTTTTTAATTGGTTTTAAATTTTAAATAGAATTTATTTTTACCATTTAATCCAATGTTTCTCATTGGAATTAATTTCAATTTGAAATTAGACATAAACAAGTGTCGATCCTTTGATAGTTATTGCTTCCTAAAAACATGCTATTTGTTTTGATAACAAAAATTAATTTTAAAATTAATTAATTACACTTCAATGTTTTAAATTTGGAAAAATATAAATAATTTTTGAAATCTGAATATCAAATATATCTTAGGCTGAATTTTTTGTATTTTTCTAAAAAACTTCAATTTTTGATGAATAGTGAAATCACTTAGTGGTAGTTAAAAAACTAACTCTTTCATTTAAATGACTTTTTACCACTATTGTAAATGAAATTTAAAAAATCTGACATACAAATTTTTTATAAAGAAGTAAAATGTTGTACAATAAGATGATAATAATTTTTAGTCAATAGGAACTGTTTACTTTTATTTACTATGGTTAAAGGTAAATAGGGCAATTCAAGGTAAAGAGAATATTATAATAATTTAAAATTAACTTTAAACTTATCCTAACCTTATTGGATGAGTATTGGATGACCATGGGAATCCTTGGGTTGATTTTGGGACCCCATTGAGCCACTTTGTAGTGATAATGACAATATGAAATAATTAATTTATTATAAAGACAAAATTGACATTAACAAGAATCTATTAGTAATTAATTTTAATAAGGAGTTATGTAAATTATCTTTTCGAGTATAAATATTAATTGGAAATATAAAATTATTTCCTACGTGATGGAATTTTTTTGAAAGGTTTTAGACATTAAATAAATTAAATTATTCATGACACAATAATGATGCAATATTTACTTCATTAATAAATGATTTAAATAAATAAGATTATAATGATTAAAATTTTATCAAAAACATGTCCAATTATAATTGGATGATTTTATTTCAACCATGAGTCATCTTATCTTCATCTTTAATGATTTTTGGACCTTTTTAAACTAAAGATAAATTTATAATAAAATAATATTTTCACACTTTCCAAAAGAGCCCCTCCTTCCCCTTATAAAAGGAGACCATTTATATCCAATTACTCAAACTTCTCAAGAAATTTGGCTCGTCCCAGACTCTGCCCAATTAAGCTTCATACATCCCAATCCTCCCCCTAGAAAACTTACCTTATTCATAAGGAACTTTAAAAAGTCTATTGGGTTCGAACCAAAGGATGTTACCCAAATTAAAGGTAACTATTTCTCTTAAATTGTTTTCTTTTATTCTATTTCTCCATCCCATAAAATATTTTTAATCCTTTCTTTTGTAACAAAACCAGTATCCTAAAAATACTACGATGTATTTATGAGAAGGATTCGAACTACACTTACACAAACCTCTATCTAATGGATGAAGAACATAATGTTTCTGTGGATAGCAAACTAACGCCTCACGAAATGATGATTGTTCAATTTTCTCCTACCGCCTCTCTTGGTGGACATTATGATGGAACTATATATATATATATATGATATATATTATGTTTATTATTTCTTTATTATACTTTACTTCCCAATTATATCAAGCCTTTATGGTTTCCATAGTGGGTAAATACGATAATCTCATTTGAGGAAGTGCAGACTACTTCCCCCACAAAGTGATGTGATTCGTTAATTCCATATATGGGATGTATAAAGGACGGAGTTAATGATATTATATATGATATTATACAGGAATTATAATATACCTATGTATAATTATGTTTTAATTCCATTAAAATTAAAAATATAAATTAAAGTAACGTTCATGCGTACGTCCGACTTACTGTCTCCATGAACGGTGCATTTCATTTCTTACCTCCATATGTTATGTACTATTATAAATACATGTATATGATGTATATATATGATATATATGACATAAAAATAATGAATATCATTCTGGGTATAATGAACCTTTCACCACATGGACAACATGTATTGATAAGAATTCCATTTTTGACTCAAGTACCAAATATTGAAAAAACAAACATTATTAACTTAAATGGTTAAATAATGTTTTTAACATGGTAATAAGTGATATAAAAGGAATAATAAACTTGAAAAAGGTTCTTGATTAAGTATAAATGAACTTTGTTTTATTATTCAAGAGATTAATGAACGATCGATTCAAGTCGGACACGAGGTAAGGGAACTTCTTATCCTTATTTCTGTTCTTTGGGTTGATCTTCTATTTCTTTTTTATGTTGTTCTTTGATGATGTGAGAAATGAATTTTTGTATATTATCACTTATTTATACTTTATTTATGTGACCTTATAGTGAATACACAAAATTGATCTATTTTAATTATGAAAAAATATTTTTAAGGGATAACATTTCCAATCTCGTTTTTAGCTGAGATTGTTTATTCGTAAGTATTTACTGGGGTTATATTTATCATCCATGACTCTATTTTCTAATAATGTTTTCATGTATTCTTAATGTCCTTTTTACCCATTTTTGACTTTTACTACATTGTATGTAAGGAATATTTCTGTTGTTTACGTTATGAAGTACTTTTTTGACTTTTCCGACAAATGTTCGAGGAGAATATTTTTTTTAACTTATACGACATGAAAGGATTTATATCATTTCATAATGCCTCATTTTCATGAAGATTCATCTACAATATTGAATGATTATTTTAAAAAAATCCTCTTCTTTAAAAAAATTTCTTGTAATTTTGAGAAAATAAAATTATTTTGAAAAGAAAGGATATTTTCCTCAAGAATTAATTTCAAGTGTTTTATAAAAACCAGTTTCCATATAAGATGAAATTATTTCATATGTGTATGTTTCATTTATAATGTCTCTATGATTTACATGGTTTCAATTTTCATATGATGAAATGATATCCATTTGTTTTATTTGGATTATGTAATGATGGGATGATGTTTATGAAACACATTTTATTTTTTGGGTTATGATTAATGATTTATGTTTATGTTGTCGCACAATTAAGAATGATTTAATTATGAGATTGGTGGGACATATATCACCATCCAATTCATTGGGTAGATATTTATATCTCATGAGATATACATGGCTTGAATGGAATTTTAATCCAGTTTAATGATACAGGACTGGAACAAGGAGTGAACTCGGTTCAGTAAGGGAATTTGTCCAATAAGATGGTCTTGGCAGAAATGCCTTGGCTACTATTGAAATCATAACATATGATAAATGGATGCCACAATTACATGTTTTATACCCATGCTATTTTATCATGATTTATGTTCCATTATGATATATTTCTTATGTACTGCCATTTTTTTGTCATTCCTCATGATTTTGATGTGTAAATTTTATGATCATGTTTTGAAGGTCAAATGTATATGGTTTGTTTTATTTTCTCTATGACTACCCTTACTGCAAATTTGAGCTCACCATTTATATGTTTTCTTTTCCCCGGGATATAAAGAAATGATTTAGGTATGAAAAAAATGGGAGATCATTATGGGAGATTTTGATGATCTTTCACCAATATTAGAAGATTATGTTCCCAGTTTCCAAATACACTAAAATATTACGGTCCTTCGGTGTCTGTTTTTGTAATGTATTAAGTATTCCGCAAACGTAATGTAATTTCCATGTACATCATGTTTGGGGTCTCTACACCCTAAATGATTTTGTTAACATCCCAATGAAAATTTGTGAATATTGGATCCTTTTAAATTCTCATCATTGATAAAAAAGAAGGATCCTTTCTACATAGATCATATTCCACCGTGTTTTCCTTATTGGGATAAAGATGGAGTGAGAATTCAAAATCTCTCATGAGATATATACATCTTCACTGGTGAATATTAAGAACTTTTTATATGAATATATATATTTGAGTATCTTGTGATCAATATATTTCTCACACTTCTCCACATAGATGTTATTCTGCTTGATTTTTAATGCAAAGATCTCATCTACCAACCCCATATCATGCGTAGGATAGTTTTTCTCTTGGATTCTCAGCTTCCTTGAGGAATAGACTATAAATATATAATTTTCCATCAGCACACATCCTAAGTCATTCAATGAAAATTCACTGTAAACAAAAAATAGTTCACCACTTGTTGGTTGTGTGATTAATGGCACAATAATTATAACGCCCCGACCCCAGTTACCCAGAGTCGTTTAATTATTAAATAACATTGGCATGATCACAGGAAAGATAAAATCTCGAAAGACAAATTAGTTGAGTAGCCGTCGAAACACTAGATATATTCATAAGGTTTTACATTACATCATAAAATGAAAGCCAAAACAATATAGTCTCCATAGTCTACACTCTTATCCCCTCATACTATCCCTGCAGGTCATTCATAATTTAATTATTCACATCCTGGGAAAAATAAAACATAGAAAAGGGGTGAGCTCAAATTCCCAGTAAGGATAAAAATATAGCGGAAACAATCATAAATAAGAATAAACATTGAAGGAAATGTATAAATAAAACAAAATCCTTTTAAACATGAACTTCAAAATAGTATGGAAAAAATGAAATAATTCCATTTACTTATTCACATGGATATTCTACTAATCGAATAATCACATGAAATATAAATAACAACTTTCATAATGATGGAATGCATAATTCCAGACTATCATAACCACATACCCAAGGCCTCGTGTCAAGAATACAAATAATATTTTGTCAAGACCTTGTGAAAAGATAGTAGTTTGTCTCATGAGACCTACCGATGCATCGAGGAGCTATAGTGGGCTCCACCCGTCACATATTAAGTTCAATGAATTCCCATATGAAAAGGTTTAAACATAACATAAACATTTTTATTAAAACTAGCATACAAAATGTAAATACTTCATCCATAAACTTTGAATGGTATAAAAATAACACATCCACAGTCAAATATATCAAAAAACCTTCAATACAATACATAAGTTTTGTATCATAGTAAATCAACTTCAAATAAGCGTAAAATCCATCAAAGGATGTTGGCATAGATGAAATCAAAACTCTTTTTAGAGAAATATATCTTTTTATTTTGAAATCATTTAAGAGTCATATATTTATAAAATAAAACATTTTCCTTGAAAATATTCTTATAATATTGTAAGGGAAGCTTCTATGATTTTATAACAGCGGAAAATAGCCGCACTCGCCGTATAAGTTAAAAAAACATTCTTACCTTAATTCTGTCAAAAAGGTTAAAAAGCACCTTGTTTGGAAAACGACAGAATGATTCCTTTATAAAACTGTTATAAAAAGAAAAATAAGGTTATAAATGACATTAACCCATATTCTTGTAAATAGTAAATATGTTTTGAAATAAATTTTTAAAAAACATGAATGTGGATGATAAATAGATCCCAGTAGATTATTACGTATAAACAACCTCGGATAATGAAGAGATTGCAAAATAAACCCTTACCTTGTATTTTTCCTTGGTTTGGAGTAGGTTAACCTTTTTTATGATGGTGAAATAATTTCTATTAAATTATACAAGAATCATATACATTAATATGATATCATATATGATCTTTTAACATTGATATGTTAATAATAACTTATTACTATCATTGTTTCGGGTGTTAACTTACTCATTTTCTTTTATATGTTTTGTTAAATAAGCCATGATTGTCATGGATAGGTTGTATCTTATTCATATCCAGAATGATATCAAGTCCTTAAACATTATTTTTAAATCATAAAATGATAATTATACTTGAATGGATACGATGGAGAATGAATCTCCTCGCGTTCGTGGAGACGATAGTCCGTACGTACGCACGAGCGACAATATCATTATTTTGATATTAAAATAATATATAATTGGATGGTATATCATATATAAAGAATCATTATCATGTAATATTTATTGTTTACATGAATTATAAATAATTATTTTACCCATCCAAATAATAGTATATTGAACAACAATTACACCACGACGTGGAGACTGTAAGCCGTACGTACGCACGTATGGTGACACGTCATTAAAAGGATGGATAGAATACTGAATATGGCTGTACCATATTTATAATAATATTAATATATATTTGAGATATTGGATTCATTATTTTAGAATGGTAAAACAAATAAAGAAGATGTTGAAGAAGAAACGAATTGGAAAAACGGTGGTGAAAACATTACCTCTTCATCGGGCTCTTCCTTTTGATTTGATCAAAAGGGCTCCTTAAGTTGGCTTTCTGACTAAAGGAAGGCCTCTAGGATGAAGTGATGGATTTTTGTAGAGTATTTGGGCATATTTTGTCAGAACCAAAAGGCTTTGAATGTGTTAATTATTGAGAAAAGGGAGTGACCTTTTATAAGATGGGTGAGGGGCACCTTTGGAAAAGCTAGAAATATTAATTAATAATAAATTCATATTCGATTTCTAATGGCTAAAATGTTGATAATTTAAAGTTTATGGTGGGGATTGGTCTCAAACCACTCAAACAATAGAATTTAGATAGGTTTGGGTTACTATATTAACTTTATCTTTATGTATTAACTCTAAGTTAATTAGTTTCACTTTTAAAATGTCTGTTTGTATTTTTATATTATATGGCTACTAAACATACTATATACCTACAAGAGACCCTCAAGTGCCCATTAATGATACACCTATCATGATATAAGTCTCTTGGCCGAACCTTCGATTTTTAGGTATTTAATATCAATTAATAATTTAATATTTTTTTTAAAAAACTATTTTATGTCAATTTTGTCACTATTCAATAATTGATTTTTGTGAAAATCATAACCGAATGATTACTTATAACAAAGTTAATTAAGTCAGTCCTAACATGTCATATTATCCAAGAAAATTAGTTTAATTCATAAAAAGAATCAAATTATATTTATTTGGGTATTTATAATATTAATTATTTTAATTTTTCACTATTATGTTAATTACTGCATCATCATTGTGTCATAAATAAATTAAATAATTTAATGTCTAAAAATTATAACTAAAACATCATTATGTATGAAATCTTTTTATATTTCTAATGAATATTTACAATCTAATTTATCTTATATATAACCATATATTAAAAATTGTTTACTAAATAAACTTTGATTTTAACTCTTTTAACTCTTCTTTGAATTAAATAATAATAAATTTCCTAATATAATCCATGTGGACCTAAATGATAATATTTTATTCCAAAGGTTGTTTTTGGACGAGATACACTTGTCCAATAGAATTTGTACATGTGTTAGGCTAATATTAATATCATTTTTACCCTTAATTACCCTATTTACTTTTAACCGTGGTAAATAAAATTAAAAAGTTATTATTCACCAAAAATTATTTTCATCTCATTGAACCACATTTTACTCCTTGATATTAACCGTGTCTCTCGGATTTTCGAAATTCCAATCACAGAAGCGGTAAAATTATGTTTTATAAAAAATTCAGTTGTTTAACTACCACTTAGTAGTTTTACTATTCATAAAAAATTGATGTTTTTCAGAACAATGCCAAAATTTCACCTTAAGATATAATTGATATTACGAATTCTAAAATTATTTCTATATTACAAAATTCCAAACATATAAGTTTCATTAATTAATTTTATAATTAATTCCCGCTGTCACAACAAATAGCGTGTTTTTAAGAAACAATATATTTCTAAAGATTGACAATTGTTTATGTCCAATTTCAAAGTGAAATTAATTATAATGAACACAATTGGAGAAAATGATAAAAATATATTCTATTATACTTTAAAACCACTCAATAGTATAATTTATCACTATAAATTATTTTTATTAAAAAAGTTATTTTTAAGTATTGTTCACTATTCATAAAAATTAGAAGTTCCAGAAAAATAAAAAAAATTTAAATTAGGATAATTTAGATATTTAGTATCAAAAAATGAATTCCATTTTGAAATATAAAATATATATAATTTCAAAAATTAGGTATTACTATTCATATCGGCTAGTTTCATTGGTTGTGGTGTGTGTTAGAACTCGAAGTTGCGTACAACACACGCTACTGATAAAGGGGGGCCTTTATCAGCGCTTTTTTTAGCACTGATAAAGGGTCGGCTTCAAAAAAAAATTAAAAATATATTAATATATAAATATAGTTATATTGTTATATAAATATAAAATATAATTTTTAAATATATTTTAGATAAGTATAAATGTACATTTACACTTATTATACTTAATATATAAGATATCTAGAGAAAATGAATTCTTAAAAAAATAAAAAAATATTTTTAATTTATATTTCGATAATCATTATGGAGTAATAGTCATTTAATAACAATTTTAGGACTAAAAAAATTAAAAAAATTAAAAAAAGATCCATAATATGTTGAAAACGCAACTCAAACTTCAAAGGGCCATAACTTTTGATCCGGCTGTCCGTTTGAGCTCTACCACATATCAAATCGAATCCTGCGACGACCTCTACGTCTCTATGACTTGGGGGGACCCTAGTAAAACGTTTTTCGAGGCCAAAAGAGGCCTAGAAGGCCTCCAAAACTGAGTTTTTTGTCGGGGTACCCAGATTTTTTAACATTTTGTTGATTGTCAAACTCGTTTAAGGGGGAATTATTGGCTTTTCTTGGTGGGGAATAAATTTATTCCAAGGTATTACATTCATATTGATATTATGTCTTTGAAATTTCATAATTTTTTATAATGAATTGCTATTTATAATCTAATATATAACTATATGTACATATTTTTTATATATTTGCACCTAAAAATTAAATTTTTTTAATAAATAATTAAACATATATACATATAAAATATATTAGATTTATCTAAATAATAACTAATATCCATTTTATTTAAAATACCAATATATGAATATTTATATACCTATATATTAATCTAAAAATATATATATATTAATCTAACTATATATATATTAAACTAATAACTATTTATATATTAATATAACTACATATATATATATATTAGTATTACTATAAATATATATATTAATATCACCATAAATATATATATTAATATCACTATATATATATATTAATATAACTATATAAATATATATTCATATAACTATATATATGTTAATATAACTATATATATGTTAATATAACTATATATATTTAAATATAACTATATATTAATATAAATATATATTACTATACGAATAAATATAACTAAATATATATATATATATAGATATAGATATCTATTAATACCACTATATATATATATTAATATTACAATATATATTATAATATAACTATATATATATATATATTAATATAAATATATATTACTATAAAAATGAATATAACTAAATATATAAATATATATATATATATACATCATGAATTATAAAGAAAATCAAAATAGAGTAGTGGTAAGGGCATAGGGGCGTAGGGGGGAGGTCTCGAGTTCAAATCCTGGTGGAGGCAGGGGTGCGCGCACATGGGGAATATTGGATCAAGCACTGTTAAAGGGTGGAGGGGGTGCATGGGGTGCGTGGGGTGTTGTATAGGGGCCTAAAAGTGCTGTAAAAATGGGGGCTCAAGCGCTATAAAAGCCCCACCCCTGATTTGCAGAATTGTTTATTTTTTTTAAAATTTTTATAAATTTTTATAAATTTTTTTTAATTTTTTTTTTAATTTTTTTTAATTTTTTTAACTTTTATCAGTGCTTTTTAAAAGTTCTGATAAAAGGGTCCTTTATCAGTGCTAAAACGAGAGCGCTGATAAAGGAGGAGCTGATATAGGACCCCTTTATCAGCGCTAAAAAAAGCGCTGATAAAGGGGTACTTTTATCAGCGCTTTTTTTTAGCACTGATAAAAGACACCTTTTATCAGGGCTGATAAAGGGGTCCTATATCAGCGCTTTTCAGAGCGCTGATAAAGGGGACCCCTCCTTTTTCTACGCTGGCTTTATCAGCGCTTTTCTAGCGCTGATAAAGGCCATTTTTAGCGCTGATAAAGGCCGTGTTTGTAGTAGTGTGAAAACATTACCTCTTCTTCGGGTTCTTCCTTTTGATTTGATCAAATGGCTCCTTAGGTTGGCTTTATGACTAAAGGAAGGACTTTGGGATTAAGTGAGATAAGTTTATATAGTATTGGGGTAGAGTTTGTCCGAACAAAAATGCATTGAATGTGTGAATTAGTGAGAAGGTGGAGTTCCCTTTTATAGGAGGGGTGATGGGCACCTTTCGAAAAGATAGAAATATTAATTTATAATAAATTAATATTCGGTTTCTAATGGCTACAAAGTAGATTATTTAATGTTGAGGGAGGTGATGGGTCGAAAAACTGTCAACAAATAGAATTTAGACAGGTTTGGTTTACTATATTAACGTTATCTTTAACTATTAACTATAAGTTAATTAGTTTCACTTTTACAATGTCTCTTTGTATTTTTATATTAAATGGTTACAAAACATACTATATACCTCCAAACGACCCCCAAGTGGTCCATTAATGATACACATATCATGATATAAGTCACTTGTCCGAACATTAGATTTTTAGGAATTTAATATCAATTAATAATATAATATTTGTTTTAAAAACACTTTTATGTCAATTTTGACACTATTCAATAATTGATTTTTGTGAAAATCATAACAGAATGATAACTTAGAAAAAAGTTAAATGAAGTCAATATTAACATGTCATATTAACCTATAAAATTAGTTTAATTCATAAAAGGCTCAAATTATATTTATTTGTGTATTTATAAAATCAATTATTTTAATTATTCACTATTATGGTAATTACTGCATCATAATTGTGTCATAAATAAATTCAATTATTTAATGACAAAAAATTATAAATAAAATATAATTATTTAGGAAATATTTTTTTTCTTTCAAATTAATATTTAAAATCTAATTTATCTTATTTATATCCCAATATTAAAAATGTTTTAGTAAATAAACTTCGATTTTAACTCTTTTATCTCTTCTTTGAATTAAATAATAATAAATGTCCTAATATAATCCATGTGGACCTAAATGATAATATTTTATTCATAAGGTTGTTTTTGGTTGAGATTCACTATCCAATAGAATTAGGACATGTGTTAGGGAAATATAAATATCATTTTTACCCTTTATTACCCTATTTAGTATTAACCGTGGTAAATAAAAGTAAAATGTTACGATTCACCAAAAATTATTTTCATCTCATCGAACCACATTTTACTCATTGATATTAACCTTGTCTCTTGGATATTTTAAATTCCAATCACAAAAGCAGTAAAATTATGTTTTATGAAAAATTTCAGTTTTTTAACTACCACTTAGTAGTTTCACTATTCATCAAAAATTGAAGTTTTTCAGAACAATGCCAAAATTTCACCCTAAGCTATAATTCATATTCCGAATTCAAAAATGATATCTATTTTAAAAAATTCCAAACATATAAGTTTCATTAAATATTTTTATAATTAATTCCCGTTGTCCCAACAAATATCGTGTTTTTATGAAACAATATATATCAAAAGATTGACAATTGTTTATGTCCAATTTCAATGTGAAATTAATTCTAAGGAACCCCATTGGATAAAATGGTAAAAATATATTCTAATTATACTTTAAAACCAATCAATAGTATATTTTATCACTATAAATTATTTTGATTAAAAAAGTTGTTTTTAAGTATTTTTCAATATTCATAAAAATTGGAAGTTCTCAGAAAAATACCAAAAATACAAATTAAGAGAATTTTGATATTACGTATCCAAAAATGAAGTCCATTTTGAAATATAAAATATATATAATTTAATAATTAGGTATTACTATTCATAACGGCTAGTTTGATTGGTTGTGGTGTTTGTTAAAACTCGAAGTTGCGTACAACACACGCTACTGTATTATTCAAAGGAAAGTATACCATGGAAGCTTGTGATGTTTCATTGTAAATTCTTGATGACCCCATTATAAAAAGTAAATTTATTTAGTCAAATTGAATATATTAAAGTTTAAAATATTGGATTTAAAAAGGGTTCCCTATTTAAAGTTGGTAAAAGTGCAATACTAAAAATGAATTTGTTCTTACATTATGTCTAAGAAGCTCATAATATGGATTCTAAAATTATAAGGATTATATAAAGACTAAAATTTTGTTAATACTATCCATAACCTCTTATGAACGGCTTGTTTGGTAAGTCATGGTGCACTTGAACTCGGTGTTGCGTGTAGTGCAAGTTATTGAACTATTTTGAAGAAATAACACACTATGAAATCATGGGGTGTTACAATCATTAGCCTCTATTTCATCTCCATAAAGTAGACTTCTCTTTCCGAAGACTAGAAAATCATTACTCACTTTTGTGTCATCTTGGTCAATGGGTTTTACAATCATGAAATATTCTTCACAAATTCTCATTAATACATTTTTAGAGCAAGAAATTGATAGATCTATATTTCATATGTTGGCCTAGGTAACTCTTCAATTTACTTTGTATAAAAAAATGTCCAAAAATATCACATTACTAGTGATGACATACCCTATGAATGATTCCTCTTCTATCCAGAAGTCGCATTTAATTTAATTTTCATATGGATTCTCCCTTAGAAAATTCATTAATGTAGTATTCAAATACTCCCCATGTTCATCATTTCCCTTTGAGTATATTAGAATTTCATCGATAAAGACTACCAAAAATTTGATGAGGTAATCTCTAAATAATCTATTCCTTAAGACCATGAAAAATCCTACAGATTTAGGGAGTTTGAGGCGAGTCACTATGAACTCATAGTTTCCCTAACTCATCCAAAAGTATATATTGGGAAAGTATTCCTTCCTCACTATAAATTTGTGATATCCCGACTGAAGTTCCACATTAGAGAAACAACTAAACCTAGGAATCTAATCAAGCATGTCATCTATCCATGGTTAGGGATCCTTGTTCATTATTGTGATTTTATTGAGCCCACGATAATCAATGCAGAGGAACATTGAACGCACCTTTTTATTGAAGAATTGAACGGGTGAATCCGAAAGTTAACCACTCGGGAATATGAAAGTATCCTGTAGATTTTCATGTAATTGCTTCTTCATCTCTTATATCGTTAAGGTATACATTTTATAAGGTGTCATTGATATATGCAGAGATCCAAGAATAATTCTAATTGATAACTTAACCTCTCGATCACGAAGAAGACCTGTGATCTCTTCATGAAATACATTAGTGTTATCCCTCGTGATAGGCATGTCTTCATTCCTGATTGTACACATTGTCTCAGTCATTTGAGATAGATATGATATCTCATAAGGAGTTAATATCCATACATGAGATAGTGGTTATGAAAAAATCCATCTTACTACGTAAATATGTATTGAATTGGAGGATGCTTCGGGATGTGAAGAGTGATATCCCATTCCCAACAATTGATGTTGGCATTATATAAACATAGCTAATCTATACCAAAGATAGAAAATAAATACACTAAAAGAAGAATGATGAAATTTTTTGGGTAGTTCAGTCCAAAAACACTAACCAAGGAAGAGTTATAATCCATGATTGAAATTATTTCCCAATTCACAATTGTCACAAATAAATTATACAATAAATATCAAGGTGTTGTTTGGATGTTTCTACTAAACTAGAAATGTATAAAATAATGTATAGAACCATAATAAAATACTATGTTCAGTAGTCATGAATGAATAACTAGTGTTTTTGTCACCAACTCGTGGTCTGGATCAACATTAGTAGTAGTAATAGAATAATCCCTTTCTTGTTTAATTGGAGTTTGTTTCTGATTGTCTCTCACAATCCTTGGTTTAGGGATATTTATGGCATAATTACCATAATCCTTATAGTTATAACACTAAAATACGTGATGATTATTAATCTAAACCATCATTTCCTCTTCCACAGTAGTGATATTTTTCATATACGTTTGGAAGATTTAAACTAGATGTTCTAACTTTCCACACTTGAAGAAATTCTTGGTTCCCTATAAGAAGTTCCCAGGATGCTTCATCTTACATTTTTTACACATGGGATGATTGAGATTCTATCTAAAATAGAATTTATTTCTGTGTCCACCCTCGTTATATACCATTTTCCAATTTTTTCATTGTTCCTATGATACTGTTGAGAGTCTCCAACCTCCATTTCACCCTTATGGTCACAATGGAAAATCACCGCATTGCTATTGAAGTCTTTAATTTCCATGAATTTTCTTAGGCTCAGCTTTAGTTAGTTAAAGATATGACCCACCTTGATTTCGGTGTTCATGACTATAACAGATACATACCATGTATTCTTTGTGATGTTATCTTTATATACACCAATGGAATAATCTTCCTTATTCTTGAGTCTGAGGAACATTAATTAAATCTTTAGACGAAGGTTTTGAGGATAATATTTATTAAAAAACATTCTCCTGAATTCTTCATAATCCATGGAACCAATTTTCTCTTGGGGAATCATATTTTTCATCAGTGTCCACCACTGTTCATCTTCCCCATCAAAACAACAGACCACAAATATGAAGACCTCATATTTTGAACATAGGATGACAGAGAATATATTTTCAATGGAGTTAATAAAAAATTCCTCAAGGATGGGATCAGATGATTCACTAATCATGGGAGGCCTTTTACGCATGAAGGATTTAATGGAAACATTCTATTTAATTATAGGAAGAGGGTGTTCCACATGATTCAAGTTATTATTGATATCTTGAGCCAACTGGGGAAGCACTGTCATGATGTTTTTAGAACCTATTCCCATTATATCAGGCATATCAATTGGGAGATATTCAAACTCCCGAAAAAATTATTATTGGAACGTGTTCTTCTATTTCCCACCATTATTTACGAAAAGGAATATACAACTAAAGGGAATGAAAACTCATATTTTAAATATAAAAATGAAATTTTGAACATAAGTGGATAAACATATAATGGAGAACTATATCCTAAATTTCATTTTCTTATGTTTTAATATAGGTTATCCATGATCGTATTGTTAACTTATATTCTTATGGGATCCCTTTTTTATTCAATTAATAATGGTTATAGAAAACTCATGAATTTACCAAAGCATATCCCTTGGGTGTGTCGTACCAAGAGTGTGGTAGGGCCCGTTTCCATGCACCTATTTCCATTTGATACATGCTCCAAGCAGTGGTTTTTGGATTTAACAATAGATTCATTTAGTCCAGAGCCACTATTACTAATTTGTATCTAGATAGGTATTTATTTTCCTGAAAAACCACTTACTCTATACTTACCATGATTTACGGGTGTTTTCTTATACATATTATCATCTATAAAGTTCCCACTAAAGTTCTCTATTAATAATCTTTAAAAATAACTAGAACATCCTCTAATATTAACTATAGTGACCCTAGCCTTTGACACACAACATTACATAATTTGAAGCATAATTATACAACATATTACAAGATATGGATCGTGAATTCTAATGTCTTTGAAGACTACATATATAAAACATAACACATGTAACTAAATATAAAATTTCATTAATTTTGTTTTCGTAAAGGGCCCCTAATTTTTATTGTTCTCACAAATATTTAATGGATAACATTGAGATAACATGAATGAAGGGATGAGCTAAAATGCCCTGAAATGTAATAAACATAAGAATAAATTTTTATAAAATGTTTAGAGAGAATAACATAATGATATAAGAGGGAATTTAATATTTGGAATGATAACATATAACCATGGGATCATAAAAATAATAATTCATAATAATATAGAGGAAACATAAATACCGAATTTAGTATGAGTCAAGGCTTATTGCACATAGAGGAGTACAATTCAAGGTTAACCACCAAGACCGGTGCATATGGAAGCATGAGTAAAGGATAACTGCTAAGACCATTGTACATGACGTCTATGGGGAATAAACATTACCCAATTCATTGGAGTACAATCTAGGTTCACCAATACTAACATGTTCATGAATATTTTTTACACATTAAGATTCATACATAATCAATCCTACATAAATATAAAGGTACTAATAGAAATAAATGGTAATCATAATCATTTAATAATGTATAATGAATCTGTGTATCATAAAAGTGTCCATGAAATAAAGGATTAAAACATACATGTAAATTAACAAATTAAAATAATAATATATCTACGTAATTGATTTCAAATAGAAATGACTATACGAAAGAAGAATATTTAATAAATTTTCACCATTAAAACATTTTAGTGTGATTTTAAGAAAAATACTAAGAAGCATATAAACTATAAATGGGAAAAATACTTTACATAGAACTAGAAGTGATCCCATAAGGTGTTCATATTAAAAAATATTGGTTTTATAAAAGAAATGGTGGCCTAATAAATATGGTCAGCTCACTAGAAATTGGGTATGAATTTAGGAACTTCCCTTAAAACGGGATTTCTTTTTGGGTAGTGTTGGGGGGGGAATCATTTAAAAACATGTATATACCTGAAGGAGGAGGGATTGATCTTGAAACATGACTTTGGATAAAATGAATAGTATTTTTCATGTTTTATCTAAAAAGAAAATACATCTTCATTTGGGTAATAACAATGATAGAGAAACCCAATGGAATAAAGGTGGTTCGAGTCGAATCCCTTCAGGAATATCTACATGTTATCAGGTGTAGATATGACACCTAAGGAGATGTAAAAGGATTTATCATCTCTATATACACCATGAGGGCAGTATGGGAAAGGTTCGATATCAACCCCTTCATTAGGAATTATTTGTAAAAATCCATAACATAGAAGATATTCTTGAATAAAGGTGAGAATGAGAGGATCCCTTAATTTACCTCTCATGGTGTTCTCCACATGATATTAAGGACCTGAATAATAAAACTTGGTTCAATTATTAATAATTCCAGAACCTATTTTACTTGAAAATGATTTAGTATTACCTTTTGGAGTGAATTCATAACCATTTTGTTTTTTTATGAGGTTCAATTTAGTTGTTCATGTATGTTTGTTTCTATAGTTTTAATAAACGGATCACTTATATTCATGTTCGGACAGACATGTATGATGAGAGTTGGTGTGCCAAATCAATGTTATCTGACATTAGTGAACATCAATAATATTACACCATTAGAAAATTTATTTGGTTATTTTGAGTGAAGATGAATCATTATATAAAACATTAATGATAAACAATTTAATTAATTTGGTGAATTTTCTCATAATAAACTTGTGTTGAATTATTATTTTACATCACATTTGAAAAATAATTCCCGAGAAACATATAAGATAAAAAACATATTTAATATGTTTTTAACCATAAAATTGTTCTAATTAACATAATTTAATATTTCAATATAAATTGATAACCTGTCGTCCTTGAATATGTAAAATTAACATATCTTAGATGCTGTTTTCATTTCATTCGAATAAAATAACTTGAAATGAGACATGATAATAAATTATACCATTATCATAAATAAATTCTAGCACATTTATGGTACTTGAGTTTTCATTCCATTTGGATGAGGAGAGGTTAGGAATTAAAATAGAACAAAAGAACATGAAAATAGAAATAATGAAATGAAAAGTGACATTTACCTCTTGGTTTAATTTTCCTTTCAAACCGCTTAATGAGAGTGTATTTGGTCTTTTCATGGGACCAAGGGCTGTAAGAAGTTGGGTAGGATATTTGGGAGTAATTTGAACAGAAATTTTTGAAGGAACAAGGCTTGAGAAGAGTGAAGAGACGAGGGGAGTGTGGGTGGGTTTTATATTGGAGGGGTTGGGGGTTTTCTTAATATATTAATCCCTATATTACTTTTTTTCATAAGAAAAGCTATAGTAATGATTATTGTGATCAATAAAATTAATATGTTCATGTGAGTTATAACTGATGTCCATTTACATCATACATGATATAAGAATGATGCATAAATTCAGATTTTGGCATTTATTGTAAATTATCTTATTTTACTATTCAAAAAAATTCAGGTATTTTAGAAAAATTCCAAAAATTAACACTATCTAATTTAATTATTGGTAGAATCAAAAAATGAACTCTATTTTTCAAAAATAATCATTTAAATATGATTATTTTAATTTATATTTTAAATAAAAATTTATTGAAAAATATTGATATCGAAATTATAACTGATTTTAAAATACTTTAAATAATTAGATAAGGTATTATAAAATAATATGAAATTAGTATAAATAAAATTGATAAATTATGAATAAAATTTAGGAAAATATAATTTATATTAAATTAATTAATTAATTTTAATTATTTATTTATGACATATAAAAGTACCAATACATTTTATATGACTATATTATAACTTAAAGGATTCATAAATGTTATTTATAAATTAATTGGTGTAGTTAATATTCTTATAAAAGATTAACTATTCATAAGGGTCATATTATTATTCATAAGTGTATGTTACTATTCATATGGGTCATATATTATTAACCAAAAATTATGTTTCTTCCATTAGACACCAAAAATCAAATTGATCGGAGCTCTGCATGTAAGATTATGAAAATTCAAAACATATTAGTGGAAATATTTTTTTAAAAGTCACATTATGATTTATATTTCATTATTTTGTGATTTAAGGGGATTATATGACATAATTATAAGAATGTAATTTCCATTTATTAATTATTGGGTCATTACAATATCCATATTGAAGCATAATATAAATTTATTGACATTGTCATAGAATAAAAAATCCATAAAAATATTATTCCAATACTCTATTAAAAGAGATGAGAAAAATATTATTTTCCATTGATGATACTTTAAATAAAAACTTCTAAAATGTAAACAAAAATATTTTCATTCATATTAACCATGGAAACATCTAACGGATTTTTCAAATCAATGAATGGTCATATAAGTGAGAAAATATGTTCGTTTTGAATATGCTAAAAGAGATTATTTATTTCATACATTAATAATATTTTAAAAATGACTACTTTAGGGGTAATTTCATGAAAATTATTTAACTTATAAAATTTCAAATAAATTAAAAGGTATTTATTTATTTTTAAAAAATACATATTTATTATGTTAAATTTTCAAGAATTTTTTTTGATCATAGACATTGAATAAAAATTTTATTAATCAAATAAGAAATATGGTTGGATTTTCATAAAATAATTTACTCAATAATTTATGTATAAAATATAGAAAAATTGTTCTAATGCATAATAATTCAAGAATGAAGTTATGTATAATATAATTTATTATCTTAAATTTATATGTTCAATATAACATACCTCAATGTAAACTTTTCATGGATAATCTAAAAAAAATTAAGGTGGTAAAATAAAACCATAACGATTTGGTAACATTTGATTCATAACATCCATGAATCAAATAAAGTAAATCAAAACATCCAATATCATGAATATAAATTAATTCTTACTATATCAAATAAAAAGGAAGTATATACACCACATTAAGGAAACATGTATTGAATATAGATTATGTCTCACATAAAAAAGTGTGATGAGAAACCCTTAACTATAGTCTCATCCTTCTTCATATTAATTCATACCTCATGTATAATAAGCACAAATTTTTTATATTTCTATAGTAGAACCATATTAATAATTATAATGCTATAAATAATTACATCTCCCATCATATCATCTATTCATTAACAATCATTGATTATCATTATCATTTTTGATGTTAACTACATCATTTTTCATGTATGCTTCAGTTCAATGGTTCTGATTATTACATCATTTTCATTATTTCATCAAATATATAATTTAAAAAATTTAAATAGAATTATAATTATTTATTATAGGAATTTATATTACAATTCAAACTAATAAATGATGTAAACTGAATCACATCCCTTCAAGGAGATGGTTGTTTGTATATACAGATGAGTGATGTTTCCACTTTCTGATGAATTGAATTAATGTAATCTAAAAAATAACTCACAATTAATTAAATATTATTGTATTATAAAAATCAAATATAAACATTAAGTATATCCTTATTACCATCCATGTATAGTTTAATTAAAAAATGAATCACATCACATTGTTATAATTGTTGTCCAAGCATACACCCGACCGTCGTTATTGTTTTCGAGTATATATGAAGATAATAAGGTGGATAATATCATATACTTTTATAATAATATATAGTTCCTAAATATCATACATAATTATTAAATCAATTATAATAAAAAACAATGACTGGTGGTAATTAAAAATGTATCATATCCTTAAGTGGAGGTGGTAGACCACAAATACACACGACTGATGCTTTTTTCCCATTTGAGGTAAATGATGTAGAAATTTCTATTCCCATAATAAAAATAACATAATAAATTATTTTTTATCATATATTTAGTCATATTATTATTTATAAAAAAATTTATATTCTCTAGAATATGAAATATACAATGAATGTGTAGGGTAAGATGATTACCTCTATTTTGAGGGATCTTCTTTATCTGACACCTTAATACATCATAAGATCGACCTAGCGGAAGATAATACAATATAAGAAATATAGAATGTGGATATGAAATATATTATGTATCTTATTTGATGATATAGAGTACACTGATTATGTGAATAAAATATAAGAGGATGGTCCAATTATTTATTAAGGAAAATAACACATTTTTAATTTTATTAATGACTTATATATAATATATATAATAATCATATTATGTGGCATCAAATGGACATAAATTGTATGTTAGTAAATGATAAGGAAAAAATAATGTTAATAAATAATATTTATAATTTTTTAGGTATAATTTTAATACATATATTTTTAATTTATCCCCCTACATTACCATTTTATTTTTAACCACGACAATACATGATTTATCTTGTACGATTCATAAATATTCCTATAAGATTCAAAATGGTTCAATAATGAAAAATTGAAAAATTATAAAATATTTAACATCCTACATGTATTATTTATATACATTTTTTTTAAATCAGTTGATATAATATTATTAATCATAAAAGATCAATAAAGTTAATTTTTGGAATATTTATTCAATTTGACATAAACGAAATTAATAACCAAATATAATTGAATTATAATAAAATTTAAAATAAAATAATAAGATATAATTAACTATTAAATTATTTAAAAAGTACAATTCATCAAAATAACATTAATTTTATTAATTGGAAAATCATTAAATATGGGTTTTCTGAGGGTTGCATAAATACTGTATCAGCGTTGCCTAAAATGTTATGTTAATTATATATACATCAAAATGTAAATAATTTATTCATTAAAATAAATTATTTATTTTAAAAATATTTTATTAAATTCATTCATAACATCTTATTATGTTGAATTAATCATTTAGGTTAAATTGAAATCAAGAGATTGAAATTTTGTATTTACCCTTTTCAGAAAATAGAATAAATTTTCTACTATAATTAAAGTGATAAAAAATCACAGAATATTAAAATATATAATTTATTTATTATAAAAATTAACTTATAATATGTGAAATTCATTTTATTTATAGATTTTTAATCCTTCGACCAGAGTATTAACCATGTTTTACCTATTTTTCCTTCAATAATGTGACAGATCATTACCATACTTACTATTAAAAATCTCAAATAATAAAGGGGATGATTAAAAAAATAACACATCCTTTATTCAAAATATGGAATCCACTTTTCTTGATTAAATTTATAGATTTATGAAGACACAATTTTAATATAATTTTTTTAAACACAATGATAAATGCATCTTATAAAAATGAAATTTGAATATTAAAAATGAACATGTAGATAAATAAAGTATAATGTTATTTCCTTTATAATTATTTATATTATATAAAATTACGAGAGTTTGATTTTTCATTAATACCATATTCAAATAATTATGATACTTTATTGTTACATGAATTAAAGTAAAATGGCAATTTTACAAAAAAAAATACTATTCAATAATTCTAGAAAAAAAAAATATTAGAAAAATCTCAAAAATTATCCATAAGATTATTTTGATATGATTATTTAAATAATAGTTTTCATTCACAAAAATAAATTTTATAATTTTTTTTAATTATAATGTGTTTTCAAAAAAATTAATGAATACTACATTTAATGAAAAAGAGGTTATTATAGCGTATAATGACATTATAAAAAAATTAATACTTATTTCATAAGAAATAAACAATAATTTTGAATTTTTTAAAACATTTAATAATATATTTTATAATATGGTCATTTAAATTAATTCCTTCCATTTTAATAGCTTCATTATAAAAAAGACATTTAATAAGTAATATATTTAAAGTATATCGCATTTTTTATAATTCATGGTGTTGCGTATTGAGTACAAAATCATGCATAATATTCTTTTAAACTAAATTTTTACAGAGTTATACTATCTCTTCTTAATAAATTTTTATTAAAAAACTTTTTACCTTTGTAATAAATTGATCAATATAAGATAATTTATATTTTTAAAACCAAAATCACATACATTGATAATAATACATCCTTTCAAAAGGGGATGTTTGAAACATAATGGTTTCCTAAAACATTACATAATCAACTTCCTAGATAAAAAAACCATTAGCTGAATGTGAATAAAGGACATTTAAGAGAAATATAATGTCCAAAATGAAATGGAATGTTATAGAGAACATATTTAAGTTAAAATTAATGAGAACGAATCCATAAATTATTGAGAGAATAAGATGTTAATAAATTTATAAAAAATGAAGGTTAGTGGATAACATTTTCATTTTAGAGGTCCCTTTTCCAAGTGTATAGGTCTTATTTTACCCTAGAAAATGAGAATATATACCGAATCGAGTTCATAAAATCTGAAAAATCAATTAAATTATTTGATTAATTATTTCAATAATATTCCATAACTTTTATTCCAATATTCAAATAATGAATTAAAATAATGAAATTGAAATTTCTAAAGAACTAAATATAACATCTAACATTTAATAATATCTAAAAAAGACTGACAATATATTTCTATTTTTTCTATTAGGTTAGTTAAACCTAAATTTTTTATTACATGAAATGGTAAAAAATGTGAATATATAATCATTTGAAATATTAATATTAATAATTTCAACAATAATACCAAATAATCAATATAATGACTTCTACAAATAGGTAAATTCAAAAAAACCTCAAATAAATCTAAACCAATATTCAGAACATAAATATTTAGAAACATTATGTCAGAACATTTATAAAATAAGTTTAACATCAATTATCAAAAAATATTAAGTTTCTCATCTTGTATCATTATGAACAGGTGAATACCATGATCTTATATTCTATTAAATAATGTTAATATTTCCCACAAAAAACTTAAATCTCAATAAATATTTAATTAAAACATAAATTCATGAAACAATTAACTCTATAAAATTAATACAAAGCATTGTATTAATCTAATAATTAAATAAACATCAAAATATATTAGTTTTTTCATAAAATAGTCAACCAATTTCAAGATCACCAATGCTTACCAAATTAATTTACCAACATAAATCTTCTCGTTATTAAAACTATACATTATTATATAAACATATCGAAAATATTAAGTTTTATTTATTCATAAATTTGTTGTTTTCAATTGTAAATTACCAACATAACACTAAATCATTTTTCATGTTTATTTGTACTATTCAATATATGTTTCCAAATTCATAAATGAAAACCACCATTGATAATGTTTTATATATTTTATTGTTCGTATAACCATACTACCAATGATATAACCACCTACAACATATTTCTTGAATCCCAATACATAAGTTATTCAATTATGCATCTTCTCTATTAAACTATTAACTGATATTCATCATCATAATCCATAATACTTCATTCCTAAAATATGAAATATGAATCATTTATTAATATTTATCCACCACATTTTTAACTTGTTTTTTATTTTAAAAAAAGTCATACTCTGTAAATAATCTATAACATTAATATATCATTTATAGTATGTCATAATAAATTATAATTATATTTATAGTAAAACCTTTCATATCTCACTTTTAATAATTTTCTTTAAAACCTGAACCTTCAGAGTATCAATATTCTTTACATTTCAAAAATTTAACATTTTATCATACCTTATGGTTCCCATTATTTCAATCCATAAATTTAAAAAATTGTTTTTTATCTCTAGGTAATTACTTCATTATCCCCCTATTTTAAAACATAAAAATATTTCATGTTCCCTCCAGGCTGTCCCTTCAGTGCTCCATTAAACTTTTCATAAATATAAGAAATTGAATCAGTTTCCCTATATAGTATTTATCACATGAACATTCATGAATCTATATTTTTATCCAATTATTTGTATTTAGAAACACACATTATTTCATGTTGTAAATAAAAAATTTTGATAGATGGTAAATAATAACCATGAAAATTTCACTTATTGTTCTAGCCTGATTGTCTACTAATTCATACAACAATTATACCATCTATTACAGTAATTATGAACATGGTTCTTCCAAATTTTACATAACGACTAGTCCCAAAATTGATAATGTAAGAAACAATAATAATATTGAGAAAAAATATAATAATTAAAATAATTCATAGGATATCTAAATATATAAAAATACATTCAATCTATGAAACCATATGACAAAACTGTTTCATTCATGGTTATCATATATTCCTACCATTTATAAAAGTTTACAAATGGATTGTAAATAAACCAAATACAATCTCATCGGAGTGTCTATATAGGTGTATAGTCATATGGCCACTCGTTATTAACTTGTAACCATCAAGTTTATATCCAATCCACCCATTTCAATGTTATTAACAATTCGGGAGTAACATCAATATTTTCAAGACCAATAGAGGCCCAGAAGGCCTCCAAAACTCTGTTTTTTTGTCGGGGTACCCAGATTTTTTAACATTTTGTGGATTTTCAAACTCGTTTAAGGGGGTATTATTGGCTTTTCTTGGTGGGGACTAAATTTATTCCAAGGTATTACATTCATATTGATATTATGTCTTTGAAATTTCATCCTTTTTTATAATGAACTTCTATTTATAATAAAATATATAACTATATATACATATTTTTTATATATTTGCACCTAAAAATTAAAATTTTTAAATAAATTATTAAACATATTTACATATAAAATATATTAGCTTTATCTAAATAATAACTAATATCCATTTTATTTAAAATACCAATATATGAATATTTATATACCTATATATTAATCTAACAATATATATATATAAATCTAACTATATATATATTAATCTAATAACTATATATATATTAATATAACTACATATATATATATTAGTATTACTATAAATATATATATTAATATCACCATAAATATATATATATTAATATCAGTATATATATATTAATATAACTATAAAAATATATATTCATATAACTATATATATGTTAATATAACTATATATATGTTAATATAACTATATATATGTTAATATAACTATATATTAATATAAATATATATTACTATACGAATAAATATAACTAAATATATATATATAGATATAGATATATATTAATACCACTATATATATATATTAATATTACTATATATATTATAATATAACTATATATATATTATAATATAACTATATATATATTAATATAAATATATATTACTATATGAATAAATATAACTAAATATATATATATATAGAGATATCATGAATTGGAATGAAAATCAAAATAGAGTAGTGGTAAGGGCTTAGGCGCGCAGGGGGGGTGGTCTCGAGTTCAAATTTTGGTGGAGGCAGGGGTGCACGCGCATGGGGAATATTGGAGAAAGCGCTATTAAAGGGTGGAGGGGGGGCATGGGGTGTGTGGGGTGTTGTATAGGGGCCGAAAAGCGCTGTAAAAGGGGGGCGGGTTCCAGTGCTATAAAAGCCCACCCCCCCCCCCACCGATTTTCATTATTTTTTAATTTTTTTAAATTTTATTTAATTTTTTTTAACTTTTATCATTGCTTTTTTAAAAGCGCTGATAAAAGGGCCCTTTATCAGCGCTAAAACGAGAGCGCTGATAAAGGAAGAACTGATAAAGGGGAACCTCCCCCCTTTATCTAAGCTGGCTTTTTCAGTGCTTTTCTAGCGCTGATAAAGGCCATTTTTAGCGCTAATAAAGGTCGTGTTTGTAGTAGTGTGAAAACATTACCTCTTCTTCGGGTTCTTCCTTTTGATTTGATCAAATGGCTCCTTAGGATGTATTTATGACTAAAGGAAGGACTCTAGGATTAAGTGAGAGAAGTTGATAGAGTATTTGGGTAGAGGTTGTCCGAACAAAAATGCATTGAATGTTTGAATTAGAGAGAAGGTGGAGTTCCCTTTTATAGGAGGGGTGATGGGCACCTTTCGAAAAGCTAGAAATATTAATTTATAATAAATTAATAATCGGTTTATAATGGCTAAAAAGTAGATTATTTAATGTTTAGTGAGGTGATGGGTCGAAAAACACTCAACAAATATAATTTAGACAGGTTTGGTTTATTATATTAACCTTTTCTTTAAGTATTAACTCTAAGTTAATTAGTTTCACATTTACAATGTCTCTTTGTATTTTTATATTAAATGGTTACAAAACATACTATATACCTCCAAGAGACCCCAAGTGGTCCATTAATGATACACCTATCATGATATAAGTCACTTTTCCAAACATTGGATTTTTAGGAATTTAATATCAATTAATAATATAATATTTGTTTTAAAAACTCTTTTGTGTCAATTTTGACACTATTCAATAATTGATTTTTGTGAAAATCATAATAGATTGATAAATTAAAAAAAAGTTAATTAAGTCAATAATAACATGTCATATTAACCTATTAAATTAGTTTAATTCATAAAAATTCTCAAATTATATTTATTTGTGTATTTATAATATCAATTATTTTAATTATTCACTATTATGGTAATTACTGCATCATAATTGTGTCATAAATAAATTAAATTATTTAATGACTAAAAATTAAAAATAAAATATCATTATTTAGGAAATATTTTTTTTCTTTCTAATTAATATTTAAAATCTAATTTATCTTTTTTATATCCCAATATTAAAAATGTTTTAGTAAATAAACTTTGATTTTAACTCTTTTAACTCTTCTTTGAATTAAATAATAATAAATTTCCTAATATAATCCATTGGACCTAAATGATAATATTTTATTCATAAGGAGGTTTTTGGTCGAGATTAACTTATCCAATAGAATTAGGACATGTGTTAGGGAAATATAAATATCATTTTTACCTTTAATTACCCTATTTAGTTTTAACCGTGGAAAATAAAAGTAAAATGTTACGATTCACCAAAAATTATTTTCTTCTCATTGAACCACATTTTACTCCTTGAGATTAACCATGTCTCTTGGATATTTTAAATTCCAATTACAAAAGCGTTAAAATTATGTTTCATGAAAAATCTCAGTTTTTTAACTACCACTTAGTAGTTTCACTATTCATCAAAATTGAAGTTTTTCAGAACAATGTCAAAATTTCACCCTAAGTTATAATTGATATTCCGAATTAAAAAATGATGTATATTTTTAAAAATTACAAACATATAAGTTTCATTAATTAATTTTATTATTAATTCCTACTGTCACAATAAATAGCGTGTTTTTATGAAACAATATATATCAAAAGATTGACAATTGTTTATGTCCAATTTCAAAGTGAAATTAATTCTAATGAACACCATTCGATAAAATGGTAATAATATATTCTAATTATACTTTAAAACCACTCAATATTATATTTTATCACCATAAATTATTTTGATTAAAAAAGTTGTTTTTAAGTATTTTTCACTATTCATAAAAATTGGAAGTTCTCAGAAAAATACCAAAAATACAAATTAAGATAATTTCGATATTCCGTATCCAAAAATGAAGTCCATTTTGAAATATAAAATATATATAATTTCAAAAATTAGGTATCACTATTCATAACGGCTAGTTTGATTGGTTGTGGTGTGTGTTAAAACTCGAAGTTGCGTACAACACACGCTACTATATTATTCAAAGGAAAGCGTACCATGGAAGATTTTGATGTTTCATTTTAAATTCTTGATGTCCCCATTATAAAAAATAAATATATTTAGTCAAATTGAATATATAAAAGTTTAAAATATTGGATTTAAAAAGGGTTCACTATTTAAAGTTGTTAAAAGTGAAATACTAAAAATGAATTTGTTCTTACATTATGTCTTAGAAGCTAATAATATGGATTCTAAAATTATAAGGATTATATAAAGATTAAAATTTTGTTAATACTATCCATAACCTCTTTTGAACGGCTTTTTTGCTAAGTCATGGTGTGCTTGAACTCGGTGTTGCGTGTAGTGCAAGTTATTGAACTATTTTGAAGAAATAACACACTATGAAGTCTTGGGGTGTTACAATCATTAGCCTCTATTTCATCTCCGTAATGTAGACTCCACTTTCCGAAGACTAGAAAATCATTACTCACTTTTGTGTTAGCTTGGTCAATGGGTTTTGCTATCATGAAATATTCTTCACAAAATCTCATTAATACATTTTTACAGCTAGAAATTGATGGATCTCTATTTCATATGTTGGCCTAGGTAACTCTTCTATTTACTTTGTCTAAAAAATGTCCAAAAATATCACATTACTAGTGATGACATACCCAATGAATGATTCCTCTTCCATCCAGAAGTCGCATTTAATTTAATTTTTATATGGATTCTCCCTTAGAAAAGTCATTAATGTAGTATTCAAATACTCCTCATGTTCATCATTTCCATTAGAGTATATCAGAATTTCATCTATAAAGACTACTAAAAATTTGATGAGGTAATCTCTAAATAATCTATTCATTAAGACCATAAAAAATCCTAAAGATTTAGGGAGTTTGAGGCGAGTCACTATGAACTCATAGTGTCCCTAACTCATCCAAAAGTATATATTGGGAAAGTATTCCTTCCTCACCATAAATTTGTGATATCTCGATTGAAGTTCCACATTAGAGAAACAACTAGACCTAAGAATCTGATCAAGCATGTCATCTATCCATGGTTGGGGATCCTTTTTCTTTATTGTGATTTTATTGAGCCCACGATAATCAATGCATAGGAACATTGAACGCACCTTTTTATTGAAGAATAGAACGGGTGAATCCGAAAGTTAAGCACTCGGGAATATGAAAGTATCCTATAGATTTTCCTGTAATTGCTTCTTCAGCTCTTATATCACTAAGGTAGACATTTTATAAGGTGTCATTGATATATGCAGAGATCCAAGAATAATTCTAATTGATAACATAACCTCTCGATCACGAAGAAGACCAGTGATCTCTTCATGAAATACATTAGTGTTATCCCTCGTGATAGGCATGTCTTCATTCATGATTGTACACATTGTCTCAATCATTTGAGCTAGATATGATATCTCATAAGGAGTTAATATTCATACATGAGATAGTGGTTATGATAAAATCTGTCTTGCTACTTAAATATGTATATAATTGGAGGATGCTTCGGGATGTGAAGAGTGATATCCCATTCCCTACAATTGATGTTGGCATTATATAAACATAGCTAATCTATACCCAAGATAGAAAAGAACTCCACTAAAAGAATAATGATGAAATTTTTTGGGTAGTTCAGTCCAAAAACACTAACCAAGGAAGAGTTATAATCCATGATTGAAATTATGTCCCAATTCACAATTGTCACAAATAAATTATACAATAAATATCAAGGTGTTGTTTGGATGTTTCTACTAAACTAGAAATGTATAAAATAATGTATAGAACCATAATAAAATACTATGTTCACTAGTCATGAATGAGTAACTAGTGCTGTTGTAACCAACTCGCGGTCTGGATCAACATTAGTAGTAGTAATAGAATAATCCCTTTCTTGTTTACTTGGAGTTTGTTTCTGATTGTCTCTGACAAACCTTGGTTTAGGGAAATTTATGGCATAATTACCATAATCCTTATAGTTGTAACACTAAAATACATGCTGATTATTAATGTAAACCATCATTTCCTCTTCCACAGTAGTGAGATTATTCATATACGTTCAGAAGATTTAAACTAGATGTTCTAACTTTCGACACTTGAATAAATTCTTGGTTCCCTATAAGAAGTTCCCAGGATGCTTCATCTTACATTTTTTACACATGGGATGATCGAGATTCTCTCTATAATGGAATTTATTTGTGGGTCCATGCTCATTATATTCCATTTTCCACTTTTTTCATTGTTCCTATGATACTGTTGAGAGTCTCGAACCACCATTTCACCCTTATGGTCACAATGGAAAATCACTGCATTGCTATTGAAGTCTTTAATTTCCAAGAATTTTTTTAGGCTCGGCTTTAGTTCGTTAAAGATATGACCCATCTTGATTTCGGTGTTCATGACTATAACAGATACATACCATGTATGCTTTGTGATGTTATCTTTATATGCACCAATGGAATAATCTTCCTTATTCTTGAGTCTAAGGATCATTAATTAAATCTTTAGACGACGGTTTTGAGGATAATATTTATTAAAAACATTCTCCTAAATTCCTCATAATCCATGGAACCAGTTTTCTCTTGGGCCATCATATTTTTCATCAGTTTCCACCACTGGTCAGCTTCCCCATCGAAACAATAGACCACAAATGTGAAGATCTCTTATTTTTAACATAGGAGGACAGAGAATATATTTTCAATGGAGTTAATAAAAAATTATTCAAGGATGGGATTAGATGATTCACTAATCATGGGAGGCCTTTTACGCATGAAGGATTTAATGGAAACATTCTATTTTTTTATATGAGGAGGGTGTTCCACATGATTCAAGTTATTATTGATATCTGGAGCCAACTGGGGAAGCACTGCCATGATGTTTTTAGAACCTATTCCCATTGTATCAGGCATATCAATTGGGAGATATTCAAACTCCCGAAAAAATTATTATTGGAATGTGTTCTTCTATTTCCCGCCATTATTTACGAAAAGGAATATACAACTAGAGGGAATGAATACTCAGATTTTAAATATAAAAATGAAATTTTGAACATAAGTGGATAAACATATAATGGAGAACTATATCCTAACTTTCATTTTCTTATGTATTAATCT
Organism: Viscum album; assembly: GCA_963277665.1. NCBI lineage: Eukaryota > Viridiplantae > Streptophyta > Magnoliopsida > Santalales > Viscaceae > Viscum > Viscum album. Next base: position 1,130,726,479 of record OY728142.1, on the reverse strand, counting down.
AGGTTATCCATGATCATATTGTTAACTTATATTCTTATGGGATCCCTTTTTTATTCAACTAATAATGGTTATAGAAAACTCATGAATTTACCAAAGCATATCTCTTGGGTGTGTCATACCAAGAGTGTGGTAGGGCCCGTTTCCATGAACCTGTTTCCATTTGATACATGTTCCAAGCAGTGGTTTTGGGATTTAACTATAGATACATTTAGTCCAGAGCCACCATTAACAATTTGTATCTTGATAGGTATTTTTTTTCTTGAAAAACCACATACTCTATAATTACCATGATTTACAGGTGTTTTCTTATACATATTATCATCTATCAAGTTCCCACTAAATTTCTCTATTAATAATCTTTAAAAATAACTAGAACATCCTCTAATATGAACTATAGTGACCCTAGACATTGACACAAAACATTACATAATTTTAAGCATAATTATACATCCTATTACAAGACATGGATCGTGAATTCTAATGTCTTTGAAGACTAGATATATAAAACATAACACATGTAACTAAATATAAAATTTCATTAATTTTGTTTTCATAAAGGGCCCCTAATGTTTATTGTTCTCACAAATCTTCAATGGATAACATTGAGATGACATGAATGAAGGGATGAGCTAAAATGCCCTGAAATTTAATAAACATAAGAATAAATTTTTATAAAATGGTTAGAGAGAATAACATAATGATATATGAAGGAATTTAATATTTGGAATGATAACATATAACCATGGGATCATAAAAATAATAATTCATAATAATATGGAGTAAACATAAATACTGAATTTAGCATGAGTCAAGGCTTATTGCACATAGAGGAGTACAATTCAAGGTTAACCACCAAGACCGGTGCAGATGGTAGCATGAGTAAAGGCTAACTGCTAAGACCATTGTACATGACATCTCTAGAGAATAAACATTACCCAATGAATTGGAGTACAATCTAGGATCACCAATATTAAAATGTTCATGAATATGTTTTACACATTAAGAATCATACATAATCAATCCTACATAAACATAATGGTAATAATAGAAAACAATGGTAATCATAATCATTTAATAATGTATAATGAATCTGTGTATCATAAAAGTGTCCATGAAATAAAGGATTAAAACATACATGTAAATTAACAAATTAAAATAATAATATATCTAGGTAATTGGTTTCAAATAGAAATAACTATATGAAAGTAGAATATTTAATAAATTTTCACCATTAAAACATTTTAGTGTGATTTTAAGAAAAATATTAAGAAGCATATAAAATATAAATGGGAATAATCCTTTACATAGAACTAGAAGTGATCCCATAAGGTTTTCATATTAAAAAATATTCGTTTTATAAAAGAAATGGTGGCCTAAAACATATGGTCAGCTCACTAGAAATTGGGTATGAATTTAGGAAGTTCCCTTAAAACGGGTTTTCTTGTTGGGTAGTGTTGTGGGGGGGAATCATTTAAAAACATGTATATACCTGATGGATGAGGGGTTGATCTTGAAACATGACTATAGATAAATTTAATAGTATTTTTCAAGTTTTACCTAAAAAGAAAATACATCTTCATTTGGGTGATAACAATGATAGAGAAACCCAATGGAATAAAGGTGGTTCGAGTCGAATCCCTTCAGGAATATCTACATGTTATTATGTGTACATATGATGCCTTTAGGAGACGTAAAAGGTTTTATCATCTCTATATACACCATGAGGGTAGTATGGGAATGATTCGATATCAACCCCTTCATTAGGAATTATTTGTAAAAATCCATAACATAGAAGATATTCTTGAATAAAGGTGAGAATGAGAGGATCCCTTAATTTACATCTCATGGTGTTCTCCACATGATATTAATGACCTGAATAATAAAACTGGGTTCAATAATTAATAATTCCAGAACCTATTTTACTTGAAAATGATTTAGTATTACCTTTTGGAGTGAATTAATAACCATTTTGTTTTTTATGAGGTTCATTTTTATTGTTCATGTATGTTTGTTTCTATAGTTTTAATAAACGGATCACTTATATTCGTGTTCGGAAAGACATGTATGATGAGAGTTGGTGTTCCAAATCAATGTTATATGAAATTAGTGAACATCAATAATATTACACCATTAGAAAATTTATTTGGTTATTTTGAGTGAAGATGAATCATTATATAAAACATTAATGATAAAAAATTTAATTAATTTGGTGAATTTTCTCATAATAAACTTGTGTTGAATTATTATTTTACATCACGTTTGAAAAAGAATTCCTGAGAAACATATAAGATAAAAAACATATTTAATATGTTTTTAACCATAAAATTGTTCTACTTAACATAATTTAATATTGTAATATAAATTGACAATCTGTCGTCCTTGAATATGTTAAATTAACATATCGTAGATGCTGTTTTCATTTCATTCGAATAAAATAACTAGAAAGGAGACATGATAATAAATTATACCAATATCATAAATAAATTATAGCACATTTAGGGTACTTGAGTTTTCATTCCATTTGGATGAGGAGAGGTTAGGAAAGAAAATAGAACAAAATAACATGAAAATAGAAATAATGAAACGAAAACTGACATTTACCTCTTGGTTTTATCTTCCTTTCAAACCGCTTAATGTGAGGGTATTTGGTATTTTCATGGGACCAAGGGCTCAAGAAGTTTCGTAGGATATTTGGGATTAATTTGGACCGAAATTTTGGAAGGAACAAGGCTTGAGAAGGGTGAAGAGACGAGGGGAGTGTGGGTGGGTTTTATAGTGGAGGGGATGGGGGTTTTCTTAATATATTAATCCCTAGATTATTTTTTTCATAAGAAAATCTATAGTAATGATTCTTGTGATCAATAAAATTAATATGTTCATGTGAGTTAGAACTGATGTCCGTTTACATCATACATGATATAATAATGATGCATAAATTCAGATTTTAGCATTTATTGTGAATTATCTTATTTTACTATTCAAAAAAATTCAGGTATTTTAGAAAAATTCCAAAAATTAACACTATCTAATTTAATTATTGGTTGAATCCAAAAATGAACTCTATTTTTCAAAAATAATCATCTAAATATGATTATTTTAATTTATATTTTAAATAAAAATTTATTGAAAAATATTGATATCGAAATTATAACTGATTTTAAAATACTTTAAACAATTAGATAAGGTATTATAAAATAATATGAAAATTAGTATAAATAAAATTGATAAATTATGAATAAAATTTAGGAAAATATAATTTATATTAAATTAATTAATTATTTTTAATTATTTTTTTATGACATATAAAAGTACCAATACATTTTATATGACTATATTATAACTTAAAGGATTCATAAATGTTATTTATAAATTAATTGGTGTAGTTAATATTCTTATAAAATATTAACTATTCATAAGGGTAATATTACTATTCATAAGTTTATGTTACTATTCATATGGGTCATATATTATTAACCAAAAATTTTGTTTCTTCCATTAGACTCCAAAAATCAAATTGATCGCAGCTCTGCATGTAAGATCATGGAAATTCAAAACATATAAGTGGAAATATTTTGTTTAAAAGTCACTTTATGATTTATATTTCATTATTTTATGATTTAAGGTGATTATATGACATAATTATAAGAATGTAATTTCCATTTATTAATTATTGGGTCATTACAAAATCCATATTGAAGCATAATATAAATTTATTGACATTGTCATAGAATAAAAAATACATAAAAATATTATTCCAATACTTTATTAAAAGAGATGAGAAAAATATTTTTTTCCATTGATGAAAATTTAAATAAAAATTTCTAAAATGTAAACAAAAATATTTTCATTCATATTAACCTTGGAAACATCTAACGGATTTTTCAAATCAATGAATGGTCATAGAAGTGAGAATATATGTTCGTTTTGTATATGCTAAAAGAGAATATTGATTTGATACATTAATAAAATTTTAAAAATGGCTACTTTAGGGGTAATTTCATGAAAATTATTTAACTTATAAAATTTAAAATAAATTAAAACGTATTTATTTATTTTTTAAAAATACATATTTATTATGTTAAATTTTCAAGAATTTTTTTTGATCATAGACATTGAATAAAAATTTTATCAATCAAATAAGAAATATGGTTGGATTTTAATAAAATATTTTACGCCATAATTTATGTATAAAATATAGAAAAATTGTTCTAATGCATAATAATTCAAGAATGAAGTTATGTATAATATAATTTATTATCTTAAATTTATATGTTCAATATAACATACCTCAATGTAAACTTTTCATGGATAATCTAATAAAAATTAAGGTGGTAAAATGAAACCATAACGATTTGGAAACATTTGATTCATAACATCCATGAATCAAATAAAATAAATCAAAACATCCAATATCATGAATATAAATTAATTCTTACTATATCAAATAAAAAGGAAGTATATACACGACATTAAAGAAAAAATGTATTGAATATAGATTATGTCTCACATAAAAAAGTGTGATGAGAAACCCTTAACTATAGTCTCATCCTTCTTCATATGAATTCATAACTCATGTATAATAAGCACAAATTTTTATTAATTCTATAGTAGAACCATATTAATAATTATAATGCTATAAATAATTATATCTCCCATCATATCATCTATTAATTAACAATCATTGATTATCATTATCATTGTTGATGTTAACTACATCATTTTTCATGTATGCTTCAGTTCAATGGTTCTGATTATTACATCATTTTCATTATTTCATCAAATATAAAATTTTCATAATTTAAATAGAATTATATTTATTTATTATAGGAATTTATATTACAATTAAAACTAATAAATGATGTAAACTGAATCACATCCCTTCAAGGAGATGGTTGTTCGTTTATACAGATGAGTGATGTTTCCACTTTCTGATGAATTGAATTAATGTTATTTAAATAATAACTCACAATTAATTAAATATTATTGTATTATAAAAATCAAATATAAACATTAAGTATATCCTTATTACCATCCATGTATAGTTTAATTAAAAAATGAATCACATCACATTGTTATAATTGTTGTCCAAGCATACACCCGACCGACATTATTGTTTTCGAGTATATATGAAGATAATAAGGTGGATAATATCATATAATTTTATAATAGTAAATAGTTCCTAAATATAATACATAATTATTAAATCAATTATAACAAAAAACCATGAATGGTGGTAATTAAAAATGTATCAGATCCTTAAGTGGAGGTGGTAGACCACAAATACACACGACTGATGCTTTTTTACCATTTGAGGTAAATGATGTAGAAATTTCTATTCCCATAATAAAAATAACATAATAAATTATTTTTTATCATATATTTAGTCTTATTATTATTTATAGAAAAATTTATATTCTCTAGAATATGAAATATACAATGAATGTGTAGGGTAAGATGATTACCTCTATTTTGAGGGATCTTCTTTATCTGACACCATAATACATCATATGATCGACCTAGCGGAAGATAATACGATATAAGAAATATAGAATGTGGATATGAAATATATTATGTATGTTATTTGATGATATAGAGTACATTGATTATGTGAATAAAATATAAGAGGATGTTCCATTTTTTAATTAAGGAAAATAACACATTTTTAATTTTATTAATGACTTATATATAATATATATAATAATCATATTATGTGGAATCAAATAGACATAAGTTGTATGTTAATAAATGATAAGGAAAAAATAAAGTTAATAAATAATATTTATAAATTTTTAGGTCTAATTTTAATACATATATTTTCTATTTATCCCCCTACATTACCATTTTATATTTAACCACGACAATACATGATTTATCTTATACGAGTCATAAATATTCCTATAAGATTCAAAATGGTTCAATAATGGTAAATGGAAAAATTATAAAATATTTAACATCCTACATGTATTATTTATATACATTTTTATTTTTAAATCAGTTGATATAATATTATTAATCAAAAAATATCAATAAAGTTAATTTTTGGAATATTTATTCAATTTGACATAAACGAAATTAATAACCAAATATAATTGAATTATAATAAAATTTAAAAAAAATCATAAGATATAATTAACTATTAAATTATTTAAAAAGTACAATTCCTCAAAATAACATCAATTTTATTAATTGGAAAATCATTAAATATGGGTTTTCGGCAGGTTGCATAAATAATGTATCAGCGTTGCCTAAAATGTTATGTTAATTATATAAACATCAAAATGTAAATAATTTATTCATTAAAATAAATTATTTATTTTAAAAATATTTTATTAAATTCATTCATAACATCTTATTATGTTGAATTAGTCATTTAGGTTAAATTGAAATCAAGAGATTGCCATTTTGTATTTACCCTTTTCAGAAAATAGAATAAATTTTCTACTATAATTAAAGTGATAAAAAATCACAGAATATTAAAATATATAATGTATTTATATGAAAAATTAACTTATAATATGTGAAATTCATATTATTTATAGATTTTTAATCCTTCGACCAGAGTTTTAACAATGTTTTACCTATTTTTCCTTCAATAATGTGACAGATCATTACCATACTTACTATTAAAAATCTCAAATAATAAAGGGGATGATTAAAAAAATAACACATCCTTTATTGAAAATATGGAATCCACTTTTCTTGATTAAATTTATAGATTTATGAAGACATAATTTTAATATAATTTTTTTTAAACACAATGATAAATGCATCTTATAAAAATGAAATTTGAATATCAAAAATTAAGATGTAGATAAATAAATTATAATGTTATTTCCTTTATAATTATTTATATTATATAAAATTACGAGAGTTTGATTTTTCATTAATACCATATTCAAATAATTATGATACTTTATTGTTACATGAATTAAAGTAAAATGGCAATTTTACAGAAAAAATACTATTCAATAATCATAGAAAAAAAGAATATTAGAAAAATCTGAAAAATTATCCATAAGATAATTTTGATATGATTATTTAAATAATAGTTTTCATTCACAAAAATTAATTTTTTAATTTTTTTTAATTATAATGTGTGTTCAAAAAAAATAATGAATACTATATTTAATGAAAAAGAGGTTATTGAAGCGTATAATGACATTATAAAAAAATTAATACTTATTTCATAAGAAGTAAACAAAAATTTTGAATTTTTTAAAACATTTAATAATATATTTTATATTATGGTCATTTAAATTAATTCCTTCCATTTTAATAGCTTCGTTATAAAAAAGACATTTAATAAGTAATATATTTAAAGTATATCGCATTTTTTTTAATTCATGGTGTTGCGTATTGAGTTCAAAATCATGCATAATATTCTTTTAAACTAAATTTTTACAGAGTTATACTATCTCTTCTTAATAAATTTTTATTAAAAAACTTTTTAACTTTGTAATAAATTGATCAATATAAGATAATATATTTTTTTAAAACCAAAATCACATACATTGATAATAATACATCCATTCAAAAGGGGATGTTTGAAACATAATGGTTTCCTAAAACAATACATAATAAACTTCCTAGATAAAAAAACCATTAGTTGAATGTGAATAAAGGACATTTAAGAGAAATATAATGTCCAAAAAGAAATGGAATGTTATAGAGAACATATTTAAGGTAAAATTAATGAGAACAAATCCATAAATTATTGAGAGAATAAGATGTTAATAAATTTATAAAAAATGAAGGTCATTGGATAACATTTTCATTTTAGATGTCCCTTTTCCAAGTGTATAGGTCTTATTTTACCCTAGAAAATGAGAATATATACCGAATCGTGTTCATAAAATCTAAAAAATAAATTTAATTCTTTGATTAATTATTTCAATAATATTCCATAACTTTTATTCCAATATTCCAACAATGAATTAAAATAATGAAATTGAAATTTCTACAGCACTAAATATAACATCTAACATTTAATAATATCTAAAAAAGAGTGACAATATATTTCTATTTTTTCTATTAGGTTAGTTAAACCTAAATTTTTTATTACATGCAATGGTAACACATGTGAATATATAATCATTTGAAATATTAATATTAATAATTTCAACAATAATACCTAATAATCAATATAATGACTTCTACAAATAGGTAAATTCAAAAAAACCTCAAATAAATCTTAACCAATATTCAGAACATAAATATTTAGAAAAATTAGGTCACAACATTTATAAAAAAAGTTTAACTTCAATTCTCACAAAATATTAAGTTTCTAATCTTGTATCATTATGAACAGGTGAATACCATGATCTTATATTCTATTAAATAATGTTAATATTTCCCACAGAAAAAATAAATCTCTATAAAAATTTAATTAAAACAAAAATTCATGAAAACATTAACTCTATATAATTAATACAAAGCATTTTATTAATCTAAAAATTAAATAAACATCAAAATATATTATTTTTTTCATAAAATAGTCAACCAATTTCAAGATCACCAATGCTTACCAATTTAATTTACCAACATAAATTATCTCGTTATAAAAACTATACATTATTATATAAACATATCAAAAATATTAAGTGTTATTTATTCATAAATTTGTTGTTTTCAATTGTAAATTACCACCATAACACTAAATCATTTTTCATGTTTATTTGTACTATTCAATATATGTTTCTGAATTCATAAATGAAAACTTCCATTGATAATGTTTTATATATTTTATTGTTCATATAACAATATTACCAATGATATAACCCACCTACAACATATTTCTTGAATCCCAATATAAATGTTATTCAATTATCCATATTCTCTATTAAACTATTAAATGATATTCATCATCATAATCCATAATTCTTCATTCCTAAAATATGAAATATGAATCATTTATTAATATTTATCCACCTCATTTTTAACTTGTTTTTTATTTTAAAAAAAGTCATACTCTTTATATAATTTATAACATTAATATATCATTTATAGTATTTCATAATCAATTATAATTATTTTTATTGTAAAACCTTTCATATATCACTTTAAATAATTTTCTTTAAAACCTCAACTTTCAAAGTATCAATATTCTTTACATTTCAAGAATTCAACATTTTATCATACATTATGGTTCCCATTATTTCAATCCATAAATTTAAAAAATTATTTTTTATCTCTTGGTAATTACTTCATTATCCCTATATTTTAAAACATAAAAATATTTCATGTTCCCTCTAGGCTGTCCCTTCAGTGCTTCATTAAAGATTTCATAAATATAAGAAATTGAATCATTTTCCTTATATGGTATTTATCACATGAAAATTCATGAATCTATATTTTTCTCCAATTATTTGTATTTAGAAACTCACATTATTTCATGTTGTTAATAAAAATTTTTGATAGATGGTAAATAATAACCATGAAAATTTCACTTATTGTTCTAGCCTGATTGTCTACCAATTCATACAACAATTATACCATCTATTACGGTAATTATGAACAGGGTTCTTCCAAATTTTACATAAGGACTAGTCCCAAAATTGATAATATAAGCAACAATAATAATATTAAGAGAACATATAATAATTAAAATAATTCATTGGATATCTAAATATATAGAAATACATTCAATCTATGAAACCATATGAATAAACTGTTTCATTCCTGGTTATCATATATTCCTAACATTTATAAAAGTTTACAAATGGATTGTAAATAAACCAAATAAAATCTCATCGGAGTGTCTATATAGGTGTATAGTCACATGGCCACTCATTATTAACTTGTAACCATCATGTTAATATCCAATCCACCTATTTCAATGTTATTACCAATTCAGGAGTAACTTCTATATTTTCATCCACATGCTTGTATCTAGATTGGGGAGTATCATAAAAAACAACTATACTCATTTATTTTCTATATCATTGGATTTTTTGAAATAAATTATTATACTTTGGGTTCTAATTATTATTTTTAATTTAACTTTAAAATATAACTTTGCAATGATGTGTAGAAATTGAGGTGACCTGAAAAAAATATATAAATATTATATCATTTCTAAGAATACTTTACACATATCCCAATTATACATGATCCACAACTAAAAATGCTTTAAATTAATTAATTACCAGATTTATGATCATATTATTTTATTAATGAACATGAATATCTCATAGAATGATCTTCTATCATTTTACTCTTCACAGACAAAAAATATTTAAAACCATTATTCATAACAACGATAAAATGGAAACTTATGAATGGGTGATCTAATATGATCTGTAAGGGTAATATTAAAAGTTATGAATCAACAATCATAAGTTAGAATTTTAATTAGGGTGTTATAACATTATCCTAAAAAAATTCAAACATAATTATATAATGATATTTAAATATAACTCTTGTAAATGGACAGTACTTTAGAAATGAATTAGATCATAAGATCAAAGAATCATTAACAATCGATATTATTAGATGGAATAATATAATGAGAATATGCACTATGTTATTGGTATCTATATAATCAATAAATTTCATTTTTATAATCAGGGATCAGATTTATGGTTGTGATAATGGATTTGGATCTCTCCCCAATCCAGTATTTCCATAGGAAACATTTAATCTCAATTTTCTCATAGTGGACATAGTCCCTCAATAAACTCTATTCACTCTTAATTTTCTTCCATATTATCTTATTAAATATCATTATATACTAATTTTCATATAGGGGCATATAATTTTGGGACCACAAGAGAAACAATAGAACTACTTATATGAATTACATAGTATTGTAAAAACATTGTTCATATTAGTATTTCATATCCTATGAAAATTTTTTTTTAAAAATATCATCATCATATATTATGATTCGATCTCAAGATGGGAAATTTAAAATATCAATGGAGAATTCATCATCTCAGTATACATTAATTTCTACGTATGACTAAATTGTGTTTCATGAAGTCATCATTTGATTATCATCATCAAAAGTAATCCATAGAATGAAGTTTAAGGGAATCATAAGATCGTATCCTCAATGAATTTTAATAATCCTTAATGGTATTTGACATAGAGGAAATGTAACTATAAAATATCATTTGAACCATTCATTTAAATCTTGAAAATAATATCCTATATTTTTGTTACATTTCTATGAAAAATCCTATAAGATTGAAAGAATAATATTTTTTGAAAATAACTACAATAAAATGTAATTTAATATAAAAATAAAAGAAAATTTCTGATCGAGTAAAAATCCAATCATTAAATTAATGGTAATGGATAATATAATTTTCACACTTGTGTAGAAATATCAAAAGGACTAGTTTAGATAATATTTATTAAAACTATTCCATTTAAACAATTTTTTTAAATAGTAATGTTATTGAAAAATAAATTTTAATAAAATATCATATAATGGTAATATCATTCATAAAAAAAAATTTAGATCATGGATATAGAGGAAAAAGTTCTTTTACCGACATGAATAGATTGTTATCTTTTCATTCCTTCTATAATAAATTAATAACCAAATAAAGTAAAATGTTTCCAAATTATGAAAATTATATGATTAACTATATTATAAGAAAAATATGTTTTTAAATGATAAATCCTTTTATTTGACCTCAATAATGGAGAAATATCATAGGCAATCTTGAAAAGAAATACAATTTTTTATGAAAACCCTTACTGGATATGTAACTTTTTAATAATGAACACTATAAATAAATAACATATAATTGAATATTATATACCAACAATATAATGTGATTTGTGAATTTTCATATCAAGGATAAATTATGTAAACCCTGTTATATAAAAAAATTAGGTTAACATGGAATAATTATCAGGGAAATGAAAGTGAGATGTGAAACCCTTACCATAGGTCTCATCTTTCTTTGCACAAGTCAAAACCTCCCATATAATTAATATAAAATTATTATAAATATATTGAGTACCTATATAAAAAGTTATAATATAATAAATATATTTTTTATAACATCTTATTACATATTTATTTGAAATTAATTAGAATCAATTTCATTTTTGGAGTTATCTATTTCAGTTTTTCATCTATGTTTCAATTCAATGGTTCTTCTTCATGCTCTATGTTTGTAATTTCATCATCTCTATAATTATAATCATGAAATATATATATCAAATTTATTTATTATATATTAATATGTATAATTATTCATAAACAATTAGTGATGAAAAATGAATTAAGATACTTCTTGGAGATTGTAGTCCATACGTACACATGTGGGATGTATCCATATAATAATATATTGAATTAATTAGATGTAAATAACAAATGAACATTACATATTAATTTTATATAAAAAATATCATATATATTCATTTAATATATAATAATTAATATTCCTGTAAACCATAAAATAAAAATGAATCACATGTAATTATGGAGGTGGTTTTATACAAATGCACATGAGCAATGTTACCATTTTCCAAAAATATGTAGGTATGGAGGTAGATATTATATTATTAATATGGAATAAAAATAATTTCATAATTTTTTTTTATAAATTAACTCTGTCAAAATATCTAATAATGAATGATGGTGATTAAAGATATTTCATATCATAATGTCGAGGTAGTAGTCCAAATGTACGAATGAAATGATATATTCATCTCCTATTTGCATAAATGTAATTAGAATATGGTTCTCTCAAACAAAATATCAAATGTAATCACGATTCTAGATTAATCGTGTTAGTATTGATAAATATATTAATATATAGTATAATAATAAACAAATTTTAAACAATTAGGTGAAATAATTACCTCCTCTTTTAGAAACATACTTTGGCGTACTTCTTATACAGTATTAGAACAGTTTTATGTGAATAAAAATATATCTATAATGTATAAGTTAATATGTGGAATGATATAGTGTATAAATTGTCTAGGATATAGTGATCAAATGATATGAATTAAAAAATGTGGTTCCCTTTTACATGCAAGAGAGATGACCTGCATAACACAAAATAAACGATTTAAATAATATATATATATATAACTACAAGTTTCACTATATATAAGTAACTTCAAAGATAGAACATGATAATGTTGATTTAAATTCATCAAATAAAATTTAGAAATTATTAAGTTTGTTTTTAAACTTTTTCATTCATTTTATCATCATCATGAACACCTTTTATCCTCAATTATGGTAACTCATTATATAGACATTGAGGGTAATAAATTAGTGTTTAATGTGATAATTAGACCATAAATTAAAAATGGATAAAATTATATAACTTTTCCCATCCCAGTTCTCCTCATTAATGATTTTGAATTTTTAAAATTAATATTATAGTGTTTATTATAAAATAAAAATAAAATATATTTTTGGAATAATAATTTATTTTTACATCACTAGATATTTGGAAAATAAGTAATCCTAATTTAAACACATTTAACATCATGTTTTACTTTATAATTACCTAGGAAATTCATAGCATACAATAATTCATCAAAATCAAATTAATTGTATTATTTTTTAAAACCATTTGCATTATTTATTTATAGCATACCACAATAAAATAGATTATTTAATTTTCAAAAAATATTTTAGATTCATTCCTAACCTAAATTTATAAATATTAAAATATATAAGGTAAATTAAAATCAATAGAGTCACATTTGAATTTTTTCTTTTTCTAAAAAAATAAGAATTTTATAATCAATTTCTATAGAAATATATTACTATATTTTCACCAAAAAATTTATTTCATAAAATAAAAATCATACAATATGATATATTCATGTGATATTGTGAAATTAAATCCTTATCCAAGAGTTTTAACCAAATTTCAATAGTTTTACCTTTCTAAGGGGAAACATATTTTTTAGGTTTACTACTCATAATGGCATAATATAAAAGGGAACTGCTTACCATATTTGAACAAATTTTTTTTAAATGGTGAAATAGTTTTTAATTATTAAATTTCTATAAGTGTTGAATATACAATTTAATATAAATCTGTAAAATTGTAGAAATTTGTTTTTTTGGAAAAATGTGATTAATGCTTAATAAATATATTAAAATAAAGAAAAATAATCATTTTAAAATAATTATTTTTTTCTTCATTAATTATGTTTGAATAAATTTATATTATTATCAATTCAAAATATTAATGGAATATTATAATTATGTTATTTATTTATATGAATGAACATATTTAAAAATATTTATATTTTTCACTATTCTCAAATAAATATTTTTATTATGAATCCGAATAATTCACACTAAGATAATATTAAAATGATTATTTAAAAAATAAAATTTCTAAAAACAAATAAAATTTATAAATATGGTTGAAAATAATTTTAAATACATCTCACAAAAAAATAAAAAATATTTTTTTAGAAAACATGTTTTTGAAACACAAAATGTTGTTATCAAAATTCAATACATATTTATTTTATATCAATCAAAAAATTTAAATTATATATATCTTTTATTAAAATATTTCTTATTGTTCTCATTACTATTCATTTATTAAAATTTAATATCTCGACTCTGTCGATCACATTTAAATAAAAATATTATTTCAGTATATTGTATTTCACATGAAACTCGTTATTGGGTGTTAAGAATTATATTATTAATTTTATTCAATAAAATATAATTAATAGGGTTTAAAAGGTAAAATATACTTTATTAATCAATTCAAAATTTTAATATTATCTTTTTCATAATGATTATTTCGATATGGGACTTATTTCTGACATAAATATCATCTTCAAAATCATGAGATATAAGGGTATAATGAATATGACTAGATTATTGTTCAAAATAAATATTTTCATCTGAATTTCTAGGTTAAAAAATTAGAATAAAATCATCCTTATTTTAATACAAAATATTCCATGTAATACCATAAAAATATTGAACCAATGAATAAAATATTTCATAGTGTTCTTACCAATCAACATCAATAGTTAAGAAAATTGGGAAATACTATAATATAATATTATATCAATTGGACCAATCTAACATGACCATTAAATTGGTGTGAGTGACATTATTTAACCACATTATGAAAAATATTTATAAATTCTAAAATAAATACAAATTTACTGATGAATTATTTAGAAATAAGAATTTATTTTGTAGTAAGGTAATTTCTTTTTTTTAAAAAAAAATTTATTTTTGAAAAAACAATTATAGATTTTGTGCATAGAATTTATATATAATTTTTGAAACAATTAAAATTTTTATTTGATAAAATTAACAAAAAATTTTAAACCACCATATCAAATTTAACATAGTGTGATATTTTTGGTTTTTTAAATGACTAATTTTCTAGTGAATAGTGATAATTTTATATTTCACAAACACCCTCATTTATTTTAATAAATTATGTAGGTTAAATGTATTAGTATATTTGTAATTTTGTATTAATGATATATATGATCTTTTTTATTGTGAATATTCTAATTAATTAAATTTTTGTCACCAATATTCAAGATTCTAATATAATTTAGTGTTTATACTAAAAAACCATTTTCCAAAATCCTTTAATTCATTGTGTTATAAAAAGTAATATTAAAATTTCTATATTTATATTATATTGAATGATTATTGGAAAATTTGTAACATGTTAATAATTATTTGTTTCTACTTTTTTAAATAAGTTGATTTTATTATCGGTCATTCTTAAACACAAATAATATTAATTATTTGTCACCTCTAAAAATATAAAATTTTTAAAAAAAGTTTAAAACATGGGAAATGTAATATGATTATATAATATTTTATTAATATAGTTTTTATTAACAATTTTTACAAATAATAATTTCGTTGATTAAATGTCACTTGATTGTTACTATATTTTCGATAGATTATTTCACAATCTCATCATTATTGAAGATTTTATATGTTTAAGTATATTTTGGGAGAATTATATTGTATTTATCTCTTAAACACATCATATATTCTTATCATATATTATATTTTTAAATTAATATTTTTCCTTTAATTTATAGATTTATATTTTCAAGATCCCTGACAAATATTATTATTCAATACCTAAATTATTTCTCTATATGATTGGAAATTATATTCATCCATATCCATATTTCCAAAACCCCTTCAAAAAATATTTTCAAATTATCATATTACAAATCAATTTATTTTTTCTAATGATTTATATTTAAAAAAAAAAATTAAAATTAGTAATGTTGTTATCAATTTCCAAATGAGATAATTTTACATTTTTAATAAAAAAGACAAAGGAATTATTTCTTAAACATTGTTGACATCAAATTAATTTCTATTCATAATTATTGATCAATATTTTGATGATTACTATAAAATAATCAATGTTATTTCCAATGAAAATGTTTTAAATAATATTTTATGAATTTATGGAATTTTAACTATTGATTTCAAAATAAAAACGATATTTCATAAAAGATTTGTAATAGTGAATATTTAAATAAAATTAATCTATTTAAAAATCATTTGTTTAATAATATGATTTACAATTATATATTATAATTATATAATCAAATATTTTTATGCTAATGGATTATCTTCCGTTCTATTAGAGAATTTATTTACATTCTATGTTTAAGTTTATCTAATATGTGTCATTTTTATTATTAAGTATAGTTTATTTGATTTTATTTATTAAACCATGTGATTAATTCATTATACCAATTAAGTGATTATATGGGACTGTAATTATACATCCCCAAGTTCTATTTTTTTTATCTCATGGCATAAACTAGTTTGGGTAATTGGGGCATGCCTTAAAATATTAAGTATGATTTCTTGGCATGGTGCATTGACCATAAGTTTATGACGTCTAAAATTATGTATTACAAAATTATGAAATCATTTATTAAGATCTATGTGATTATTTTAATAATTATTATATGCTTGAATATGTTTTAAGATTATGTGAATATTTTTACGGAATTATTTGATCATCACATTTTCCTTATATATGATTATTTATTTTCATATTATTGATTAAATATCATGTGTTGTAGCTATATTTTTCATATTGATTTTGAATAATTTACTTATGATATATTTCACGTTACGAACCCTTTATAATGAATCACATATCACACACTTTTAATGGTTACATTCCCTGGTATCCAACATAGCGTACTTTGAGTGATATATAATGAAATTGTGGAGAGAATATGGAGTTCTCAAAGAAAATAATATTTTCCATTTTATGTTTTCAATTTTATTTCTTAATTCATGTTTATATCTAAATTACTATGGATAATAATATATTTGGTTCATTTGAATGTTATAATGTTTATCTTGTTCAATAAAATAACGAAAACATGATCACTAGGATTTTAGGGTTCAGGTCTTTACATTCCATCACCCAAGTAATCATATTATCATTTAATAATTTAATAGTATATAAAATAATTTAAAACAAAATAAAACCATCACACATTTATCATCTAAAACCTCATTCTTTGTGTTGGTTTTCAAATTAAAAATACTTTTATTAGTCACTACAATTATTCTATTGACAATTGAAAATAAATTTTATTATGGGGAAACATTATTCTCCCACGGATTGATATAATTGGGTAGGGAAAAACAATATTCTAACCATTATTTATACTTATGTCTATAATATATATAATGATTGTTTCATCATTTAAATTATATCCCTCTTGTTATTCCATTGGAATTTAAATAAACATTGTCGTTAAATAGGAAATATTCTCTCCAAATAAGTTTTGACATTAAATCTATTAATTATTCAAAATAAAATATTCAATTTAAGAAATACAATAAGAGAAGGGATTCCAAGAGAATCAATCTATAGCAGTTTTAGGGATTTTAATTAATATATAATATAAAATCCTCAACTAATTTTAATTTAGATCACATTTATTTTAGTATTCTTCCATAAAAAAATCATCTCTTTGTTTATTTTTGATAACCAATTATATATATAAATATTTACTTGTTTATAAAATATGGATGTCATTTTATTCACTAAATATGATACCAATTTCAATATTTATCAATATTCGGTTAGCTCATATAGATTTTCATGAAATAATAGAATCATGAAATCATATAGAAAATACATCAAAATATTTCTAGTGGAATGTCTTACTCTACTTGTCATAATATTCTGTCATATTTTTTAAAGATAATTTATATACATTAAAAATGGATATGATATTTAAATCGGACCTATGAATATATATTTTTAATCAGTGTTGAATATTTTGATATATATGATATTAATAAATCATTATAATAATACTCATTTTTAGAGCTCCCCTCAAGGTGTACTGTAACACCCTAGGTAAATAAAGAATATGAAATTTTTATATTTATCCCTATTTGTGAATAAAATGTTAATATTAATTTAAATGGAACACTATGCTCTATGGCTTACCCAATACACAACAATGAGTTCCTTTGAAATCTTACATTGCACTCTAATAATAAAATAATTTTATTTTAAATTGTAGTTAGCACCTAGCCGTTGTAATGGAGGGAATGAATAAAACTAACTAAAAAATGATTATATATGTTTTTCAAATATTTTTACTTTTTACAATAAATGTTAGATGATTAAAAATGCGGATGTATCCAATTTTAAGCGTAAACCTTCTAATATTCTTTAAAAGGACGATTAACCGCCTTTGTTGGAGAACCTCTTTTCAATCCACTTTTTGAAAATTTTATGTCTTATATTTGGAAAAATAAAATACTTCTTTAGAATCGGGACATCAAAATTTACATCGTGTAAATATTTGTTATTTTTCCAATAAAGTTCATTTTTTAATAAATAGTGAAAATTGTTGTATTTTAATTCAAAACCCCCTTTTAATATAATTTATTTATATGATTAGATTATTATTTGAATTGGTTTTAAAGTGAAATTAGAATATATTTTTACCATTTAATCCAATAGTGGTCATTGAAATTAATTTCACTTTGAAATTGGACTTAAACTAGTGTTAATCTTTTGATATATATTGTTTCATAAAAACATGATATTTGTTCTGATAGTGGGAATTTATTATTAAATTAAATAATGTAACTTATATGTTTTGAATTTTTTATAATAGACATCATTTTTGAATTCGGAATATCAAATATAGCTTAGGGTGAATTTTTTGTATTTTTTTGATAAAGTTCATTTTTCAAGGAATAGTGAAAATATAGTATTTTAATTGAAAACTATGTTTTAATCTAATTTATTAATGTGCTTATATTATCCTTTTAATTTGTTTTAAATTGTAAATAGATTATATTTTTATCATTTAATCTAATGTTGTTCATTAGAAGAAACTTCACATTTAAATTGTATATAATCAAATGTCAATCATTTGATAGTTAATATTTCATAAAAACATGCCTTTTGTTTTGACAGTGTGAATTAATTGTAAATTAATTTCTTCCACATCTGTGCTTTTAATTTTGAGAAATGGATTCCATATTTGGAATCAGGAGGTTCAAATTGTGTAAATAGGTAACTTTTATTTTTAAACATTTTAAATATTTACTTCAGTAAATATTTTATTTTCCGAGGTTAAAGTGTAAATCAGGTAAATAATGGTAAAGAAATAATATTATAATAATATAAAATTACCCATAAATGTGTCATAATCCTATTGGATGATTTATTTCCGACCATGGGCATCATTGGGTCGATTTTGGGACCTCATTGAGCCACTTGGGAGTGATAATGACAATTTAGATTAATTAATTTAATGTGAAGACACAAGTGACATTAACAAAAATTGTTTAGTAATTAATTTTTATATGGTGTTATATAAGTCCTATTTTCTCTCATCAATCCATTTTGGATGTTTTGATAGGTGCCGTTATGCTGCCGAATTTTCATAAGAGATCCAACCTCTCTCTTTCTTTTTAAGTACTCTCCTTTATGTCTCTTCTTTTAAGCTCCTATTTGGTATGTTGGGGGATGTTATTTTATATTCCTCTTGATGTAAATTTTATGTTAATATGATTAGAGACCCTATTTGATCTCATCAATCCATTTTTAGAAGTTCTAAGTGGCTCCGTTTGGCTGCCGTGTTTTCGTAAGGGATTTTTCATCTCAATTTTATTCCCGTGAGATTTATGCTACATTTTCCCCCATTTCCTTTGAGTGGTATATGTACTACCCATTATTATACTCTTTCTGTAATATAAATTCGTTTATGAGTATTTACGTCAATGTTCTGTTGTCCTTCTTTTATAGGGTGTATGTTTCGAAAGATACCCATGTCGGTAAGGGAACCTTTCACCCTGATCTTTTTAAATGACTTCTTTTGTTGGGTCTTTTAATTTACATATTTTAATGTTGGGATTTGTTCTTCTATATCCTTATTGATGTAAATTTTATTTACAAGTGATTAGATACCCTTTTTATCTCTCATCAACTCATTTTTTGAATTTTTAGGTGACGTCGTTTGGCTGTCGAATTTTTGCAAGGGAACTTCTTTACCCAATTTTGATTCTTTAGGATAAACTTTTACTCCTTGAATATGTCGTTCTATGAATGTGTGTGAATGAACACTGATTGTTTTACACTTAATATCCACTTCTATTTGCTGTATTCTTTTGTCACACATAATTATGTATTTGATTAATCCTTAATCCAAGGATATCATCTTTGTAAGGGACTTCATCTCAATCTCCTTTCATTGAGGCATTTTTAGTTTTCTTTTATACGATGTATAAAACCCTTTTACTTTTACTTCTATTCAAAAGGAATCTTTTCTCAACAAAGCGTTCTACCAAATGACAAAAAGGAATTTTTCTTTAATGTGGGCGGTGACAACGACGTTTCTGCCGCCGCGAGTATTATTTCATCTTTGGCTTCCATAACAAGCTGGAATTTTTTTAAAAGGGAAAATAAATACCAAATATTCTTTTTATGTATTTTGGTATTGAAAATTATTTTGAAAATGAATTTATTATTTCAATATCTTGAAATGAAATTTTATTATGGCAATGTGTAAATTTTATCTTTCCTTTATGCTTATGTTATGTGTTAAGATCATGTTATGGTTCTTGGGAATTATTTACGTATATGGGTGGTTCTGTGATAAACCTAGGGAGGGTGAGCCCGAGATAGCTCTCCAATGCATTGGGTAATGTGACAGAGGTAAATGTGAATGTCTCTCTTAAGAGATTTAGGGAATATACTATGGTGGTTATTCCAAAGTAACTCTATATGTAGCTGTGATAGCTACAATGTAAGTATGGTATGGATGCAGCAAGTTACATTTATGATTTATGATTTATATGTGTCTTTCATAAATCTTATCATTTCATGAGGTAAGAAAAAGTGTTCATGTTTTGTATATATTTATGAAAAAATGTTTTCATTCACTATTTTATAACCCCTACTAAGCCTTTTATGCTCATCCCATGTTTTGAAATGTTTTTCACAGGACTTAAAGACGAATAGGGTCAAGGATGGGATCGAGGAAAATCCATGCTCTATTTAACATGGAATTAAACATGCCTTTTTTCAAGAGTTTTTATTTTATAAAAAAAGCAGATTCTCGGTAGAAGTGCCTACTTTGTAATATTTTGAGATGTAATAGTTATCTCTTAATTCCTGAAAACTCTAAACCTGAAAAGATCCTCAATGTGAATTATTCATTTAATTCAATATTATTTAATGTTTAATGCCGAGTCCTTATAGTTGGTATCAGAGGTCAGTTTAAAAAACATTAGGGATTAGGAATTTTCGTTAGACATATAGTTATTCCCTATATATTATTTCAGTTAAATCCTTTTTTAAAAAATTTTCAAATCAATGAAAGTCAGTTACAAATTTAAGGAGGAGGATCTCAAACGACATTCCTATCTTATCCTGATGAAATTCTTGTAATAATTATTGCAAAGTCATGTTCCGATGATTGTGAAACTTTTTATAGCATACAACTCACTTGCAAGGAGTTGTTTGAGTTATCAAAAACCTCCACTATACATCGTTATCATCATGGATCATGGGTTGTATTTAGCCAAATACTATTTTTACAATATTATCATATTTTCAAGAAAGGTAAATATTATCAAGGTATTTTCCAATATTTTACCTTATCACAAGAATTCTTAGCATATTATGATTTTAGAAATGGTGCTGAGAAAAGAGACCCTTGCACATCCTATTTATATTTGATTTTAAAACATAGTCTCTCAGAACATACTTATGGTATTTTAAAAGGACCAATAATAGAATTTTTCAACTCAAATTTTGTCCGACTCTTTTATAGAAATCATGTTTTATCAGATGTTTTGGAATTATATGTCATATGTTATTATTTTCCAAAACTACTTTTCTGTGAACACCCATATGACCCATGTTGTACAAGGTGTATTTGGATGAAGGAATAAAATGAATTTTAAGGATCTCTAAATCATTGTTGTAATTCATGGGACTTCTACCTACATGAACAAGATGACTATGAAACTGAGTGGACGCCATGATCAAGGTATGCTGTTATTAATTTTGGGAATCGTTTTATTTATGGAGGTGAAATAAGACTTCAAGAATTAATATGTTGAGATCGTAATGAATTTGGATGAAAATGAGAGGTATAAGGAAATTATTGAGGATAAGACATGTTAGGGTTATTTTGGGAGTTTTATAAAAAGGACAACACACAGACCGTGTTACAACCCGTCGCATCGGAGAAAGCTGTGGGAATCGAACCAACAACCAAAGTGCGACGTGTATTTATCGCCTACCACTGTAATACGTGAAGTCCCTAGTTAGTATGACTTATTCTTTTTAGTTAGATGATTTTATGAAATAAGAGTAAGTTAATTTTTGGTTATCAATGGATATTATTAACCTATCATGGAGGATATGTGATTAGGTTAATTACTTTTCAATATGAGACTTTTAGAGAAACTGATGTTATTTGGAGATATGTGTTAATTTGTACCTTGGAAGACTATGTGACTAAATCCTTCAAATATTTGGGTTTCAATATTTGTTTGGAGAATTTTATGGACAAATTGTTTGTGAATGGTCCTCGTTGAACATTGGGTTTTTTTGGAAGATATTTTGATATTAAGAATAGATTTTTTTTATAAAGGGTTATCCTTTTATGGATTGTCGGATCTTGTTCTAACAATTTTGGTTTTGGTAAGGTTCTAAAGACATGGGAAATATGTTTTTCTCTTTTTTTGGATTAGGTGATTCTCTAGATTTTGATTATAGTACTCTTAATGTGAACAAGTCTTCCTAAATACTCATCATTTGGGGAAAGTATGTGTTTTTGTAAGAAATATAGTAAATGTTGAAAGTTAACATGACAAGTAAGTATGTTTCCTTAAGATAAAAAATAAATTCCTCAATGAAATGTAACAAAAAAAATGTTTTCTATTAACTTTTCCTACTGGGGAATCGAATACCATTTAACCCGCCACAAGTTTGTGATTTTCTTGTGGCTAACTTTCTCCTAAACATGTTTTCTATCAATCTCCCTTAGAACATGACCCTTTGCTTTTCTTCCATATCCATGTTTCCCTACATGGAATCCTAGTATGGGTTAACTCTGGTGACCTCTTTACATCTCTTCCTTTCTTTTAAAGTGATTGTTTTATCGACTCTTTTTCTGAAGTAGGACTTTCAATGATATTTTTGAGCCCAATTTTAAAATTGTGAGGACGCAATTTCCAAAAGGGGGGAAGGATGTAGCACCCAAGGTAAATAAATAATATGAAATTATTATATTTACCCATATTTTTGAATAAAATGTTAATATTAATTTAAAGGTAACTCTATGCATGATGGCTTACCCAATACACAACAATGAGTTCCATTGAAATCTTACGTTGCACTCTAATAAAAAAATAAATTTATTTTAAATGGTAGTTAACACCTAGCCGTTTTAATGGCGGGATGAACATAACTAACTACAAAATGATTAAATATGTTTTTCAAATATTTTTACTTTTTACAATAAATGTTAGAGGATTAAAAATGAAAATGAATCCAATTTTAAGCGTAAACATTCTAATATTCTTTAAAAGGTCAATTAACTGCCTTTGATGGAGAACCTCTTTTAAATCCATTGTTTTACAATATTATGTGTTATATTTGACAAAATAAAATTCTTATTTAGAATAAGGGCATAGAAATTTACTTTTTGTGAATTTTTGGTATTTTTCCAATAAAGTTCATTTTTTTAATGAATAGTGAAAATGGTTGTATTTGAATTCAAAACCTATTTTTAATCTAATTTATTCATATTATTCTATTATATTTTGAATTGGTTTTAAAGGGAAATTAGAATATATTTTTACCATTTAATCCAATAGTGGTCATTGAAATTAATTTCACATTGAAATTAGACTTAAACTAGTGTCAATCATTTGATATATATTGTCTCATAAAAGTATGCTATTTGTTCTAATTGCGGGAATTAATTATAAAATTAATTAATGTAAATTATAGGTTTTTAATTTTGTAAAATATACATAAATTTTGAATTCAGAATATCAAATATAGCTTAGTGTGAATTTTTGGTATTTTTCTGATAAAGTTCATTTTTTAAAGAATAGTGAAAATATTGTATTTTAATTCAAAACTATGTTTTAATCTAATTTATTTATATGGTTATATTATTCATTTAATTATTTTAAAAGTGTAAATAGATTATATTTTTACCATTTAATCTAATTTTGTTGATTAGAAGCAATTTCAAATTTAAATTATATATAATCAACTGTCAATATTTTGATAGTTAATATTTCATAAAAACACACCTTTTGTTTTGACAGTGGGAATTAATTTTAAATTAATTTTTCCCACTTATGTGTTTTTAATTTGGAGAAATGGATTCCATATTTGGAATCAGGAGGTTCAAATTGTGTAAATAGTTATCTATTATTTTTAGACATTTTAAATATTTACTTCAGTAAATATTTTATTTACCATGGTTAAAGGGAAAATTAGGTAAATAAGGGTAAAGAAATAATATAATAATAATATAAAATTACCTTTAAACATGTCCTAATCCTATTGGATGAGTTGTGTCTGACCATGGGAATCTTTGGGTTGATTTTGGGACCCTATTGAGCCACATGGGAGTGAAAATGACAATTTAGATTACTTAAATTACTATGAAGACAAAAGTGACATTAACAAAAATCGTTTAGTAATTAATTTTTATATGCTGTTATATAAGTCATATTATATCTCATCAATCTATTTTGGTTATTTTTATTAGCGCCGTTAGGCTGTCGAATTTTTCTAAGAGATCCAACCTCTCTCTTTCTTTTTAAGTACTCTTCTTTATGTCACTTCTTTTAAGCTCCTCTTTGTTATGTTGGGGGATGCTATTTTATATTTCTCTTTATGTAAATTTTATGTTAAAATGATGAGAGACCCTATTTTATCTCATCAATCCATTTTTGGAAGTTTTATGTGGCGTCGTTAGGCTGTATAGTTTTCGTAAGTGATTTTTCATCTCACTTTTATTCCCGTGAGATTTATGCAACATTTTCAACCATTTCTTTTGAGTGGTATATGTACTGCCTATTATTATAATCACTTTGTAATATACATTCTTTTTTGAGTATTTACATCAATGTTGCATTGTCCTTCTTTCATGGGGTGTATGTTTCGAAAGATACCCAAGACGGTAAGGGAACCTTTCTCCCTCCTCTTTTTAAAAGACTTCTTTGGGTGGGTCTTTTAATTTACATATTGTAATGTTAGGATATGTTCTTCTATATCCTTATTGATGTAAATTTTATTTCCATGTGATTAGATACCCTTTTTATCTCTCATCAACTCATTTTATGAATTTTGAGGTGACGTCGTTAGGCTGTCGAATTTTTGCAAGGGAACTTCTTAACCCAATTTTGATTCTTTGGGATAAACTTGTAGTCCTTGAATATGTAATTCTATGAATGTGTGTGAATGACCTCTGATTGTTTTATACTTAATATCCACTTATATTTGGTGTATTCATCTGTCACACTTAATTATGTTATCGATTTATCCTTAATCCAAGGATACCATCTTTGTAAGGGACTTCATCTCAATCTCCTTTCATTTAGGCATTTTTAGTTTTCTTTTCTTCGATGTATAAAACCCTTTGACTTTTACTTCTATTAAAAATGAATATTTTATCTACGAAGTGTTTTACTAAACAAAAAAAAGGAATTTTTCTTTAATGTAATTAGTGACAATGACTTTTCCGCCGCCGCGAGTATTATTTGATCTTCGGCTTCCATAAAAAGCCAGAATGTTTTTAAAAGGAAAAATAAATACTAATTACTCTTTTTACGTACTTTGGTATTGAAAATGATTTTGAGAATGGATTTATTATTTCAATAACTTGAAATGATATTTTATTAATGCATTATGGAAATGTTATCTTTCCTTTATGATTATATTATGTGTTAGGATCATGTTATGGTTCATGGGCATTATTTATGTATACGGGTGGTTCCATGATAAACCTAGGGCGGGTGAGACCGAGATAGCTCTCCAATGAATTGGGTAACGTGACAGAGGTAAACATGAATTTTTCTCCTAAGAGATTTAGGGAATATACTGTGATGGGTATTCCAAAGTAACTCCCTATGTAGTTGTGATAGCTACAATGTATATATGGTATGGATGCCGCAAAAAACCTTTATGATTTATGATTTCTTTGTGTCTTTCATAAATCATATGATTTCCTGAGGTAAGTAAAATAGTTCATGTTTTGTATGTATTTATGAACAAATTATTTTCATTCACTATTTTATAACCCTTACTGATCCTTTTATACTCATCCCAAGTTTTGAAATGTTTTTCACACGACATAAAGATGTATAGGGTGAAGGATGGGATCAAGGAAAATACATGATCTTTTTATCATTGAATTAGACATGACTTTTTTTCAAGTGTTTTTATTTTATAAAATAATTGGATTCTGGGTAGAAGTTCCTACTTTGTAATATTTTGAGATGTAATAGTTATGCCCTAATTACCTAAAACTCTAAACCTGAAAAGATCCTCAATGTGAATTATTCATTTAGTTCAATATTATGTAATGTTTATGGCCGAGTCCTTATATGTACCCACCAGCTGTAATGACCATAAATTACATTAATTAGATCAAAGACACATTTTACCTCGGAATGATTTTGATCCTCTACATATACTCACATTTATATGATGTATTGGGACACAATTTACATCCTAAAAACTTTTATCATATTTTTAAAAAGTATTTACACATCTTTATGACAATGCCACAATGTATTTTATTACTTTTCCACCTTTGTGAATTATTAAATTATTATTATTTTCACTTTTTCTATTAGTTGTAATGGGATTCATAACTCATTAAAATAGAAAAATTGGTTTTTTAGACTCTTATAATCTAATAAAATATTTATATAATTCATTATTTGTGGTTTGAATATAACAAGGCTCCACATTAGATCCCATATTGAGTGTGAAATTACACTTTTTATGGATTTTTTTGAGTTGGGGCTCACTTGTGATTTCCACTTTTGTTTTACTAGCCTATGAAAAATTGTTATATATATGGTTTCCAGGTTTCATACCTCATTACACCTTCGGAAAAAATTCATTTCATTAATTACCATGCCATTAAATGGAATAATTCTACCATATTCAAAATGATTATTAAAAACCATTTCAATCCTACAATGTCTTTATTAAACTAAATCCAATTTTAAAAGAATTATATCCCAATAAATTTTCCTTCTATATAAATCTCATAGTGGTTAGTTGTGGGTAATTAATTATTCATATAGAATCAATTTTTCAATATTTTTTCTTCATAAGTAACACATCCAAATTCATTATTTATATTGAGGGCATGACCCATCTATCTTGTTCGCAAGTTTTAATTCTTATGAATATTTCTCCAATTTTGGCATTTTTATATAATATTTTTCAGGAATATCACTTCTTCATAAATTTAATAACCCCTGGATGTAATATAAATAATAATAATAGAAGTGACCACCAGGAATTCTCAAAAAATCATATTATCTTAAATAAATCATATTTATTCCATGTGGATTGAATTTAATTTGTGTTTGTTTTGTTTATCATTCCAATAGGATGTATTTATTATTTTTATTTTCCATGAAATATTTAGGAAAAATGATATTTTTTATACTAACATGTTATGCCAAAAATAAATTTACCTAGGCCCAAATAATTACATGAACAATAATCTTTCAAATAGTATAGTTATTTTTGTAGTACATGCAATATATCCATATTTTAATTACTGCTTACCATGGAAAATAGAACAAAATTTTTGGGATCATTTTGTTGGTGATGATATTAATTGAGATTTACATGTATTAAATTAAAATATTGTTGGTTTTCAGGTTTTTTACACTTGCACCTATGAATAGTTTTTAATCCATTTACATCACATTTTTATGTTATATAATTCTTTAAATTTAACTTTAATGAATAGTTGGATAAAATTTCTTATTGTATTTAGGTGGTTGATTGTTCAGAAATTTTCAAACCCATTTAGACGCCATTTTTTCAAATTTTAATAATGATTGTTTTTTTGGTCATGTAAAAACATTATTTTTCTTTATTAATTTGGAAAGGACATATTTTAATTATTTTATATTCCTTAATTGAATTTTCATCTCCATAAATTTATGTTTGTTGGTGTCATTTTTTATTCTTCAAACACCTACCTTTCTTCTCAATAACTATTCAATTTCTGAATGTAAACATCATTAATTTTTTATCTCTCCTCTAAATATATATTCATCTCCTACACCTTTTTCAATTTAAATTCCAAATGGGAAGACTTTATACACATATAGACATTATTCAACTTCTACAATTCATTAACCTATTTCTTCAAAATATTTATAATAGATTCTTCCTAACATATAAATAATTCTAATTCTTTATATCTGAAATATAATATTTGATTAAAAAATGTTGTAGATTATTTTTGAGGCTTTTACAAGTTTCGTGATAGTGTTAAAAGTACTCATATTCAATTCTATTTATTTTTTTCCTTTACACACACACACAAACACACAAACACACACACACACACACACACATATATATATATATATGTTTTTTCAGACGGTAACTTTCGTCAATCAGTCATGTAATATATCAGAAAACATAAATAGTAACAACATATGGATTTTTTTAGAAATATTAATAATTAGAACTACATGTACTAATTGACACATTATACTCGTATTATTCACAATTTATTCTTGATTCATGATTTTAATGAATGCCAAAAAAATTTATATAACATGTTTTCTCTCTTCGACTCTATTTATCTAAATGTTTTGTCATGTTCAATCCTCAAACTCGTTCCAGTTATTTTTACCACTATATTTTTTTAGTTTCATAAGGACATTGTTGAGACCGTGGAATCTATTTATGATGTAATAAAAAAACTAATTCATATGATGTTATTCTATAATAATAATAAATCCACACTTCATATATATCACATATAATAATGTAGGGAAATTCCTCATCACATTAATAGGAAACCATAGAAATTTGTTTCAAATTAAACAATCTAAAATTTCTAATAAGAAGTCGCCTTTATCTAAAACCAATTTATGTATCCCTGTGGGACATTTTGTCATGACTAAGATGCATCGGTGAATTACATATTTCCCATATTTTTTCAAATTTAAAATTATATATTGACAAAACAACCCCTATGGGGTTTTCACCCTTCCAACTAGTTAAATCACATACTTGTTTTGTTATGAATTAATCGGTTGGTAAAAAACCATATGTGTTTAAAATATCTAAATAAATCTCATCATATGGTATTTAAATAAGGTATTTTATAGATGTAGGAAACCTATTTCTCATACTATCAATGTTGGTTAAGTCACGACATGTCCACTAAAACCTTTTCATCATTTTCATTGGGAATCATTAGATTATCCTTATACCATTGTTCACAATATTAAACTTTATTGGTTAACTGTATTATACAGTAGAACTATTCTACACCTATTTATTCTTAATAATAATATCAAAATATTTCACCTTCAGTTTACTCTACATAATGTGGATATTTTATTTCCAATCAGAGACTATTCACTTATAAAATATATTAATATTATTTAACATAGAGTGACTTGAACAAACAAATAGACATAAAACAATGATCATGCATATATTACTCTAATTATGTCCATGAAATCTGGTTTATTCTTAGATTCATTTAGGGAAACTCATCTAAATTTTTTTTTACTTATTCTATATTAACGTATATTCACAGTCTTAATACGCACTCTTTATCTTCTTATTTTTCTCAAAACATGTAGAAACATATTTTTCTAGTTTGTTTAGAGAATTATTGCTTCTTTATTTCCCACACTTTATAACATTCCAAAATATAAGTGGCTTTTTGTCATAATTCATTTTCTATTGATTTGTATTCTATTCATTTTCTATTGAACTAATAAGCTCATGGGGATAATTAAATACATTTTAACTTTTATGAATACCTAAAATGATAGGCCTATAAAAAAATATTTACTGTCACAAATACCACAATAAAATTCCCATTTTATGTTACCATATACTTTCCCTTCTTTTTAAGATAACATATTTTCCCAATATTAATGATAATAAATTATCCTCATTTCATAAAACATTGATGATTGAAATTTACATTAATTTTCTAGTAGGTGTGGATTCTTCTTCTTCATAATGACTTCAACCATATAATATTCTAATATAAAATGATATATTTAAATAAAGTTTTTAATTACCATATTTATGATATGTAACATAATTTTGAGAAATAAATATACTTAAACATCAGTTCCCTATGATTACTCAAGAATCCATATATTAGATCATCACTTGTTCTAATGTTTTTATATATTTATTTCTACATAACAACTCATGTAGTTATGATATTATGATATTCATGTATTTTATAAAAAATCACGTGAATTAATTCTTATAACCTCATAAATTTATAATCTAAATCTTAAAATACATGTAGGATGTATCCTACTAGAATATTAAATAAAAAACCCTCAAAGTAGGGCTTTAACATGATTCATGATGTTCATAACTCTTAGTGAAAACATCAAAATCATAAAATATTAATTTCCTCAAAATTTAAATTTCTAGAAACTCTATTAAAATTTTTTCCTTGATATTATAATAATATGGGTGATGATTAGCTCTTCAACATCATACAAATATTAAAGATAGACTATTACAACAAAATTTTACTTTTTTAGTAAAATCATATAGATATTTAATAATCTGAAATTAAATTTTTATTTATTATATTTAATATATAATCACCATTTTTTATCTTGAATATAATCCCACATTTACATGAATGTGGTATTATTACATTGGGGACATCAATGAATTACATTTTCAATATCCGATGATAAATAAATACACTTGGAAAAAGGATTAATATGAATTTATACCCTCAGTACTCTAATGACTGGCTAAAAATATATTTTTAAATGATTATTCAATTGTTAATTTTTATCATATATAAAATAATAAGATGTTAATGGAAAATATACTATGAAATCATTTAGTCGAAAATAAAGACTTTTAGAACTATTGAAGACTCCATATCACCCCTTATATTAATGAAATATATTGTTTATAATGTCATAATATCTTATAAAATTTATTTTTTTCAACAACCAATGTCTTATTATAATAAATTAGTTGTGTTAACCATTATTAAATTTATTACATTTTGGGAATACCCATTTTTTGTGAGCTCCATAAATTTTATATTTCAATATTATTTCAAACATACATTATTCTAATATAAGGGTTCTTAAACAGCATCAAATAATCACACTATAATGCCAATTATTTATTTTAATTTCTAGAATGTATGAAAAATCGTTTTGTTCTATATATATGGTGTTTTGGAAAAAAAATAAAAATTTATTGTATAAAGGAGTATTCTAACTAAACCGGGTTAAAATATTCTTCAACCAATCCAGAGTAAACTCTATTTTACTAAGACCCACTTCAACCTTCTATTATAATGATCTAGATAATTAATATATAAGATAATGTTTTCATCATTTCTAGTAGGGGTGAAGTCATAGATTCACTATTATTCATTCATCTATTCATCTTTGGATTATAAAATATTTGTCATGAATAACCAATATTTATGAATTTTCATTATCATGATGACCAACTCAACCATCATTAGATGTAAGGTTAAAATAAATATGATTATCTAGCTATCCTTTTAGCCTTTATTATTCATCCTTTTCCATCACTAAAATAAATCAACATCTCTTCATTTTTGTATACTTAATCTTGTATCACCAATATCACCACAAATTATAATACAATATTTAATATATATAAAAAAGTTGTTGAAGTTTACAACAATAAAAAAATGTCAATATAAACGTATTTATGTAATTTTTAAATAGATAATTTTTTTGTTATTATGTATATAGTGGATGCTGAAACAAAATGGATGAACATTAAAAGAAATTATTATTATTTATTTTGGGTATATTAAATGAATAACATACTTGGATAAAATATTTGATAAATTTAATCTTTTTAATGACATAAATGGACATATCAAAATTAATTATGTTAATATATATTTTTAAAAAAAATTAAGAAATGAAAATGTAATTATTTTTTAAGAAGAATGAGATGATGTTGTAGAATAATCCATTATATTTGATTAAAATTAATCTCACAATATAACCTTCATTATGAAATAAATCCATCAAATAATAATAAATAAATGAAAAAAAGTAATTCCTAATTGGAAAATAAAAAATACCATAATGACCAATTAATGGTAGAATATACCAAACATAAAATATATTAGATAATAAAGATTTTATCTAATCTTGTTAGAGGAAAATTATTTTTATTATTTTGTAATGATTTCGGAAATAATTTAATCAAAATAATATGAGTGAGGACTATAAAACAAAATGAAACTACCTTGAAATATATTTTAATAAAAATATGTGCATTAAAACATGAATTATTTATTGTATATAATTGAAAACAATGTTAAAAATATGAAACATGTTTCAAAGAATGTAAATTAAGAATGGCAGACCTTATATTGGATTTCGGCATAGGTGTATGTTCTCTCACATCATGTATAATAATAACAAAAAATGACCATAATCAATTAATCATTATTATAATTTATTATATTTTTAATATATTTTATAATTAACTATTATACATATAATTCATTTATATTGATATTGATCATTAGTTATTACTATATTTAACTACTCATTGACATCTTTGGTATGATGGTTTCAGCTATAATTTTATTTCCCTTAATTTTTTATCTCATTAATATTAAAAATATTTTAGTTATAATTTTCTTAATTTTGTATGATAGTACCAGTATAACATCCTCAAACATGAACTCCTGGATCCTATGATAAAATCCTGAAATTTATATTTTCTTCTTTGATAACAATGATGATTCCCCATATTTTTCAAACCAAATATTATAAAATAAAATAAAAAATTGGATCACTTTTATTCCCAATGACCTTTATGTAGAGTTTTTTATAGAATTAGAAACCAATCATACATAAATAATACCCATGTAATTATATAAACGTATATCTCAACTAACCCAGTTTCCTTATTTCAAATTAATGAATCATCACCATTCATATGAAATCACATTTGGAAATAATTCACTCAAACTCATTCAATTAAACAAAAGAAAACAATAATAAGGGTGAGATAAGATTATCATAAAAGGTAAATTTAAGAATTAATAACTTAATTAAAAAGTTTATTATAAGAAAATGCACAATGTTATGATGGGATAATCAATGTGGAGGAGTATATCACAAGAATATTCATACCCCTCAATACATAGATCATGAAACACTAATTAAAAATTTTTGAAAATAAATTTCCTTGATCCATGTGATATCCATCCTAATCAAAAGAAACATTATAAACCCATATATTTAATTGAAAATGCATTTTAATATCTTCAAAATATGATTTTCATATCCCATTTTCAAACTATGCTAGAGATAACTAGATCCCAGATACATTTGTATCATAAAAGCATCACCAACTACAACATTCTTAACTATTATGACAAGGATCACTTCTCAACGTATTGAAGTTCTATTTTCTTATATCATCATATAAAGTATATCATGGTCATCAGACACAATCTTAGGGCACCCATCAAATATTCTATATCATGATCTCCCGATGCTATCTTGGCACACCAATTTCTTATATAATGAAAAAGTACCAAACCATGAATAAATAATTATATGCCCAAATTTTTTCATCAAAAATAATTATAATATATCGTAATCTCATATAAAAATTACCTTAAGATATTAAAATACAGTTTTCATTTAAGACACCATTTTCAATACAAAAATACCTTTTCTAAAAAAATATTCAATATCATAATACTGAGAAAAATAGATTTATTATTTTTATTTAAAATAAGACCTGAAATATTATAGTACAATACAAATAAATAATGGATAAAGTAGTAGAAAATTAATTTTCACCGTATACATTAAAAAAAATATTCCTTTGACATTTGAAAAGTAAGCCACAAATTCTGTAAAAAAAGTATTATATAAAATTTTAATAAAATAAATACAATGTATTTATATTACACAAAACAAAACAATTTTTTTAAAAACATGGATACGGAAGGAAAATATTGTTAGAATTAAAACAGTAAAAGGTAATTATTGTAATTTAAAGTACAATTTTTCTTTATAAATATATCAGTCGTAAGCCCCATGAATTTATAACATTAAAATAACTCTAACTACCATTAGAAAAATTAAATTAGGGATATAACAAGTTAATGAGGATATGTATTCTCATTTTAAATGAATACATGTGTATATCATCAATACATGACTTAATGAAAGTAAATTATTATGATGGTCTATATAGATTTTGAAATATATATTAAACCCCCATGAAAATAGAGGACCACATATGAATATTCAAATAAAAATTATTTTTAGAAAAAAATCAAAAAATAAAATCAATGGAAGTATATAAACCACACAATAACAATAAGGTGTGATTGTGGCATATGTATCAGGAAGTAAAACTATGTTGAGAAAACCTGAAATCATGTCTCATCTTTATGTGCATGTCTTTGAACTCATAAATAATAATATTATAAAAAATATTTTATTCCCAAAAAATAATTATAGGTATGAAACATTATACTTAAATCATTCATCTATTTTCATTATAATGTATTATTTTAGTACTTTATCAATTATTTCCACGTCAGATGTTTTGAGGATGTTTGGTGCATTGTTTCAAAAAACGTTTGATGTGTAGATCATTTTCAAAAAGATAATTATTAAAAAAAATTAAAAGATAATAATCCAGACATAATTATCACATATATTCATCATTTATTTTTTTCAAACCAGTCCTTAATTATGGTTAGTAATAATGAAAAATGTCATACTCTTTGAATTTTTATGTATATTTATTCATGAGTTACATTTTCATTTTTCAATGATCATTATAGAAAAAAGTTATGTATTATTTTATCTTTATATACATAAAAACTATCATAAATACCATAGTATTTCTACAAATATATATATATATATATATATTACATTATTATTACGTGGTGGAGAAAAAACTAATCATATCGCATCATGGTGGTCTTAGTATACACATACACCAATTTAGAAATTACTCTTCAAGGATTGAAATAACATGATATATTGTATTTTACAAATTAGAAATACATAATTATTATCAATATTACATAATTCATATCACATATATGCATTTACATTATCCTAATTATCTTCCATGTAATTTGTTCGTGAAAGAAGACTCCCACCGCTTCATGAGGCAGTAGTTTGACATACACACCAGTGACATTATCATACCCCATTTAATTATAAGGATATATATTGAGGATATTCCATTAAAATAATAACGTATCAGTATTTATAATATTATGGTGCTATAATATGATCTAAAAATATTTATATTTGACGGATGTAGAAGGGGAAATTATACCATAATTCAGAATAAGTTATTTTACCTCTTCTTAAACAACATATTTAGGATTATACCTAATTATTACATAGAATGAATTTGTTGCAAAAATTATAATTTGATAAGGGTTTGGAGTTTTGGAATTTATTTGGGTAGGTATGGGATTTCATAATATTCTTTAATGGTGAATAAGATATCATAGTGGGTGAAAATATTATAAGTGAGGTGAGTGAAACACCTGTAATTTTTTGTAAAAAGGACTACCCACCATTTTCCCATGAAAAAGGTATAAAAATGGAAAATTATCTATAATTATGCATTTTATGGCTAAAAAATTCATATGAAATAGGTTTTATTCAGGTTTTGAGATCATTTTGACAATTATTATTTTAGTTCATCACCTATTAAAATTGTATTCACCTTAATTGTGGTAAGTTTTTTTTATTATTTCAGTATTGGTTACGGTAAAAATAAATGTTGACCATATTAGATATTATAAATTATATAGATTCGAAAAATCTAATACATTTTACTATATTAAATACACATTATTGGATATATTTAATTTAAAATTAATCCTACATATGTTATTAGAAAATGGGATTTCATGATGTGTATTTTGCAAGAAAAAGATGATTTTATATTAACTCTAATATTAGTTATAATCATTTTAATAATATAAATGAAAAATTGTTTTTATATATTCTATAAATTTATTTTAAATAAGTAATCATAAATGATATTTTTAATTATTTGTGAATGGGAAACATTATCCTTTTTTAACAACTTTATAGAAAATTCAATTTTTAAACCCTAGAGGAAATATAAAATAAAACCCAATATTATGTATATTAAAAATCTACTATATGGAGTAACAATGGAGAAATACTAATAATATTACATTAAGTTATATTCAACACATAATGGAACATTTAAATTTCATAATTTATTTAATAGAGAATAAATATTTTAAAAATTATATATTTTTCAAAATTCACTAAAACCTCAATATTTTCAAAAAAATAAATAAAATTAACCCAATGTATATTATGATACTATCAAATATAAATAAAAACAATTTATTTGAAAAAACATATAAATTCACCTCAAATTAATTATAAAATAAATTTTCATGACAATAAATAAAAATCATTTATGATAAAAAAATATTTTTAAAGAATATATATTACTTTATTAAATATTAAATAATTTTTTACTTAACATTAATAAAATATATTTAGTTTTAATTTATATATATTTATATATAATGTATGTTTAAATACTATTCATACCATCCAATTTAATGGCTAGTTTATAAATGTTATACAATTCATGGGTCGTTTGCGATTGGGGTGTGGGTAGAATAATATTATGAACATAGTTTTCATTTATAAAATCACAGTATGTCACATAAAAACCCCATTATTAGATCTATTCCATCTAATTTTAACATATTCTATTTAATTATTTGTAGGATATTTGAAAATTATTATTTTTAAACCACATCCTAAAAACGGTTAGTAAAACACTCTTTTCATAAGAGGGATAGTGAAAAATTAATATAATCACATAACTAAGCATATAAATATGAATAAATTTGTTGTGGGTGGATATTTTGGCATGTAGAAAATGTTTAATGACAAATTAATTATATATAGTGACTTATATTATTGATCTATAATAAAAACTCTCAACATAAAGTTGACATCCATAATACATTAAAACATTATTTTGAAAATAGTTGTTAATTTCATCAAATATTTTTGTAATATAATAAAATATTTCGTCAAGATTCATTTCAGAGAGTTAAATGTTTACATTAGCAAATAAACAATGATAATAACTAAATATTATTTCTTGATTGGCAACATATCATTATTTTTACAATATGCACCACAATCTCATAATTTTTACCAAGTGATGATTATCCATGAGGAATTGTTTTTTCATCTTAGTATCAATAAAATCAACATTTGACAAACAATATAACCATAAAATAAATAATCATAGTATACCAAATATCTTTGAAAATTATCCAATTTTTTATCACATCAAAAGATGTTTTCCAAAAAGTGTAAAAGGTCATATGATGAAATAATACAGTAATCACTAAAAATCAATACTAATAACCAAATCAAAATCAAAATCAATCTTAAAAAAAGAAAATTAAATAGTTATTTGAACTCAGATATTTTTCCATATATTTTATATTTCTTATCCAAATATATTGTGATTTTTTTGGGATAAACTTAATCACTTAGTCATAATATCACTTTTCAATCCATTGGTTATCAATATAATAAAATAATTGTTTCCATAGTTACCTAAATATATAATATCATACAGAACATTAAGGTTATCAATACTATAGGTAATTTTACAAAAAAATGTAAATTCATAATTAACATTAAACAAAGTCATGATATATATTTTATCCAACTAAAATGAATCCTAAAATTTCATTAATCACATTAATATCTCATCATATAAAACCTCCATGGGTTGTCCAATAAGATGAAAAAATAATCATCCTTATTCTTATAGTACTATAATGGTTTAGAAAATCTTAAGATAACCATTCATGAAAACAAAATAATTTAATATTTTATCGAAAATGTTTCTTTATTGTCCATTATAACGTCCTCAAATCCAAAATCTAGGATATAAACCTAAAAACATGATATTTAAATTTCGAGATTTCATACACATGAAGGTAATCCAATTTTTCCCTCCATGAAATACTTAATAAAAAGTAAAATATATGAACACACAATTTTAAAAGGAAAATTTACATATATAGATTTAGAGACAAAAATAAAAACTAATACATAAATAATACCCATGTCATTAAATGATAACCTCTCCCACCAAAACAATAATTTATTATTTCATATTATGCCATCATAATAATTCATATTAAATCAATTCTGGAAATAAGTCATTCAATATAAATCATTATAACCTTAGTAAAATGAAACATAATGATGTTTATATAAAATTTTAAGTATGGGTAAACATAAACATTAACAATTTAATGTCATCTGTGAGAACAAGAGGAGATTAATTGTATGATGTGATAATCAATGTGGATGAATATGAAATAAGAACATTCATACCGATCAATACCTGGATCATTAAATATTAAAAATGGAATAGAAATTACAAATGAAAAAATTCATCATAATCAATAATCAACAGAAATGTTATATCAATCATGATCATATGAAACAAGATAAACACATACCAATCATAGAAAAAATCTAACAGAATCAAGGAAATATTATCTTTATAACCCAATTTATACAAGTTTTATTGGTAAGTGAATTTCGATTAAATTCATATTGGAACACATTTTTTAAATCACTAATATATTATATTAACATAAGGAATATGAACCAATTTATTATACCACTATTTGTTTGAACCATTAATTTAATCAATATCATTCTCACTCAGTGCTACCCAGGCTCATCGATCGTATAAGTTTTCTCAAGCTCACCCAATGTTATCTGGGTGTATCCACTTCCTATATAAAGTTCGAGTACAAAATCCTGAATAAAAATGTATCTTTTAATATTTTATCATATAAATTAATAATATATATTAAAAAAAATCACATTAATATATTAGAATACACGTTTCATTTAAAACCCTTTATTAAGAACAAAATTCCATTTTAAAAAAATAAAACA
The DNA here is from genome assembly GCA_963277665.1 of Viscum album. NCBI lineage: Eukaryota > Viridiplantae > Streptophyta > Magnoliopsida > Santalales > Viscaceae > Viscum > Viscum album. Next base: position 1,130,686,722 of record OY728142.1, on the reverse strand, counting down.
AATATACCATGGAAATTAGAATGATGATTTTTATTTGAATAATATATGAATTATTGCCAAATAATAAAAATTTAATATAATTTTTATGGTTCTAGAATATTTATTGTCACCAAATAAGTTGAAATAGAATGTTCCATTTAGTTATTTTTAAATACAGTCACATCTTCTATTCAAATATTCCATTTTTAGTAAAAAAAGTAATGAATGAAAAATATTCACTTTAAAAAATTCTATTACCCAAAATTATATCATTATTTTTTTTTTAAAAAGGTTGAGGCGCAATCCTCTATTATTAAATAAAAAAGTCATACAGTAGAGATAAAGGAGGAGAAAAACAGCAAAGCAGAAACAGAAAAAAATTCAACAGCGCACTCGAGATCGAGTGCTCATACCATGAATAGATGCTGGAGCACCCGTTTTACTTGGTTGTCTCCCCCTTTTCCCAGTCTTTGCCTGTATCCAGGGACCGCCACCATCATCCGGGTCCTCAGACATTAATTCCGTGTTCACAGACATAGCTTCATCCTGAACTTCAATCGGTTTCCTGTCATCATCACTACTAGAAGATTCAAGTAATTCAAACGAGTTATAGGTACTCACTTGCTTTGAAACCTTCAGAATTTGAGATTGAGGGGTGCCACAACTTGGCGAAGGCTGGGTTCTGCCCTCCAGACTAGAAACATGCAGGTCAGGGGGGGTCCTGGATAGATTCCTTCAGAGAATCTGTCTGGTTATACTGCCCAGTTGGAGTGGGGTCTTGATGCTTGCTGAGGGTGTACTTGACATCCTGAGAAGAAGAATTTCTGGAAGAAGCCGAGTCTTGGGCTCTAGGAGTACTTTCCAGTGGGAATACTCCCATATACTGATCAGGGGTTTGAACCCTATTATTTTCCTTTTTCGAAATATTGTTACAAACAGCAGTCATCTCTTTCCTATCTTTAGCTTTCCTTGAGATAGGAAGGTCCTTTTTCTTGCCTCTTCTGCTTTTGGCATTGACAAAGATCTGTTCTTGTCTTAGACAGGAGTCTGTTTCTTCTTGAGCAGCATTTTCCAGAGCATCAAGGCTATCAATTGATTTGACATCTTCATCATCTCCGAGACCTCTTGTTAATATATCTTTGAATGATGCTCCATTCATATCATCCATGCCAGAATTTTCAACAGGTGGCTGGATTGCGTTAGCAATATCTGCCTAGGATAAGAGAGTTCTCTTGTTTTTTTGTGAAGGAGTATTGGTCTTAATATGTATTTCAGAACTTCCCTTTTTGGGTTCTTTATCAAGAGACCTTTGAGACTTTTCAGCAGACACAACATGTTCTTTATCAGAGTATTTTATCAAATCCTGACCAATAACAGTAGCCATCTTATTCTGCTCAATGCATTGAGCCATACCTTGTTTGATTGGCTTCCGACAGTGATGTTTATCATGCCCTTTAATTTGACAGTTGTCACAAATAATATTTCTTCTACATGCAGATTCTTCATGCCCAATAATTTGGCAAGGAACACAGAATGGAGGAATGCTTTCGTATTCAATCCGAAGACAAATATCCTCCTGTTGAGTAGATAAAATCACCTTATCTATTAAAGTAGAACTAAGGTCAATCTCTACAAGGACCCGAGCAAAATGACCATAGCAAACTGATTCTGTAACCTGATCCATCCTGATTGGAACCCCAATAGCAGATGCAATATCAAAAAGGATCTCAGCGTGCCAAAAAACCCTGTTGAGACCGTGTATTTTTATCCATACTTGCGCACAGGTATCCTTAAAATCAAGAAAATTGAAATTCAATTTCCATTCATGAAGTCGGAGTGTACCTGGTCTGAGATTTATGGAACCGATACTCCAAGCACTGCTTTTGAGTTCCACTGAGGGAAACAGAATGTGGAAGAGACCACGACCAAGCGACACACATTTGAAATCATTGAATCCCCAAATATCAGCTAACCGAGAGATGAGATCCGATGTACGCCAGGGTTTCATACCTTTCATTGAGGAGATGCGGGTGATAAATGAGTGTTTGCATAGATCAATCCTAGCCGCAATTGCATCTTCCGAGGCTGAAACATGTGTTGTTGACCCTTTCCGAATAATACGATGGGGCGCGCGATTTGCAAGGGGAATGAAAGAACCTCCCGAGAAACCCTTAAAAGATGATATATTATTCAGCGCATCATGATCCTTCTTCTTTTCCTCTGGAGTCGGAAGAATTTGATTTGTGAGTCGAAACGCATCAAACGTGTGAAGATTGAGGCTTCGTGGATGAGCTAGGGAAGCCGAAGCTGCGGGGTGCGACGACGGGGGTTTCCTCTCCTTTTCCTCCATCTCAGGAATTATATCATTATAAAGTCACGTAAAATGATGAAAAATATAGTTATAAAGAAAAACATTAAATAATAATTCTATTCAAAAAATTACATTATTGGTTTAGAAATAATTGAATCATAAAATCGAGGAAATACTAATAAAAGGGAAAAATTAAAAATAATCAAAATAGTTATATTATTAATATTTCATGTTAGAAGGTATTTATATAAACCTCATAAAATGATAAATTTTAATAACATCAAAATTACCCTCAATAAAACAAAATTGGGATGTTGTCCCTTGTGTATTTGAGAATATTAGGATCAAAACCCCGTGAAAATAGAGAGCATAAAATGGATTTATAAATCATAATAATTATATTTAAAATAAGATTATAATACATTTATTAGAATTATATACAAGTAAAAAATAATGTAATTTGTTGATATAGAACATGACTTTTCTAAGTAAATGTGATATAATTAAACCATATATCCCCTACAAACATTCCATGAATGACCTTTAAATAATATTTAATAATCTAATATAATTTATTTTAAATAATATGAAAATATTAAACTTTTAAAACATTATACATAATGAATTTAATTTTTATATTTATAATGACAAATATGAATATGTAATTAGTTAAGACTGCATAGGGTGTTTTGAGGATGTTCAGTTCATTATTTCAAAACAGATTCATGATTTTTACCACATACAAAGTGGTAAATAATTCAAAATATAATTAATAATATTCATTAAATAATTATCATTTTTATTCATAAATAATAAATTTAAAACCAATCATTAATAAATGGTTATGTTATTTTAACAATTTTATTATCATGGTGATGGTCAACAAAATGTACGCATCGTTAACATTTCCATTTTTCAATAAAATATATAGAAAGAATGTAATTTTTAATTTGTTTATTTCAAAAATAATTATTAAATACCATAAAAATTAATTTATTTTATTTATATATATAATTATTATAATGTGTTCGTGAAAAAAGAATTGCATAGCTTCTTGGTGGTGGCAATCCACAGGTACATAACCAATATTATTATTTTTCACTATAAGAATGAAAATTAATTTTACATTTTTAAAATTATAAATATTTACTAATTATAAGTATTAATTTATTTATATCACCTATATTAAATTAATTTTTCTTCATTACCTTTTATGGAAAGAGTTAGTAAAAAACATATCACATCGCTTCATGGAGTGGTGGTCTTCTGTATACATGAGATCCAATATCGTATCTCATTTGATGGAAGTGGAGATAAATTTAGGTTATTACATTAATATATTAACATTTAAATATATATAAAATACCTTTTTCTATATGAACATATTTTAATAATTTTTTATGTTAGTGGAGTAAAACATAAAATAAAAATGCATAGCTATGAATTTTACCTCTTATCAAACCACCTCTCTGGATTATACCTAATAAAATTCCTATAATGGAATTGGGAGAATATAATGTATTATTGGATGAGTCTATGTAAATTGGGATGATATTTTGGTATGTAATTATAGATCAATAATAGTTTTATGGTGCCAATAAGAGATGATAGTTGGTGGCTTTTAATAAGTAATTTTTGTAGCACACTTGCAATTTTTTAATAGAGATTGGTGTACCGACATTTTTCATGTTCCAAAAAGATAAAAAGTGGACCCCCACATATACGTAGAAATAAGATGATAAATTTTTTTATAGAAAGGAATACCTTAAACAATTTTTTATTTCATTTGACCCATATCTTTTTAGTTTAACTCATAGGTAAACATGTTTTCACCTTAAATGTAGAAATTAATTTTTGTGAATTTAATTTTAATTATTGTAAAAAAATTATGTTTAACATAATATATAATAAAAATTAAAATTTATTAAATATATTTAATATATTTTAATAAATTAAATTCATAAAATAGATTTTTTTAAATCTATAAGCCCACATACATGAGGAAAAAATGGTTTTCTAGAAGTGTTTTTGTATGAAAAAAATGATTTTTTATTATAAATATGACTTATAATAATTATTTTATGAATATAAACTAATATTTATTAATATATAACATTTACATTAAAATGGAAAAACATTATGCAAGAAAAAAATATTTTCTAGAAAAATCATATTTTTAAAACAAAAAACAAACTTATAATAAAACCCAATATGAATTCATTAAAAAGTTATTAGGTGGATAAAATATTATTAAATAATAATACGGTTACCTAGAATCATATTCAAAACATAATGGGACTTTTAAATTGATTAAATTATTCAAAATAAATTACTTTTTTTTAAAACAGTATTTCTTTTATTCATTAAAAAATTAATATTCTCTCAAAAATCCTATAAATTCATCAAAAATAATTTTTATAATTTTTTTATAAAATTTAATTTAAAAATAAAAAATATGTCTTCTAAATTTTCTGAAAAATTACTACTATATTCTTTCTCATGAAAATTAAAAATAATAATTTTAGACAAAATCCTAATTTTAAAGAATAAATTTCATTAATAAAAATTGATAAAATATTTACAAACAATTTAACATTAAATTTTTATAAGAAAGAAAAATATATATATATATATATCATAAATTAATAAATTCTAATTATACTCTCTATTTAAATGGCTATGTTATAATGGTTATATATTATGAAGGTTTCCTATTACTATAGTTGCATGTTAGATAAACTATAAAACATAGTATTTTTCGATAAAATATCAGGTTATTTAACTCATGACATTCAATTATAATTTTAGGTAAATTTATCAACGTCAAAAACCATAACATTCATTCTGGTGATATTGAATGAATAATTTTTTTTCATAAATAAGATAAAAAATATTAATATTTCAAAACCATCAAAAAAACAATAGCATTAATTTCATGTTAATACCTTATATTACCAATAAATATGTCTCTATTTTCATACATGATTTACATTTATATTATCATTCATATAAGTGTTTAGACAAACCCCAATAATAACTTTATATACTATATGAATAATCATGGATACGAAGCTGATTTCTAATAATGTAATTATTCAAAAAGAATAATAATAATATTTATTTGAAATCAAAGTGATAAATAAGAAATATTTAATAGTTATACGAAGTTGATAAATTAAATTTAATGTAATTATGTTATTACCTGCATGGATGGAATTGAATCTCCTCTTAGACACCTTCAATGTTTTAAATGAATTTTGTTGTTCTATTGAGACAGTATGCTACCTAATTTTGTATAGTATTATTATGTGCATAAATATTTATAATAATATGGATTAAATCTATTTTATTATGATTTTTATGTGGAGTACATGATTCATTTTATAAGTGGGTAGGAGTTGAGTTTTTTAAAATACCATTTCTTTAACATATATGGAATTTGGTTATATATGGAATGTGGACCCAAAAGAATAGATAACTAAAATGATATAATTTTTTATATAATTCAATCACACAATAATTGAAAATTATTATTATTTTGATATTTCAATTTTTTACTCCCATAGATAAATCTTTATAACTTTGTTTTTCCATTTCTTTAGTACCTCGTTTTTACAACTATAATATATTTTTTATTCATTAATATAAAATTTACCCAGAAACCTAATTTTAACATTATAATTTTATGTAAAATATACATTTTATTTGATTAAATATCTAAATCTGATAGAAAATATAATTAATATTAAAATTCCTTTAGATAAAGGAAACATTTTTATTTAAAATTATTTATTTTTCATAAAACATTATTCTTATTTGAAGATAAGAAAATATTTCTAGATAAAAAATTATTTCATTATATAATATTAATTTATTTCATTTCTATCATTATTAATTGGAGATTTATGTTATTATTTAGATAAAAATAATCAATATGTATAATTATTATAATTTTTATATATGTTTTATCATTATATAATTATATTCCCATTACATTAATACTAATTTCATGTTTAATAGGAATTAGTAAAAGTTTATCAACACATTAAAAAAATATTTCATTGGTTAATAAAATTCAATCATCAAAATTAATTTTCTAGGAATTATAAAATTTATAAAAAATTAATAAATAATGAACATATATAAGTATATTTTTTTTAAAATAATAAAATGGTTATATCATCTTAATATCTTCATATATATTCATTAATACCTTCTCATATATCCCATGTGTAAAAAAATCGGTTTCCTTTATGGGTGCTGATTTGGACAGTATAGACATGATAGTGAATTATACAAAATTATAGCTTCCCACATATAAAATCCCTCAAGACTTATATGTTAAAATTTTTATTGCAAATGTGCTAAATAAAAAAATAGTAACCTTGCATAATGAATATTTTTGGCAAATATGTATAACAAGGAATAATTTTTATTCATGATTTTATTACTTCCACTTTTAATATTGATTTCACAATCCATTTACTCCAATTTGTCCACATAAATTATTCAACTATGTTAGAATGGTTATATTTTAATAAAATGGTACTTATAATTTGTCACATCAATTATTTATATGTATAACGACTTTAAATTATCCATATAAGTCCAAAAACCATATATTTGCAATGGTTAAGTAATCCCAATGACCATATAATCCAAATACCCATATAAGTCAAATAACCATATAATATAATATTCATATTTCATTTTAATAATTAGAATTACACAAAAATCTAAAATAATTTGTCCTATTCATTTATATCTCTCCAAATATATCGATTATATTTCATGGTGTTTCCTTACCCACAATAATTGAAATCAGGGTTATGATCTTCATTGAACATCATTAGAATAAATATTTTCTATCAATGGACATTTTTATATAACTACTAATTTATTAAACATGGAAATTTCATAATGATGTTTCATAATATATAGAAAACATCTATTAATGTTAGTTTAATATTTTCATATTGTAACACCCCAAGCTTCTACGGTACGTTTCCCTTCGAATAATGCGATAGCGTGTGTTGTACGCAACCTCGAGTTCTAACACACACCACAACTAATTAAATTAGCCGTTGTGAATAGTAATACCTATGTTTTGAAATCATATATATTCTATATTTCAAAATGGACTTCATTTTTGGATTCGGAATATCAAAATTATCCTAGGGTGAAATTTTGGTACATTTCGGATAACTTTCATATTTTGATGAATAGTGAAAATTACTAAATTTTAATTAAAAACAACTTTTTTAATAAAAATAATTAATAGTGATAAATTATGAATTGTAGTGGTTTTAAAGTATATTTAGAATATATTTTTACATTTTAATATAATTTTGGTCATTGGACATAATTTTACAATGAAACCGAACATAAACAAGTGTCTATCTTTTGATAGTTATTATCTCTTAAAAACACGCTTTTTGTTTTGACAGCGGGAATTAATTTTAAATTAATTTCTGCCACTTCTGTGTTTTGAATTTGGGAAAATGGATTCCATATTTGGAATCAGGATGTTCAAATTGTGTAAATAGGTAACTTTTATTTTTAGACATTTTGAATAATTACTGCGGTAAATATTTTATTTACCATGGTTAAAGGGTAAATCCGGTAAATAAGGGTTAAAAAATAATATTATAATAATACAAAATTACCCTAAAACGCGTCCTAACCTTATTGGTGGACACATACCCGACCATGAGCATCCTTGGGTCAATTTGGGGACCCCTTGGAGCCACTTGTATGTGGTAGGGACACATTATATTAATAAAGTTAAAATAAAAATAAAAATGGCATAAGCTTACATCTTTTAGAAGAACAATTTTTACATAGGGTTACACATTTTTGATTTTAGATTATAAATATTCATTAGAAATCTAAAAAGATTTCCTACATGATGATATTTTATTTATAATTTTTAGACATCAAATAAGTTAAATTATTAATGACACAATAATGATGCAATGTTTACCTCATTAATAAATCATTGAAATAAATAATATTATAATGATTAAAATATTATCTAAAACCTGTCCAATTCTTATTGGTTGATGTTATTTAGAATATGAGTCATCTTATATTCGACCTCAATGATTTTTGGACCATTATAAACCGAATACAAATATATTATAAAGTAATACTTTCACACTTTCCTAAAGAGCCCCTCCTCTCCCTTATAAAAGGAGACCACTTCTACTCATTCCTCACACCTCTCAAGCCACTTGTCTCGTCCAAACTCTGCCCAACTAAGGTCCCCACATCCCTCTCCTCCTCCTTGAAGCTTACCCTTAGGCAGAAAGCATTTCAAGAAGTCCTTTGGTTCCAACCAAAGTGAGTTACCTAAATTAAAGGTAACGATTTCTCTTAAATTATTTTCATTTATTTTGCTTCTCCAACCCACAAACTCTTTTTATTTCCTTTATTTTGTAACAACACCAGTATCCTCAATATACTAGGATGTTGTTATGAGAAGGATTCAAACTACACATACACACAACTCCATCTAATGGATGATGAACATAATGTTTCTGTGGATGGCAAACTAACGCCTCACGAAACGATGATTGTTCAAATACATCTTACCGCCTCTCATGGTGGCCATTATGATGGAACTATAATTAAATATGATATTAATGATATATATTTTATATATAAGCTTCTGTAATTCCATTTTATTTCATACCATTATTCGTTTCATGTTGTATATACATACGATAATTTCATTTGAGGAAGTGCGGACTACCGCCCCCTTAAAATGATATGACTCGTTCATACCACACATGGAACGTATAAAGGATGGTGTTAATGAACTTAAGTAACATATATAAAATATTATATCATACTGAAATAGTAATATACCTATGTATCATTTGGATTCGATTCTTTTAAAATAAAAATTAAATGGAAGTAGCGTTCGTGCGTACGTACGGACTACCGTCTCCACGAACGCGATGAGATTCATTCTCCATCGTATCCATTCAATTATAATTATCATTTAATGATTTAAAAATGATGTTTAAGGACTTGATATCATTCTGGATATGAATAAGATACAACAAACATGACTTATGTAACAAAACATATAAAAGAAAATGAGTAAGTTAACACACGAAACGACGATAATACTAAGATATTATTATCAAATCAATATTAAAAGATCATATATGATATCATATTAATGTATATGATTCTTTTATAATTTAATAACAATTATTTCACCATTATACAGGAGGTTAACCTACCCCATCCAAGGAAAAGTACAAGGTAAGGGTTTACTTTACAACCTCTTCATTATCCAAGGTTGTTTATACGTAATAATCTACTGGGATCTCTTTATCATCCACATCCATGTTTCTTCGAAATGTATTTCAAAACATTTTTACTATTTACAAGAATATGGGTTAAAGTCATTTATACCCTTGTTTGACTTTTTATAAGAGGTTTATAAAGGAATCTTTCCGTCGTTTTCAAAACAAGGTCCTTTTTAACCTTTTCGACAGAATTGAGGTAAGAATGTTTTTTTATACGGCGGGTGCTGTTATTTTCCGCCGTTATAAAATCGTCGAAGCTTTCCATACAAGCTTATAAGAATATTTTCAAAGAAAATGTTTTATTTTATATGGATCTTAAATGATTTCAAAATAAAAGGAGATACTTCTTTAAAAAGAATTTTGATTTCATCTATGTCAACATCCTTTGATGGATTTTAAGATTATTTGAAGTTGATTTATTATGATACAAAACTTCTATATTGTATTGAAGGTTTTGTGATATGTTTGACTGTGGATGTGCTATTTTTATACCATTCATAGTTTATGGTGAAATTATTGACATTTCGTATGCTAGTTTTAATACGAATGTTTATGTTATGTTTAAACCTTTTCATATGGGAATGAATTGGACTTAATAAGTGACGGGTGGAGCCCGCTATAGCTCCTCGATGCATCGGTAGGTCTCATGAGACAAACTAGTGTCTTGGCACAAGTCCTTGACAAAATCTTATTTATAGTCTTGGCACGAGGCCTTGGCTATGTGGTTATGATAGTCTGGCATTATGCATTCCAACATTATGAAAGTGGTTATTGATTTTTGCATGTGATTATTCGATTAGTAGAATATCCATGTGAATAAGTAAATGGCATTATTTCATTTTATTTATGCCATACCATGTTGAAAGTTCATATTTAAAAGGCTTTTGTTTTAGTTATACATTGCCTTAAATGTTTATTATTATTTATGAATGTTTCCGCTATATTGTTATCCTTACTGGGCATTTGAGCTCACCCCTTTTCTATGTTTTATTTTTCCCAGGATGTGAAGAAGTAAGTTATGAATGACCTGCAGGGATTTTATGAGGGGTTAATAGTGTGGATTGTGGAAACATTATGTTGTTGTAGTAGTTTTTCATTTTGTGATGTAATGTAAAACTTATGAATATATCTAGTGTTTCCAAGGCTACTAAACCAATCGGTCTTTCGAGATTCGATCTTTCTTGTGATCATGCCAATGTTACGAAGTAATGCACCGACTCTGGGTAGCTGGGGTCGGGGCGTTACAGTTGGTATCAGAGGTAGTTTAGTACAAACCTTGGAAACTAGATTTAGAGAAACTCTTATTAGAGCACGTAGACCTAAGATGAACTTTGAGGATTAGTATAGAAGAACTTCCTAGAATTTTGGTATTGTAGAGATTTTGTGAGTTTTCCGAGCAATACATCCCTGTCTGGATACGAGCAGGTAGAGGTGGCTCTGGCACAGATGTACCTAGGGGTAAAACCCGAAAACACCGCTTTGAGCTAGACTCGAACGGGAACTGGTGCACGACAATGGGCCTTGCTGCACTCTTGGTTACGACACTCCCGGGGGATATGCTTAGGATAACTCTCATTTTCTTTAAAAATCATTATGAAGGGTTTATGAGTATATACTTCCTCAAAGAAAACATTTTTATGATTATGGATTATATCCAAAAATAGTTCAATTTATGTTAAGTGTTTTATAAGTATGGGATTATGTATTTTGATTCATAAACTGATCTAGTTTATGCCATTATTTAGAAATGGCGCCTAGTGGAAGAAATGGAAACTGTATCAATGCACTCACTCCATGTAGGGATTGCCCTCCTGCTCAAGATAATTATAGTGGGGCTGGTGATGCAACTGGTGCCGATCAGCTAATCACCATACTGGGACAACTTACTCAGGTTATGAATAATAACCTTACCCGTATGGAGCACCCTGATCCGCAGCGTGGAGGATCAATGTTAGATCGATTCATGAGGCAATAACCACCAACGTTCAATGGGAGTACAAATCCCTTAGTAGCTGAGAAATGGATAAATTCCCTAGAAAAAATATTTCAGGCTTTGGGGAGCAGTGAAAGGGAAAAAGTTATCATGGCAGTTTACCGCCTCACTGGAGATGCTGATCAATGGTGGTCATTGATTCAAAACATGAAGGAAGATGATGAAGTATCAAACACGGAATGGAGGGAGTTCAAAGATCTGTTTTTAGAAAAATACATTCCTCGCGACCATTGAGCGGATATGGAAAGGCAGTTTTTGAGTCTGAGACAAAAGGAGGATGAGAATGTCACAAAGTATGAGGCTAACTTTACAAGGTTAGCGAGGTATGCTGGAGATTATATTTGTAACCCAAGAAGTAAGATTGATCATTTCTTTGATGGGTTAAAACCATTTCTCCGTCGAGCGTTAGTCTCACAATCCTTTTCATCGTACGAAGACATTGTCTCATGTGCTATCAAGACCGAGAAGGAATTCTCTAAGTCTTATGACTTTAAAGCAAAGAAAGAGAAGAAGAGACCTGCTGATCAATCTTGGAATGGAAATAAGGGGAAGAAGGGAAAGGTTGAATATCCATCTTGTGGTAAATGTGGGAAGAAACACCCCGGTACTTGCTTGAAGGGAATGGGAGTCTGTTACAAGTGTGGTGAAAAAGGACACCAAGCTCATGATTGCAAGGGGAAGAAGGAAGCTACCAACGTTCAGTGCTACAATTGCAGGGAGATGGGGCATTATGCAAATGCATGTCCTAAGCGTCAGGAGAACTTACCTCAGAAAAGGCCAAGGGATCAAGGCCAGGCTTATGCTATCACTACTGCTGAGGTAGAAGCTCCGAAAGACGTGGTGGCAGGTAATTTAATGGTTTCCTCAAGTTTAGAAAATGCATTATTTGATTCTGGATCATCGCATTGTTTCATATTTTCCCAGTTTTCTAAGAAAATTAGATATTTCCAATTTGATTTAATAAGGGAGTTGTCAGTCAAAACTCCTAAGGGAAGTATCGTTGCAACAATGTTTTGTGAATCAGTCCCCATTAGAGCACATAAATTTTCTTTATCTGCTGATCTCATCGTCATACCTATGATTGAGTTTGATATAATCCTCGGTATGGACTGGCTTTCGGACTATGATGCGAAGATTTATTGTAAGAAGAAAGAGGTTACGATTCTTGATGATAATGATAAGGAACACCTTATTTTTAGAGAAGAATCGTCACCACCTAATTCTTATTTAGATCCACCCCCAGTAGCTCAACTTAATTCAATTATTGGGGAGGAAGAGAATGAAATAACTGTCGGTGAGGAAAGGAATGCTCAAATAAAGGATGTACCTGTTGTGAAAGAATTTGTAGATGTATTTCCGGAAGATTTACCTGGACATCCTCCAGAACGAGAAGATGAGTTTTCCATTGATTTGATTCCTAGATCAAGGCCTATATCGAAGACCCCTTATAGAATGGCCACTGTAGAGTTAGTCGAACTAAAGAAACAACTAGAGGAATTGAGTAATAAGGGATTAATTTGCCCTAGTGTTTCTCCATGGGGAGCCCCTGTTCTTTTTGTTAAAAAGAAAGATGGATCTATGAGGTTATGTATCGACTACAGGGAGATCAATGCTATAACAATAAAGAACAAGTATCCCCTACCTCGTATTGTTGATTTATTTGACCAACTGCATGGAGCTCAATACTTTTCAAAGATTGACCTTCGATCTGGATACCATCAGTTGTGTGTGAAGAAGGAAGAGATTCTGAAAACAGCATTTCGAACCAGGTACGGGCATTACGAGTTTACTGTAATGCCGTTTGGATTGACTAATGCACCCTCTGTATTCATGGATCTAATGAATAGAGTTTTCAAGGAGTATCTCGATGAATTTGTGGTGGTATTTATTGATGATATCTTGGTATACTCCAAAACCTATGAAGATCATGAAAATCACTTGCGCATTATCTTGAAGACTCTGAGGAGGCATGAATTATATGGAAAGTTTAGCAAGTGTGAATTCTGGCTTTAGGAGATTTCTTTTCCTGGCCATATTATCTCTAAAGATGGAATCTCTGTTGATCCTTCTAAGACCAAGGCAATCCAAGAATGGCCAGCACCTACGAGTATAACTGAGGTACATAGTTTTATTGGTTTGGTAGGTTATTATCGACGTTTCATCCAGAATTTTGCCCGATTGGCTAACCCATTAACGAAGCTCACACGTAATGGGGTTAAATTTGTTTGGACAAAAGAGTGTGAAAAATGTTTCGAAGAACTGAAGAGAAGATTAGTCAATGCTCCTATATTGACTCTACCATCGGGGAATGATGGGTTCGTTATTTATAGTGATGCATCGAAGAAAGGACTTGGTTGTGTCCTTATGCAGAATGATAGAGTTATTGCCTATGCATCACGACAGTTGAAAATTCATGAACAAAACTATCCTACTCATGATCTTGAGTTAGCAGCTGTGATCTTTGCTTTGAAGATATGGAGGGACTACCTCTATGGTGAAAAATGTGAGATTTATAATGATCACAAGAGTTTGAAGTATATTTTCTCACAAAAAGAACTCAACATGAGGCAAAGGAGATGGCTTGAATTACTCAAGGATTATGATTGTACGATACACTACCACCCGGGGAAGGAAAACAAGGTGGAAGATGCTTTGAGTAGAAAAGACCATGGAGTTTTGAACAATATGAGAATTGAAAGGGATCCAATTTTCATGGATCTAGTGAAGATGGACATGGGAATAACCAGGGAAGGTGAAACATCAATGCTTTTTCAAATGGTTGCCAAACCATCTTTACTAGAAAGGATTAAGAGTTCTCAGGCAGATGATGAAGAATTCCAAAAGAAGATTAAAGCTGTGAGTGATGGGAGATTAAGAGACTTTGTGTATGAAGATGGAATTTTGAAATTCGGGAAGAGACTTTGTGTTCCCGATTTACCTGATCTAAAAAGGGAATTGCTGGATGATGCTCATAGTTCCAATTTCTCTATACACCCTGGGAGCACCAAAATGTATAGAGATTTGAAGGAACATTTTTGGTGGGACAACATGAAGAGGGAGATTGCTGATTTGGTGTCAAGATGTATGGTTTTTCAACAAGTGAATGCTGGAAGGCAACAGCCTGGAGGAGTCATGCAACCTCTTCCCATACCGGAGTGGAAATGGGACAATATTACGATGGACTTTGTCATGGGGCTACCAAAGACTCCTAGAAGGAACGATGCAATATGGGTTATTGTTGATCGTCTTACCAAGTCAGCACATTTTCTTTCTATAAGAGAAGATCTACCCCTGGAACGTCTAGCAAGACTATATATTAATGAAGATGTGAGACTTCATGGAGTACCCCTATCAATTGTTTCTGATCGTGATCCCCATTTTACTTCAAGGTTTTGGAAAAGTCTTCAGAAATCCCTGGATACTGAACTTCATTTCAGCACTGCATACCAACCTCAACCTGATGGACAATCAGAACGGACTATTCAAACCCTAGAAGACATGTTGAGATCTTGCTCACTTGACTTTCTGGGTATGTGGGATCAATATTTACCACTGGTAGAATTTTCCTATAACAATAGCTTCCATTCGAGTATACAGATGGCACCATATGAATAGTTATACAGAAAGAGATGTCGTACACCAACCTGTTGGGATGACGTTGGTGAAAGAAAACTTGTGGGCCCAGAACTGGTGGAGGAAACGGTGGAAAAGGTGAAGGTAATCCAAAATCACATCAACGCAGCTCAAAGTAGGCAGAAGAGCTATGCCGATAATCGAAGGAAGGATTTGGAATTTCAAGTCGGTGATCATGTTTTCCTAAAGGTATCTCCATGGAAGGGAGTCATACGTTTTGGTAAGAAAGGTAAATTGAGTCCCAGGTACATCGGACCTTTCGAAATTCTAGAACGAATTGGGGCAGTAGCTTACCGATTGGCAATGCCACCAAGTCTCTCCAAAGTTCACGATGTGTTCCACGTATCTCTGTTGAGAAAATACATGCCTGACCCAACGCATGTACTCACCTATGAGGAATTAGAACTGGAACCCGATCTGTCTTATTGCGAAGAGCCCGTCAGGATTCTTGATACAAGAGAACAAGTACTGAGAAACCGGATGACGCGTCTGGTAAAAGTTTTGTGGAGAAACCATAAGATGGAAGAGGCAACGTGGGAACCCGAGGAACTTATGATGAAGAACCACCCGAGTCTTTTTATGCATTAATACCCTAGAAATTGTGAGGACGCAATTATTTGAAGGAGGGGAGAATGTAACACCCCAAGCTTCTACGGTATGTTTCCCTTCGAATAATGCGATAGCGTGTGTTGTACGCAACCTCGAGTTCTAACACACACCACAACTAATTAAATTAGTCGTTGTGAATAGTAATACCTACTTTTTGAAATCATATATATTCTATATTTCAAAATGGACTTCATTTTTGGATTCGGAATATCAAAATTAGCCTAGGGTGAAATTTTGGTACATTTCAGATAACTTTCATATTTTGATGAATAGTGAAAATTACTAAATTTGAATTAAAAACAACTTTTTTAATCAAAATAATTAATAGTGATAAATTATGAATTGGAGTGGTTTTAAAGTATATTTAGAATATATTTTTACATTTTAATATAATTTTGGTCATTGGACATAATTTTACAATTAAACCGAACATAAACAAGTGTCAATCTTTTGATAGTAATTATCTCTTAAAAACACGCTTTTTGTTTTGACAGCGGGAATTAATTTTAAATTAATTTCTGCCACTTCTGTGTTTTGAATTTGGGAAAATGGATTCCATATTTGGAATCAGGATGTTCAAATTGTGTAAATAGGTAACTTTTATTTTTAGACATTTTGAATAATTACTGCGGTAAATATTTTATTTACCATGGTTAAAGGGTAAATCCGGTAAATAAGGGTTAAAAAATAATATTATAATAATACAAAATTACCCTAAAACGTGTCCTAACCTTATTGGTGGACACATACCCGACCATGATCATCCTTGGGTCAATTTGGGGACCCCTTGGAGCCACTTGTATGTGGTAGGGACACATTATATTAATAAAGTTAAAATAAAAATAAAAATGGCATAAGCTTACATCTTTTAGAAGAACAATTTTTACATAGGGTTATACATGTTGTATTTTCGATTATAAATATTCATTAGGAAGCTAAAAATATTTCCTAAATGATGATATTTTATTTATAATTTTTAGACATCAAATAAGTTAAATTATTAATGACACAATAATGATGCAATGTTTACCTCATTAATAAATCATTGAAATAAATAATATTATAATGATTAAAATATTATCTAAAACCTGTCCAATTCTTATTGGTTGATGTTATTTAGAATATTAGCCATCTTACCTTCGACCTAAATGATTTTTGGACCATTATAAACCGAATACAAATATATTATAAAGTAATACTTTCACACTTTCCTAAAGAGCCCCTCCTCTCCCTTATAAAAGGAGACCACTTCTACTCATTCCTAACACCTCTCAAGCCACTTGGCTCGTCCAAACTCTGCCTAACTAAGCTCCCCACATCCCTCTACTCCTCCTTGAAGCTTACCCTTAGGCAGAAAGCATTTCAAGAAGTCCTTTGGTTCCAACCAAAGTGAGTTACCTAAATTAAAGGTAACGATTTCTCTTAAATTATTTTCATTTATTTTGCTTCTCCAACCCCCAAATTCTTTTTATTTCCTTTCTTTTGTAACAACACCAGTATCCTCAATATACTAGTATGTTGTTATGAGAAGGATTAAAACTACACATACACACAACTCCATCTAATGGATGATGAACATAATGTTTCTGTGGATGGCAAACTAATGCCTCACGAAACGATGATTGTTCAAATACATCTTACCGCCTCTCATGGTGGCCATAATGATGGCACTGTAATTAAATATGATATTAATGATATATATTTTATATATAAGCTTCTGTAATTCCATTTTATTTCATACCATTATTCGTTTCATGTTGAATATACATACGATAATTTTATTTGAGGAAGTGCGGACTACCGCCCCCTTAAAATGATATGACTCGTTCATACCACACATGGAACGTATAAAGGATGGTGTTAATAAACTTAAGTAACATATATAAAATATTATATCATACTGAAATAGTAATATACCTATGTATCATTTGGATTCGATTATTTTAAAATAAAAATTAAATGGAAGTAGCGTTCGTGCGTATGTACGGACTACCGTCTCCACGAACGCGATGAGATTCATTCTCCATCGTATCCATTCAATTATAATTATCATTTAATGATTTAAAAATGATGTTTAAGGACTTGATATCATTCTGGATATGAATAAGATACAACAAACATGACTTATGTAACAAAACATATAAAAGAAAATGAGTAAGTTAACACACGAAACGGCGATAATACTAAGATATTATTATCAAATCAATATTAAAAGATCATATATGATATCATATTAATGTATATGATTATTTTATAATTTAATAACAATTATTTCACCATTATACAGGAGGTTAACCTACCCCATCCAAGGAAAAGTACAAGGTAAGGGTTTACTTTACAACCTCTTCATTATCCAAGGTTGTTTATACGTAATAATCTACTAGGATCTCTTTATCATCCACATCCATGTTTCTTCGAAATGTATTTCAAAACATTTTTTATATTTACAAGAATATGGGTTAAAGTCATTTATACCCTTGTTTGACTTTTTATAAGAGGTTTATAAAGGAATCTTTCCGTCGTTTTCAAAACAAGGCCCTTTTTAACCTTTTCGACAGAATTGAGGTAAGAATGTTTTTTTTATACGGCGGGTGCGGTTATTCTCCGCCGTTATAAAATCGTCGAAGCTTTCCATACAAGCTTATAAGAATATTTTCAAAGAAAATGTTTTATTTTATATGGATCTTAAATGATTTCAAAATAAAAGGAGATACTTCTTTAAAAAGAATTTTGATTTCATCTATGTCAACATCCTTTGATGGATTTTAAGATTATTTGAAGTTGATTTATTATGATACAAAACTTCTATATTGTATTGAAGGTTTTGTGATATGTTTGACTGTGGATGTGCTATTTTTATACCATTCATAGTTTATGGTGAAATTATTGACATTTCGTATGCTAGTTTTAATACGAATGTTTATGTTATGTTTAAACCTTTTCATATGGGAATGCATTGGACTTAATAAGTGACGGGTGGAGCCCGCTATACCTCCTCGATGCATCGGTAGGTCTCATGAGACAAACTAGTGTCTTGGCACAAGGCCTTGACAAAATCTTATTTGTAGTCTTGGCACGAGGCCTTGGCTATGTGGTTATGATAGTCCGACATTATGCATTCCAACATTATGAAAGTGGTTATTGATTTTTGCATGTGATTATTCGATTAGTAGAATATCCATGTGAATAAGTAAATGGAATTATTTCATTTTATTTATGCCATACCATGTTGAAAGTTCATATTTAAAAGGCTTTTGTTTTAGTTATACATTGCCTTAAATGTTTATTCTTATTTATGAAAGTTTCTGCTATATTGTTATCCTTACTGGGCATTTGAGCTCACCCCTTTTCTATGTTTTATTTTTCCCAGGATGTGAAGAAGTAAGTTATGAATGACCTGCAGGGATTTTATGAGGGGTTAATAGTCTGTATTGTGGAAACATTATGTTGTTGTAGTAGTTTTTCATTTTATGATGTAATGTAAAACTTATGAATATATCAAGTGTTTCCAAGGCTACTAAACCAATCGGTCTTTAGAGATTTGATCTTTCTTGTGATCATGCCAATGTTAAAAAGTAATGCACCGACTCTGGGTAGCTGGGGTCGGGGCGTTACACATATTTTAATCACAAAAAATAAGTATCATAGTAATTTAGTTTTTTAATCTTATTAAACATGTAATTAGTTTAACTGAACAAATCAAAGTAATATCAAAAAGCATTTTATAAATAATGTTATGGGATACGACATTGTTATCCCAACTAGGTTAAATACCCCATATCAGGGGTGAATCATGGTATAAATGAAAAAAACTTCTCCCCCTTCAGATCTTGTTTATTCCTTAAACAAAACTATATTCTCTCGCTTTTTAATAGTAATGTATGATATGAAATTAAATCATCTAAAAGACACAACAATTTTTACTTGGATGAACCTCATTGAGATACATAAAAGAGAAAAAAAATAGAAATGTTCCAATTATAGGAAATCCACTAAGGCTCACTGCCCCAAATTGTGGTTCTATGTAGATCTCATCTATTCCCAAGATCATTTACATTAAAAGGTTTGGGTTCTACTCACTACATTTCCAAGGGTAACTTTATATATCTTTTTCTCTAGATCAATGCTGATAAAAGGGATCATCGTTTTCCTCTCCATTTTCTGGCTTCTCTTGTAACGGATTCACCCATAGTTTAGGGACATATAGGTATCTTCATTTTAAGGAATGCATGCATCCTCAATAATAGGTTGATTCCCTATTGAATTTCAACTTTTATCCAACTAATGAAAAAAACCTTAACACATATCTCATGCGAAATACCTTTTGAACCCATATTTTGATGTACCATTCCATCATGAAGATCACTCTTTCTTGATGATCATATTGCCTTCATGATGCTACTACCTTTCTAGAAGCTCACTGAGCCTTACTGATGTATTCCTCTTTTGTGGATCATAATTATTCTTCACAAAGCTCATTTCTTTCAAAAAGCTTACTTAGACTTCATGAATTCTGTTCCTTTCATGATGTTCAAAACAATTAGTTTCTAGTTATATCCATAGTGTTATTATAAAAAAATTATATTCAAATTTATGTATTCAAATTCTATCTTAGAATCACATGTGTGTCTAGATTTCAAATAATAATGAACTATTTTGATCTTCAGTATGTGATTCTTCTTAATAATAATATTTTAATGAATTAGGCACTAGTTATGGGTTACTGGAGTCGATGTATCTAAATAAATTAAAGAGTGTTTATCATAATAATTAGAAATGAATATAATTGAAAGTTATGCCTGAATAGTCTGAATGTCTTCTTTTCATTTAATTTATGGATAATACCCCTTTATGGGTTGAAGGGGATCTTGTACATGACCTGTAGGTCAAAGGTAAAAGGACCAACATGACCCGCAATACATGAACCAATGTCCCAGAGGCATACTATGCCAATAAAATGACCCATAGGCCCGAACCACTAGAAATGCCCCTCCCTGACTTCAGCATCATTGATCACCTAGCTCCCCACCTTGCCTTGCTGATCGGATAGCATTGCACCGTAAAAACCTCCATGGTGTTTGGTTTCAAGGGATGTTTCCATACCCTATCATTATTTAAATCTTGGTTAGCTGTACTTCTAGAGACTGCTACTTTTGTGGCTTTGTTCATCTTATAGTTCTTACTCTGTGTGAACTGGGCCACTCCACGGTATATGTTGCCCCCATTCCATTGATAACCTGAAAGCCTAGGAGAACCATAGGCCAAATGCGGTGTCCGGAAGGCACCAATCGTGTGAAAAAAGAATTTTTATGTGTTAGATGTTTTAATTTATTTTAATTTATTGTTTTGAAATTATATATTATAAAATTAAATTTTATAGCTTTTGTGTATTCTCTCTATATATTATTATCTCAAACATACATGCCCATGGATTTTTATATAATCACCATTATCCAAACCTTTGGATCACCTCACCATCATGTGATTTATAGACTAATTTAATAATGAGAGAATCCTAATTCATGTGGAGGTGGTTCCAGATGAAACCATAAATATTCAATCTTAGGGGACTCATAGTTGTACAGTTGGAATTCTATAACTTGTGTCAATATTAGGAAAAAGAATTATATAATTGCTGAATGTTTGATTTATTTACCTCTAAATAAATCAATTGTTAGATAATATCATGACTGTGTCATATATTATTTATTTATTTATTATTTTTCAATTTTTAATTTATGAATACATGAACTATACAAAATAAACAATGAAATTAAATTCCATATATGAAATTAAAAAAAAAATTATTCCTGAATAAATGTTTTATAAAATATTACAAAGTAAATAAGTAAAATAAAAATAATATTAAATAGTAATAAATAGTGTAATACATTTTTTGATTAATAAAATAAAACATTGAAATATATATTATGACATACATATCCTACAATTACATCTTTAAGAATAAATTTATTAAAATTAATGTTTCCACCACCCTTTTTTTACACATACTTTTCCAACGAGTTCTTATAAATGTTACAGATTGACTTGGCAATCTTATATCAAGAGAAGTCGTCCCATAAAGGCATTAAATAACATTGAGGAATGTGTTGAGGCAATCCTTCTCTATATTTTAGGATAGCGGAATCCACTCAACTGATAATGGTGTTATAATCCCATAGTTCGCAAATTCCTTCCAACAAAAATTCATATAAGTAGATTTTACAAACCTCGTTCTGTTTATGTAAAGGGGTGTAAAGATATTTTACACTATAATGTCTTAGAAACTATAAATTATGAGTTAAATATTGAAGGATATTGATAATTTATAAAATTTTGGAACTTTTTTTAAAAATAATAAATATAATTTCATACTCTAATTGAAAACAGGAAAAGATAAAATAAACCCAAATTTTATAATTGTTAAAATATGATGATCATCATCCACACTATACCAATTATATACATTGTAAAAATAACATCTACTCAATATTACATGTTGGAATCATGTTTTCATAATTCACCTACCATGTAGCATTGTGATGAAAAATTCCTTATGTTGAAAAAAATATAAATGACATTGGAAATGATCAGTGGTTTATTTTGTGATCTATTTTTACTAAATTTATAACGTATCTTGAATGAAATGATTTTTATATAATGTTCGAGAATATTCTTGGTCAATACTAAGAGAGAGATAGTGAAAAACATATTGAGATAATAAATAATGTTTTTCATAGAATTATTGGATCACATGCCTCATCTAGTAATCACATAGTAATGATTATTGGATATATAGTACATCTAGAGGTTAAAGGGTTTGATCTCCATAAATAACAAGGCACCAATCTCGTTCTTCATAACATTATCATAGTTTATCATGATTTTTTATGAATGTAAAAATGTAAAACATTGAGAAGTATATCAGTGATCATATTACTCTATAGAAACATGTATACATTGAGATGAATCATGAAAATCCCATCAATAATTACGTGAAAAAATAGATTGTCCATGTGAAGATCTCTATGGTGAAAAAACATTATAGTTCCCCTTAATGAACATGATTATCAATGGTAAATCTAGTGTGTGGGATGTTATTTGTTTCACATGGCGTATAAAAATCCACTTGAAGAAATAATAAACCCATCCAAAGAAGATATAGGAAGATTCAAGTGTGCTTAAAATCTAGTGAAATCAATTTGTTTCTAAAAATTATGTATTATAAACATATTTTGATTCTCACATATATTTAAAAAAATAATTTAACCATGTACATTTTGAAATATTTATTGGGTGTCGAAACATATATGAGTATCAAATGAAGAATGTAACGCCCTGACCCCAATTACACAGAGTCTATGCATTATTACATAACATTGGCATGATCACAAGAAAGATCAAATCTCGAAAGAATGATTAGTTTAGTAGCTTTAGAATAACTAGATACATTCATAATGTTTTACATTAAATCATAAAATGAAAACTACAACAATATAGTCTACATAGTCCACACTCTTATCCCCTTATACTATCCATGCAGGTCATTCATAAATTACTTCTCCACATCCTGGGAAAAAAATATAGAAAAGGGGTGAGCTCAAATTCCCAGTAAGGATAACAATATAGTGGAAACATTCATAAAAAATAATAAACATTCAAGGAAATGTATAACTAAAACAAAATACTTTTAAACTTGAACTTCAACATAGTATGGAAAAAATAAAATGAAATAATTACATTTACTTATTAACAAGGATATTCTACTAATCGAATAATCACATGAAATATCAATGACCACTTTCATAATGATAGAATGAATAATGCCATACTATCATAACCACATATCCAAGGCCTCGTTCCAAGACTACAAATAAGATTTTGTCAAGGCCTTGTTCCAAGACACTAGTTTGTCTCCTGAGACCTTTCGATGCATCGAGGAGCTATACCGGGCTCCACCCTTCATATATTAAGTCCAATGCAATCCTCCTATGAACAGGTTTAAACATAACATAACCATTCATATTAAATCTACCATATAAAATGTCAATACTTTCTCCATAAACCATAAATGGTATAAAAATAACACATCCACTGTCAAAAAAATCACAAAACCTACAATACAATATGGTAGTTTTATATCATAATAAATCAACTTCAAATAATATTAAAATCCATCAAAGGATGATGGCATAGATGAAATCAAATCTATTTGAGAGAAATATCCTTTTATTTGAAATCATTTAATAGTCACATGTTTATAATATAAAACATTTACTTTGAAATTTTTCTTATAATCTTGTAAGGGAAGCTTCTATGATTTTATAACGGTGGAAAATAGCCATACCTACCGTATAAGTTAAAATAACATTCTTACCTTAATTTTGTCGAAAAGGTAAAAAAGGAACTTGTGTGGAAAAAACGGAAAGATTCCTTTATAAACCACTTATAAAAGTCAAAAAGGGTATAAATGGCTTTAAACCATATTATAGTAAATAGTAATTTTTTTTTGAAATACACTTTTAAGAAACCTGGATGTGGATAATAAATAAGTCTCAGTAGATTATTACGTATAATCAACCTCGGATAATGAAGAGATTGCGAAATATTAACTAACCTTGTACTTTTCCATGGTTGGGGTATGTTAAACTCATGTATAAAGGTGAAATAATTGTTATTAAATTTTAAATGAATCATATACATTAATGTGCTATCATATATGATCTTTTAATATTGATTTGTTAATAATATCTTTGTATTATCGTTGTTTCGGGTGTTAACATACTCATTTTCTTTTATATGTTTTGTTACGTAAGACATGTTTATCATGGGTAGGTTGTATCTTAGTCATATCCAGAATGATATCAAGTCCTTATATACTATTATTAATCATCAAATGAGAATTAGACTTGAACGGATACGATGGAGAATGATTCTCATCGCATTCGTGGAGACGGTAGTCCGTACATATGCACGAGCGACAATATCAATCTTTTGATATTAAAATAATATATAATTGAAAGTTATATCATATATAAAGAAACATTATCATGTTTTATTTATTATTTACATGAATTACACATCATTATTATACCCATCAAAATAATAATTTATTGAATAACAATTACACCCCGACGTGGAGACGGTAAGCCGTACATACGCACGTATGGTGACATGTTCTTCAAAGGATGGATAGAATAATGAATATGGTTGTACCATATTTATAATAACACCATAGTATATATAATATACTGGAGTTATTATTTTAGTATTGGAATGAAAGAAGAAGTTGAAGAAGAATGGAACTTGAAAGAGGGTGGTGAAACCATTACATCCCTTTCGGGTTCTACCTTTTTATTTGATCAAAAGGGCTCCTTAGGATGGATTTATGACTAAAGGACGGCCTCTAGGAGGAAGTGAGGGAAGTTGAGAGAGTATTTGGCAAGGGTTTGGCTGAGAAAAATGGCTTTGAAGGTGTGAATTAATGAGAAGGGGGAGTTCCCTTTTATAAGAGGGGTGAGGGGTACCATTAAAAAAGATAGAAATATTAATTTATAATAAATTCATATTCGGTTTCTAATGGCTCAAAAGTGGATTATTTAAAGGTTAAGGTGAGGATTGGTCGAAAACCACTCAACCAATAGAGCTTAGATAGGTATGGGTCATTATATTAACCTTATCATTTAGTTTTAACTTTTAGTTAATTAGTTTGACACTTACCATGTCACTTTGTATTTTTATATTATATAGCTAATAAACATTCTATATACCACCAAGAGACCCCCCAAGTGGTCCATTAATGACACACCTATCATGATATAAGATTTTTTGGCCGAACCATAGATTTTTAGGAATTGAATATCAATTAATAATATAATATTTTTTTTAAAAACTCTTTTATGTCAATTATGACACTATTAGGAATATTGATTTTTGTGGAAATCATAATAGAATGATTACTTCGAACAATGTTAATTAAATCATTACTAACATGTCATATTAACCTATAAAATTAGTTTAATTCATAATAATTATCAAATTATATTTATTTGGGTATTTATAATATCAATTATTTTAATTTTTCACTGTTATGGTAATTACTGCATCATTACTGTGTCATAAATAAATTAAATTGTTTAAAGGCTAAAAATTATAAATAAAATATCATTATTTAAGAAATATTTGTAGATTTATAATCAATATTTATAATCTAATTTATTTTATGTGTAATCCTATATTAAAAATCTTTTAGTAAATAACCCTCGATTTTATCTCTTTTAACTCTTATTTGAATTAAATAATAATAAATGTCTTAATCTAATCCAAGTGGACCTGAATGATAATATTTTATTCTTAAGGTTGTTTTTGGTCGAGATACACTTGTCCAATAGAATTGGGACATGTGTTAGGATAATATTAATATCATTTTTACCCTTAATTACCCTATTTACTTTTTACCGTGGTAAATAAAAGTAAAAAGTTACTACTCACCAAAAATTATTTTCATCTCATTGAACCACATTTTACTCCTTGATATTAACCGTATCTCTTAGATTTTCGAAATTCCTCTCACAGAAGCGGTAAAATTATGTTTTATGAAAAATTCAGTTTTTTTAACTACCACTTAGTGGATTCACTATTCATAAAAAATGATGTCTTTCAGAAAAATACAAAACAAATCACCCTGGGTTAATTTCGATATTCCGAATCCAAAAATGAAGTCCATTTTGAAAAATATAATTTATAAAATTTGAAAAAGTAGGTATTACTATTCATAACGACTAGTTTAATTGGTTGTGGTGTGTTAGAACTCGATGTTGCATACAACACACATTGTTGCATTATTCAAAGAGAAGCATACCGTAGAAGATTGGGGTGTTACATTCTCCCCTACTTCAAATAATTTCTTCCTCGAAATTTCTAGAATACTACCACACGAAAAGACTCGGGTGGTTCTTCATCATAAGTTTCTCGGGTCCCCATGATGCCTCTTCCATCTTATAGTTTCTACACAAGACTTTTACCAAACGAGTCGTCTGGTTTCTCAGTACTTGTTCACACGTATCAAGATTCTTGACAAGCTCTTCGCAATAAGACAGATCTAGTTCCAGTTCTAATTCCTCATAGGTGAGTACATGTGTTGGGTCAGGCATGTATTTCCACAACAGTGATACGTGGAACACATCGTGAACTTTGGAGAGACTTGGAGGCATTTCCAAATAGTAAGCTACAGCCCTAATTCGTTCTAGAATTTCGAAACTTCTGATGTACCTGGGACTCAATTTACCTTTCTTACCAAAATGTATGACTCCCTTCCATGGAGATACCTTCAGGAAAACATGATCAATGACTTGAAATTCCAAATCCTTCCTTCGATTATCGGCATAGATCTGTTGCCTACTTTGAGCTGCTTTGATGTGGTTTTGGATTACCTTCACCTTTTCCATCGTTTCCTCTACCAGTTCTGGGCCTATAAGTTTTCTTTCACCGTCGCCATCTCAACAGGTTGGTGTGCGACATCTCTTTCCGTATAACGCATCATATGGTGACATCTGAATACTCGAATGGAATCTTTTGTTATAGTAAAATTCTACTAGGGGTAAATATTGATCCCACATACTGTGAAATTCATGTGAGCAGGATCTAAACATGTCTTCTATGTTTTGAATAGTTCATTCTAATTGTCCATCTGTTTGAGGGTTGTAAGAATTGCTCAAATGAAGTTCAGTATCCAAGGCTTTTTGATGAATTTTCCAGAATCATGAAGTAAAATGGGGATCATGATCAGAAACAATCGATTGGGGTACTCCATGAAGTCTCACAACTTCATAAATATATACTCTTTCAATAAGTTCTAGTGGTAGATCTTCTCTTATAGAAATAAAATGTGCTTACTTGGTCAGACGATCAACAATAACCCATATTGCATCGTTATTTCTAGGGGTATTTGGTAGTCCCATGACAAAGTCCATCGTGATATTATCCCATTTACACTCCAATATGGGAAGAGGTTGCATGACTCCTCCAGACTGTTGCCCTCCATCTTTCAGTTGTTGAAAAACCATACATCTTGATAAAAAATCAGAAATCTCCCTCTTCATGTTTCCCCACAAATAATGTTCCTTCAAGTCTCTATACATTTTGGTGGTCCCATGGTGTATAGAGAAATTGGAACTATGAGCATCATCCAACAATTTCCTTTTTAGATCTAGTATATCAGGAACAAAAAGACTCATCCCGAATTTCAAAATTCCATCTTCATACACAAAGACTCTCAATCTCCCATCATTCACAGCTTTAATCATCTTTTGAAATTCTTTATCATCGGTCTGAGAACTCTTAATCCTTTCTAGTAAAGATGGTTTGAGAACCATTTTAAAAAGCATTAATGTTTCACCTTCCCTAGTTATTCCCATGTCCATCTTCACTAGATCCAATAAAATTGGATCCCATTCAATTCTTATATTGTTCAAAACTCCATGGTCTTTTCTTCTCAAATCATCTTCTACCTTGTTTTCTTTCCCCGGGTGGTAGTGTATCGTACAATCATAAGCCTTGAGTAATTCAAGCCATCTCCTTTGCCTCATGTTGAGTTTTTTTGAGATAAAATATAATTCAAACTATTTTGATCAGTATAAATCACACATTTTTCACCATAGAGGTAGTGCGTCCACATCTTCAAAGAAAACATCATAGCTGCTAATTCAAGATCATGAGTAGGATTGTTTTTTTCATGAATTTTCAACTGTCCCGATTCATAGGCAATAACCCTATCATTCTGCATAAAGACACAACCAAGTCCTTTCTTCGATGGATCACTATAAATAACGAACCCATCATTACCCATTGGTAGAGTCAATATAGGATCATTGACTAATCTTCTCTTCAGTTATTCAAAACATTCTTCACACTCTTTTGTCCAAAAAAATTTAACCCCTTTACGTGTGAGCTTTGTTAATGGGTTAGCTAACCGGGAAAACTTCTGGATGAAATGTTGATAATAACCTGCCAAACCAATAAAACTACGTACCTCGGTTATACTTGTCGGTGCATGCCATTCTTGGATTTCTATGGTCATAGAAGGATCAACAGATATTCAATATTTAGAGACAATATGGCCAATAAAAGAAATCTCCTGAAGCCAAAATTCACAATTGCTAAACTTCCCATATAATTTATGTCTTCTCAGAGTCTTCAGGATAATGCGCAAGTGATTTTCATGATCTTTGTAGAATTTAGAGCATACCAAGATATCATCGATAAATACCACAAAAAATTCATCGAGATACTACTTGAAAACTCTATTCATCAGATCCATGAATACAGAGTGTGTATTAGTCAATCCAAAAGGCATTACTGTAAACTTGTAATGCCCGTACCTGGTTCGAAATACTGTCTTCGGAATGTCTTCCTTCATCACACACAACTAATGGTATCCAGATCAAAGTTAAATCTTTGAAATGTATTGAGCTCCATGAAGTTGGTCAAATAGATCATCAATGCGAGGTAGGGGATACTTTTTCTTTATTTTCATAGCATTGATCTCCCTGTATTCGATACATAACCCCGTAGATCGGTCTTTCTTTTTATCAAAAAGAATAGGGGATCCCCATGGAGATACACTAGGGTGAATAAATCCCTTATTCCTTAATTCTTATAGTTGTTTCTTTAGTTCAACTAATTCTACAGTGGCCATTATATAAGGGGTCTACGATATAGGACTTGATCCAGGAATTAAATCAATGGAAAACTCAACTTCTCGTTCTGGAGGATGTCTTGGTAAATCTTCTGGAAACAGAACTACATATACTTTCACAATAGGTACATCCTCTATATGAATATTCCTTTCCTCACCCACTGTAATTCCATCATCTTTCTCCCAAATAATTTTATTTTGCTGAGCAACTGGGGGTGGATTTAGATAAGAATCAGGTGGTGGTGATTCTGCTCTAAAGATAAGGTGTTCCCTATCATCATCATCAAAAATCATAACCTCCTCCTTCTTACAATAAATCTTCACATCATGTTCTGAAATCAAATCCATACTGGGGATTATATCAAACTCAATCATAGCTATGACGATGAGATCAGTGGATAAAGAAAATTTATGTACTCTAATGGGGACTGATTCACAAAACTTTGTTACAATGATACTTCCCTTAGGAGTTTTAACTGACAACTCCCTTGTTAAATCAAATTGGAAATATCGAAATTTCTTATCAAACTGGGAAGATATGAATCAATGTGATGATCCAGAATCAAATAATTCATTTTATAAACTTGAGAAAACCATTAAATTACCTGCCACCACGTGTCTCAGAGCTTCTACATCAACAGTAGTGATAGCATAAGATTGGCCATGATCCCTTGGCCTTTTCTGAGATAAGTTCCCCTAACGCTTAAGGCATTCATTTGCATAATGTTCCATCTCCCTGAAATTGTAGCATTGGACATTGGTATCTTCCTTCTTCCCATTGCAATCACGAGATTGGTGGTCTTTTTCACCACACTTATAATAGACTCCCATTCCATTTAAGCAAGTACCAGGGTGTTTCTTCCCACATTTACTATAGGTTGGATATTCAATGTTTCCCTTCTTCCCCTTATTTCTATTCCTAGATTGATCAGAAGATCTCTTCTTCTCTTTCTTTTATTTAAATTCATATGACTTAGAGAATTTCTTTTCATTATTGATAGCACATGAGACAATGTCTTTATACGACGAGAAGGATTGTGAGACTAATGCTCGACGGAGAAATGGTTTTAACCCATCAATGAAATGATCAATCTTACTTTTGGGTTACATATATATTCTCTAGAATACCTTGCTAACCTTGTAATGTTAGCCTCATACTTTGTGCCATTCTCATCCTCCTTTTGTCTCAGACTCAGAAATTGCCTTTCCATATCTGCACGATGGTCACGAGGAAAATATTTTTCTGAAAACATATCTTTGAACTCCCTCAATTCCATATTTTATAGTTCATCATTTTCCTTTATGTTTTTAGTCAATGACTAACATTGATCAACATCTCCAGTGAGGCGGTAAATTACCATCATATCATTTTACCTTTCACTACTTCCCAAAGCCTAAAATATTTTCTCTAAGGAACTTATCCATTGCTCAGCCACTAATGGATTTGTACTCCTGCCTCATGAATTGATCTAACATTGATCCTCCACGCTATGGATCAGGGTGCTCCATATGGGTATGGTTATTATTCATAACCTGAGTGAGTTATCCCATTATGTTGATTAGTTGATCAGCATCAGTTGCATCACTAGCTCCACTATAATTATCTTGAGTAGGAGGTCAATCCCTAAATGGAGTTCGTGCATTGATACGGTTTCCATTTCTTCCACTAGGTGCCATTTCGAAACAATGGCATAAATTAGATATGTTTATGAATCAAAATACACAATTCCATACTTATAAAACACTTAACATAAATTGAACTATTTATGGATATAATATATAATCATAAAAAAAAATTCTTTGAGAATGTATATACTCATAAACCCTTCATAATGATATGTAAAGAAAATGAGAGTTATCCTAAGAATATCCCTCGGTAGTGTCGTAACAAAGAGTGCATAAAGGCCTGTTGTTTTGCACCAGTTCCCGTTCGACTCTTGCTCAAAGCGGTGTTTTTGGGTTTTACCCCTAGGTACATCTGTGCCAGATCCACCTCTACCTGCTCGTATCCAGACAGGGATGTATTTCTCGGAAAACTTACAAAATCTCTACAATAACAAAATTCTAGGAAGTTCTTCTATACTAATCCTCAAATTCCATCATAAATCTATGCGATCTAATCAAAGTTTATCTAAATCTAGCTTCCAAGGTTTGTACTAAACTTCCTCTGATAACAACTGTTACGACCCAACCCCAGTTACCCAGTGTCAGTGCATTATTACATAACATTGGCATGAACACAAGAAAGATCAAATCTCTAAGTACAGATTAGATTAGTTTCCTTGGAATAACTATATACATTCATAATGTTTTACATTTCATCATAAAATGAAAACTACAAAAATATAGTCTCCATATTCTACACTCTTATCCCCTCATATTATCCCTGCCGGTCATTCATAAATTACTTCTTCACAACCTGGGAAAAATAAAACATAGAAAAGGGGTGAGCTCAAATTCCCAGTAAGGATAACAATATAGCGGAAACCTTCATAAATAAGAATAAACATTCAAGGAAATGTATAACTAAAACAAAATCATTTTAAACATGAACATCAACATAGTATGGAAAAAATAAAATGACATAATCCAATTTACTTATTCACATGGCTATTCTACCGATGAAATAATCAAATGAAATATTAATAACCACTTTCATAATGATGGAATGCATAATTCCAGAATATCATAATCACATAGCCAAGGCCTCGTCCCAAGACTACAAATAAGATTTTGTCAAGGCCTTGTGCCAAGACACTAGATTGTCTCATGAGACCTACCGATGCATCGAGGAGCTATATCGGGCTCCACCCGTTACATATTAAGTCCAATTCATTCCTCATATGAACAGGATTAAACATAAAATAAACATTCGTATTAAAACTGGAATACAAAATGTCAATAATTTCTCCATAAAACATGAATGGTATAAAAATAACACATCCACAGTCAAAAAAATCACTAAACCTTCACTACAATATGGTAGTTTTGTATCATAATAAATAAACATCAAATAAGTTTAAAATCCATCAAAGGATGTTGACATAGATGAAATCACAACTATTTGAGAGAAATATCCATTTTTTTCTAATTATTTAAAAGTAACATAATTATAAAATAAAACATTTACTTTGAAAAATTTCTTATAAGCTTTTAAGGGAATCTTCTAAGATTTTGTAACGGTGGAAAATATCCACCCCCACCGTATAAGTTAAAAAAACATTCTTACCTTAATTTTGTCGAAAACCTTAAAAAGGAACTTGTTTGGAAAATGATGGTAAGATTCCTTTATAAACCACTTATACAAGTCAACAATGGTATAAATGACTTTATCCCATATTCTAGTAAATATGAAAAATGTTTTGAAATACACTTTTTAGAAACATGGATGTGGATGATAAGGAAGTCTTGGTAGATTATTACGTATAAACAACCTCGGATAATGAAGAGATTGTGAAATAAACCCTTTACCTTGTAAATTTCCATGGTTGGGGTAGGTTAAAATCATGTATAATAGTGAAATAATTGTTAATAAATTATACAAGAATCATATAAATTAATATGAGATCATATATGATCTTTTAAAATTGATTTGTTAATAATATCTTAGTATTATCGTTGTTTCGGGTGTTAACTTACTCGTTTTCTTTTATATGTTTTGTTACGTAAGCCATGTTTTTCATGGATAGGTTGTATCGTAATCATATCCAGAATGATATCAAGTCCTTAGATACTATTATTAATCATCAAATGAGAATTAGTCTTTATTGGATACGATGGAGAATGATTCTCATCGCGTTCGTGGAGACGGTAGTCTGTACGTACGCATGAGCGACAATATCATTATGTTGATATTAAATTAATATAAAATTTGAAGGTATATCATATATAAAGAATAATTATCATGTTATATTTATTATTTACATTAATTACACATCATTATTATACTCATCCAAATAATAATTTATTTAATAACAATTACACCACGACGTGGAGACGGTAAGCCGTACGTACGCACGTATGGTGACATGTTATTCAAAGGATGGATATAATACTTAATATTTTTGTACCATATTTATAATAACATCACCGTATATATAATATACTTGATTTATTATTTTACAATGGGGAATAAAGGAGAAGTTGATGAATAAAGGAACTTCATAGAGGGTGGTGAAAACATTACCTCCTCTTCGGGTTCTTCCATTTTATTTGATTTAAATGGATCCTTAGGATGGATTTCTGACTAAAGGAAGTCCTCTAGGATGAACTGAGGTAAGTTGAGAGAGTATTTTTTCTGAGTTTGGAGGAGCCAAATGGCTTTGAAAGTGTGAATTAATGATAAGGGGGAGTGACCTTTTATAAGAGGGGTGAGGGGTACCTTGGGAAAAGCTAGAAATATTAATTAATAATAAATTCATATTCAGTTTATAATGGCTCCAAATTGGATTATTTAAATTTTAATTTGGGTATGGGTCGAAAACCACTCATCCAATAGTACTTAGATAGGTTTGGGTCATTATATTAACCTTATCTTTTTGTTTTAACTCTTAGTTAATTAGTTTGACACTTATCATGTCAGTTTGTATTTTTATATTATATAGTTAATAAACATAATATATACCTCTAAGAGACCCCCAATTGGTCCATTAATGATACACCTATCATGATATAAGTCTTTTGGCCGAACCATAGATTTTTAGGAATTGAATATCAATTAATAATATAATATTTGTTTTAAAAAATCTTTTATGTCAATTTTGACACTATTTGGAAAATTGATTTTTGTGAGAATCATAACAGAATTATTACTTTGAAAAAAGTTAATTAAATCATTCCTAACATATCATATTCACCTATTAAATTATTTTAATTCATAAAAAGTCTCAAATTATATTTATTTGTGTATTTATAATATCAATTATTTTAATTTTTCCCTATTATGGTAATTACTGGATCATCATTATGTCATAAATAAATTAAATTATCTAATATCTAAAAATTATATATAAAATATATTTATGTATGACTCTTTTTATATTTCTAATGAATATTTATAATCGAATTTATCTTATGTGTAACCCAATATTAAAAATGATTTAGTAAATAAACCTTGATTTTAACCCTTTTAACTCTTCTTTGAATTAAATAATAATAAATTTCTTAATCTAATCCAAGTGGACCTAAATGATAATATTTTATTCCTAAGTTGATTTTTGGTCGACATAAACTTGTCCAATATAATTAGGACATGTGTTAGGATAATATTTCTATCAATTTTTACCCTTAATTACCCTATTTACTTTTAACGGTGGTAAATAAAAGTAAAAAGTTAATATTCACCAAAAATTATTTTCAGCTCATTGAACCACATTTTACTCCTTGATATTAACCATGTCTCTCAGATTTTTTAAATTCCACTCACAGAAGCGGTAAAATTATGTTTTATGAAAAATTTAGTTTTTTTAACTACCACTTAGTGGTTTCACAATTCATTAAAAAAATAAAGTTTTTCATAAAAATACCAAAAATTCACCCTAGGATAATTTAAATATTCAAAATCCAAAAATGAAGTCCATTTTGAAAAAAAAATTAATAAAATTTCAAAAATTAGGTATTACTATTCATAATGGTTAGTTGGATTGGTTGTGGTGTGTTAGAACTCGATGTTGCGTACAACACATGCTATTGCATTATTCAATGAGAAGCATACCATAAAAGCTTGGGGTGTTACAATGAAAATATTTTTGGTGTATCTATCAATGACTACCACATCAAATTACCAACTAAAATGATTATATTTTAAAAAAATATTATTATGTTCCACAAATTACCAAAAACATTATTTATTTTCATAAACTAGATACTTCTGGATTTATTTTCTAATTATGGAATAAATATTTATTATTTTATTAGGATATAATTCTCAATAGTATGGATCATTTTTGTAATGGTATTTATGTGATAGATTACACAAACCACATGATTGAAATTGATATCAAAATTACATATCATTACTACTAACAAACCAAAATCTGGAATTACTACCAAGGGTGTGTCAATGAAAAGAGTATGACTAGATAAAACAAACATTGATATTTTATATTTACTGATCTAATACCACATAGTATTTTTTTAGAAAATATTATAATAAAAAATTACTAAATCCAAATTTATTGGAAATGGTGATATGGTGAAATAGATCCTTGATTTTCTTCATACATGTAACACCATGATATTTTGTGAATTATTACTAATTTTTTTATTTAATTTATCCTTGTGGATATTTTCCATTTCATGCATCACTAAAGATAGTGTATTTAAAAATAAATTTGTTTTTAATGTGTTATTCACAACACCATGTTAATCATGCCTTTCACGCATCATAAACATTATCTTACTCTAGACGCAATATCGATTTGGTGTATTATATAGGAAACAATGACGGTATAAGAAACATTTTTTTAATTGTTTAAATTAGAAAATTATAACCTATAAATTCATTAATGTAGTAAGAACAGTATTAACTAACCTTGAAATATATTTTATAACTATTTTTTATAAAAAACATATTTACATTGAAGGATATGATTTTTGGTAAATTCCAATTCTGTTAAAAAATATCATTTTATTCAATGAAAATCTTTTAAAAATAAAAATAAAGGTAGATACATTTATGAATTTAATTTGATAAAATAAAATAATTATTCTAAATATAAAATTTAACTTTTGGGGTTATTTGGGTATTTTTTAAAATGTTTTAATATTTTATTAATTGTAAAAAATACTACATTGGAATAAAAAAAGAAATTTTCATTTAAATAATAATTCTTTAAAAATTGATTTTAATGTCACAATATATACATAATATATATATTAATTCAATATTGTTCATTAGAATCAATTTTATATTTATTAACATTAAATGTAATTTTTACAATTTTATGAATTAAGATTTAAAAATAAGACATATTTGTTTGTAAATAATATTAAAATAGTTTTCTAATAGGATATAAATAAATTTTGGTGAATAGTAATTGTTTAATTTTATGTACCATAGTTATAGATTAATATATAAAATAAAGGTAAAATTAATATTATAATAATGTAAATTAACACTAAAACATGTCCCAATTTAATTGGAGAAGTATGTTTCGACCCAAATCAAACTTATATAAAAAATATGATCCATTTTAAATGACATATATTGGATTAGTAAATGGATTATATTTTTTTAAAGATGAGTTAAAATGTCATATTCAAATGTTAAGAATGTAAAAATTTTTAATATTGGATTATAAATAAGAAAAATTATTCTAAAAATATAAAATATATATATAATAAATCTAAAATAATCATTATAATTTATTATAAATTTTTATTGAATAAATAATTTAATTAAAGGCTTGTATAAGAATGATGCATTATATTTTTAACTAATTAAAATATCAAATAAATTATATTACAAATAATAAAATAAATAAAATTTTTATAAATTAATGACATCAAAGAATTTTATATATAACTTATACATTTTAGTGACATATTAGAAGTATTATTTTGATGTTATCATGTTTGTTTTATATTTATAAAATTTAAAATATTGAATAGTAAAAAAATTGACATAAATAAAACTTGAAAATAAATATTATTTCATTAAATATTATATAATTCATAATAATATATAATTCATCCAAAAATTATTATAATTTTAAATATTCCATTAATTATAAAATTGTGGTTTTTATGGAATTTTAGAGTAACAATATTAACCAGATTGTCTGAAAATACAAGTTGTCATGGGAAGAGTTAAAACGTTTCATAAATGGTTAAAACAAAATTACAGGTTTTTATTGAACGAAACATGTCCCAAATTAATTTAATGTGGATATTAAGACACATAATCATCTCAAATTCAAAATAACCCACTTTCTATCTATTTCAAATCTACAATCATTTTATTATAAAATAATAGTTTTGGAGTTTCCTAAAGTGCCCCTCCCCCCTCTTATAAAAGTGCCTACATCCTTCACTTTTATTCACACATGTAATTCATTTTTATCAGATAAAATCTTTTAATTCATCATCCCATCATTCCTCTCTTCCTCCTATAATTATTCACATGGGTATATGGAAACACGATGAAGCCTTTTGGCACAGACAAAAATGAGTTACCTGATTAAGGTATAACGTCTTCTCTCAACCTCATTTCCATTATTTTTATTCTCCACTACAAAACTCAATTTATACAAATATAATATAAAAAAATTATCCTAAATATAATAGTATTTTTTAATACTAATAGTTCTAGTACATGTACACAGACCTCCATCTAGTGGATATCGATCATACTATTTTTGTGTATGTTGAACTACTGCCTCATGAAACGATGATTGTTTTTTTTTATTTACCACCAAACATGGTGGCCATTATTATGGAAAATATATCTATATATGTTATATATAATATTTATTATTTATTTAATCATATTTTTTAATTTTTATAACACATACATTTTTTACATCCATTTGGTGTTAACCTGATAATATCATTTGAGGAAGTGTGGGCTCATTCCCCTCATAGTGAAGTGATTCATTCACAAACCACATGGGATGTATTAATGACGGGTTTAGTTAATTTATATGATATATATGATATAATAATACTACTATAATAATTATATATATACATTTATATATATATACATATGTCTTTTTCATACATTATTTTTATATGATAATTAAAAAAGAATCATCGTTCATGTGTATGTACGAATTTCTGTCGCCATGAATGTTGTATTCCATTTCAAAAATCATTAGGATATAGATTTTTTTAATTTAAATATACAGGATAAGAATGATATTTATATCATTATATACATACTATAATCATGATATAATTATGAGCACCGATGATATAACAAGTTAAGACACATGAGAAGAACAATGTGGGTATTACCTGATGTGTAACCTTAACATATGATCGTTAACATGTGGGTAATATAAGGTCATAATCAAACCAAATTTGGTATTAATAATTAGAATATGATTTTTAGAATATTAATAATAAATTTATATTTATTAAACAAAAATCTTGTTCGAGTACGAAGAGATTCAAGATAGAAGGCAATTAATTTTTATCTCACCTTTTTTTCTATGAGACACATCACTCATATACAACATATTACTTCAACAAGGTGTATTTAGTTACCATAAATATATTTTATGAATCTTTTCTATAGGATTATGATAATTCCATATTTTTATAAAATATGTTATATGGGAATTTGATTCCATTGATTATAATGTTATGAGTTTAGATTTCACAAACTCTTCCATATTTGATATTGTTTATTTTTACGTATCCACTTGGTAATATTTATCATAAATACCCATGTCATGCAAAAAAATTAATAAAATGATTTATTTTTATCTTATATATTTTTAAATTCAGTTTTACCCTTATTTGACTTTTTACTAAATAGTTTAAAAAGAATCATTCTTTCATTATTAAAAAGAAGTACTTTTTTCATTTTCTATAAAAGGTATGAGAAGAATGATTTTTTCACTTATATGAAATGGAAGGATTATTATGCTTTCATGATGCCTTATTACCTTTATTCTTCCCTACAACATTACAAGATTATTTTAAAATAAAATTTTTTATTTTAAAATATCATTGTATTTTATGAAATGAAAAATAATTAAAAAATAATGTATATTTTCCTGAAGATATATTTTAATTTCTTTTCATATTTCCTTTATATATTTTCAAATTGTATTCAAAGAAATATTTTTCAAAATATTTTATGCTGTTAAAAAGTTTTTTTAATTAAAATTATATTTCCAAATGATATTTTAAAATACTTCTCCACATATGATGAAAAAATTGATATTTTTCAAGAATACCATTCATATTCTTTCTCCGAATGATTTATCTTTTGATGGAATTATATTTAAGAATCCAGCATATTTTCATGGGTTATCATTTTATGTAATGGTTAGGAAACCAATATCTCCATTCTTTATGATATGATTTCACGATTATAATCCACATTTCATTTCATGGGTTATGATATGTTTATACATGATCTTGTGAAACTTTTATGTATGATTTAATTATGAGATATGTGGGACCTATATATTATATTGATTCCTTCGGTATGGATTTATATCTCTGAGATAGAGTAAGATAGTATTTGGAATAAACATTTTCTACTAATATGGCCATGGGAATGAACCATGTCTACCAATATGGTATTAGGAGTGAACTCATGCAGCTAAATTTCCACAGGAGTGAACCATAAAAACCATGATAGTATTTAGAGTGTGTTCATGCTACCATGATACACTTGTTTGGGATGCGTTGACTACTATGGTAATCATATTATATGCTTATATGACTAGAAAAATTTCGTTATTTATTCCAATGTTCTGCTTTCTTAGCATATGTTCTTTATTTCATTATGGTGTATGTCTTATGAACTACAATTATTTTTTCTATGATTCATGAATATGATATTTGATATATAGTGTATGATATTTTATTTTCCTGATAATTTTCTCGTACACTTCTACATAGGATTATGCTTCCATATATACCTTCTCTACCCAAACTATGTATTTGAGATCAACCCAATATTTATGTTCTCATTCCCTAGGTTACGAAGAATGGTTTCTGGTAGAAATACTATCAGTCATGATATTTGTGGGAGATGATGATGCTATTTCATAAGGATAGAATATTTTGTTTCAATTTTTCCTAATATACAAAACTATTATCATCTTTATGCATGTATTATTGTAATGTACTGAGTATAAGTCTAAAAAGATGTAACATCTAGGTATGCTAATCCTGGGTCGTAATAGTTGGTATCAAAAAAATAGTTTAGTCATCCTTTGGAAACTAAAATGATAAAACATAATTTATATCAATAGGTATATTTGTAAGGATATGTCTAGGTATGCCTCTAAGGATTATTATAAGGATGATTCAATGTTTAGGAAAATTTACCAAAATTTTCTTAAATGTAAGACTGATTGGTTTCCTAAAAAAATATCTTTTTCTGAATACAACAAGTGGATGTGGATCGTGAGCAGGTGTATCTAGGGAAAAAAACATCGACCTGATTTTTCGTGTGTTCCTTGGGGTATTCTGGTACAAAACAATGGGCCTTATTGCACACCTGATGTGACTCTATGTTGGGATATGGTTTATAAATTCATAAATCTTCACGAACTATCACGAAGGATTTATATATAATTTTGCAATTAATTTCCTAGGATGAACCTAGGGTGTAGTATATAATGTAATGTGTAATGATTTAGAATTTTCAAAAGTAACCCTTTTTTTGAATATGTGGTTTTCATCTTTGATAAACATTTCTCACACTATGAAACTAGTATTTGTCAACCGAATGAATCATAAGGAACTAGATAAATTAAGAATGTGACTGATGATTTGATGATAAGAGATCATGTAGGACAATCAATGGGGTGACATATGTTGTTATCATTCCTAATTATTTTTCATAGAACATGTTTAAAAATGTCTACCTAAACTACCCATATAACTCAATATGTAAGATTAAAAATTATTTTTCTAAGATTTCATGTAACAGATTCAATGGAGGAAAGAGCATTAAGTTTCTTTTGTGTCAAATGTGTAGAAACCATCACATAAATGAATTTATTAGATGAATATAAAGGTGTTTCGACTATGTAAAACGGGACAAATAAAGTGACTCCATGGAAAAAATGAAGAGTTTGGTTAACATTATGGATGATAATATTGGCCTCCTGAAGTCATCATCCATGTTTAAGTTTTTTATGTGTGGAATAAATGGTCAAATTGAAACTCATGTTCTGTAGAGGACAACTCCTAAAGAAAATCATAATTGTTGTGTGAATTATGGTTACATTATTGATGATGAATCGAATACATTTAAAATGATAATTGAAATGGGTATTTCATAACAAGATGAGGTACCATTTTTAATGGATTAACGATGATGTAATCAGTTTTTATGTGTTTTGTTTCAATAAATTATGAATGATGAAATGTTCAAGGGTAGTTATACTAATGTTTTTCACTTCAAAGAGGATTATTCATTAGTAAATTGGGTGGTATGGATTACCCTTAGATATGATTATTAAACTAGTGTTCTTTTTCATCATGGAAAACGTTTAAAGCATTTTTGGATTTGAGTTTTAGATCCAATATATTTTAGAATAAGCAAGTATGCATGATTTCCAAAATTATTTATTGTAATTTGGGTCGATTCCTTGTTTTAAGATAATTTAACACAAAGGGTATTTACATATTTGGAATATGAAAACCAATAGCTACATAATATAATATGGTGGATCAATGTTAGT
The DNA here is from genome assembly GCA_963277665.1 of Viscum album. NCBI lineage: Eukaryota > Viridiplantae > Streptophyta > Magnoliopsida > Santalales > Viscaceae > Viscum > Viscum album. Next base: position 1,130,644,802 of record OY728142.1, on the reverse strand, counting down.
CTAGTTTGGTGACATTTTTTATATGATTTTTAAATTTTAATCTTTTATAAGGTTTATATGGATAACCCTTCATGAAGAATTTACATCAAACATCAGTGGAGGTATTTATATATTAATATTGAATTAACATTCATGGATAAATGGTTATATAATTATTATACTTGTTTCAACGATTTCGATCATATTTATTTTTAAAATTATATTAGTGTGAGGACTCCATTAATGTCGGCTGACAATCAATCTATTCCATCAATGATGGGGGTCCAGAACCCATGACTGAATGATGATAAGGGTTTCATAACTACTACTATCCTAAATGATGTCATGGTTTATGTATAAATATTTTAGATGAAAAATTATTTACGATGAACCAGTAGTGTTTCTTTTTTTGTTGATAGATTAATGTATTAAGAATATTTATTTTTGAATAATATTTATAAGTAAATAGTAATGATTTTAATTATTTTATGGGACTTTATATCTATTAAATATGTATTATAGTGATTCATGAATTGATGTTAATTTTTTGACATTAAATTATTGAATTTATTAATTGGAAATAGATAAAAGTACAACCAATGAATGAGTTTTTTTGTATTCATGGACAATGAAAAAATTACATAATGATATGATATTGATAAAAAAGGAAATCTTTTTGTCCTAATACCATAGTTTTTGTTGAACCTATGACCTTTTAAATAATAATATATTTAGGACATTGATGCCCTCAACTTATGTTGATCATTTCATTTTTTTTGATTGATGACCTCAATCACATCCTATATATATTTACGATATTCCTCCTTCTCAAATCTGTACTCTCATCTGGTGATTTCTTATGTGGAAATTTAGTTATATGTTACCTTAGGTAAACGTTATGGTTCCAAAATTACCTTTTTAAAGAAGTGTATATATTCATTTATATGATGTGGGATTCTATGATTGAATCATGCATGTATTAAACCATTGATAACCCAAATTAATTTTGAGGGAGAAATATATTTTAAGGGGTAGAATGTAACACATAAAGATTATGTGAATTATTATTATTATGTTTCATATTAATTTATCCGTTTAGATATTTCATATTTCATGTAACACTGATGATATTTTATTTTAATATGGATCTACAATTTTATAGAATTATATCGAAATCCTAGTTAACAGTGCTTTATATGCAACATAATCTCTATCTTTCTATACATGCCACACCCACTTCATGTATGTTGAACATAACAATGAATTTCAATGAAGAATTTTTTATATAATTATATAAATGATGTATTATAACATAACCATTAATCATGGTCATAATTATTTTAATAAATAAATTTCAAATCTTGTTTAAATTTATTACATATAAATAAAACATATTGATATTGGAAGATATGATTTTGGTTAAAGTCCTTTTATGTTAAAATATATATTGTCTTGAATGAAGTACTTTGAAAGAAAATTAGACACCATTATAAAAATAATTTGATAAAATAAAAAATATTTTTGAATTCATATTGTCAAAATTATCTTATCGTGAAATTTTGGAATTTTTCTTAAATGTATTAATTTTTTATTTATAATGAAAAATAATGGAGTGTAGTTGAAAACTGTAATTTTCATTTATATAATTATTTTATACTAAATTGATTTGAAGTTCATAGTAAATAAATTATTCAGATATCAATCCAATTTAGGTTATTGGAATAATTTATATTGTATAATTAGATATATGAAAATTATTTAAATTTAAAATGTCTCTTTTACCGGCCATTAACAAAAATTCCATTATTTCCATTGAACATAAATTCACTGATAATGGGAATTTAATTTCAAAAATATAGGCATAAGTAGCTGTAATAAATAGGAAAAGTTTGGTATAATAGGATAAAAATAATATTTTTTGCATAGTAACTTTTGAATTTTATTTATCACAGTTAAAGATTAATAGTGTAAATAATGATAAATTTTTTTTATAATAATATAGAATTACCCTAAAATTTGTTATAATTTCATGGGATATGTTTTTTCCAACCCAAAAAATCCTTATAATGAAACTACTACCATTTTCAACTTGTTTTTGATCAATACATTTATTATATTTTATTTAAAGAAGAGCTCAAAATATCATATTCAAATTCTAATAAATAAATAAAAATTCATATAGGTATACACATTATAGAAATTTAAAAATAAATATTTATTATAATGACAATAAAAATGTCTATATGTTGAAAAGAAAGTTAGTGATTAAATTATTTAATTAAATAAATTTATAATATTAATGTAGTAAATGATTAATTATTTGAAATATAAAATAAAAGATATATAAATTTTTAAATAAATATAATTTGACCTAAATAATGATATAATTAAATTTTAGAGATAATATAGTCATGTTAGTGACAAATTAGATGTTTTTTTTGAATTTATCAGGTTGTTTGGACATTTTTAAAAATAGAAATATTGAATAGTATCAAAATAGATATAAATGATTCATTAAAATAAATAATATTTTATTAAAGGTAATAAAATTAATAAAAATAAATAAACAATATAAATGTCTATTATAATTTTATATATGTCATTTATGATCTGATTGGGGTTATTTATTAATTTTATTGTAACTATATTATCCCTGTAGTGTAAAAAATCCATGTAGTTAGGGTAAGAATTAAATTTCATAGCCAATGGTTATATCCAAATGTTAGGTTTAATTTTGTAACCTAAAAATGTCCCAAATTCATGGGATGATTTTATTTAGACTCATACATATCTAAATTATTATATAATACACTTTGGGGAAATTTTAAATATAAAAACAAATTATAATAAATTAATATTTTCAGATTTTCATAAAGTGCACTTCCTCTCTCTTATAAAAGAACACATATCCTTCTCTTTTATTGACATCTCTAATTATTTTTTCACTTCCAATACCTTATAATTTATCCTCCCATGTCCTCTAACCTCATTTTATAAGCCTTAAATTGGGCGTAAGGCATCTCATTGAAGTCTTTTGGATGAAACAAAAAGGATTTACTCGATTAAGAGGTAATGTCTTCTCTCATGGTACTTTCCTTTATTTTTTTTCACACCCTTACACTCTCTATATTCAATCAGTTACTGCCAAAAAAGAATACTCAATATAGTAGTATATATTTATGCAAAGGTTAAACATAAACTCATACACACCTTCATCTAATATATATCGAACATATTCTTTTGGTGTATGGAAAACTATTGCTTCAAGAAATGATGATTGTTCAATTTTTCCTTTACCACCAATGACGGTGTCAATAACGATGGAAAATATATCTATATATTTTATATATAATATTTATTAATTAATTAAGCTTCATTTTTACTTTTTAAAATACATTCAATTTTTACTTTCCGTTTGGTGTAAATAAGACAATCTCGTTTGAGGTAGTATGGACTACCGCACCCAAAAAGAGATATGATTCATTCACACACCCCATGGAATTTTTTGAGGATGGTTTTAGTGAAAATATAAGATTTATATGATATAATATTTCTAAGAGAATAATTTTTTATACATACATGCATATATATATATACATATGTCAGTTTTATACATCTATTAAATATGATAATTAAAACGGAAACAACATTCATGCGTACGTACGACTTAACATCGCCATGAACTATGTTTTCAATTTCATTCATATTTATGCTAGTGATTATTGTAAAATAAAAATAATATATACACATGATATTTATATCTTGATTTAAATTCTAGAAGCATGATATAAGTATAGGAATCAATGATATAACAAGTTAAGACACATGCGATGAATTAAGAAAATATTACCCGATGTGAAACCTCATCATAGTATCGTTAACAAGAGGGTAATATAAGTTCAAAACAAAACCATATGTGGAGTTAGATATATTAATATGTCTTATAAAAATTTGTATAATGAACTTATATTTATTATATAGTAATATTTTTAGAGTACAAAAACAGTCATGACAAAAGGTAGAGGTATTTTTGTCTCACCATTATTTCTGGGAGAGACATGCCTCATACACTGGTTGATTCATCTATGTTGTTTATATACTTCCCAAGAATTTATTTTATGAGTATTATCTAGAATATTATGATATTTAGATATTATTATAAATTTTCATTTTACATGGGGCATGCAATTCTATTGATTATAATGTTATTATTGATGATTTCTCAATCTCTTCCATATTTGAGATAGTTATATTTTATGTATATGTTGGGTAATATTTATCATACATGTCCATGTTTTATAAAAATGTTATCATAAAATGTTTCATTATTATATTATGGATTTTAAAAGTCGTGATTACCTAATTTTTTATTATAGAGTTTAAAATTAATCATTCTTTAATTTTTCAAATGATGTACATTTTGACATTTCTGACAAAAGCATGAAAAGATTGATTTTTTAACTTATATTGTATGAATAGATTTTTATTTTTTATGGAGCTTTATTACAATGATTCATACCATAAAGTATCATTAGGTTATTTTAAAATAAAATGTTTTCTTTTAACATTGTGTGGAATTTTAAGAAAAAAAATATTTCAACAAAGAAATTTTATTTTCCTTAAGAACTGTTTTAAATGATTTTGATGATTCCATTATATATTTTCATATTAGATTCAATTCAAAGGGTTTCAAAAAATAATTTCTATTGAAATTAATTTTTGTTGAAAATTAATCTTCCAAAGGATATTTCAAAATCATTCCCATCATTTGATGACAAAATATTTAGTTCTTTAAGAATACCATTAAGATTCTTTCTATATATGGTTTATGTTTTAATTGCATGATGTTTAAGAAACTAGATTCATTTAAAATGTTATTATTTTTATTAAATTATTATGATTCCTATATATTTTCAATTTTATATTATATGAATTCATCATTATCTTTCTCATTTCATTTCATGGAAAAACCATATAAATGGATTTTAAAAGCGCAAAAAAATAACTTTTATCAGTGATAAAAAAGCACCAATCATTGAAGGACTCCTAAAAGGGTGGCTCTTTTAAGAGTGCAAAAACGTGATGATAATGGTTTCTTTTATTACTGTTAAACAAAGAGCTAATAAAAATCAAGAAAAAAAATGAAAAAATAGTATTTGTTTTAATAATTCATAGGCCCTTTTAATAGTGCTAGAGCCACATGCACTCGCCCATGTAGCGATTCCACCGCTTGCATTCGAGCCTAGGTCCTCTTCCATTGGTGTCTACACCTCTACCACTCGCCCATTTTGTTCTTATCCCCATTTTATGATATATATATTTATATTTAGTCATATTTATTTGAATATTAATATATATTTATATTAATATATATATATATACAGTTATATTAATATATATTTAAAATATTAGATTTAAATAAATTTATAATTTTTTTCTGAGTTTTTAAATAAATAAATACAAACATACCTATATACAACATACATACATAAATACATACATTAATATATATATATATATTATGTGTATATGTAAGTATAATTATACATAATTATACAAATTTTTTCATATTATATATTAATACGTATATGCATATGTTAGAATATATTGGTAATATATTTTAGTTTGTTAATACATATATATTAAAACACTCACAAACACACACTCATTATATAGATATATAAATATTCATATATTTTTATTTTAATTCAAATAGTTATTAGTTTTTATTTTGGTAAGTCTTATATATCGAGGAATATATTTTATAGATAAGTATTTTTAATTATTTGTTTATAAAAGTAAATTTTTATGTGTATGTATATATAAAAAATGAATATATTGTTATATATTTGATTATAAATAAATGAAAATGGTAAAAATTGATGAAATTTCATATCCATAAGATATATATGAATTTAATCCCATGAAATATGTTCATTCCTCACTGATAAATGACAAAAAGTCTTCTTATACGAGGCTGAAAATCCTGAAAATCATAAACAATCGGGGTACCCCAACTACAAATTCAGTTTGGAAGAGTTTTTGGCCTTTTTGTAGTCATGAAATACATTAGATGTATTACATCGTGTCACTAGGGGGTATATCTCATTAAAACTTTTATTTGATATGTGGTAGAGCCAAAATAGACACCCAGCTCAAAATGCGTGGAAATTTGAAGTTCGAGTTGAATTTACAACTTATTTTATATCATTAATTTTTTTAAATTTAAATATGTTCAAAATCATATTAGATGACTATTATCCTATATAAATTAAAAAATTATTAATATAAAATATTTCTGAAATTATTTCATATACCTTTTTTCGAAAATATCTTATATATTATGATTATATATCTATTGATCCTTATGTGAAACATATTTAAAAAATATATACTATATTTATATCAATATAAATACATCTAAATATTTATTATAGTATAAATATATTTATAACAATATTAATATGTTTTTATATTTATATATTAATTTTAATGATTTTTTTTGGAAATATATCCCCTTTATTAGTGCTAGTAAAAAAGTGCTGATAAGTGGGTAAATTTAAAATCTCATTTTTCGCAATTTTAAATGTACCTTTTATCATCACTTTTTGTTAGCATCGATAATGGTACCCTCATTATCAGTGATTTTTTACTAGTGCTGATAATGGGTAGCAGAGCTCATCTTCTGATATGTGGTAGTGTTGGTTATGATACATTTGATTATGATGTTATGGAACATATATGTATGTTTTCATTATGAGATGGGTGGGACATATATCTTCATTTGATGTATTGGGTAATGAATTATATATCAGGAAATAGACTTTTATAGACTTGCGAATGAACCTTGACTAATAATATGGCCATGGGAGTGAACCATGACTATGAAGAGGCTTTTAGGAGTGATCTCATGCTGTTGTGATGGCCATAGAAGTGAACAATGGATACCATGATGGTATGTGTAATTAATCCATAAAAACAAGATTGTCCTCATGAAGATGCCATGGCCACATTGGAAATAATATTATATACTAACGTGTCTAACACAATTCAATATTTTATTCATATGTAACGATTTCGTAAGCATATGTTTTTTACTTCCTAATGATTTATGTCTAATAAACTGCAATTATTTATGCCATGATTCATGTATTTTATATTTTATATGCATGGTATGATCTTATATACTCATTACCATGTTCTTATACTCTTATTCTAA